>JBAMMX010000021.1:7534898-8738911 GCA_037126225.1 Dillenia turbinata | reverse complement strand
TCAATTTCAATAGAACAAAATTGACACAATTGCAATTTCAATTGAACCAAACGGACACAATTACAACTTTAATTGAACTTAATCGACAAAATTTAACCAACTGCAACTTCAATTGAACAAAATTGTCGTAAATGCAACTTAATTGAACAAAATTGACACAATTGCAACTTCATTTGAACAAAATTGACAAAATTGCAACATCAGTTGAACAAAATTGACACAATTGCAATTTCAATTGAAAAAAAAATTGACACAATTGTAACTTAAATTGAATAAATTTATCAAAATTGCAACTTTAATTGAAAAAAAATTGATACAATTGTAACTTTAATTGAACAAAATTGACACAATTTTAACCTCAATAGAACAAAATTGATACAATTGTAGTTTCAATTGAGTAAAATTGACACAATTACAACATCAATTGAACAAAATTGAAAAAATTACAATTTTAATTGAACAAAAGTGACAATTGTAACTTCAATTGAAGAAAATTGACAAAATTACAATCTCAATTGAACAAAATTGTGACAATTACAACTTCAATTGAACAAAATTGACTTAATTGTAATTTTAATTGAACAAAATTTACATAATTTCAACATCAATTGAACAAAATTGACATAATTGCAACTTCCATTATACAAAATTGACACATATTGCAACATCAATTGAAAAAAATTGATAGAATTGCAACTTCAATTGAATAAAATTGATATAATTGCAACTTCAATTAAACGTAATTGACACAATTGCAACTTCAATTGAATTTAATTGACACAATTGCAACTTTAATTGAATAAAATTGACACAATTGCAACTTCTATTGAACTTAATCGACAAAATTGGAATTTCAATTGAACAAAATTAACACAATAAGAACTTCGATTCAACAAAATTGACACAATTTCCACTTCAATTGAACAAAATTGACACAATTACTACTTCAATTAAACAAAATTGATACAATTGCAATTTCAATTGAATAAAATTGACGCAATTACAACTTCTATTGAACAACATTGACGCAAGTGCAACTTCTATTGAACAAAATTGACTCAATTGCAACTTCAATTGAATAAAATTAACAGAATTGAAACTTCAATTGAACAAAAATTGACAGAATTGCAAGTTCAATGAAACAAAACTGACACAATTGCAACTTCAATTGAACAAAATTGAAACAATTGCAATTTCAATTATACAAAATTGATAGAATTGCAACTTCTATTGAAAAAAATTGAAATAATTGCAACTTCAATTGAACATAATTGACACAATTGCAACTTCAATTGAGCAGAATTGATATAATTGCAACTTCAATTGAACAAAATTGACACAATTGCAGCTTCAATTGAACATAATCGACAAAATTGCAACTTCAATTGAACAAAATTAACATAGTTCCAGCATCAACTGAACAAAATTTACCTAATGAGAACTTCAATTGAACAAAATTGTCATAACTGCAACTGAATTGAACAGAAATGACATAATTGCAACGTTAATTGAACAAAATTGACACAATTACAATTTCAATTGAACAAGATTGACAAAATTACAACTTCAATTGAAAGAAATTGACATAATTACAACTTAATTGAACAAAATTGACACAATTGTAACTTCAATTGAACAAAATTGGCATAATTGCAATATCAATTCAATAAAATTGACACAATTACAATTTCAATATAACAAAATTGACACAATTGTAACTTCAATTGAACAAAATTGTCAGAATTGTAACTTCAATTAAACAAAATTGACACAATTACAACTTCAATTGAATAAAATTGACATAATTGCAACCTCATTCAAACAAAATTGACATAATTGCAAAATCAATTGAACAAAATTATCATAATTGCAACATTAATTGAATAAAATTAATATAATTGCAACTTTAATTGAACAAAATTTACAGAATTGTGACTTCAATTGACCAAATTTGACACAATTGCTACCTCAATTTAATAAAATTGACATAATTACAAATTCAATTGAACAAAATTATCAGACTTGCAACATCAATTGAACAAAATTGACAGAATTGCAACTTGAATTGAATAAAATTGAAACAATTGCAACTTCAATTGAACAAAATGGACACAATTGCAACTTCAATTGAACATAATCGACAAAATTACAATTTCAATTGAAAAAAATTGACATAATTGCAATATCAATTGAACAAAATTCACCCAATTGCAAGTTCAATTGATCTAAATTCTCATAATTGCAACTTAATTAAACTAAATTGGCACAATTACAACATAAATTGAACTAAATTGACATCATTGCAACATCAATTGAACAAAATTGAAGCAATTGCAACTTCAATTGAACAAAATTGACACCATTGTAACTTCAATTGTACAAAATTGTCAGAATTGCAACCTCAGTTGAACAAAATTCACAAAATTGTAACTTCAATTGAACAAAATTGACATAATTTTAACTTCAATTGAACAAAATTGACACAATCATAGTTTCAATTGAACAAAATTGATATAATTGCAACTTCATTTGAACAAAATTGACATAATTGTAATTTTAATTGAACAAAATTGACACAATTGCAACTTCAATTTAACGAAATTTACAAAATTACAACATCAATTGAATAAAATTGACATAATTCCTACTTCATTTGAACTAAATTGACATAATTGCAACATCAATTGAACAAAATAGCAAAATTGCAACTTCAATTATACAAAATTGACACAATTGCAGTTTCAATTGAACAAAATTGACTCAACTGCAACTTCAATTGAACAAAATTGTCAGAATTGCGACTTCAATTCAACAAAACAGACACAATTGCGACTTTAATTGAAAAAAATTGACCAATTTCCAACTTTAATTGATCAAAATTGACACAATTACAAATTCAATTGAACAAAAGTGACAAAATTGCAACTTAATTAAACAAAATATACACAATTACAAGCTCAATTGAACAAAATTGACATAATTGCAACATCAATTGAACAAAATTGACACAATAACAACTTCAATTTTACAAAATTGACACAATAGTAACTTCAACTAAATAAAATTGTCAGAATTGCAACTTCAATTGAACAAAATTGACACAATTACAACTTCAATTAAACAAAATTGACATAATTGCAACTTAATTGAACAAAATTGACTCAATTACAACTTCAATTGAACAAAACTGTCATAATTACAACTTCAATTGAATAAAATTGACACAATTACGACTTTAATTGAACAAAATTAACGCAATTACAACTTCAATTGAACAAAATTGACACAATTGCAACTTCAATTGAACAAAATTGAAACAATTGTAATTTCAATTATACAAAATTGATAGAATTGCAACTTCTATTGAAAAAAATTGAAATAATTGCAACTTCAATTGAACATAATTTACACAATTGCAATTTCAATTGAGCAAAATTGATACAATTGCAACTTCAATTGAACAAAATTGACATAATTGCCGTTTCAATTGAACATAACCGAAAAAATTGCAACTTCAATTGAACAAAATAGTCAGAATTGCGACTTCAATTAAACAAAACAGACACAATTGCGACTTCAATTGAAAAAAATTGACCAATTTCCAACTTTAATTGATCAAAATTGACACAATTACAAATTCAATTGAACAAAATTGATAAAATTGCAACTTAATTAAACAAAATATACACAATTACAAGCTCAATTGAACAAAATTGACATAATTGCAACATCAATTGAACAAAATTGACACAATAACAACTTCAATTTTACAAAATTGACACAATAGTAACTTCAACTGAATAAAATTGTAAGAATTACAACTTCACTTGAACAAAATTGACACAATTACAACTTTAATTAAACAAAATTGACATAATTGCAACTTAATTGAACAAAATTGACACAATTGTAACTTTAATTGAACAAAATTGACACAATAACAACTTCAATTTAACAAAATTGACACAATTGTAACTTCAACTGAATAAAATTGTCAGAATTGCAACTTCAATTGAACAAAATTGACACAATTACAATTTCAATTAAACAAAATTGACATAATTACAACTTAATTGAACAAAATTGACATAATTGTAACTTCAATTGAACAAAATTGACAGAATTGCAACATCAATTAAACAAAATTAACCCAATTACAATTTTAATTTAACAAAATTGACACAATTGTAAAATCAATTGGATAAAATAGTCAGAATTACTACTTTAATTGAACAAAATTGACACAATTACAACTTCAATTGAACAACATTGACATAATTGCATTCTCAATTTAACAAAATTGATATAATTGCAACATCAATTAAAAAAAATTATCATAATTGCAACTTTAATTGAATAAAATTGATACAATTGTAACTTCAATTGAACAAAATTGACAGAATTGCGACTTCAATTGAACAAAATTGACACAATTGCTACCTCAATTGAACAATATTGACGTAATTGCAACTTCAATTGAACAAAATTATCATAATTGTAACTTCAATTGAACAAAATTAATAGTATTGCAACTTCAATTAAACAAAATTGAAAGAATTACAACTTCAATTGAACAAAATTAACACAATTGCAACTTCAATTGAACTAAAATGACACAATTGTAACTTCAATTGAACAAAATTGAAACAGTTGCAATTTCAATTGAACAAAATGGACACAATTGCAACTTCAATTAAACTTAATCGACAAAATTTACCCAATTGCAACTTCAATTGAACAAAATTGTCAGAATTGCAACTGAATTGAACAAAATTGACACAATTGCAACTTCAATTGAACAAAATTGACAAAATTGCAACAGCAATTTAACAAAATTGACACAATTTCAATTTCGATTGAACAAAATTGACACAATTGTAACCTAAATTGAATAAAATTGTCAGAATTGCAACATTAATTGAACAAAATTCACACAATTGCAAATTTAATTGAACAAAATTGACACAATTTAAATCTCAATAGAACTAAATTGATACAATTGTAGTTTCAATTGGCAAAATTGACACAATTGAAATTTCAATTGAACAAAATTGACATAATTACAATTTTAATTGAACAAAAGTGACACAATTGTAATTTCAATCGAAGAAAATTGATAAAATTACAACTTCAATTGAACAAAATTGAGACAATTGCAACTTCAATTGAACAAAATTGACTTAATTGTAATTTTAATTGAACAAAATTGACATAATTGCAACGTCAATTGAACAAAATGGACATAATTGCAACTTCGATTATATAAAATTGACACAATTGCAACATCAATTAAACAAAATTGACTCAATTGCAACTTCAATTAAACAAAATTGTCATAATTACAACTTCAATTGAATAAAATTGACACAATTGCAACTTTAATTGAATAAAAATGACCAATTTACAACTTCAATTGAACAAAATTGACATAATTACAAATTCGACTGGACAAAATTAGCATAATTGCAACTTTAATTGAACAAAATTGACACCATTTCGACTTCAATTGAATAAAATTGACAGAATTATAATTTCAATTGAACAAAATTGACATAATTACGAAATCAAGGGAACATAACTGTCACAATTTCAACTTCAACTGAATAAATTTGACAGAATTTCAACTTCAATTGAACAAAATTAACATAATTGTAACTTCAATTGAACAAAATTGACGCAATTGTAACTTCAATTAAACAAAATTAAAACAATTGCAACTTCAATTGAAAAAAATTAACAGAATTGCAATTTCAATTGAACAAAATTGACAGAATTGCAACATCAGTTGAACAAAATTGACACAATTAAAATTTCAATTGAACAAAATTGACTGAATTGTAACTTCAACTGAACAAAATTAACGAAATTGCAATATTAATTGAACGTAATTGATGCAATTGCAATTTCAACTGAACAAAATTGATAAAATTTCAACATTAATTAACAAAATTGACACTACTGCTACTTCAATTGAACAAAATTGACATAATTGCAACTTCAATAAAACAAAATTGACACAATTGCAAATCAATTGAACAAAATTGACGGAATTGCAACTTCAATTGAACAAAATTGACGGAATTGCAACTTCAACTGAACAAAATTGACATAATTGCAACTTCAACTGAACATAATTTACACTATTGCAACTTCAAATGAACAAAATTGACACAATTGAAACTTCAATTGAACAAAATTGACACAATTGCAAGTTCAATTGATCAAAATGGAAACAATTGAACTTCAATTGAACAAAATTTACACAATTACAAGTTTAATTGATCAAAATAGACACAATTACAACTTCAATTGAACAAAATTGACGCAATTGCAACTTCGATTGATCAAAATTGAAAGAATTGCAATTTCAATTCAACAAAATTGACAGAATTGCAACTTCAATTGAACGTAATTGACACAATTGCAACTTCAATTGAACGTAATTGACACAATAGCAACTTCAATTGAACGTAATTGACACAATTGCAACTTCAATTGAATAAAAGTGACATAATTGCTACTTCAATTGAACGTAATCGACAAAATTGGAACTTCAATTGAACAAAATTGACACAATAAGAACTTCAATTCAAAAAAAATTGACACAATTGCCACTTCAATTGAACAAAATTGACGCAATTACTACTTCAATTGAACAAAATTGATACAATTGCAACTTCAATTGAACAAAATTGATGCAATTGCAACGTCAATTCAACAAAATTGACGCATTTGCAACTTTAATTGAACAAAGTTGACGTAATTACAACTTCAATTGAACAAAATTAACAAAATTGAAAGTTCAATTGAACAAAAATTGACAGAATTGCAACATGAGTTGAACAAAATTGACACAATTGCAATTTCAATTGAAGAAATTTGATAGAATTGCAACTTCTATTGAAAATATTGAAATAATTACAACTTCAATTGAACATAATCGACACAATTCCAACTTCAATTGAGCAGAATTGATACAATTGCAACTTCAATTGAACAAAATTGATACAATTGCAGCTTCAATTGAACATAATCGACAAAATTTCAACTTCAATTGAACAAAATTGACATAATTGCAACATCAATTGAACAAAATTTACCTAATGGCAACTTCAATTGAACAAAATTGTCATAACTGCAACTAAATTGAACAAAAATAACATAATTGCAACTTGAATTGAACAAAATTGACACAATTAAAACTTCAATTGAACAAAATTGACACAATTACAATTTTAATTGAACAAAATTGACAAAATTACAACTTTAATTGAAAAAAATTAACATAATTACAACTTAATTGAACAAAATTGACACAATTGCAACTTCATTTGAACAAAATTAGCATAATTGCAACATCAATTCAACAAAATTGAAACAATTACAATTTCAATTTAACATAATTGACACAATTGTAACTTCAATTGAATAAAATTGTCAGAATTGTAACTTCAATTGAACAAAATTAACACAATTATAACTTCAATTGAACAAAATTGACATAATTGCTACCTCAATCAAACAAAATTGACATAATTGCAAAATTAATTTAACAAAATTATCATAATTACAAAATCAATTGAATAAAATTGACAGAATTGCGACTTCAATTGACCAAATTTGACACAATTGCTACCTTAATTTATTAAAATTGAAATAATTACAACTTCAATTGAACAAAATTATCATAATTGCAACTTCAATTGAATAAAATTAACAGATTTGCAACTTCAATTGAACAAAATTATCATAATTACAACTTAATTGAACAAAATTGACACAATTGCAATATCAATTGAACTAAATTGACATAATTGCAACATCAATTGAACAAAATTGAAACAATTGCAACTTCAATTGAACAAAATTGACACAATTGTAACTTCAATTGTACAAAATTGTCATTGCAACCTCAATTGAACAAAATTGACACAATTACAACCTCAATTGAACAAAATTGATACAATTTTAACTTCAACTGAACAAAACTGACACAATCACAGTTGCAATTGAACAAAATTGACATGATTACAACTTCATTTGAAAAAATTTGACATAATTACATTTTTAATTGAACAAAATTGACATAATTGCAACTTCAATTGAATAAAATTGAAAAAATTACAACTTCAATTGAACAAAATTGAGACAATTGCAACTTCAATCGAACAAAATTGACATAACTTTTACTTCATTTGAACTAAATTGACATAATTGCAACATCAATTGAATAAAATGGAGAAAATTGAAATTTTAATTATACAAAAATTGACATAATTGCAGCTTCAATTAAATAAAATTGACTCAACTGCAACTTCAATTGAACAAAATTGTCAGAATTGCGACTTGAATTGAACAAAATAGACACAATTGCGACTTTAATTGAAAAAAATTAACCAATTTACAACTTCAATTGATCAAAATTGACATAATTACAACTTCAATTGAACAAAATTGACATAATTACAACTTAATAAAACAAAATATACACAATTACAACCTCAATTGAACAAAATTAACATAATTGCAGCATCAATTGAACAAAATTGACACAATAACAACTTCAATTTAACAAAATTGACACAATTGTATCTTCGACTAAACAAAATTGTCAGAATTGCAACTTCAATTGAATAAAATTGACACAATTATAACTTCAATTAAACAAAATTGATATAATTGTAACTTAATTGAACAAAATTGACACAATTGTAACTTCAATTGAACAAAATTGACGGAATTGTAATATCAATTAAACAAAATTGACACAATTACAACTTCAATTTAACAAAATTGACACAATTGTAATATCAATTGGATAAAATTGTCAGAATTACAATTTTAATTGAACAAAATTGACACAATTAGAACTTTAATTAAACAACATTGACATAATTGCATCCTCAATTGAAGAAAATTGACATAATTGCAACATCAATTGAAAAAAATTATCATAATTGCAACTTCGATTGAATAAAATTGATACAATTATAACTTCAATTGAACAAAATTGACAGAATTGCGACTTCAATTGAACAAAATTGACCCAATTGCTACCTCAATTGAATAATATTGACGTAATTGCAACTTCAATTGAACAAAATTAATAGTATTGCAACTTCAATCTAACAAAATTAACACAATTACAACTTCAATTGAACTAAATTGACACAATTATTACTTCAACTGAACAAAATTGAAACCATTGCAATTTCAATTGAACAAAATGGCCACAATTGTAACTTCAATTGAACTTAATCGACAAAATTTACCCAATTGCAACTTCAATTGAACAAAATTGTCTGAATTGCAACTTAATTGAATAAAATTAACACAATTGCAACTTCAATTGAACAAAATTGACAAAATTGCAACATCAATTGAACAAAATTGACACAATTGCAATTTCAATTGAACAAAATTGACACAATTGTAACTTAAATTGAATAAAATTGTCAGAATTGTAACTTTAATTGAACAAAATTGACACAATTTCAACCTCAATAGAACAAAATTGATACAATTATAGTTTCAATTGAGAAAAATTGACACAATTGTAACTTTAATTGAACAAAATTGACATTATTGCAATTTTAATTGAACAAAAGTAACACAATTGTAACTTCAATTGAAGAAAATTGACAAAATTACAACTTCAATTGAACAAAATTGAGACAATTACAACTTCAATTGAACAAAATTGACTTAATTGTAATTTTAATTGAACAAAATTGACATAATTGCAACATCAATTGAACAAAATGGACATAACTACTGTTGAAATTTCAAGTAAGCAAGCAATGAATTTTGAATGAATACTTCAAAGAATTATTTCAAAGAAGAATACAAGAAATTGAAGCATTTTTTCATGCCTCTTACATGTAATAACCTACTCTATTTATAGAAGAGGGAAAAGAGTGGAGAAAGGAAAAATGAGAGGGAGGAGAGGGCATTGCCCTCTCCTAACCGTTGGACCCAACGGCTAGTAAGAACTAGCCATTGGGCAGTCCCCAACGGCTAGTTCTTTTACTAGCCGTTGGGGGCCTTTGGCCCCCTAAAAGCTAACTGTCGGGCCAAGGGCTCACCCAAACCCGCGGGCAAGCCCATTTAGGGCCTATTTTTGGATCCCTAATTATGCTTCATTTCAACAACTGCAACTTCAATTATACAAAATTGACACAATTGCAACATCAATTGAACAAAATTGACTCAATTGCGACTTCAATTGAACAAAATTGTCAGAATTACAACTACAATTGAACAAAATTGATACAATTATGACTTTAATTGAACAAAAATGACCAATTTATAACTTCAATTGAACAAAATTGACACAATTACAACTTCGACTGGATAAAATTGACATAACTGCAACTTTAATTGAACAAAATTGACACCATTGCAACTTCAATTAAATAAAATTGATAGAATTGCAATTTCAATAAAACAAAATTGACCTAATTACGAAATCAATTGAACATAACTATCACAATTTCAACTTCAACTGAATAAATTTGACAGAATTTCAACTTCAATTGAACAAAATTAACATAATTACAACATCAATTGAACAAAATCGACACAATTGTAACTTCAATGGAACAAAATTGAAAAAATTGCAACTTCAAATGAAAAAAATTAACAGAATTGCATTCAATTGAACAAAATAGACACAATTGCAACATCAATTGAACAAAATTGACACAATAACAACTTCAATTGAACAAAATTGACTAAATTGTAACTTCAAATGAACAAAATTGACACATTTGCAAGTTCAATTGATCAAAATAGACACAATTGTAACTTCAATTGAAGAAAATTGACACAATTGCAAGTTCAATTGAACGAAATTGACATAATTGCAACTTCAATCGAACAAAATTGATAGAATTGTAATTTCAATTGAACAAAATTGACATAATTATAACTTCAATTAAACGTAATTGACACAATTGCAACTTCAATTGAACAAAATTGACTGAATTGCAACTTCAACTAAACTAAATTGACATTATTGCAATATCAAATGAAAATAATTGATATAATTGCAACTTCAAATGAACAAAATTGACACAATTGCAACTTCAAATGAATAAAATTGACACATTTGCAAGTTCAATTGATCAAAATAGACACAATTGCAACTTCAATTGAAGAAAATTGACACAATTGCAAGTTCAATTGATCAAAATGGCACAATTCCAACTTCAATTGAACGAAATTGACACAATTGCAACTTCAATCGAACAAAATTGATAGAATTACAACTTCAATTGAACAAAATTGACATAATTGCAACTTCAATTGAACGTAATTGTCACAATTGCAACTTTAATTGAACGTAATTGACATAATTGAAACTTCAATTGAATAAAATTGACACAATTATAACATCAATGGAACAAAATTGACACAATTGCAACTTCAATTGAACTTAATTGACAAAATTGGAACCTCAGTTCAACAAAATTGACACAATTGTCACTTCAATTGAACAAAATTGACACAATTACTACTTCAATTGAACAAAATTGATACAATTGCAACTTCAATTGAACAAAATTGATGTAATTGGAACTTCAATTGAACAAAATTGACGCAATTGCAACTTTAATTGAACAAAATTGACGCAATTACAACTTCAATTAAACAAAATTGACACAATCACAACTTCAATTGAACAAAATTAATAGAACTGCAACTTTAATTGAATAAAATTAACACAATTGCAACTTCAATTGAACAAAATTGATAGAATTACAACTTCTATTGAAAAATATTGAAATAATTACAACTTCAATTGAACATAATTTACACAATTGCAACTTCAATTGATTAAAATTGACACAATTGCAACATCAATGGAACAAAATTGACACAATTACAACTTCAATTAAACTTAATGGACAAAATTACAACTTCAATTAAACAAAATTGACAGAAATACAAATCAATTGAACAAAATTGACACAATTGCAACTTCAATTGAAGAAAATTGATAGAATTGCAACTTTTATTAAAAAAATTGAAATAATTACAATTTCAATTGAACATAATTGACACAATTGCAACTTTAATTGAAAAAAATTAACATAATTGCAACATCAGTGGAACAAAATTGACAAAATTACAACTTCAATTGAACTTAATTGACAAAATTACAACTTCAATTGAACAAAATTGACAGAAATACTAATCAATTGAACAAAATTGACACAATTGCAACTTCCATTGAACAAAATTGACTCAATCACAACTTCAATTGAACAAAATTAATAGAAATGCAACTTCAATTGAACAAAATTAACACAATTGCAACATCAATTGAACAAAATTGAAACAATTGTAACTTCAATTGAACAAAATTGGCACAATTGCACTTCAATTGTACAAAATTGACAGAATTACACTTTAACTGAACAAAATTGAAATAATTGTAATATCAGTTGAACATAACAGACACAATTGCAACATTATTTCAACAAAGTTGACAGAATTTCAACTTCAATAGAACAAAATTGACAGAATTGTAAAATCAATTGAACATAATTGTCACAATTGCAATTTCAATTGAAAAAAATGTAAAGAATTTCAACTTCAATTAAACAAAATTGACAGAATTACAACTTCAATTGAACAAAATTGACATAATTGCAACTTCAATTGAATAAAATTGAAACAATTGCAACTTCAATTGATCAAAATTGACATAATTGCAACTTGAATTAAACAAAATTGAATCAATTGCAACTTCAATTGAACAAAATTGACAGAATTACAACTTTAATTAAACAAAATTGACATAACTACAAAATGAATTAAACATAATTGACACAATTGCAACTTCAACTGAATAAAATTGACAGAATTTCAACTTCAATTAAACAAAATTGACACAATTACAACTTTAATTGAACAAAATTGACACAATTGCAACTACAATTTATTTAAATTGATATAATAATAACTACTTCGATAGAACAAAAGTGACACAATTGCCCCTTCGATTGAATAAAATTGACACAATTGCCACTTCAATTGAACAAAATTAACACAATTGCGACTTCCATTGAACAAAATTAACACAATTGCAACATCAATTGAACAAAATTGACGCAATTGTAACTTTAATTGAATAAAATTGACGTAATTACAACATCAATTGAACAAAATTGACAGAATTGCAACATCAATTGAACAAAATTGTCCCAATTGTAACTTCAATTGAACAAAATTGACAGAATTACAACTTTAATTAAATAAAATTGACATAACTGCAAAATGAATTGAACATAATTGACACAATTGCAACTTCAACTGAATAAAATTGACAAAATTTCAACATCAATCAAACAAAATTGACACAATTATAACCTCAATTGAACAAAATTGACACAATTGCAACTGCAATTGATTTAAATTGATATAATAACTACTTCGATAGAACAAAAGGGACACAATTGCCCCTTCAATTGAACAAAATTGACACAATTGCCACTTCAATTGAACAAAATTGACACAATTGTAACTTTAATTGAACAAAATTGGCGCAATTGCAACTTTAATTGAACAAAATTGACGCAATTACAACATCAATTGAACAAAATTGACAGAATTGCAACATCAATTGAATAAAATTGTCCCAATTGGAACTTCAATTGAACAAAATTGACAGAATTGTAACTTCAACCAAACAAAATTGACATAATTGCAATATCAATTGAACATAAATGGCCAAATTACAACATCAATTAAACAAAATTGAAATAATTGCAACATCAATGGAACAAAAAAGACACAATTGCAACATCAATTGAATATAATTGAAAAAATTACAACTTCTATTGAACAAAATTGAGAGAATTACAACATCAATTGAACAAAATTGACACAATTGCAACTTTAATTGAACAAAATTATCCTAATTACAACATCAATTGAACAAAATTAAAAAAATTACAACATCAATTGAACAAAATTTACAGAATTACAACTATAACTGAACAAAATTGAGAGAATTGCAATATCAAATGAACATAGTTTACCCAATTGCAACTTCAATTGAACGAAATTGACACAATTGCAACTTCAATTGAACAAATTGACACAATTCCAACTTCAATTGAGAAAAATTGACATAATTGCAATTTCAATTGAACAAAACTGATACAATTCCAACTTCAATTGAACAAAATTGACAGAATTGCAACTTCATCAGAACAAAAGTGACATAATTGCAATATCAATTAAACATAATTCGAGCAAAATTGACATAATTGCAATATCAATTGAACATAATTTGAGCAAAATTGACATAATTGCAACGTCAATGGAACAAAATTGACACAATTGTAATTTCAATTGAACATAATTGACAAAATTGCAACTTCTATTGAACAAAATTGAGAGAATTACAACATCAATTGAACAAAATTGACACAATTGCAATTTCAATTGAACAAAATGTTGAAAAGAAGTATTAATCAAGCGCCTCATCACCAATTTAAAGCCTTCCCAAGAATTCAGCAAGTTCTCTTCCAATAGAGCCCTAAAAGACCTCAGCCCATGGGCCTTTCCAAGCCCCAAGAAGGGGCCCATTCCAGCCCATCAAAGGGGGCCCAATTGGGCCCCCAAATGGCTGTTTAAAACAGCCATTGGAGGCTGCTCCAACGGCTAGAATAGAGAGGGCCAATGCCCTCTCTTGTTCTCTCTTATTCTCTCTTGTTCTCTCTTCCCCCCTTTCTCTATAAATAGACTTCAATGTTCCCTAGCATAAGTATGAACAAAAGTTCAAACTATGAATGTTATTAGTTCTTCATTTCAATAAAATTCAGAATTTTATTTCAAGTTTCCTTGAGTTCTCTCTTTGATCTTTCAACATGGTATCAGAGCAATCGATCCCATCCTCTTCTAGGTTGGGTGACCCTCCTCCATCCATAAACATTACCCAAATGCAAAATTTATCCTCCATTCAATTGAAAGGAGGAAACTACTATCAATGGGCAAATGTGATGAAGAGGGCACTCAATCTCAACAATCTAGAGAATCACGTTCTTGATGATCCACTTGAAGAAACTGATCCATCATTCCGAGAATGGAAAAAAAGAGATGATCATGTCTTCATTCTCCTTCTTAATTCTCTAGATGAAACTCACAAAGCGATGGTGTCATGTGCTCCAAATGCAAAACTTTTATGGGACGAAATGTTCTCTCTCTATGGTTTGGAATCCAACCTTGGGAGGATCTTTGAGCTTAAGAGACAAATTGCTTCCATAAAAAAGGAAGGCAAATCTCTTCCTCAATATTTTGGGGAGTATACGGATGCTTGGAATGAGCTAATAACTCTTCGGCCAGATTCTATAGATCTCAAAGTTCTTCGAAAAAGAAGAGAGGAAGATAAGATATTTGGTCTTCTCATGGGCTTGGATGATTCATATTCTCATCTAAGGCAAGAAATCCTTCGAATGAAGGACTTTCCATCATTTGGAGAAGTCCAAAATATGATCCAAAGGACTGAAGTGAGCATTAGATTGGAAGAAAGCTCCAAACAAAAATTGGAAGCTCAAGCTTTCATTGCTTCCTCGGATGAATTCAATGCTGCCAAGGCCAATCAAATCCGAAGGAGAAATGAAATATGCTCTCATTGCAAAAAGAGGGGCCACTCAAAGGACAAATGCTGGGAATTGCATCCTCATTTAAAGCCTAAAATGTTCAAGCAAAGAGACCAGCAAGGAGCTCCAAATACATTCAATTCTGGACAGCAACCTTCTGCCCAATTCGTGAAGATCCAAGCTCCATCAATGGCTGAGTTTGCTGCACTCCAAACACAATTAAATGAAGTTACAAAGAGGCTTCAACAAATGGCTCCATCATCTGGTAAAAATCAAGAACTTTTCTCATATTTAAATTCTGAAAAATTTCTCATTGATTCGGGAACCGAATGTCATATGGTTAAGGATAAAGCAAAAATAAAAAGATTTGAAAACCTTCCTAACCATATGATTGTTCGTGTTGCAAATGGACAAGATTTGAGAGTAAATCAAGTTGGGGAAGTTGACATTTTTGGAAAACCAACAAAACCTTTATATGTCCCCAAACTTACCTCAAACCTACTGTCCATTAGCAAGATCACCAAGGATCAAAAGTGTAGAGTTGTTTTTGACCCCAATAATGTCTCTTTTCAGGACCTCAAGTCGAATCAATTGATTGGCAAGGGTTCTAGAAGAGGAGGACTTTATTACTTGGATCAAGAACAAACTGCACTTGTAGCTCACATCAAGGAGGATCAATCTCTTTGGCATGGACGCTTAGGACATCCTAGTGATCGAGCTTTAAAACGTCTATTCCCAACCTTGAATTTTGAGAATAGACATTGTAAAGCTTGTATTTTGGCTAAAGAAACCCGAACAATGTATCCCATTTCAGAAACAATTTATGAAAATCCTTTTGATTTGGTTCATTCGGATGTTTGGACTTCTCCTATCATGTCACACTTAGGTTACAAATACTTCATTACCTTCATTGATCATAAAACCAGGTACACATGGGTGTATCTTCTAAACAACAAAGACCAAGCTCTTGAAGCTCTCAAGAGCTATGTGAAGTATGTGACCAAACTATACAATGCCAATATAAAAGTCCTAAGGTCAGATCATGGTGGTGAATTTACAAGCCTCAATTTTGAAAACTACCTTAAGGAAAATAACATTATGCATCAAATGTCATGTGTTTACACACCCCAACAAAATGGGGTAGCTGAGAGAAAGAATAGGCACATACTTGAAACATCTAGGGCAATGATGTTCTATGCAAATATGCCAAAAAAATTCTGGTGTGATGCGGTTAAAACCGCGGTTTATGTTATAAACCTCATGCCCACTGAAATTTTAAAAGGGCAATCCCCTCTAGAGGTTCTTCTAGGAAGAAAACCTAAAAACTTTCACCTTAGGACATTTGGTTGCACATGCTACATTCATATTTCAGCACACTTAAGAAACAAATTAGAGCATAGAGGAAGAAAGTGTGTATTTCTCGGATATGCAGCCTTTGAAAAAGGTTATAGGTGCTATGATCCTACTATTAACCGAGCATACACATCTAAAGATGTGATATTCTTAGAAGATGAGTTCTATTTTGCAGGAAATGAAGAAACTAAGGAAATGCCAAAGACTGAAATTCCTCCTAGCTCTTGGGACTTTCTCATATCTCCTTCTCAAAGAGCTGAACAAACCGAAGGAAACTCCTTTTCAGACACAAGCCACAACTCTCAAAATGAAAATTCAGAAGCTTTAGAAGCTGAACAACCAACTGTTTTAGGGGGAGAAAGTGATACAAATGAGGAAAATACAAATGAAGAAGAATCCCTTGAAATTGAAGAGGAACCGGATCAACCTCCACCTCAACTAAGAAGATCAACTAGGCTTAGGCTTCCTCCATCCGAATGGATCTGTTGAAATGAAGCATAATTAAGTCCTTTAGCTCTTCCTCCAAAATGCCCTAATTAGAAGTCTTAAATAAGCTCCTAAAAAGGTCATCTCTTGAGCCCCTTTTCAAAGATCATCTTAAGGCCCAAAGTGAGCCATCCAAGGGTAATCAGCTGGGCCCTAATTGGCCCAGCCCAGCCCCCTCAAAGAGGGCCCCCAAACCCCCCAAACGGCTAGTGAGAACTAGCCGTTGGGAGGCTGCCCAACGGCTAGTTCTCACTAGCCGTTGGGGGCCAACGACTAGGAGAGGGCATTGCCCTCTCCTCTCTCTTATTTTCTCCTCTCTTATCCCTCCTTCTCTACTTCTATAAATATTGTAGCTAGTTGCTTTGAATGGGTATGAAAAAATGTCTACAACCTCTTGTATTTTCTCCTCAAACTATCAATAAAATTCTGAGGTGTTTATTCATTGTTCCTTGCTTGCTCATTTAGAAAATCAACATGGTATCAGAGCAGGCTTCAATACCTTCTTCTTCTGGTCTTGGTGACCCACCACCTCAAATTAGCACTTCAATGTTTACTTCCATTCTTTTGGATTCATCAAATTACAATTCATGGCAAGACACCATCAAGAGGTCTCTAAACTTCTTCAACCTTGAAAATCACATATTTGAAGATCCTCTTGATGATGCTGATCCATCCTTCAAAGCATGGAAGAAGAGAGACGATCAAGTGGTGGTGCTCTTACAAATGTCTCTCGATAAGGCCCACAAAGCAATGGTCACTTGCATTCCAAATGCTAAAACTTTGTGGGATCAAATGCATGCTCTCTATGCTCAAGAAACCAACACGGGCAGAATTTTTGAGCTAAAGAAGAAAATCTTCAACATTCAAAAAGGAGGAAAGACCCTACCCGAATTCTTTGGGGAATATAGGAATCTTTGGAATGAGCTTAATGTTTTGAGGCCTCCAACCTCAAATCTCAAAACTCTTCTTCAAAGGAATGATGAAGACATGACTTTTGGTCTTCTAATGGGACTAGGAGAAGAATTTGCTTCCATTCGGCAAGAAATTCTTAGAATGAAGCTATTTCCTTCATTCCAAGAAGTCCAATTCATGGTCCAAAGAACTGAAACTAGCATGAAGCTTGAGGAATCATCCAAGCCCAAAATCAAAGCTCAAGCATTCAAATCTGTCCAAGAAGAGTTTCCAGCTAACAAAGTCCAAAATTTTGGCAAAAGAGACTTTTGCTTTCATTGTAAGAAACCTGGCCATAGGAAAGAAAAGTGTTGGCATCTCCATCCTCATTTACGGCCAAAAAGCAACAAAAGAGAAGGAGATTCAATGGCAAGTGCTCAAAACGTTTCCCAAGTTGCTGCCCTTGAAAACAAAATGGAGGAAATGCAAAAGGAGATGAAAAGGCTTATTGGACAGATTACTCTCCATTCTGGTAACCTCCTAAACTCATCTAATTCTAGTCCATGGCTTATTGATTCCGGTTGTGACAATCATATGGTCAAAGATAAAAGCAAAGTTAAAAGATTTATTCCACTCACTGATCATAAGATTGTCAAAATTGCTAATGGTGATAAATTAAAGGTTGATCATTTAGGAGAAGTTGAACTACTTGGCATGAAAACTAAAGCTTTGTATGTACCCAAATTTGATTCTAACCTTCTGTCCATTGGGAAAATAACTAAAGAACAAAATTGCAAAGCTACATTTGATCCTAATAAAGTTGTTTTTCAGGACCTCAAAACGAATCTCTTGATTGGCAAGGGGTCTAGGAGGCACAACCTATACTACTTGGATCAAGTAAATCAAGCTTTTGCTGCCCAAAGTCAAATGCATTCTTTATGGCATGCTCGTCTAGGTCATCTTGGGGACTTAGCTTTGAAACGCCTATTCCCAAATCTAGAAGTAGAAAATAGGCATTGCAAAGCTTGTGTTCTTGGAAAACAAACTAGAGTGTATTATCCCATTTCAAATACTATATATGAGAATGCATTGTTGAAATGAGGCATAATTAAGCTCTTTAGCACTTCCTCCAAAATACCCTAACTAGGAGCCTTAAAATGTGATTCTAAGTAGGCCCAAATGAAACCCCTTTATAACATCATTGTAAGGCCCATCTTGGGCCATCCAAATCTCAGCAGCTGGGCCTCAAATTGGCCCAGCCCGGCCCAGCTGCAAGTTGGGGGAAAATTGCCCCCAACGGCTAGTAAAGAACTAGCCGTTTGGGGGGTCCCCAACGGCTAGTTCTTACTAGCCGTTAGGGGAGCTGCTAGGAGAGGGCAATGCCCTCTCCTCTCTCTTATTTTCTCCTCTCTTACCTCCCTTTCTCCTTCTCTATAAATAGGGTAGGTGGTTGTGTTTAATGGGTATGAAAAAATGCCTACAATCTTTTGTATTCTCTCTTTAAATCATCAACAAAGTTCTTGAAGTTCTTATTCATTGTTCTTAGCTTGCTTACTTACAAATTTATCATGGTATCAGAGCAGGCTTCAATTCCCACTTCATCCGGTCTTGGTGACCCACCACCTCAAATTAGCACTTCAATGTTTACTTCCATTCTTTTGGATTCTTCAAATTACAATTCATGGCAAGACACCATCAAGAGGTCTCTAAACTTCTTCAATCTTGAAAATCACATATTTGAAGATCCTCTTGATGATGCTGATCCATCCTTCAAGACATGGAAAAAGAGAGACGATCAAGTGGTAGTGCTCTTACAAATGTCTCTCGATAGGACCCACAAAGCAATGGTCACTTGCATTCCAAATGCTAAGACTTTGTGGGATCAAATGCATGCTCTCTACGCTCAAGAAACCAACACGGGCAGAATATTTGAGCTAAAGAAGAAAATCTTCAACATTCACAAAGGAGGAAAGACCCTACCCGAATATTTTGGGGAATATAGGGATCTTTGGAATGAGCTTAATGTTTTGAGGCCTCCAACCTCAAATCTCAAAACTCTCCTTCAAAGGAATGATGAAGACATGACTTTTGGTCTTCTAATGGGTCTTGGAGAAAAATTTGCTTCTGTTCGTCAAGAAATTCTTAGAATGAAGCTATTTCCTTCATTCCAAGAAGTCCAATTCATGGTTCAAAGAACTGAAACTAGCATGAAGCTTGAGGAAACATCCAAGACCAAAATCGAAGCTCAAGCATTCAAATCTGCCCAAGAAGAGTTTCCGGCCAATAAAGTCCAAAATTTTGTCAAAAGGGATTTTTGCTTTCATTGTAAGAAACCTGACCATAGGAAAGAAAAGTGTTGGCATCTCCATCCTCATTTACGGCCAAAAAGCAACAAAAGAGAAGGAGATCTAATGGCAAGTGCTCAAAACGTCTCTCAAGTTGCTGCCCTTGAAAACAAGATGGAGGAAATGCAAAAGGAGATGAAAAAGCTTATAGGACAGATTACTCTCCATTCTGGTAACTTCCTAAACTCATCTAAATCTAGTCCATGGCTTATAGATTCTGGTTGTGATAATCACATGGTCAAAGATAAAAATAAAGTTAGGAAATTTATTCCTCTTGCTGATCACAAAATTGTCAAGATTGCTAATGGTGAAAAATTAAAAGTAGATCATCTAGGTGAAGTTGAATTACTTGGCATGAAAACTAAAGCTTTGTATGTACCCAAATTTGATTCTAACCTTCTGTCCATTAGGAAAATAACTAAAGAACAAAATTGCAAAGTTACATTTGATCCTAATCAAGTTGTTTTTCAGGACCTCAAAACGAATCATTTGATTGGCAAGGGGTCTAGGAGGCACAACCTATATTACTTGGATCAAGAGAACCAAGCTTTTGCTGCCCAAAGTCAATTGCATTCATTATGGCATGCTCGTCTAGGTCATCTTGGGGACTTAGCTTTGAACCGCCTATTTCCAAATCTAGAAGTAGAAAATAGGCATTGCAAAGCTTGTGTTCTTGGAAAGCAAACTAGAGTGTATTATCCCATTTCAAATACTATATATGAGAATGCATTTGAACTTGTTCATTCTGATGTTTGGACCTCACCCATAGTATCTCATAATGGTTTTAAATACTTTGTGACATTTATAGATCACAAAACTAGATATACTTGGGTTTACCTATTGGCAGCCAAATCTGAGGTCCTTGAAGCCCTTAAAAGCTATTATAGATATGTGACCAAACAATTCAATGCCAACATCAAAATTATTAGGTCTGATCATGGGGGGAGTATGTTAAAAATGAGGAGGAGATGTACATTGTATGTAGCTCGATGCCTCCCATTTACTATGAGCTATTTCACTCCAATTTGGACAACAACAAAGGAGCAATGAATCAACCATCCAAGTCCAAGAAAAAGAAGGCTAGAAAGGGCAAGAAATGAGCCATCTGATAGCCCAAACCCACAGCACAAATATGGATAGTAGGTTAGGCAGAATGTTTGCCAAACATTCTGCCCAAATGGGCCCAGAAATCTGCCCAGAAACTTGGCCCAAAATTAGGCCCGTTCACAGCCCACCTTCGGCCCACTCAAAGGAGACTTCAAGTTCATTAAATGAAGTTCCAATCAAGGCCCTAAGTGACTATATAGCAGGTCCAAAAGAAGCCCAAAAGCCAGGGCCAAGATGCTGTCCAGAATTGTTCTCTGCTCAAGGCCCATTTCAAGCCAAGTTCAAACCCAATTTTCAATCAGCTTTTGGTCCGATTCTTAAGGGATTTTTAGTTCATAAAATGGGCATATTAAAGCCCTAAAAGGGAGCCCAAAAGGGCCCTGTCCCCCCAACGGTTCTCTAATGCTTTGGAGACCATTTTCTCTCATTTTAAGCTCCTCTCTTCCTCTATAAATAGATCTCAAAGGGATGGAGCAAAGTATCTTGGAGCAAAGTCTCCTTTAGAGTAGTTTAGAGCATAGTCTCTCCCAAATTGTCTTTGTATTTCTTGAGCTTTGTCTCACAAATGTCTTGTATTCTTGATACTTCATCAAGAAAATAAATTGTGTTCATTCACACATATTCAAACTCTCTTTTCATTTGTTGTTCTTTAACATTCAAACAAAACCTTCAAAACCTTTTGGGCTCACCACAAAACCTTAGCTCAAGTACCAAAGCTTCCACACTCCAAATTTCAACATGGTATCAGAGCGGGTTACATTTCCTTCGCTCACTTCCAAAAATTACCTTCAATGGGCTGCCGTAATCAAAAGGCTCTTAAACATTTCAGATTCTTTGGAGCATATCCAAAATGAGCCTCTTGAGTCCACACATCCAAAATTCGAGCAATGGAAGAAACAAGATGATGGCATTGTTGAAAACAAGAACTACTCAACTCTCTTATAGCCTTTAAGTTAAGGTTCTCATAGGGATCCTAAAATTGTCCTAAGTCCAAGCCCATGTGCTGGTCCAGAAGATATCCCATTAGGCCTACTTAAAGGTGACTTCAAGAGCATGAAAAGAAGTCCTAAATCAAGTTAAGAGGGACTACTCAAGAGATCAAAATGAAGTCCCAAAAGGTTGGTACAAGATGCTGTCCAGATTGTCCAATGCACTAGTCCCAATCCAAGTCAAGTGGCAAGCTCAATTCAAGGCAGTCCAAGGTCCAGCCAATGAGGGTTTTTTGGTCTATAAAATACCCATATTAAAGCCCTAAAATGTGGCCCAAAAAGGCCCTTAAAAGGGCTCAAACGGCTAGTTCAAATGAACTAGCCGTTGGACTGTATAAGCCATAAATATGGCTGTTATACAGTCCATTGGGGACAAGAATCTGTCTTCCTGTCCCCCCAATGGTTCTATGGGCATTTCCCCCCTTTAATGCACTCTTTTCTCTCTATAAATAGCCTATAGAACTCCTCTTGTAAACCATGAACAAGTGCTCTCAAAGTGCACCAAAAAGTCTTGTATAAACAACTCTCAAAATCAATGAAATTCTGGTTTCATTTTCAAGAATATTATGTCTCTTCTAAATTCAAATTTTCACATGGTATCAGAGCAAGTTCATGATCCGTCTCTCAACTTCAAAGATGATCCAAAGTGGGCTCTTTTGATGCAAGGTATGCTGAATATTTGTGAGGAACTAAACCTCATTTTTAAGGAGCCATTTGGATCCTATAAATTCAAGGGGCTATGGAAAACTTTGCAACAATGTATCTCCAATACAAGAGCTCTTCCATCCTATGAAGAAATGAAATGTAAAAGGGAAGAAATGGGGTAGCCGAAAGAAAGAATAGGCATATATTGGAGACCGCAAGAGCCATGATGATCCATGCTAATGTACCCAAAAAGTTTTGGTGTGATGCGGTTAAAACCGTAGTTCATGTGATAAACTTAATGCCTTCCGAGATCTTAAGAGGCAAATCACCTTTAGAAGTGCTTTTAGGAAGGAAAACAAAGATTTCTCATCTCAAAGTTTTTGGGTGTGTATGCTACATTCACATTCCTTCACAATTCAGAAACAAATTAGACCATAAAGGAAGGAAATGCCTATTCCTAGGTTATGCAATATTTGAAAAAGGATATAAATGTTATGATCCCATAACTAACAAAACATACACATCTAAAGATGTGATATTTGTAGAAAATGAATCCTTTTTTTCAGGAAAAGAAGAACATGAAGAACCAAGGCAAAATACTCCAACAAATTCTTGGGATTTCCTAGTTGTTCCATACCAGCCTCTAGCAAACGAAATCCAAAATAATCCTCAAATGGAAGGAGAGAATACTCAAGACAATGAAGATTCTACCTCTTCAGAAGAAGACCCCACAAATGATTCAGGGGGAGCTCAAAATTTAGAACAAACTAAGGATCCTAATTCTGAAAGTTCGAATGAAGCACCTCCATCTCCACCACCTCCTCTTAGAAGATCGACAAGATTAAGACTTCCTCCATCCGAATGGATCAACCGAAGAGTGTTCTACAACTCTGAAGTAACTTCACATCCCATTTCGGATTATTATTTATCTCACATGTCTCCACAAACTACCAAGCATACTTAAGCAAGATTGACAAAGAGGTGGAGCCTAGGTCTTTCGAAGAAGCAAAACAAGATCCTAGATGGGTGCAAGCCATGAAAGAAGAGATAGATGCTCTTACCAAAAATGGAACTTGGGAGATTACACATTTACCCAAAAACAAAAAGGCCGTAGGATGCAAATGGGTATATAAAATCAAGCATAAAAGTGATGGATCAATCGATCGCTTCAAGGCAAGATTAGTGGCAAAAGGGTTTACTCAAGCATACGGAATAGACTACAAGGAAACCTATGCTCCGGTAGCAAAAATGAACACCATTAGAGTACTTATGTCCTTGGCCGAAAATCATGAATGGAACATGTATCAAATGGATGTTGCTAATGCATTCCTTCAAGGAAATCTAGAAGAGGAAGTCTATATGCAACCGCCTCAAGGGTTCCAACATCATGAAGGAAAAGTATGCAAACTCCACAAAGCTATCTATGGATTGAAACAATCTCCTAGAGCATAGTATGCTAAACTAAGCCAAGCCTTTCTTAGTTATGGTTTTTTAAAATGCAATAGTGATTCATCTCTCTTTGTTAAAAAGGAAAATAGAAAGATAACTATTGCACTAGTATATGTAGATGATATCATTATCACAGGGGATGACACACATCACATAGAGCTAGTTAAAAATTTCTTGAAAACTAAATTTGAAATTAAGGATTTAGGAAAACTAAAGTATTTCTTAGGAATTGAGCTAGCCTATTGTCCCAATGGGCTAGTTCTTTCCCAAAGAAAGTATGCTCTTGACTTATTGCAGGAAACAAGGAAACTTGGAGCCAAGCCGAGCATGCAGCCCTGTCTCTACATCCGGACCTTTGGTAGATGATGAGGAACCCTTTGAGGACATAGAGAGATATCAGAGGCTCGTAGGACGATTGATCTATCTCACCATCACTAGGCCAGATATTTCCTTTGCCGTAAGGCAAGTGAGTCAACATATGCATGCTCCAAAGAAAGGTCATTGGAGAGCGATGAAAGGATCCTTCATTACATTAAAGGATCACCCGGGCTAGGCATTTGGATGAAAAATAATAAAAATTCAGAAATTGAAGGATATTGTGATGCGGATTGGGCAGGTGATACTAAGGATAGGAGATCTACATCTGGGTACTGCATGTTTGTAGGAGGCAATTTAGTTGCTTGGAAGAGCAAGAAACAACATGTAGTCTCTAGATCAAGTGCGGAAGCCGAATATAGGGCTATGGCATCGGCGGCAAGTGAGATTATATGGCTCAAGGCCCTAGTAGAGGAACTAGGGTTCAAAGTCTCAACACCAATTAGCTTGCACTGTGATAATCAATCCGCTATCCACATTGCATCAAATCCAGTCTTCCATGAGCGGACCAAACACATAGAGGTGGATTGTCATTTTATTCGTCAAAAAGTAGAAGAAAAGCTCATCACCACCCCTCATATCAATGGAGAAGAACAACTTGCGGATATCTTCACAAAAGGGGGAACCGCAACTCATCTTCATCAAATAATGGGCAAGTTAGGCACTATCAACATTTACGCGCCCAACTTGAGGGGGAGTGTTGAAAACAAGAACTACTCAACTCTCTTATAGCCTTTAAGTTAAGGTTCTCATAGGGATCCTAAAATTGTCCTAAGTCCAAGCCCATGTGCTGGTCCAGAAGATATCCCATTAGGCCTACTTAAAGGTGACTTCAAGAGCATGAAAAGAAGTCCTAAATCAAGTTAAGAGGGACTACTCAAGAGATCAAAATGAAGTCCCAAAAGGTTGGTACAAGATGCTGTCCAGATTGTCCAATGCACTAGTCCCAATCCAAGTCAAGTGGCAAGCTCAATTCAAGGTAGTCCAAGGTCCAGCCAATGAGGGTTTTTTGGTCTATAAAATACCCATATTAAAGCCCTAAAATGTGGCCCAAAAAGGCCCTTAAAAGGGCTCAAACGGCTAGTTCAAATGAACTAGCCGTTGGACTGTATAAGCCATAAATATGGCTGTTATACAGTCCATTGGGGACAGGAATCTGTCTTCCTGTCCCCCCAACGGTTCTATGGGCATTTCCCCCCTTTAATGCACTCTTTTCTCTCTATAAATAGCCTATAGAACTCCTCTTGTAAACCATGAACAAGTGCTCTCAAAGTGCACCAAAAAGTCTTGTATAAACAACTCTCAAAATCAATGAAATTCTGGTTTCATTTTCAAGAATATTATGTCTCTTCTAAATTCAAATTTTCACAGGCATTACTCTCAAGCTCCTCACATCAATGGATGAAGCACATCAAAGCATGGTGAGGGGCTGGCCAAATGCCAAAGCCGTGTGGGATACCTTGGAAGGTCTTTACAACAACAAACACATCTTGGGAAAACTCTTTGAGCTCAAGAATCAAATATTCAGCCTACAACAGCATGAAAATGCTCTGTCCCAAACCCTTGGCGACTTCAATAGGCTGTGGAGTGAGCTTGAGGAATTAAGGCCACCAACCATGGATATGAAGATCCTTCTTCAAAGAAGAAATGAAGACAAGGTGTTTGCCTCCCTCATGACTCTTGGAGACGCATTCAAAGAGGTTCGCCAAGAGGTTCTAAGAAAAGAATCACTACCTTCCTTTGATGAGGTAGTGATGATGGTCCAAAGAGCCGAAACCTCTATGAGGCTTGAGGAGGTAAGCCAGCCACCTATGGAAGTATACGGCTTCAAAGCAACAATGGAGGAGCAACATGCTGAGAACGTGTGCCCCCATTGCAAAAGAAAAGGCCACACCAAAGAAAGGTGTTGGGATCTTTATCCAAACCTCAAGTCAAACGGAGCTAAGCCGGATCAAAAGAGGAGTGGGCTGCCTAATAAAGGTATAAAGTCCAATCCAAATTTAAATGCTTTCAAATATGTGTATTGCCACATTAGAGAAATCCCAAGCATGACTAGAGAAGGTTACACATATGCTATATTTTTTATTGATGCACTCTCTAGCTATACTTGGGTCTATATGCTTAAAAATATGGCACATGCACATAATGCTTTTAAAAAATTCTATCACTTAGTCACCCAAGTTTACAATGCATCTATGCACAAACTTCGAACGGAAAGCTTTGAAAGCTTATAGACAATCCATTTGCCCTAGCTTTGAAAGCTTTTTGAAACAAAAGGGCATTGACCTAGAAATTGTGAGTCAAGTCGTAAATGTGGACCTCATGAACTTATTTGCACAAAAGCTTCTAAATGAAGCAAACTTGACTCAAACATATTGGTGTGATGCTATAAGAATGGCTACACACCTTTATAACCGTGTTCCTCAAAATGAACTCCTAATGAAGTCTCCCTTGGAGATAATCACAAATAGAAAAGCTTGCATTACTCACTTTAGAACATTTGGAAGTGCATGCTACTTTAATGGAAAACGATGCTTGTTCTTAGGATTTGGTTCAAGGAAAAATGGTTATATTTGTTTTGATCCTAAGACTAATAAGGCATACACATTGAAAGATGTGAAATTTGCCAAAAATGAGCTTTATTTTGCAGAATTGGGTGATCAAGCATCACTAAGTTTGCCTATGGAAGCTCCAATTGTGGAGCAAGAGGGAAAGCAAGAATGCCAAGTACATGCAACACTCATCGAGCATCAAGTTGAGGGGGAGCCAAGAACTAAAGCCATAAAGAAAAAGAACAAAAAGAAAAAGGCTAAGGAGGCTCAACCAACTGACATCACTTCCGCAAGTCACGGCTCCATGGAAGTCCATTCTCCGGACTTGAGGGGGAGTGTTAAAAATGAGGAGGAGATGTACATTGTATGTAGCTCGATGCCTCCCATTTACTATGAGCTATTTCACTCCAATTTGGACAACAACAAAGGAGCAATGAATCAACCATCCAAGTCCAAGAAAAAGAAGGCTAGAAAGGGCAAGAAATGAGCCATCTGATAGCCCAAACCCACAGCACAAATATGGATAGTAGGTTAGGCAGAATGTTTGCCAAACATTCTGCCCAAATGGGCCCAGAAACTTGGCCCAAAATTAGGCCCGTTCACAGCCCACCTTCGGCCCACTCAAAGGAGACTTCAAGTTCATTAAATGAAGTTCCAATCAAGGCCCTAAGTGACTATATAGCAGGTCCAAAAGAAGCCCAAAAGCCAGGGCCAAGATGCTGTCCAGAATTGTTCTCTGCTCAAGGCCCATTTCAAGCCAAGTTCAAACCCAATTTTCAATCAGCTTTTGGTCCGATTCTTAAGGGATTTTTAGTTCATAAAATGGGCATATTAAAGCCCTAAAAGGGAGCCCAAAAGGGCCCTTAAAAGAGCTCAAACGGCTAGTTCAAATGAACTAGCCGTTGGACTGTATAACAGCCAAAAATATGGCTGTTATACAGTCCATTGGGGACAGAAATCTGTCCCCCTGTCCCCCCAACGGTTCTCTAATGCTTTGGAGACCATTTTCTCTCATTTTAAGCTCCTCTCTTCCTCTATAAATAGATCTCAAAGGGATGGAGCAAAGTATCTTGGAGCAAAGTCTCCTTTAGAGTAGTTTAGAGCATAGTCTCTCCCAAATTGTCTTTGTATTTCTTGAGCTTTGTCTCACAAATGTCTTGTATTCTTGATACTTCATCAAGTAAATAAATTGTGTTCATTCACACATATTCAAACTCTCTTTTCATTTGTTGTTCTTTAACATTCAAACAAAACCTTCAAAACCTTTTGGGCTCACCACAAAACCTTAGCTCAAGTACCAAAGCTTCCACACTCCAAATTTCAACAGAGTATACTAGTCATGCATTTGAAAACTTCTTAGAAGAAAAGGAGATCATGCACCAAAAATCATGTGTCTACACTCCACAACAAAATGGAGTTGCCGAAAGGAAAAATAGGCACTTGTTAGAAACGGCTAGGGCCATGATGTTCCATTCGAATGTGCCAAAAATTTATTGGAGTGAGGCAATAAAAACTGCTGCCCATGTTATTAATCTTATGCCCACTCAAGTCCTAGGAGGAAAATCTCCTTTAGAACTACTCCTAGGAAGGAAACCCAACATCTCTCATTTAAGAGTCTTTGGGTGCATTTGTTATGTGCATGTACCGGAAAACTTTAGAAACAAACTAGATGAGAGAGGAAGAAAATGTGTATTCTTAGGATACTCAACATTTGAGAAAGGTTATAAATGCTATGATCCTCTAACCAAAAAACTATACACATCCAAGGATGTGATATTTGTAGAAAAAGAACCTTATTTTTCAGGTAAAGATGATCAAGATCAAGCTGAAAAAGAAGGAACTCAAGATCTATGGAACATCATTCTCCCATCCATCAACAACTCCTCTCACCCAAATATTGATGAAGAACTTGCCTCAAATGAACATGAAGCAGCAGTTCACGAAAATCCTTCACCCTCTCATTCGGATCATGAATCAACGCAAGAACAAGGAAATAATGACTTAGATCAAGAACCAGCTCTAGAACAAGAAGAACAAGTTATACTTGAACCTCCTCCTCCTCCTCTTCGTAGATCAACAAGGCTTAGGCTTCCTCCCTCTGAATGGATCAACAAAAGAGTTTTCTATAACTCCAAAGTAACTTCTCATCCCATTTCAAAATATTACTCAATTGCTAATACTTCTTGCAGCCATCAAAGATTCATTCAAAACATAGACCTTCATGGAGAAGCAAGATCATTTGAAGAAGCTAAGAACCAACCTCAGTGGGTGCAAGCTATGAAGGATGAGGTGGAAGCTTTAGCCAAAAATGGAACATGGGAAATAACATCTCTTCCAAAAGGGAAAAAAGCTGTAGGATGCAAATGGGTTTACAAAATCAAGCACAAAAGCGATGGGAGTCTTGATAAATACAAGGCAAGATTAGTTGCCAAAGGTTTCACTCAAGCTTATGGAGTGGACTACAAGGAAACATATGCCCCCATAGCAAAAATGAATACCATTCGTGTGCTCTTATCTCTTGCTGCCAACTTCTCCTTACCTTTATTTCAAATGGATGTTGCAAATGCCTTTCTTCAAGGGAACTTAGAAGAAGAAGTATATATGGAAGTTCCTCCGGGCTTTTCTCATCAAGACAACAAAGTTTGCAAGTTAAAGAAGGCTATCTATGGACTCAAGCAATCTCCAAGAGCTTGGTATGCTAAACTCAGCTCTACACTTCTTGATCATAACTTTAAGAAATGCTCTAGTGACTCATCTCTTTTTGTTAAGAAATTAGGAGATAAACTCATCATAGTCTTAGTATATGTAGATGATATCATCTTAACTGGAAATGATTTAGACTTAATCAATCAAGTTAGGAAATTTCTCCAAACAAAGTTTGATATTAAGGATTTAGGGAAACTAAAGTACTTTCTAGGGATAGAGCTTGCCTATTCTCCCAATGGGTTTGCTCTATCACAAAGAAAGTATGTGCTTGATCTTTTGCAGGAAACCGGTAAGCTAGGTGCCAAGCCCGCATGTAGTCCGATCAGCACCTCTTGTGGCCTTCAAGATGATGACATAGAGTTTGAAGATGAACAAAGATACCAAAGGCTTGTAGGAAGATTAATCTATCTCACTATAACATGGCCCGATATCTCATTTGCTGTGGGACAAGTTAGTCAACATATGCACAAGCCAAAATGGAAGCATTGGAGAGCCACCGAAAGGATTCTTCACTACCTAAAAGGAACACCCGGCATGGGAATTGTCATGAAGAACAATTGCAGCTCACAAATCATAGGGTATTGTGATGCGGATTGGGCCGGGGATTCGGAAGATAGAAGATCAACTACTGGTTATTGCATGTTTGTAGGAGGGAACCTAGTAGCATGGAAAAGCAAAAAACAACATGTAGTCTCAAGATCAAGCGCCGGAGTATAGAGCAATGGCAGCCGCTACTAGTGAGATCGTGTGGCTAAAGACTCTAATAGAAGAATTAGGGTTCTCTGTCTCTACTCCGATTCATCTCCATTGTGACAATCAATTGACAATTCACATAGCCTCAAATCCGGTTTTTCATGAAAGAACAAAGCATATCGAGGTAGATTGCCACTTTGTAAGACAAAAGATTGAAGATAAGCTCATCTCTCCAAGTTTCACAAGGAGTGATCACCAAGTAGCCGACATCTTCACCAAGCCAGGAACCGCAAAGCACATCCTCAAGAATATGGGCAAGTTGGGTGTCATAGATATATACACACCCAACTTGAGGGGGAGTGTTGAAATGAGGCATAATTAAGCTCTTTAGCACTTCCTCCAAAATACCCTAACTAGGAGCCTTAAAATGTGATTCTAAGTAGGCCCAAATGAAACCCCTTTATATCATCATTGTAAGGCCCATCTTGGGCCATCCAAATCTCAGCAGCTGGGCCTCAAATTGGCCCAGCCCGGCCCAGCTGCAAGTTGGGGGCAAATGCCCCCAACGGCTAGTAAAGAACTAGCCGTTTGGGGGGTCCCCAACGGCTAGTTCTTACTAGCCGTTAGGGGAGCTGCTAGGAGAGGGCAATGCCCTCTCCTCTCTCTTATTTTCTCCTCTCTTACCTCCCTTTCTCCTTCTCTATAAATAGGGTAGGTGGTTGTGTTTAATGGGTATGAAAAAATGCCTACAATCTTTTGTATTCTCTCTTTAAATCATCAACAAAGTTCTTGAAGTTCTTATTCATTGTTCTTAGCTTGCTTACTTACAAATTTATCATGCATTTGAACTTGTTCATTCTGATGTTTGGACCTCACCCATAGTATCTCATAATGGTTTTAAATACTTTGTGACATTTATAGATCACAAAACTAGATATACTTGGGTTTACCTATTGGCAGCCAAATCTGAGGTCCTTGAAGCCCTTAAAAGCTATTATAGATATGTGACCAAACAATTCAATGCCAACATCAAAATTATTAGGTCTGATCATGGGGGGGAGTATACTAGTCATGCATTTGAAAACTTCTTAGAAGAAAAGGAGATCATGCACTAGAAATCATGTGTCTACACTCCACAACAAAATGGAGTTGCCGAAAGGAAAAATAGGCACTTGTTAGAAACGGCTAGGGCCATGATGTTCCATTCGAATGTGCCAAAAATTTATTGGAGTGAGGCAATAAAAACTGCTGCCCATGTTATTAATCTTATGCCCACTCAAGTTCTAGGAGGAAAATCTCCTTTAGAACTACTCCTAGGAAGGAAACCCAACATCTCTCATTTAAGAGTCTTTGGGTGCATTTGTTATGTGCATATACCGGAAAACTTTAGAAACAAACTAGATGAGAGAGGAAGAAAATGTGTATTTTTAGGATACTCAACATTTGAGAAAGGTTATAAATGTTATGATCCACTAACCAAAAAGCTATACACATCCAAGGATGTGATATTTGTAGAAAGTGAACCTTATTTTTCAGGGAAGGATGATCAAGTTCAAGCTGAAAAGGAAGGAACTCAAGATCTATGGAACATCATTCTCCCTTCCGTTAATAACTCCTCCCATCCAAGTACTCATGAAGAACCAGCCCCAAATGATCATGAAGTATTGGTTCAAGAAGACCCTTCACCATCTCATTCGGATCATGAAATAACTCAAGAACAAAGGGATGATGATTCAGATCAAGAACCGGCTCTAGAGCAAGAAGAACAAGTTATTCATGAACAACCTCTTACTCTACGAAGATCAACAAGGCTTAGGCTTCCTCCCTCCGAATGGATCAACAAAAGAGTTTTTTATAACTCTAAAGTAACCTCTTATCCTATTTCAAAATATTATTCAGTTGCTAATACTTCTTGCAGCCATCAAAGTTTTATTCAGAACTTAGATCTTCATAAAGAACCTAGATCTTTTGAAGAAGCTAAGAATCAACCTCAGTGGGTGCAAGCTATGAAGGATGAGTTGGAAGCTTTAGCTAAAAATGGAACATGGGAAATAGCATCACTTTCAAAAGGGAAAAGAGCTGTAGGATGCAAATGGGTTTACAAAATCAAGCACAAAAGCGATGGAAGTCTTGATAAATACAAAGCAAGACTAGTTGCCAAAGGTTTCACGCAAACTTATGGAGTGGACTACAAGGAAACATATGCTCCCGTGGCAAAAATGAATACCATTTGTGTGCTCTTATCCCTTGCAGCCAACTACTCCTTACCTTTATTTCAAATGGATGTTGCAAATGCCTTTCTTCAAGGGAACTTAGAAGAAGAAGTATATATGGAAGTTCCTCCGGGCTTTTCTCATTAAGACAACAAAGTTTGCAAGTTAAAGAAGGCTATCTATGGACTCAAGCAATCTCCAAGAGCTTGGTATGCTAAACTCAGCTCTACACTTCTTGATCATAACTTTAAGAAATGCTCTAGTGACTCATCTCTTTTTGTTAAGAAATTAGGAGATAAACTCATCATAGTCTTAGTATATGTAGATGATATCATCTTAACTGGAAATGATTTAGACTTAATCAATCAAGTTAGGAAATTTCTCCAAACAAAGTTTGATATTAAGGATTTAGGGAAACTAAAGTACTTTCTAGGGATAGAGCTTGCCTATTCTCCGAATGGGTTTGTTCTATCACAAAAAAAGTATGTGCTTGATCTTTTGCAGGAAACCAGCAAGCTAGGTGCCAAGCCCGCATGTAGTCCGATCAGCACCTCTTATGGGCTCAAAAATGATGACATAGAGTTTGAGGACGAACAAAGATACCAAAGGCTTGTAGGAAGATTGATCTATCTCACCATAACAAGGCCTGATATCTCATTTGCTGTGGGGCAAGTTAGCCAACATATGCACAAGCCAAAATGGAAGCATTGGAGAGCCACCGAACGGATTCTTCACTACCTAAAAGGCTCACCCGGCATGGGAATTGTCATGAGGAACAATTGCAGCTCTCAAATCATAGGATATTGTGATGCGGATTGTGATGAAATTCAAAGATAGCAAACTAAGAAATGAAGAAATAAACTTCAAGAATTTTATTGAAAGATCAAAGAGAGTTTACACATATTGAAGACATATTTTTCATGCTCATGAAGCTCAACCACCTATCCTATTTATAGAGAAGGAGAAGGGAGGTAAGAAGGAGAGAAAATGAGAGAGAGGAGAGGGCATTGCCCTCTCCTACCAGCCGGCCCCAACGGCTAGTGAGAACTAGCCGTTGGGCAGTCCTCAAACGGCTAGTTCTCTACTAGCCGTTGGGGGCTGGTGCCCCCCAAATTGAGTGGGCTGGGCTGGGCCAATTATGGCCCAGCTGCTGAGGAATTGGAGGCCCATATTGGGCCCTTTAAATGGGTTTACAAATGGGCTTAGAGAAGGTCTTTTACATGGGCTAATTTTAGACCTCCTTATAAGCATTTAAGAAACTCTTAGATAGGGCACTTTGAAGAGAGTGCTAATGAGCTCAATTATGTCTCATTTCAACACTCCCCCTCAAGTTGGGTGTGTATGTATCTATAACGCCCAACTTGACCATATTTTTGTGAATGTGATTGGCGGTCCCCGGTTTGGTGAAGATGTCGGCTACTTGATCATCACTTCTTGTGAAGCTTGGAGTGATGAGCTTTTCTTCAAACTTTTGTCTCACAAAGTGACAATCCACCTCTATGTGCTTTGTTCTCTCATGAAAAACCGGATTTGAGGCTATGTGAATTGCCGATTGATTGTCACAATGGAGTTGGATTGGAGTAGGAACAGAGAACCCTATTTCTTCAATTAGAGCTTTTAGCCATACTATTTCACTTGATGCGGCTGCCATGGCTCTATATTCGGCTTCGGCACTTGATCTTGATACCACATGTTGTTTCTTACTTTTCCAAGCTACTAAATTTCCTCCAACAAACATGCAATACCCTGTGGTTGATCGTCTATCCTCTGAGTCTCCGGCCCAATCCGCATCACAATACCCTATGATTTGTGAGTTATTGTTCTTTTTCATCCAAATTCCCATGCCCGGTGTGCCCTTTAGGTAGTGAAGGATTCTTTCGGTAGCTCTCCAATGCTTCCTTTTGGGCTTGTGCATATGTTGGCTAACTTGACTTACGGCAAAGGAGATGTCCCGGTCTCGTTATAGTGAGGTAGATCAATTTCCCTACGAGCCTTTGATATCTTGGTTCATCCTTAAAATCTTCATTATCATCCTTGAGATCACTAGAGGAGCTAATGGGACTACAAGCGGGCTTGGCACCTAACTTCCCGGTTTCCTGCAAGAGATCAAGCACATACTTCCTTTGTGATAGAATAAGCCCATTTGGACAATAGGCAAGTTCTATCCCTAAGAAGTACTTTAGTTTCCCTAAGTCCTTAATATCAAATTTTGTTTGTAAGAAACTTCTCACTTGGTTGATTAAGTTAAAATCATTGCCTGTTATGATTATATCATCTACATAAACTAACACTATAATGATTTTTTCATCTAGCTTTTTGATAAAGAGAGAAGTATCACTATTGCATTTTTTGAAATTATGATCAAGAAGAGTTGAGCTAAGTTTGGCATACCATGCTCTTGGAGATTGTTTGAGACCGTAGATTGCTTTCCTAAGTTTGCAAACTTTGTTGAGTTGGTGAGAAAAGCCCGGTGGAGTCTCCATATATACTTCTTCTTCTAGATCACCTTGAAGAAAGGCATTGGCTACATCCATTTGAAACATTGGCCAAGAGTGATTGATTGCAAGGGACATCAAGACTCGAATTGTGTTCATCTTAGCCACCGGAGCATAAGTTTCCTTGTAGTCTACTCCATAAGCTTGAGTGAAGCCCTTAGCTACTAATCTAGCTTTGTGTCTATCAATACTTCCATCGCTTTTGTGCTTGATCTTATAGACCCATTTGCATCCTACTGCCCTTTTTCCTTTAGGAAGGGATGATAACTCCCAAGTTCCGTTTCTTTCTAAGGCTTCTAGCTCATCCTTCATGGCTTGAATCCATTGGGGATGTTGTTTTGCTTCTTCAAAGTTTCTAGGCTCTTGATGAAGGTCTAGATTTTTGATGAATTTTTGATGGCTACAAGACATGTTAGCAATCGAATAGTATTGGGAAATGGGATGAGATGTTACCTTTGAGTTATAAAACCCTCTTTTGCTAATCCATTCCGAAGGTGGGAGCCTAAGCCTTGTTGATCTTCGAAGAGGAGGGGGAGGCGGCTCCTCAATGCTTTGTTCTTCTTCCTCCATAACTTGCCCTTGATCTAAGTTGTCTCCCCCTTCCTCTTGGACAGATTCATGATCAGAATGAGATGAGGATGATTCTTCTTGAATTGTATCATTTTCAGCTTGGATTGATGGTTCTCCTTCTTCATTTTGATGGGAAGGTTCTTTGATTGAGGGAAGAACTATATTCCATTGGTCTTGAGCTCCCCTTTCCTTTGCTTGCTCTTGATCCTCTTTTCCTGCAAAATAAGGTTCTCTTTCTACAAATATCACATCCTTGGATGTGTATAGCTTTTTAGTTAGAGGATCATAACATTTATATCCTTTTTCAAAGGTAGAGTATCCTAGAAATACACATTTTCTCCCCCTTTCATCTAGTTTATTTCTAAAGTTTTCTGGTACATGTACATAACAAATGCACCCAAAAACTCTTAAGTGTGAGATATTTGGTTTTCTTCCTAGGAGTAGTTCTAAGGGGGATTTTCCTTCTAATATTTGAGAGGGCATAAGGTTTATAAGATGGGCAGCGGTTTTAATGGCTTCACTCCAAAACTTTTTAGGTACATTGGAGTGAAACATCATAGCCCTAGCCGTTTCTAGTAAATGTCTATTTTTTCTTTCGGCAACTCCATTTTGTTGAGGAGTATACACACAAGATTTTTGATGAATAATTTCTTTTTCTTCTAGAAAATTTTCAAATGCATGACTAGTGTATTCTCCCCCATGATCCGATCTAAGGATTTTGATGTTTGCATTAAATTGCTTGGTTACATATCTATAATAGCTCTTAAGTGCCTCAAATACTTCAGATTTGGCTACTAATAAGTACACCCAAGTGTATCTAGTTTTGTGGTCAATGAAGGTTACAAAGTATTTGAAGCCATTATGAGATTCTATGGGTGAAGTCCACACATCGGTATGAATAAGTTCAAAGGCATTTTCATATATTGTATTTGAGATTGGATAATACACTCTAGTTTGTTTACCAAGAATACAAGCTTTGCAATGCCTATTTTCTACCCTTTGACTTGGAAATAGGCGTTTCAAAGCTAAATCTCCCGGGTGACCTAGACGTGCATGCCATATAGAGGATACTTGACTTTGAACTCCAAAAGCTTGGTTTTCTTGATCTAGGAAATATAGGTTGTTTCTTCTAGACCCCTTGCCAATCAAGTGATTCGTTTTGAGATCCTGAAAAATAACTTGGTTAGGATCAAAAGTGGCTTTGCAATTATGGTCTTTTGTGATTTTGCTAATGGACATGAGGTTAGAGTTGAATTTTGGCACATATAAAGCTTTGGTTTTCTTGCCTAGAAGTTCAACTTCTCCTAGATGATCAACTTTTAGTTTTTGACCATTAGCAACCTTGACAATCTTATGACTAGATAAAGGAATGAATTTCCTAACTTGATTTTTATCCTTTACCATGTGATTGTCACAGCCCGAATCAATAAGCCACTTATTTAAATGAGATGAGTTCAAGTTGTTACCGGAATGTAGAGCAACTTGGCCAAGGAGCTTTTTCATCTCTTTTTGCATCTCCTCCATCTTGGATTCGAGTGCAGCCACTTGGGAGACTTGTTGAGCATGAGCTGGTTGTTCCATCTCCTTTTTGTTGTTCTTTGGGCGCAAATTAGGGTAAAGAAACCAGCACCTTTCCCTTTTGTGGCCGGGTTTCTTGCAATTTGTGCAAACATCCCTTTTGAAGTAATTTTGAGCTTTGTTGGCCATGTGATCATCTTGGACAGCTTTGAAGGCTTGAGCTTCGGATTTGAGCTTGGTGGATTCTTCTAGCCTCATGCTAGTTTCGGTCCTTTGAACCATAAATTGAACTTCTTGGAATGAAGGGAACATCTTCATTCTAAGAATTTCTTGTCGAATAGAAGCATATTCGTCTCCAAGACCCATAAGAAGACCAAAGGTCATGTCTTCATCATTTCTTTGGAGAAGAGTCTTGAGATTAGAAGTTGGAGGCCTAAGAAGATTAAGTTCATTCCAAAGATCCCTATATTCCCCAAAGTATTCGGGTAGAGTTTTACCTCCTTTTTGGATCTTGAAGATTTTCCTCTTTAGCTCAAAGATTCGTCCGGTGTTGGTCTCTTGTCCATATAGTGCATGCATTTGATCCCACAAAGCCTTTGCATTTGGTATACAAGTAACCATAGCTTTGTGGGTTTTGTCAAGAGACATTTGGAGTAGCACCACCACTTGATCATCTTGTTTCTTCCAAGCTTTGAATGAAGAATCGACATCATCTAAGGGATCCTCCAATATGTGATTTTCCAGATTGAAGAAATTGAGAGATCTCTTGATGGTGTCTTGCCATGCATTGTAATTGGAAGAATCTAAAAGAATAGAAGTGAACATGGAGGTGCTAATTTGTGGTGGAGGGTTACCAACACCGGAAGAAGTAGGTATCGAACCTTGCTCTGATACCATGATGAAATTCAAAGATAGCAAACTAAGAAATGAAGAAATAAACTTCAAGAATTTTATTGAAAGATCAAAGAGAGTTTACACATATTGAAGGCATATTTTTCATGCTCATGAAGCTCAACCACCTATCCTATTTATAGAGAAGGAGAAGGGAGGTAAGAAGGAGAGAAAATGAGAAAGAGGAGAGGGCATTGCCCTCTCCTACCAGCCGGCCCCAACGGCTAGTGAGAACTAGTCAAGTCCCCAAACGGCTAGTTCTCTACTAGCCGTTTGGGGTACCCAAATTGAGTGGGCTGGGCCAATTACGGCCCCAAGTCTTGAGGAATTGGAGGCCCATATTGGGCCCTTTAAATGGGTTTACAAATGGGCTTAGAGAAGGTCTTTTACATGGGCTAATTTTAGACCTCCTTATAAGCATTTAAGAAACTCTTAGATAGGGCACTTTGAAGAGAGTGCTAATGAGCTCAATTATGTCTCATTTCAACAGATTGGGCCGGGGATTCGGAAGATAGAAGATCAACTACTGGTTATTGCATGTTTGTTGGAGGGAACCTAGTAGCATGGAAAAGCAAAAAATAACATGTAGTCTCAAGATCAAGTGCCGAAGCGGAGTATAGAGCAATGGCAGCCGCTACTAGTGAGATCGTGTGGCTAAAGGCTCTAATAGAAGAATTAGGGTTCTTTGTCTCTACTCCAATTCAACTCCATTGTGACAACCAGTCGGCAATTCACATAGCCTCAAACCCGGTCTTTCATGAAAGAACAAAGCATATTGAGGTAGATTGCCACTTTGTGAGGCAAAAGATTGAAGAAAAGCTCATCTCTCCAAGTTTCACAAGGAGTGATCACCAAGTAGCCGACATCTTCACCAAGCCGGGAACCGCCAATCACATACAAAAGAATATGGGCAAGTTGGGTGTCATAAATATATACACACCCAACTTGAGGGGGAGTGTTGAAATGAAGCATAATTAAGTCCTTTAGCTCTTCCTCCAAAATGCCCTAATTAGAAGTCTTAAATAAGCTCCTAAAAAGGTCATCTCTTGAGCCCCTTTTCAAAGATCATCTTAAGGCCCAAAGTGAGCCATCCAAGGGTAATCAGCTGGGCCCTAATTGGCCCAGCCCAGCCCCCTCAAAGAGGGCCCCCAAACCCCCCAAACGGCTAGTGAGAACTAGCCGTTGGGGGCCAACGACTAGGAGAGGGCATTGCCCTCTCCTCTCTCTTATTTTCTCCTCTCTTATCCCTCCTTCTCTACTTCTATAAATATTGTAGCTAGTTGCTTTGAATGGTTATGAAAAAATGTCTACAACCTCTTGTATTTTCTCCTCAAACTATCAATAAAATTCTGAGGTGTTTATTCATTGTTCCTTGCTTGCTCATTTAGAAAATCAACAGGATCCACCGAAGAGTGTTCTATAACTCTAGGGTAACCTCTCATCCTATTTGTGATTACTATACCACCTCACATGTTTCCTTGGACCACCAAGCTTTCTTGAGTAATCTAGATAAAGAAGTGGAACCAACATCATTTGAGCAAACATCAAGAGATCCAAGATGGAAAAGAGCAATGGAAGAGGAATTAGAAGCTTTATCAAAGAATGGAACATGGGAAATCACTACACTACCTAAAGGGAAGAAGGCCGTAGGGTGTAAGTGGGTTTACAAAATCAAGCACAAGAGTGATGGATCAATTGAGAGGTTCAAAGCAAGGCTGGTGGCAAAAGGATATACTCAAGCCTATGGGATTGATTACAAAGAGACCTATGCTCCGGTTGCAAAAATGAACACTATTAGAGTCCTCTTGTCTCTTGCGGTAAATCATGGATGGAGCCTATTTCAAATGGATGTAGCCAATGCTTTCCTTCAAGGAGATCTAGAAGAAGAAGTCTACATGCAAATACCAAAGGGCCTTCATTCACAAAGAGGAAATGCATGCAAAATTCATAAGGCAATTTATGGTCTCAAGCAATCTCCAAGAGCTTGGTATGCAAAGTTAAGCCATGCTTTCCTTAGTAATGGATTTCATAAATGCAATAGTGATTCATCTCTCTTTCTTAGAAGGACTAATGATCATATCACAATTGCACTAGTATATGTAGATGACATTATCATAACAGGTAGTGATTTGCATCAAATAGAGGTAGTTAGGAATTTTTTAAAGTCTAGATTTGAAATTAAAGATCTAGGGAAACTAAAGTATTTTTTAGGTATTGAGTTAGCCTATTGTCCCAATGGGCTAATTCTCTCCCAAAGAAAATATGCTCTTGATCTTTTGCAGGAAACGGGAAAGCTTGGAGCAAGACCGGTTTGCAGTCCAGTTTCCACTTCCGGTCCCTTAGCCGATGACAATGATCCTTTAGAAGACATTGAGAGATATCAGAGACTGGTTGGAAAGCTTATTTATCTTACTATCACAAGGCCTGACATAGCATATGCTGTGAGCTATATAAGTCAGTTCATGCATTCTCCAACGAAAGGTCATTGGAGAGCTGCGGAGAGGATTCTTCATTACATCAAAGGATCACCTAGGCTAGGAATTTGGATGAAGAACAATGGAAGTGTAAACATCGAAGGATATTGCGATGCTGATTGGGCAGGGGATCCCACCGACAGAAAGTCTACCACTGGATATTGCATGTTTGTTGGAGGAAACTTGGTAGCATGGAAGAGCAAAAAACAGCGGGTTGTATCTAGATCAAGTGCAGAGGCCGAGTATAGAGCCATGACAACGGGAGCCAGTGAGATAGTATGGCTAAAAGCCTTAGTAGAAGAACTAGGGTTTATGGTCTCCACTCCTATCAAGCTTCATTGTGACAATCAATCCGCAATTCACATTGCCACTAATCCAGTGTTCCATGAACGAACCAAGCACATAGAAGTCGATTGTCATTTTATTCGGCAAAAAGTGGAGGAAAAGCTCATTGTCACTCCTCACATCAAAGGAAAAGATCAACTTGCTGATATTTTCACAAAAGGAGGAACAACAGCCCACCTACAAGAAATGATGAGCAAGTTGGGTACTATCAACATCTACGCACCCAACTTGAGGGGGAGTGTTGAAAAGAAGTATTAATCAAGCCCCTCATCACCAATTTAAAGCCTTCCCAAGAATTCAGCAAGTTCTCTTCCAATAGAGCCCTAAAAGACCTCAGCCCATGGGCCTTTCCAAGCCCCAAGAAGGGGCCCATTCCAGCCCATCAAAGGGGGCCCAATTGGGCCCCCAAATGGCTGTTTAAAACAGCCGTTGGAGGCTGCTCCAACGGCTAGAAATTCTAGCCGTTGGACAGCCTCCAACGGCTAGAATAGAGAGGGCCAATGCCCTCTCTTGTTCTCTCTTCCCCCCTTCTCTATAAATAGACTTCAATGTTCCCTAGCATAAGTATGAACAAAAGTTCAAACTATGAATGTTATTAGTTCTTCATTTCAATAAAATTCAGAATTTTATTTCAAGTTTCCTTGAGTTCTCTTTTTGATCTTTCAACACAAAATTGACAAAATTGCAACTGTAACTGAACAAAATTAAGAGAATTGCAATATCAATTGGACATAGTTGACATAATTGCAACTTCAATTGAACAAAATTAACACAATTGCAATTTCAATTGAACAAATTGACACAATTACAACTTCAATTGAACAAAATTATCAGAATTACAACTTCAATTGAACAAAATTCGCACAATTGCAACTTCAATTAAATGAAATTGATAGATTTGCAACTTCAGTTTAACAAAATTGACACAAATGCAATATCAATTGAATAACATTGACACAATTGCAACTTCAATTGAACAAAATTGACATAATTACAATCTCAATTTAACAAAATTGACATAATTGTAACCTCAATTGAACAAAATTGACATATTTGCAACTTCAATTGAACAAAATTGTCTTAATTGCAATTTCAATTGAGTAAAATTGACACAATTGTAACTTCAATTGAATAAAATTGATAGAATTACAACTTCAGTTAAAAAAAATTGACACATTTACAATATCAATTAAATAAAATTGACATAATTACAACTTTAATTGAACAAAATTGACACAATTACAAAATCAATTGAACATAATTGACACAATTGCAACTTCAATTAAATAAAATTGACAGAATTACAACTTCAATTTAACAAAATTAACATAATTGCAACATCAATTGAACAAAATTAACAAAATTACAACTTCAATTGAACAAAATTGACAGAATTGCAAACTCAATTGAATAAAATTGACATAATTATAACTTCAATTGAACAAAATTGACACAATTGCAATATCAATTGAACAAAATTGATAAAATTACAACTTCAATTGAACAAAATTGACACATTTGCAACTTCAACTGAAAAAATTAATAGAATAACAACTTTAATTGAACAAAATTGACATAATTGCAACATCAATTGAACAAAATTGACACAATTGTTAATTCAATTAAACAAAATTGATAGAATTATAACTTCAATTAAACATAATTGACAGAATTGCAACTTCGATTAAACAAAATTGATACAATTGCAACTTCCATTGAACAAAATGATAGAATTTCAACTTCAATTGAACAAATTTGTCACAATTATAACTTCAATTGAACAAAATTGACACAATTCAACTTCAATTGAACAAAATTGATAGAATTGTAACTTCAATTGAATAAAATTGACACAATTACAACTTCAATAGAACAAAAATGACACAATTGCAATTTTAATTGAACAAAATTGACATAATTATAACATTAATTTAACAAAATTGACACATTTGCAACTTCAATTGAACAAAATTGGTAGAATTGTAACTTCAATTGAATAAAATTGACACAATTGTAACATCAATAGAACAAAAATGACACAATTGCGGCATCAATTGAGCAAAATTGACATAATTGTTAGATCAATTCAACAAAATTGACCCATTTGCAACTTCAATTGAGCAAAATTGACAGAATAACAACTTTAATTGAACAAAATTGACATAATTGCAATATTAATTGAAAACAATTGACACAATTGTAATTTCAATTGAACATAATTGACAGAATTGCAACTTCGATTGAAGAAAATTGAAACAATTGCAACTTCCATTGAACAAAATTGACACAATTGCAATTTCAATTGAACAAAATTGACAAAATTGGAACTTCAATTGAACAAAATTGACACCATTGCACTATCAATTGAGACACAAATGCAACTTCAATTGAACAAAATTGACATAATTGCAACATCAATTGAACAAAATTAACACAATTACAACTTTAATTGAACAAAATTGATACAATTGCAACTTCAATTGAAAAAAATTGACATAATTACAATATTAATTGAACATAATTGACACAATTGCAATTTCAATTGAACAAAATTGACAGAATTACAACTTCAATTGAACAAAATTGACACAATTACGACTTCAATCAAACAAAATTGATAGAATTGCAACATCACCTGAGCAAAATTGACAAAATTGCAAAATCAGTTGAACAAAATTGTTAAAATTGCAACTTCAATTTAACAAAAGTGACCTAATTGCAACTTTAAATGAACAAAATTGTCCGAATTGCAACTTCAATTGAATAAAATTGACACAATTGTAACTTCAATTGAACAAAATTGACAAAATTGTAATTTCAATTGAACAAAATTGACACTATTGCAACTTTAGTTGAATAAAATTGACATAATTGTAATTTCAATCGAACAAAATTAACACAAATACAACTTTAATTGAACAAAATAAACAGAATTGCAACATCAATTAAGAAAAATTGACACAATTACAACTAAAACAGAACAAAATTGCGACAATTATAATTTCAATTGAACAAAATTGACATAATTGCCAAATCAATTAAACATAATTGACAAAATTGAAACATCAATTGGACAAAATTGACATAATTGTATTATCAATTGAACAAAATTGACACATATGCAAGTTCAATTGAATAAAATTGACAGAATTGTAACTTCAATTCAATTGAAGAAAATTGACATAATTGCAACATCAATTGAACAAAATTGACACAATTGCAACTTCTATCGAACAAAATTGAAATAATTGCAACATCAATTGAACAAAATTGATACAATTGCAACTTCATTTGAACAAAATTGACAAATTGTAACATCAATTGAAGAAAATTGACATAATTGCAAAATCAATTGAACATAATTGACACAATTGCAATTTTAATTGGAAAAAATTGACAAAATTACAACTTCAATAGAATAAAATTGATACAATTGCAATTTCAATTGAACAAAATTGACATAATTGTAATTTCAATTAAACAAAATTGACACAATTGCAATATCAATTGAACAAAATTGACCCAATTACAACATCAATTGAACAAAATTGACCGAATTGCAACTTCAATTGAACAAAATTGACACAATTGCAATTTCAATTGAACAAAATTGATACAACTGGAATTTCAATTGAACAAAATTGACACAAGTGTAACTTCAAATGAACAAAAGTGACACAATTGTAACTTCAATTGAACAAAATTGAAACAATTGTAACTTCAATTGAACAAAATTGGCACAATTGTAACTTCATTTGAACAAAATTGACACAATTGCAACTTCAATTGAACAAAATTGACACTATTGTAACTTTAATTGTGGCACAATTGCAACTTCAATAGAACAAAATTGGCACAATTACAACTTCTTTTGAACAAAATTGACAATATTGGAACTTCAATCGAACAAAATTGACACAATTACAGCTTCAATTGAATGAAATTGACATAATTGCAATCTCAATTGAACAAAATTGACATAATTACAATTTCAATTGAATAAAATTATCATAATTGCAACTTCAATTGAACCCAATTGACACATTTGCAACTTCAATTGAACAAAATTAACGGAATTGTAACATCAATTGAACAAAATAAACACAATTGCAACCTCAATTGAACAAAATTGGAATAATTGTAACTTCAATTGAACAAAATTATCATAATTGCAACTTCAATTGAACAAAATTGAATGAATTGCAACTTCAATCGAACAAAATTGACAGAATTGCAACTTCAATTGAACAAAATTGAAACAAGTGCAACTTCAATTGAATAAAATTAACATAATTGCAACTATAATTGAACAAAAATGATATAATTGCAACTTTAATTGAACAAAAATAACACAATTGCAACTTCAATTGATCAAAAGTGACACAATTACATCTTCAACTGAACATAATTGACGAAATTACAATTTCAATTGAACCAAACAGACACAAGTGTGACTGCAATTGAACAAAATTGACATAATTACAACTTCAATTGAACAAAAACGACACAATTACAACTTTAATTGAACAAAATTGACATAATTACAACTTCAGTTAAACAAAATTAATACAATTGCTACTTCAATTGAGTAAAATTTACATAATTGCAACATCGATTGAACAAAATTGACTCAATTGCAACATCAATTGAGCAAAATTGACATAGTTGCAGTATCAATTGAATAAAATTGAAACAACTGCAACTTCAATTGAAAAAAATTGACACAATTGTAACTTCAACTGAATAAAATTGATAGAATTGTAACTTCAATTGAAAAAAATTGACACAACTGGAATTTCAATTGAACAAAATTGACACAAGTGTAACTTCAATTGAACAAACGTGACACAATTACAACTTTAATTGAACAAAATTGAAACAATTGTAACTTCAATTGAACAAAATTGGTCCAATTGCAACTTCAATTGAACAAAATTGGCACAATTGCAACTTCAATTGAACAAAATTGACACAATTGTAACTTTAATTGTGGCACAATTGCAACTTCAATAGAACAAAATTGGCACAATTACAACTTTAATTGAACAAAATTGACATAATTGTAACTTTAATTGGACAAAATTGACACAATTACAGCTTCAATTGAACGAAATTGACATAATTGCAATCTCAATTGAACAAAATTGACATAATTGTAATTTCAATTGAATAAAATTATCATAATTGCAACTTCAATTGAACACAACTGATACATTTGCAACTTCAATTGAACAAAATTAACAGAATTGTAACATCAATTGAACTAAATAGACACAATTGCAACCTCAATTGAACAAAATTCGCATAATTGTAACTTCAATTGAACAAAATTATCATAATTGCAACTTCAATTGAACAAAATTGAATGAATTGCAACTTCAATTGAACAAAATTGAATGAATTGCAACTTCAATTGAACAAAATTGAAACAAGTGCAACTTCAATTGAATAAAATTAACATAATTGCAACTATAATTGAACAAAAATGATATAATTGCAACTTTAATTGAACAAAAATAACACAATTACAACTTCAATTGATCAAAAGTGACACAATTACATCTTCAACTGAACATAATTGACGAAATTACAATTTTAATTGAACCAAACAGACACAATTGTGACTGCAATTGAACAAAATTGACATAATTATAACTTCAATTGAACAAAAACGACACAATTACAATTTTAATTGAACAAAATTGACATAATTGCAACTTCAATTAAACAAAATTGATACAATTGCTACTTCAATTGAGTAAAATTGACATAATTGCAACATCGATTAAACAAAATTGACTCAATTGCAACATCAATTGAGCAAAATTGACATAGTTACAGTATCAATTGAATAAAATTGAAATAACTGCAACTTCAATTGAAAAAACTTGACATAATTGTAACTTCAATTGAATGAAATTGACAGAATTGTAACTTCAATTGAACAAAATTGACAGAATTGTAACTTCGATTGAACAAAATTGACACAATTGCAACTGCAATTGAACAAAATTAATAGAATTACAACTTCTATTGAACAAAATTGACACAATTGTAACTTCAATAGAACAAAAATGACACAATTGCAACTTCAATTGAACAAAATTGACATAATTGTAACATCAATTCAATAAAATTGACACAATTACAATTTCAATTGAACGAAATTGACATAATTACAAATTTAATTGAACAACATTTACATAATTGCAATATCATTTGAACATAATTCACACAATTGCAATTTCATTTGAACATAATTGACATAATTGTAACTTCGATTGAACAAAATTGACACAATTGCAACTTCTATTGAACAAAATTGACACAATTGCAACTTCAATTAAACAAAATTGACAAAATTGAAACTTCAATTGAACAAAATTGACACCATTGCAATATCAATTGAGACACAATTGCAACTTCAATTGTATAGATTGACATAATTGTAACATCAATAGAACATAATTGACACACATGTAACTTCAGTTGAACATAATTGACAAAATTTACAGAATTGCAATATCAATTGAACAAAATTGACAGAACTACAACTTCAATTGAAAAAAATTGACATAATTGCAATATCAATTGAACATAATTGACACAATTACAACTTCAATTGAACAAAATATAAATAATTGCAACATCAATTGAACAAAATTGACACAATTGCTACTTTAATTGAACAAAATTAACACAATTGCATCTTCAATTGAACAAAATTGACAAAATTACAACTTTAATTGAACAAAATTGACCCAATTGCAACTTCAATTGAACAAAATTGTCATAATTGTAACATCAATTGAACAAAATTGACACAATTGCGACTTTAATTGAACAAAATTGGTATAATTGTAAAATCAATTGAACATAATTGACACAATTACAATTTTAATTGAATAAAATTGACATAATTATGACTTCAATTGAACAAAATTGGTATAATTGTAAAATCAATTGAACATAATTGACACAATTGCAATTTTAATTGAATAAAATTGACATAATTGCAATTTCAATTGAACAAAATTGACAGAATTACAATTTCAATTTAACAAAATCAACACAAGTACAACATTAATTGAATCAAATTGACACAATTGCAACTTCAATGGGTCAAAATTGACACAATTGCAACATCAATCGAACAAAATTGACCCAATTGCATCTTCAATTGAACAAAATTGTAAGAATTTTAATTTCAATTGAACAAAATTGAGAAAATTACATATTCAATTTTACAAAATTGATATAATTGTAAGTTCAATTGAACAAAATGTTGATTTTCTAAATGAGCAAGCAAAGAACAATGAATAAAAACCTCAAGAAATTTATTGATAATTTGAAGAGAAAATACAAGTGGTTGGATGCATTTTTTCATACCCATTCAAAGCAACTAGCTACAATATTTATAGAAGAAGGGAAGGAGAGTTAGGAGAGGAGTAAAAGAGAGAGAGGAGAGGGCAATGCCCTCTCCTAGTTGTTGGCCCCCAACGGCTAGTGAGAACTAGCCGTTGGGCAGCCTCCCAACGGCTAGTTCTTTACTAGCCGTTTGGGGGGTTGGGGGCCCTCTTTGAGAGGGCTGGGCTGGGCCAATTAGGGCCCAGCTGATTACCCTTGGATGGCCCTCTTTGGGCTTTGAGATGGTCTTGTAAAGAGGCTCAAAAGATGATCCTTTTTAGGAGCTCATTTAAGACTTCTAATTAAGGCATTTTGGAGGAAGAGCTAAAGGGCTTAACTATGCTTCATTTCAACACTCCCCCTCAAGTTGGGTGTGTATATATCTATGACACCCAACTTGCCCATATTCCTTTGTATGTGATTGGCAGTTCCCAGCTTGGTGAATATGTCAGCTAGTTGGTGATCACTCCTTGTGAAACTTGGAGAGATGAGCTTATCTTCAATCTTTTGCCTCACAAAGTGGCAATCTACCTCAATATGCTTTGTTCTTTCATGAAAGACCGGGTTTGAGGCAATGTGAACTGCTGATTGATTGTCACAATGGAGTTGAATTGGAATAGAGACAAAGAACCCTAATTCTTCTATTAGAGCCTTTAGCCACACGATCTCACTAGTAGGGGCTGCCATTGCTCTATACTCCGCTTCGGCACTTGATCTTGAGACTACATGTTGTTTTTTGCTTTTCCATGCTACTAGATTCCCTCCAACAAACATGCAATAACCAGTAGTTGATCTTCTATCTTCTGAATCCCCGGCCCAATCCGCATCATAATATCCTATGATTTGAGAGCTGCAATTGTTTCTCATGACAATTCCCATGCCAGGTGAGCCTTTTAGGTAGTGAAGAATCCATTCGGTGGCTCTCCAATGCTTCCATTTTGGCTTGTGCATATTTGGCTAACTTGCCCCACAGCAAATGAGATATCGGGCCTTATTGTGGTGAGATAGATTAATCTTCCTACAAGCCTTTGGTATCTTTGTTCGTCCTCAAACTCTATGTCATCGTCTTTGAGGCCATAAGAGGTGCTGATCGGACTACATGCGGGCTTGGCACCTAGCTTGCCGGTTTCCTGCAAAAGATCAAGCACATGCTTTGTGATAGAACAAACCCATTTGGAGAATAGGCAAGCTCTATCCCTAGAAAGTACTTTAGCTTCCCTAAATCCTTAATATCAAACTTTGTTTGGAGAAATTTCCTAACTTGATTGATTAAGTCTAAATCATTTCCAGTTAAAATGATATCATCTACATATACTAAGATTATGATGAATTTATCTCCTAATTTCTTAATAAAAAGAGATGAGTCACTAGAGCATTTCTTAAAGTTATGATCAAGAAGTGTAGAGCTGAGTTTAGCATACCAGGCTCTTGGAGATTGCTTGAGTCCATAGATAGCTTTCTTTAATTTGCAAACTTTGTTGTCTTGATGAGAAAAGCCCGGAGGAACTTCCATATATACTTCTTCTTCTAAGTCCCCTTGAAGAAAGGCATTTGCAACATCCATTTGAAATAGAGGTAAGGAGTAGTTAGCAGCAAGGGATAAGAGCACACGAATGGTATTCATTTTTGCCACGGGAGCATATGTTTCCTTGTAGTCCACTCCATAGGCTTGAGCGAAACCTTTGGCAACTAGTCTTGCCTTGTATTTATCAAGACTTCCATCGCTTTTGTGCTTGATTTTGTAAACCCATTTGCATCCTACAGTTTTTTTCCCTTTTGGAAGTGATGCTATTTCCCATGTTCCATTTTTAGCTAAAGCTTCCAACTCATCCTTCATAGCTTGCACCTGATGAAATTTAAAATAGCAAGCTAAGAATGGAGAAATGAAACTTCAAGAGTTTATTGAGAAATCAAAGTGAGATTACATAAAGAGAAGACATGTTTTTCATACCCTTTAAACACAACCACCTACCCTATTTATAGAGAAGGAGAAAGGGGTGTAAGAGAGGAGAAAAATGAGAGAGAGGAGAGGGCATTGCCCTCTCCTTGCTGCTGGTCCCAACGGCTAGTGAGAACTAGCCGTTGGGCAGTCCCCAAACGGCTAGTTCTCTACTAGCCGTTGGGGGGTTTTGCCCCCACTTTGAGTGGGCTGGGCTGGGCCAATTAAGGCCCAGCTGCTGAGGTTTGGATGGCCCATATTGGGCCTTACAATGAGGTTACAAAAGGGCTTAGAGGAGGTCCTTTATAGGGGCTGAATTTGGATCTCCTTAGAATCACATTTTAAGACTCCTAGTTAGGGCATCTTGAAGGAAGTGCTAAAGAGCTCAATTATGCCTCATTTCAACACTCCCCCTCAAGTTGGGTGTGTATGTATCTATAACGCCCAACTTGACCATATTTTTGTGCATGTGATTGGCGGTCCCCGGCTTGGTGAAGATGTCGGCTACTTGATCATCACTTCTTGTAAAGCTTGGAGTGATGAGCTTTTCTTCAAACTTTTGTCTCACAAAGTGACAATCCACCTCAATGTGCTTTGTTCTCTCATGAAAAACCGGATTTGAGGCTATGTGAATTGCCGATTGATTGTCACAATGGAGTTGGATTGGAGTAGGAACGGAGAACCCTAGTTCTTCAATTAGTGCCTTTAGCCAAACTATCTCACTTGATGCGGCTGCCATGGCTCTATATTCGGCTTCGGCACTTGATCTTGATACCACATGTTGTTTCTTGCTTTTCCAAGCTACTAAATTTCCTCCAACAATCATGCAATACCCTGTGGTTGATCGTCTATCCTCTGAGTCTCCGGCCCAATCCGCATCACAATACCCTATGATTTGTGAGTTATTGTTCCTTCTCAACCAAATTCCCATGCCCGGTGTGCCCTTTAGGTAGTGAAGAATTCTTTCGGTAGCTCTCCAATGCTTCTTTTTGGGCTTGTGCATATGTTGGCTTACTTGACTTACGGCAAAGGAGATATCAGGTCTTGTTATGGTGAGATAGATCAATCTTCCTACGAGCCTTTGGTATCTTTGTTCATCCTCATATTCTTCATCATCATCCTTAAAACCACAAGCGGAGCTAATAGGACTGCATGCGGGCTTGGCACCTAACTTTCCTGTTTCCTGCAAAAGATCAAGCACATACTTTCTTTGTGATAGAACTAGCCCATTTGGACAATAGGCAAGTTCTATCCCTAAGAAGTACTTTAGTTTCCCTAAATCCTTAATATCGAATTTTGTTTGTAAAAAACTTCTTACTAGGTTGATTAGTTCTAAATCATTTCCGGTTATGATTATGTCATCTACATAAACTAACACTACAATGATTTTTTTATTTTGTTTTTTAATGAAGAGAGAAGTATCACTATTGCATTTTTTGAAATCATGATCAAAGAGAGTAGAGCTAAGTTTGGCATACCAAGCTCTTGGAGATTGTTTGAGGCCGTAAATTGCTTTCTTAAGTTTGCACACCTTGTTGTGTTGATGAGAAAAGCCCGGTGGAATCTCCATGTATACTTCCTCTTCTAGATCTCATTGTAAAAATGCATTGGCTACATCCATTTGAAACATTGGCCAAGAGTGATTGATTGCAAGAGACATCAATACTCGAATTGTGTTCATCTTGGCTACTGGTGCATATATTTCCTTGTAGTCTATTCCATAAGCTTGAGTAAAGCCCTTTGCTACTAATCTAGCTTTGTATCTATCAATGCTTCCATCACTCTTATGCTTGATCTTGTAGACCCATTTGCATCCCACAGCCCTCTTTCCTTTAGGAAGAGATGTTATTTCTGTTGAATTGCAAAATCTAATGTGCTAAGTATTATGAGAATAAAATTCAGAACTTCATTGATGTTCTTGAGAGAATTTGTATAAAACTTGAGAATATTTCTTCATGCTTTACAAGGGGAACTTCAGCCCCTATTTATAGAGAAAAGAGAGAATGCTCAAAGGAGAGAAAAGAGAGAATGGAGAGGGCATTGTGCCCTCTCCACTACTAGCCGTTGGGACAGTCCCAACGGTTCCTTCAAAGAGCTGATGGGGGCCCATTTGGGCCCCCTTTGGGGGAACTGAAATAGGCCCATTTGCTGGCCCGGGCTGGGCCCTTCGGGCCCAGCCCAAAACCCGCGGAATGAGCCATACATTCTGGACAAGAACGAGGCATAAATCTACCTCCTTACAAGATCTATATTTGGGTTTCCTTTGAGCGTTGAATGACTAAGGGGAGAAACAAATTTTTTAGGGTTAGATGAATACTCTAAGAGTTCTTCATTTCAACACTCCCCCTCAAGTTGGGTGCGAAGATGTCAATAGTACCCAACTTGCGCATTATGTCTTCAAGGTGGGCTGTGGCTCCTCCTTTAGTGAAAATGTCCGCGAGTTGATCTTTTCCTTTGATATAAGGAGTGGTAATAATCCTTTCTTCTACCTTTTGCCTAATAAAATGGCAATCGACCTCTATATGTTTGGTTCTTTCATGGAAGACCGGATTTGATGCGATATGAATGGCCGATTGATTATCACAATGAAGCTTGATTGGAGTTGAAACTTTAAATCCAAGCTCCTCCATTAAGGCTTTGAGCCATATGATTTCACTTGTAGCTGATGCCATAGCTCTATATTCGGCTTCCGCACTTGACCTAGACACCACCTTTTGCTTTTTGCTCTTCCATGAAACTAAGTTTCCACCTACGAACATGCAATGGCCTGAAGTAGATCTTCTATCCAAGTTATCACCCGCCCAATCGGCATCGCAATAACCTTCAATTTCTGTGTTCCCATTTCTTTTCATCCACACTCCTAATCCGGGAGATCCTTTAAGGTAGCGAAGCACTCTTTCGGCAGCCCTCCAATGTTGCCTTTTTGGAGCATGCATGTGTTGGCTAATCCTACTTACTGCATAAGCAATGTCCGGTCTTGTAATCGTCAAGTAGATTAGTCTCCCCACAAGCCTTTGGTATTGTTCTATATCTTTATATGGCTCATCATCATCAAGAGAGTCGGAGGTGGCAACTGGTGTACAAGCTGGTTTTGCTCCTAATTTTCCTGTTTCCTGCAACAACTCAAGAGTATATTTTCTTTGGGATAGAACTACCCCGTTAGGACAATAAGCTAGCTCAATTCCTAGGAAATATTTCAACTTTCCTAAGTCCTTAATTTCAAACCTAGATTTCAAGAAACTTCTAAGAGAGTCTATGTGGTGTGTGTCATTCCCAGTGACAATGATATCATCTACATAGACTAGAGCAATGGTGATTTTTCCACTATCCTTTCTAACAAAAAGAGATGAATCACTAATACATTTTGTAAATCCATAACTAAGGAAAGCATGACTTAGTTTGGCATACCATGCTCTAGGAGATTGTTTGAGTCCATAGATGGCTTTGTGGAGTCTACAAACCTTGCCTTCATGGTGTTGGAGCCCTTGAGGTAATTTCATATAGACTTCTTCCTCGAGATCTCCTTGAAGGAATGCATTTGCAACATCCATTTGATACATATTCCATCCTTGATTTATGGCCAAAGATATTAGGACTCTAATTGTGTTCATTTTTGCAACTGGTGCATATGTTTCTTTGTAGTCCACCCCATATGTTTGAGTAAATCCCTTTGCTACCAATCTTGCCTTGAACCGATCGATTGTGCCATCACTTTTGTGCTTGATCTTGTATATCCATTTGCACCCCACGGCCCTTTTGTTTGCGGGCAGATTGGTGATCTTCCAAGTTCCGTTCTTAATAAGGGCATCTAGTTCCTCCTTCATGGCTTCTCTCCATCTTGGATCCTCCTTTGCTTCCTCAAAAGATCTTGGTTCCTTTTCTTTATCAATGCCACTCAAGAATGCTTGGTGGCTTATGGAAATGTTAGATGTAGTATAATAATCGGAAATTAAGTGAGCGGTTACCTTAGAGTTAAAATAAACTCTTCGATTAATCCATTCAGATGGAGGAAGCCTTAATCTTGTTGATCGCCTTAGTGGAGGAGAATTTGGTGGTGGTTCGGTTTCTTCCAAGCTTTGTTCTTGAGGCTCGGACTCTTCCGAATTTTGATCTCCCCCTGAATCATTTGAGGGTTCTTCTTCTGAAGGACTAGATGCTTCTTGATTGTTTTGAGATCCTTCACTAGCCTCTTGATTGGTATTCTCTCTTTCGGCCAAGGGAGTTTGATATGAAGGAATTAGGAAATTCCATGTACTTTCTTGATTTTCTTCTCTTTGTGCTTCATGAGTTTCCTTTCCTGAAAAATAGAATTCCTTTTCCAAAAATATCACATCCTTAGATGTGTATGTTTTCTTAGTTGTAGGATCGTAGCATCTATATCCCTTTTCAAATGAAGCATATCCTAAGAATTTACATTTTCTTCCTCTATGATCCAATTTATCTCTAAAATGAGAAGGTATGTGAATGAAGCATACACATCCAAAGACTCTAAGATGTGAGATTTTTGTTTTCCTTCCTAGGACAAGCTCAAGAGGTGATGATCCCTTCAAAACTTCGGAGGGCATCAAGTTTATGGTGTGGACTGCCGTTTCGCTTCATCCCAAAATTTTTTTGGGATATTTGCATGAATCATCATGGCTCTTGCGGTTTCTAATATATGTCTATTCTTTCGTTCGGCTACCCCATTTTGTTGGGGAGTATACACACAAGACATTTGGTGAATAATGTTATGATCACTCAAAAATTCTCAAAATTGTGACTTGTATATTCTCCTCCATGATCTGTCCTTAGGACCTTTATTCTGGCATCATAAAGATTGCTCACGTATTTGAAGTAACTTTTGAGAGCCTCAAAAGCTTGATCCTTGGAGTGTAGGAGATATATCTAAGTGTATCTAGTCTTTTGGTCAATGAATGTAATGAAGTATTTGTATCCTAGATGTGATATGATAGGGGAGGTCCAAATGTCCGAATGCACTAGTTCAAAGGGAGAGCCATATTGGCTTTCTGAACTAGGATAAGTAGTTCTTGTTTCTTTTCCTAATATACATGCTTCACAAGATTTGTTTTCTATATTCAAATTTGGAAGGAGATGTTTTAATGCCTTGTTGTTTAAATGCCCAAGTCGTGCATGGTAAAGTGAGGCATCATTATTGATGTGAGTAGTGAATGCATGATGCTTTTGATCCAAGTAATATAGGCCTCCCCTTTGAGACCCTTTTCCAATTACTTTATTAGTGTTTAAGTCATGGAATGTAACCATGTCCGAATCAAAGACGGCCCTACACCTTAAGTCTTTTGTGACTTTACTAATGGACAAAAGATTAGAAGTAAGTTGGGGTACATAAAGAGCACTTGAGGAGTTTCCAAAAATTTCAACTTCTCCTATTTGCTTTACTTCCAAATCATGCCCATTAGCAACTCTCACTATTTTCCGATTAGGGAGATTTTTAAAGCGTTTAATTTTCTTCCTATCCTTAACCATGTGATGATCTGTGCCGGAATCTATGAGAAAATTTTCAGAATTTAAAGTAGAAGTAGAATTTTGTTTATTACCATCCATGTGTGCCGAATGTAGAGACTTCTTCAAGTGAATATCCATTTTTTCTTGAAGAGCTCCACATTGGGCAACACATCTAGCCGCTACGGAAGCATAAGATCCTTTTTGTTGGATAGCTTCTTGAGGGCCGAAATTAGAGGAATTTGAAGTCGGTTGGACAGCTTCTTTGTTGTCCAAAAGTGGGGCTGCATTTTCATCTCCTTGTGGGCCGAATTTGAAGGGCCTTATACTATTTTGTTGACTCTTTATTCTGCCCATTTCTTCCCTTATTGGATGATGAGCATGCTTCATTTCTTCATAGGATGGAAGGGCTCTTGTATTGGAGATACATTGTTGCAAAGTTTTCCACAGCCCCTTGAATTTGTAGGATCCAAATGGCTCTTTGAAAATGAGGTTTAGTTCCTCACAAATGTTCAGCATACCTTGCATCAAAAGAGCCCATTTTGGATCATCTTTGAAGTTGAGAGACGGATCATGAACCCGCTCTGATACCATGTTGAATTGCAAAATCTAATGTGCTAAGTATTATGAGAATAAAATTCAGAACTTCATTGATGTTCTTGAGAGAATTTGTATAAAACTTGAGAATATTTCTTCATGCTTTACAAGGGGAACTTCAGCCCCTATTTATAGAGAAAAGAGAGAATGCTCAAAGGAGAGAAAAGAGAGAATGGAGAGGGCATTGTGCCCTCTCCACTACTAGCCGTTGGGGCTGTCTCCAACGGCTAGATTTACTAGCCGTTGGGACAGTCCCAACGGCTCCTTCAAAGAGCTGATGGGGGCCCATTTGGGCCCCCTTTGGGGGAACTGAAATAGGCCCATTTGCTGGCCCGGGCTGGGCCCGACGGAATGAGCCATACATTTGGACAAGAACGAGGCATAAATCTACCTTCTTACAAGATCTATATTTGGGCTTCCTTTGAGCGTTGAATGACTAAGGGGAGAAACAAATTTTTTAGGGTTAGATGAATACTCTAAGAGTTCTTCATTTCAACAATTTCCCATGTTCCATTTCTTGCTAAAGCATCTAGCTCATTCTTCATGGCTTGGATCCATTGAGGATAATGTTTTGCTTCTTCAAAGTTTCTTGGCTCTTGGTGGAGATCTATGTTCTTGATAAATCTTTGGTGGCTACAAGACATGTTAGCAACCGAATAATATTTGGAAATGGGATGTGAGGTCACCTTTGAGTTATAGAACACTCTTTTGTTGATCCATTCTGATGGAGGAAGTCTGAGTCTTGTTGATCTTCGAAGAGGAGGAGGTGGCTCTTCTACATTTTGATCCTCTTGTTCTATGCTTTGTTCTTGATCTAAGTTGTCTCCCCCTTCCTCTTGGACGGATTCATGATCAGAATTGGATGGGATTGATTCTTCTTGAGTTGGATCATTTTCAGCTAGTATTGGTTCTCTTTCTTCTTCATTTCGATGAGCATGATCTTTGATGGGAGGAAGAATAATGTTCCATTGGTCTTGAGCACCCTTTTCCTTTGATTGTTCTTGAACCTCTTTTCCTGCAAAGTAAGGCTCTCTTTCCACAAATATCACATCTTTAGATGTGTATAATTTTTTGGTTAGGGGATCATAACATTTATATCCTTTTTCAAAGGTAGAGTATCCTAGGAACACACACTTTCTTCCCCTCTCATCTAGTTTGTTTCTAAAGTTTTCTGGTATATGCACATAACAAATGCACCCAAAGACTCTTAAATGGGAAATACTAGGTTTCCTTCCTAAGAGTAGTTCTAAAGGAGATTTTCCTTCTAGAACTTGAGAGGGCATGATATTAATAAGATGGGCAGCAGTTTTAATGGCTTCACTCCAAAATTCTTTAGGTACATTGGAGTGAAACATCATGGCCCTAGCCGTCTCAAGCAAGTGTCTATTTTTCCTCTCGGCAACTCCATTTTGTTGTGAAGTGTACACACATGATTTTTGATGAATGATTTCTTTCTCTTCTAGGAAATTTTCAAATGCATGACTAGTGTATTCTCCCCCATGATCCGATCTAAGGATTTTGATATTTGCATTGAATTGCTTGGTTACATATCTATAATAGCTCTTAAGTGCTTCAAAAACTTCAGATTTAGATACTAGTAAATATACCCATGTGTATCTAGTTTTGTGGTCAATGAATGTGACAAAGTACTTAAAGCCATTATGAGAAGCTATAGGAGAGGTCCACACATCAGAATGAATGAGTTCAAAGGCATTCTCATATATTGTATTTGAAATTGGATAGTACACTTTAGTTTGTTTTCCAAGAATACAAGCTTTGCAATGCCTATTTTCTACTTCTTGATTTGGAAATAGGCGTTTCAAAGCTAACTCTCCCGGATGACCTAAACGAGCATGCCATATAGAAGACTTTTGACTTTGAACTCCAAAAGCTTGATTCTCTTGATCTAAGTAGTATAGGTTGTTCCTCCTAGACCCCTTGCCAATCAAGTGATTCGTTTTGAGATCCTGAAATGTAACTTGGTTAGGATCAAAAGTAACTTTGCATTCTTGATCTTTAGTAATTTTACTAATGGATAGGAGGTTAGAGTTGAATTTAGGTACATATAAAGCTTTAGTTTTCTTGCCAAGGAGTTCTATTTCACCTAAATGATCAACTCTAAGTTTTTTACCATTAGCAACTTTGACAATCTTATGACTAGATAGAGGAATGAATTTCTTAATTTTGCTTTTATCTTTGACCATATGATTGTCACAACCCGAATCAATAAGCCATTTATCAAAGTGAGATGAGTTTAAGTTGTTACCGGTTTGTAGAGCAACTTGACTAAGGAGCTTTCTCATCTCTTTTTGCATTTCCTCCATCTTGGATTCGAGTGCAGCAACTTGAGAAACTTGTTGTGCATGTGCTGGTTGCTCCATCTCCCTTTTGAAGTTCTTTGGGCGCAAATTGGGATAAAGAAACCAGCATCTCTCTCTTTTGTGGCCGGGCTTCTTGCAATTGGTGCATACCTCCTTTTTCATGAAATTTTGAGATTTGTTGGCCACATGATCTTCTTGGACAACTTTGAATGCTTGTGCTTCAGATTTGAGCTTGTTTGAATCTTCTAGTCTCATACTAGTTTCGGTCCTTTGAATCATATATTGAACTTCTTGGAATGAAGGGAACATCTTCATTCTAAGAATTTCTTGTCGAATAGAAGCATATTCGTCTCCAAGACCCATAAGAAGACCAAAGGTCATGTCTTAATCATTTCTTTGTGATGAAATTCAAAGATAGCAAACTAAGAAATGAAGAAATAAACTTCAAGAAATTTATTGAAAGATCAAAGAGAGTTTACATATAATGAAGACATATTTTTCATACTCATGAAGCACAACCACCTATCCTATTTATAGAGAAGGAGAAGGGAGGTAAAGAAGGAGAGAAAATGAGAGAGAGGAGAGGGCATTGCCCTCTCCTAACAGCCGGCCCCAACGGCTAGTGAGAACTAGCCGTTGGGCAGTCCCCAAACGGCTAGTTCTTTACTAGCCGTTGGGGGCTGTTGCCCCCACTTTGAGTGGGCTGGGCTGGGCCAATTACGGCCCAGCTGCTGAGGTATTGGTGGCCCATATTGGGCCCTTTAAATGGGTTTACAAATGGGCTTAGAGAAGGTCTTTTACATGGGCTAAATTTAGACCTCCTTATAACCATTTAAGAAACTCTTAGATAGGGCATCTTGAAGAGAGTGCTAATGAGCTCAATTATGTCTCATTTCAACACTCCCCCTCAAGATGGGTGTGTATGTATTTATAACGCCCAACTTGACCATATTTTTGTGAATGTGATTGGCGGTCCCCGGTTTGGTGAAGATGTCGGCTACTTGATCATCACTTCTTGTGAAGCTTGGAGTGATGAGCTTTTCTTTAAACTTTTGTCTCACAAAGTGACAATCCACCTCAATGTGCTTTGTTCTCTCATGAAAAACCGGATTTGAGGCTATGTGAATTGCCGATTGATTGTCACAATGGAGTTGGATTGGAGTAGGAACAGAGAACCCTATTTCTTCAATTAGAGCTTTTAGCCACACTATTTTGTTGAAATGAAGCATGATTAAGCCCTTTAGTTCCCCCTCCAACATGCTCTAATTAGAAGTCTTAAATGAGCTCCTAAAAGGGGTCATTGTTTAAGTCCCTTTTCAAGCCTTCCTAAAGCCCAAAGAGAGCCATCCAAGTGCAACCAGCTGGGCCCAAATGGACCCAGCCCAGCCCTCTCAAAGAGGGCCCCCAAACCCCCCAAACGGCTAGTGAAGACCTAGCCGTTGGGAGGCTGCCCAACGGCTAGTTCTCACTAGCCGTTGGGGGCCAACGGCTAGGAGAGGGCATTGCCCTCTCCTCTCTCTAATTCTCTCCTCTCTTATCTCCTCTTGGCCTCTTCTATAAATATGGTAGGTAGTTGCCCTTAATGAGTATGAAAAATGTCCTTAAACTCTTGTATTTTCTCTCCAAATTATCAATAAGATACTTGAGGTTTTTTATTCATTGTTCTATGCTTGCTCACTTTGAAAATCAACATGGTACTAGAGCAGGCTTCAATACCTTCTTCATCCGGTCTTGGTGACCCACCACCTCAAATCAGCACTTCAATGTTTACTTCCATTCTTTTGGATTCATCAAACTACAATTCATGGCTGTTGATTTTCTAAATGAGCAAGCATAGAACAATGAATAAAAAACCTCAAGTGTTTATTGATAACTTGGAGAGAAAATACAAGAGTTTGAATACATTTTTCATACCCATTCAAGGCAACTACCAACCATATTTATAGAAGAAGACAAGAGGGCCTAAAAGGGGAGAGAATGAGAGGGAGGAGAGGGCAAAGCCCTCTCCTAGTCGTTGGCCCCCAACGGCTAGTGAGAACTAGCCGTTGGGCAGCTTCCCAACGGCTAGATCTTCACTAGCCGTTTGGGGAGGATTGGGGGCCCTCTTATGAGGGCTGGGCTGGGCCAATTAGGGCCCAGCTGGATGCCCTCCAATGGATCTCTTTGGGCTTTAGGATGGCTTGCAAAGGGACTCAAACAATGACCCCTTTTAGGAGCACATTTAAGACTTCTAATTAGGGCTCTTTGAAGGGAGAGCTAAAGGGCTTAGTTATGCTTCATTTCAACACTCCCCCTCAAGTTGGGTGTGTATATATCTATGACACCCAACTTGCCCATATTCTTTTGTATGTGATTGGAGGTTCCCGGCTTGGTGAAGATGTCGGCTATTTGGTGTTCACTCCTTGTGAAACTTGGAGAGATGAGCTTTTCTTCTATCTTTTGCCTCACAAAGTGGCAGTCTACCTCAATATGCTTTGTTCTTTCATGAAAGACCGGGTTTGAGGCAATGTGAATTGCCGACTGATTGTCACAATGGAGTTGAATTGGAGTTGAGACGAAGAACCCTAATTCTTCTATTAGAGCCTTTAGCCACACGATCTCACTAGTAGAGGCTGCCATTGCTCTATACTGCCTCGACCTGGATCTTGAGACTACATGTTGTTTTTTGCTTTTCCAAGCTACTAGATTCCCTCCAACAAACATGCAATAGCCAGTAGTTGATCTTCTATCTTCTGAATCTACGGCCCAATCCGCATCACAATATCCTATGATTTGAGAGCTGCAATTGTTCCTCATGACAATTCCCATGCCGGGTGTGCCTTTTAGGTAGTGAAGAATTCGTTCGGTGGCTCTCCAATGCTTCCATTTTGGTTTGTGCATATGTTGGCTAACTTGCCCCACAGCAAATGAGAAATCGGGCCTTGTTATGGTGAGATAGATTAATCTTCCTACAAGCCTTTGGTATCTTTGTTCGTCCTCAAATTCTATGTCATCGTCTTTGAGACCATAAGAGGTGCTGATCGGACTACATGCGGGCTTGGCACCTAGCTTGTCGGTTTCCTGCAAAAGATCAAGCACATACTTTCTTTGTGATAGAACAAACCCATTTGGAGAATAGGCAAGCTCTATCCCTAGAAAGTACTTTAGTTTCCCTAAATCCTTAATATCAAACTTTGTTTGGAGAAATTTCCTAACTTGATTGATTAAGTCTAGATCATTTCCGGTTAGGATGATATCATCTACATATACTAAGACTATGATGAATTTATCTCCTAATTTCTTAATAAAAAGAGATGAATCACTAGAGCATTTCTTAAAGTTATGATCAAGAAGAGTAGAGCTGAGTTTAACATACCAAGCTCTTGGAGATTGTTTGAGTCCATAAATTGCTTTCTTTAACTTGCAAACTTTGTTGTCTTGATGAGAAAACCCCGGAGGAACCTCCATATATACTTCTTCTTCTAAGTCCCCTTGAAGAAAGGCATTTGCAACATCCATTTGAAATAAAGGTAAGGAGTAGTTAGCAGCAAGGGATAAGAGCACACGAATGGTATTCATGTTTGCCACGGGAGCATATGTTTCCTTGTAGTCCACTCCATAGGCTTGAGTGAAACCTTTGGCAACTAGTCTTGCCTTGTATTTATCAAGACTCCCATCGCTTTTGTGCTTGATTTTGTAAACCCATTTGCATCTTACTGCTCTTTTCCCTTTTGGGAGTGATGCTATTTCCCATGTTCCATTTTTAGCTAAAGCTTCCAACTCATCCTTCATAGCTTGCACCCACTGAGGTTGGTTCTTAGCTTCTTCAAAGGATCTTGGTTCTTCATGAAGATCTATGTTCTGAATGAATCTTTAATGGCTGCAAGATGTATTTGCAATTGAATAATATTTCGAAATAGGATGAGAAGTTACTTTAGTGTTGTAAAAAACCCTTTTATTGATCCATTCGGATGGAGGAAGCCTAAGCCTTGTCGATCTACGAAGAGTGGGAGGCTGCTCATGAATCGCTTGTTCTTTTTGCTCTAGGACCGGTTCTTGGTTTGGATCATAGTCCCTTTGTTCTTCATGATCCGAATGAGAAGGTGAAGAGTCCTCTTGAACCAGTACTTCATGATCATTTGGAGCAGATTCTTCATGATTATTTGGGTGAGAGGAGTGGTTGATGGATGGTAGAATGATGTTCCATAGATCTTGAGTTCCTTCCTTTTCAGCTTGATCTTGATCATCTTTACCTGAAAAATAAGGTTCTTTTTCCACAAATATCACATCCTTGGATGTGTATAGTTTTTTGGTTAGTGGATTATAGCATTTATAACCTTTCTCAAATGATGAATATCCTAAGAATACACATTTTCTTCCTCTCTCATCTAGTTTGTTTCTAAAGTTTTCCGGTACATGCACATAGCAAATGCACCCAAAGACTCTTAAATGAGAGATGTTGGGTTTCCTTCCTAGGAGAAGTTCTAAAGGAGATTTTCCTCCTAGAACTTGAGTGGGCATAAGATTAATAACATGGGCAGCAGTTTTTATTGCCTCACTCCAATAAATTTTTGGCACATTCGAATGGAACATCATGGCCCTAGTTGTTTCTAACAAGTGCCTATTTTTCCTTTCGGCAACTCCATTTTGTTGTGGAGTGTAGACACATGATTTTTGGTGCATGATCTCCTTTTCTTCTAAGAATTTTTCAAATGCATGACTAGTATACTCCCCCCCATGATCAGTCCTAATGATTTTGATGTTGGCATTGAATTGCTTGGTCACATATCTATAATAGCTTTTAAGGGCTTCAAAGACCTCAGATTTGGCTGCCAATAGGTAAACCCAAGTGTATCTAGTTTTGTGATCTATAAATGTCACAAAGTATTTAAAACCATTATGAGATACTATGGGTGAAGTCCAAACATCAGAATGAACAAGTTCAAATGCATTTTCATATATAGTATTTGAAATGGGATAATACACTCTAGTTTGTTTTCCAAGTACACAAGCTTTGCAATGCCTATTTTCTACTTCTATATTTGGAAATAGGCGTTTCAAAGCTAAGTCTCCAAGATGACCTAGGCGAGCATGCCATAAAGAATGCATTGACTTTGGGCAGCAAAAGCTTGGTTTTCTTGATCCAAGTAGTATAGATTGTGCCTCCTAGACCCCTTGCCAATCAAGAGATTCGTTTTGAGGTCCTGAAAAATAACTTTATTAGGATCAAAAGTAGCTTTGCAATTTTGTTCTTTGGTTATTTTTCCAATGGATAGAAGGTTAGAATCAAATTTGGGTACATACAAAGCTTTAGTTCTCATGCCAAGCAATTCAATTTCTCATAAATGATCAACTTTTAATTTATCACCATTAGCAATTTTGACAATTTTATGATCAGTAAGTGGAAAAAATTTCTTAACTTTGCTTTTATCTTTGACCATATGATTGTCACAACCGGAATCAATAAGTCATGGACTAGAATTAGATGAGTTTAGAAGGTTACCACAATGGAGAGTAATCTGTCCAATAAGCCTTTTCATATCCTTTTGCATTTCCTCCATTTTGGTTTCAAGAGCAGCAACTTGGGAGACGTTTTGAGCACTTGCCATTGATTCTCCTTCTCTTTTGTTGCTTTTAGGCCGTAAGTGAGGATGGAGATGCCAACATTTGTCTTTCCTATGGCCTGGTTTCTTGCAATGAAAACAAAAGTCTCTTTTGCCAAAATTCTGGACTTTATTGGCTGGATACTCTTCTTGGATGGATTTGAATGCTTGAGCTTCGATTTTGGGCTTGGATGATTCCTCAAGCTTCATGCTAGTTTCAGTTCTTTGAACCATGAATTGGACCTCTTGGAATGAAGGAAATAGCTTCATTCTAAGAATTTCTTGACGAATAGAAGCAAATTCTTCTCCTAGTCCCATTAGAAGGCCAAAAGTCATGTCTTCATCATTCCTTTGAAGGAGAGTTTTGAGATTTGAGGTTGGAGGCCTCAAAACATTAAGCTCATTCCAAAGATCCCTATATTCCCCAAAGAATTCGGGTAGGGTCTTTCCCCCTCTTTGAATGTTGAAGATTTTCTTCTTTAGCTCAAAAATTCTGCCCGTGTTGGTTTCTTGAGCATAGAGAGCATGCATTTGGTCCCACAAAGTTTTGGCATTTGGAATGCAAGTGACCATTGCTTTGTGGGACTTATCGAGAGACATTTGTAAGAGCACCACCACTTGATCATCTCTCTTTTTCCAAGCTTTGAAGGATGGATCAGCATCATCAAGAGGATCTTCAAATATATGATTTTCAAGATTGAAGAAGTTTAGAGACCTCTTGATGGTGTCTTGCCATGAATTGTAGTTTGATGAATCCAAAAGAATGGAAGTAAACATTGAAGTGCTGATTTGAGGTGGTGGGTCACCAAGACCGGATGAAGAAGGTATTGAAGCCTGCTCTGATACCATGTTGATTTTCTAAATGAGCAAGCATAGAACAATGAATAAAAAACCTCAAGTGTTTATTGATAACTTGGAGAGAAAATACAAGAGTTTGAATACATTTTTCATACCCATTCAAGGCAACTACCAACCATATTTATAGAAGAAGACAAGAGGGCCTAAAAGGGGAGAGAATGAGAGGGAGGAGAGGGCAAAGCCCTCTCCTAGTCGTTGGCCCCCAACGGCTAGATCTTCACTAGCCGTTTGGGGAGGATTGGGGGCCCTCTTATGAGGGCTGGGCTGGGCCAATTAGGGCCCAGCTGGATGCCCTCCAATGGATCTCTTTGGGCTTTAGGATGGCTTGCAAAGGGACTCAAACAATGACCCCTTTTAGGAGCACATTTAAGACTTCTAATTAGGGCTCTTTGAAGGGAGAGCTAAAGGGCTTAGTTATGCTTCATTTCAACAATGGCAAGACACCATCAAGAGGTCTCTAAACTTCTTCAATCTTGAAAATCATATATTTGAAGATCCTCTTGATGATGCTGATCCATCCTTCAAAGCTTGGAAAAAGAGAGACGATCAAGTGGTGGTGCTCTTACAAATGTCTCTCGATAAGTCCCACAAAGCAATGGTCACTTGCATTCCAAATGCTAAAACTTTGTGGGACCAAATGCATGCTCTCTATGCTCAAGAAACCAACACGGGCAGAATTTTTGAGCTAAAGAAGAAAATCTTCAACATTCAAAAAGGGGGAAAGACCCTACCCGAATTCTTTGGGGAATATAGGGATCTTTGGAATGAGCTTAATGTCTTGAGGCCTCCAACCTCAAATCTCAAAACTCTTCTTCAAAGGAATGATGAAGACATGACTTTTGGTCTTCTAATGGGACTAGGAGAAGAATTTGCTTCTATTCGTCAAGAAATCCTTAGAATGAAGCTATTTCCTTCATTCCAAGAGGTCCAATTCATGGTTCAAATAACTGAAACTAGCATGAAACTTGAGGAATCATCCAAACCCAAAATCGAAGCTCAAGCATTCAAATCTATCCAAGAAGAGTTTCCGGCCAATAAAGTTCAGAACTTTGGCAAAAGAGACTTTTGTTTTCATTGCAAGAAACCTGGCCATAGGAAAGATAAATGTTGGCACCTCCATCCTCACTTGCGGCCTAAAAGCAACAAAAGAGAAGGAGAATCAATGGCAAGTGCTCAAAACGTCTCCCAAGTTGCTGCTCTTGAAAACAAAATGGAGGAAATGCAAAAGGATATGAAAAGGCTTATTGGACAGATTACTCTCCATTCTGGTAACCTTCTAAATTCATCTAATTCTAGTCCATGGCTTATTGATTCCGGTTGTGACAATCATATGGTCAAAGATAAAAGCAAAGTTAAGAAATTTATTCCACTCACTGATCATAAAATTGTCAAAATTGCTAATGGTGATAAATTAAAAGTTGATCATTTAGGAGAAATTGAATTACTTGGCATAAAAACTAAAGCTTTGTATGTACCCAAATTTGATTCTAACCTTCTGTCCATTGGAAAAATAACTAAAGAACAAAATTGCAAAGCTACATTTGATCCTAATAAAGTTGTTTTTCAGGACCTCAAAACGAATCTCTTGATTGGCAAGGGGTCTAGGAGGCACAATCTATACTACTTGGATCAAGAAAACCAAGCTTTTGCTGCCCAAAGTCAAATGCATTCTTTATGGCATGCTCGCCTAGGTCATCTTGGAGACTTAGCTTTGAAACGCCTATTTCCAAATCTAGAAGTAGAAAATAGGCATTGCAAAGCTTGTGTGCTTGGAAAACAAACTAGAGTGTATTATCCCATTTCTAATACTATATATGAGAATGCATTTGAACTTGTTCATTCTGATGTTTGGACCTCACCCATAGTATCTCATAATGGTTTTAAATACTTTGTGACATTCATAGATCACAAAACTAGATATACTTGGGTTTACCTATTGGCTGCCAAATCTAAGGTCTTTGAAGCCCTTAAAAGCTATTATAGATATGTGACCAAACAATTCAATGCCAACATCAAAATCATTAGGTCTGATCATGGGGGGGAGTATACTAGTCATGCATTTGAAAACTTCTTAGAAGAAAAGGAGATCATGCACCAAAAATCATGTGTCTATACTCCACAACAAAATGGAGTTGCCGAAAGAAAAAATAGGCACTTGTTAGAAACAGCTAGGGCCATGATGTTCCATTCTAATGTGCCAAAAAATTATTGGAGTGAGGTAATAAAAACTGCTGCCCATGTTATTAATCTTATGCCCACTCAAGTTCTAGGAGGAAAATATCCCTTAGAACTACTCCTAGGAAGGAAGCCCAATGTCTCTCATTTAAGAGTCTTTGGGTGCATTTGTTATGTGCATGTACCGGAAAACTTTAGAACTAAACTAGATGAGAGAGGAAGAAAATGTGTATTCTTAGGATACTCAACATTTGAGAAAGGTTATAAATGCTATGATCCTCTAACCAAAAAACTATACACATCCAAGGATGTGATATTTGTGGAAAAAGAACCTTATTTTTCAGGTAAAGATAATCAAGATCAAGCTGGAAAAGAAGGAACTCAAGGTCTATGGAACATCATACTCCCATCAATCAACCACTCCTCTCACCCAAATACTCATGAAGAATCTGCTCCAAATGATAATGAAGTACTGGTCCAAGAAGACTCTTCACCTTCTCATTCGGATCATGAAGAACAAAGGGATGATGATTCGGACCAAGAACCGGTTCTAGAGCAAGAAGAACAAGCTATACATGAGCAGCCTCTTACTCTTCGTAGATCAACAAGGCTTAGGCTTCCTCCTTCCGAATGGATCAATAAAAGGGTTTTTTACAACACTAAAGTAACTTCTCATCCTATTTCGAAATATTATTCAGTTGCTAATACATCTTGCAGCCATCAAAGATTCATTCAGAACATAGATCTTCATGAAGAACCAAGATCCTTTGAAGAAGCTAAGAACCAACCTCAGTGGGTGCAAGCTATGAAAGATGAGTTGGAAGCTTTAGCTAAAAATGGAACATGGGAAATAACATCACTTCCAAAAGGGAAAAGAGCAGTAGGATGCAAATGGGTTTACAAAATCAAGCACAAAAGCGATGGAAGTCTTGATAAATACAAGGCAAGACTAGTTGCCAAAGGTTTCACTCAAGCCTATGGAGTGGACTATAAGGAAACATATGCTCCCGTGGCAAAGATGAATACCATTCGTGTGCTCCTATCCCTTGCGGCTAACTACTCCCTACCTTTATTTCAAATGGATGTTGCAAATGCCTTTCTTCAAGGGGACTTAGAAGAAGAAGTATATATGGAGGTTCCTCCGGGCTTTTCTCATCAAGACAACAAAGTTTGCAAATTAAAGAAAGCAATCTATGGACTCAAACAATCTCCAAGAGCTTGGTATGCTAAACTCAGCTTTATACTCCTTGATCATAACTTTAAGAAATGCTCTAGTGATTCATCTCTTTTTATTAAGAAATTAGGAGATAAATTCATCATAGTCTTAGTATATGTAGATGATATCATCTTAACCGGAAATGATTTAGACTTAATCAATCAAGTTAGGAAATTTCTCCAAACAAAGTTTGATATTAAGGATTTAGGGAAACTAAAGTACTTTCTAGGGATAGAGCTTGCCTATTCTCCAAATGGGTTTGTTCTATCACAAAGAAAGTATGTGCTTAATCTTTTGCAGGAAACCGGCAAGCTAGGTGCCAAACCCGCATGTAGTCCGATCAGCACATCTTATGGTCTCAAAGACGACGACATAGAATTTGAGGACGAACAAAGATACCAAAGGCTTATAGGAAGATTAATCTATCTCACCATAACAAGGCCCGATATCTCATTTGCTGTGGGGCAAGTTAGCCAACATATGCACAAACCAAAATGGAAGCATTGGAGAGCCACCGAACGGATTCTTCACTACCTAAAAGGCACACCCGGCATGGGAATTGTCATGAGGAACAATTGCAGCTCTCAAATCATAGGATATTGTGATGCGGATTGGGCCGGGGATTCAGAAGATAGAAGATCAACTTCTGGCTATTGCATGTTTGTTGGAGGGAATCTAGTAGCTTGGAAAAGCAAAAAGCAACATGTAGTCTCAAGATCAAGTGCCGAAGCGGAGTATAGAGCAATGGCAGCCGCTACTAGTGAGATCGTGTGGCTAAAGGCTCTAATAGAAGAATTAGGGTTCTTTGTCTCAACTCCAATACAACTCCATTGTGACAATCAATCGGCGATTCACATTGCCTCAAACCCGGTCTTTCATGAAAGAACAAAGCATATTGAGGTAGATTGCCACTTTGTGAGACAAAAGATAGAAGAGAAGCTCATCTCTCCAAGTTTCACAAGGAGTGATCACCAAATAGCCGACATCTTCACCAAGCCGGGAACCGCCAATCACATACAAAGAAATATGGGCAAGTTGGGTGTCATAGATATATACACACCCAACTTGAGGGGGAGTGTTGAAATGAAGCATGATTAAGCCCTTTAGTTCCCCCTCCAACATGCTCTAATTAGAAGTCTTAAATGAGCTCCTAAAAGGGGTCATTGTTTAAGTCCCTTTTCAAGCCTTCCTAAAGCCCAAAGAGAGCCATCCAAGTGCAACCAGCTGGGCCCAAATGGACCCAGCCCAGCCCTCTCAAAGAGGGCCCCCAAACCCCCCAAACGGCTAGTGAAGACCTAGCCGTTGGGAGGCTGCCCAACGGCTAGGAGAGGGCATTGCCCTCTCCTCTCTCTAATTCTCTCCTCTCTTATCTCCTCTTGGCCTCTTCTATAAATATGGTAGGTAGTTGCCCTTAATGAGTATGAAAAATGTCCTTAAACTCTTGTATTTTCTCTCCAAATTATCAATAAGATACTTGAGGTTTTTTATTCATTGTTCTATGCTTGCTCACTTTGAAAATCAACATATTTCACTTGATGCGGCTGCCATGGCTCTATATTCGGCTTCGGCACTTGATCTTGATACCACATGTTGTTTCTTACTTTTCCAAGCTACTAAATTTCCTCCAACAAACATGCAATACCCTGTGGTTGATCGTCTATCCTCTGAGTCTCCGGCCCAATCCGTATCACAATACCCTATGATTTGTGAGTTGTTGTTCTTTTTCATCCAAATTCCCATGCCCGGTGTGCCCTTTAGGTAGTGAAGGATTCTTTCGGTAGCTCTCCAATGCTTCCTTTTGGGCTTGTGCATATGTTGGCTAACTTGACTTACGGCAAAGGAGATGTCTGGTCTCGTTATAGTGAGGTAGATTAATTTCCTTACGAGCCTTTGATATCTTGGTTCATCCTCATAATCTTCATTATCATCCTTGAGATCACTAGAGGAGCTAATGGGACTACAAGCGGGCTTGGCACCTAACTTCCCGGTTTCCTGCAAGAGATCAAGCACATACTTCCTTTGTGATAGAACAAGCCCATTTGGACAATAGGCAAGTTCTATCCCTAAGAAGTACTTTAGTTTCCCTAAGTCCTTAATATCAAATTTTGTTTGTAAGAAACTTCTCACTTGGTTGATTAAGTTAAAATCATTGCCTGTTATGATTATATCATCTACATAAACTAACACTATAATGATTTTTTCATCTAGCTTTTTGATAAAGAGAGAAGTATCACTATTGCATTTTTTGAAATCATGATCAAGAAGAGTTGAGCTAAGTTTGGCATACCATGCTCTTGGAGATTGTTTGAGACCGTAGATTGCTTTCCTAAGTTTGCAAACTTTGTTGAGTTGGTGAGAAAAGCCCGGTGGAGTCTCCATGTATACTTCTTCTTCTAGATCACCTTGAAGAAAAGCATTGGCTACGTCCATTTGAAACATTGGCCAAGAGTGATTGATTGCAAGGGACATCAAGACTCGAATTGTGTTCATCTTGGCCACCGGAGCATAAGTTTCCTTGTAGTCTACTCCATAAGCTTGAGTGAAGCCCTTAGCTACTAATCTAGCTTTGTGTCTATCAATGCTTCCATTGCTTTTGTGCTTGATCTTATAGACCTATTTGCATCCTACCGCCCTTTTTCCTTTAGGAAGAGATGATAACTCCCAAGTTCCGTTTCTTTCTAAGGCTTCTAGCTCATCCTTCATGGCTTGAATCCATTGGGGATGTTGTTTTGCTTCTTCAAAGGTTCTAGGCTCTTGATGAAGGTCTAGATTCTTGATGAATTTTTGATGGCTACAAGACATGTTAGCAATCGAATAATATTGGGAAATGGGATGAGATGTTACCTTTGAGTTATAAAACACTCTTTTGCTGATCCATTCCGAAGGAGGGAGCCTAAGCCTTGTTGATCTTCGAAGAGGAGGGGGAGGCGGCTCCTCAATGCTTTGTTCTTCTTCCTCCATAACTTGCCCTTGATCTAAGTTGTCTCCCCCTTCCTCTTGGACAGATTCATGATCAGAATGAGATGAGGTTGGTTCTTCTTGAATTGTATCATTTTCAGCTTGGATTGGTGGTTCTCCTTCTTCATTTTGATGGGAAGGTTCTTTGATTGAGGGAAGAACTATATTCCATTGGTCTTGGGCTCCTCTTTCCTTTGCTTGCTCTTGATCCTCTTTTCCTGCAAAATAAGGTTCTCTTTCTACAAATATCACATCCTTGGATGTGTATAGCTTTTTAGTTAGAGGATCATAACATTTATATCCTTTTTCAAAGGTAGAGTATCCTAGAAATACACATTTTCTCCCCCTTTCATCTAGTTTATTTCTAAAGTTTTCTGGTACATGTACATAACAAATGCACCCAAAAACTCTTAAGTGTGAGATATTTGGTTTTCTTCCTAGGAGTAGTTCTAAGGGGGATTTTCCTTCTAATACTTGAGAGGGCATAAGGTTTATAAGGTGGGCAGCGGTTTTAATGGCTTCACTCCAAAACCTTTTAGGTACATTGGAGTGAAACATCATAGCCCTAGCCGTTTCTAGTAAATGTCTATTTTTTCTTTCGGCAACTCCATTTTGTTGAGGAGTATACACATAAGATTTTTGATGAATAATTTCTTTTTCTTCTAGAAAATTTTCAAATGCATGACTAGTGTATTCTCCCCCATGATCCGATCTAAGGATTTTGATGTTTGCATTAAATTGCTTGGTTACATATCTATAATAGCTCTTAAGTGCCTCAAATACTTCAGATTTGGCTACTAATAAGTACACCAAAGTGTATCTAGTTGTGTGGTCAATTAAGGTTACAAAGTATTTGAAGCCATTATGAGATTCTATGGGTGAAGTCCACACATCGGTATGAATAAGTTCAAAGGCATTTTCATATATTGTATTTGAGATTGGATAATACACTCTAGTTTGTTTACCAAGAATACAAGCTTTGCAATGCCTATTTTCTACTTTTTGACTTGGAAATAGGCGTTTCAAAGCTAAATCTCCCGGGTGACCTAGACGTGCATGCCATATAGAGGATACTTGACTTTGAACTCCAAAAGCTTGATTTTCTTGATCTAAGAAATATAGGTTGTTCCTTCTAGACCCCTTGCCAATCAAGTGATTCGTTTTGAGATCCTGAAAAATAACTTGGTTAGGATCAAAAGTGGCTTTGCAATTATGGTCTTTTGTGATTTTGCTAATGGACATGAGGTTAGAGTTGAATTTTGGCACATATAAAGCTTTGGTTTTCTTGCCTAGAAGTTCAACTTCTCCTAGATGATCAACTTTTAGTTTTTGACCATTAGCAACCTTGACAATCTTATGACTAGATAAAGGAATGAATTTCCTAACTTGATTTTGTTGAAATTCAAAGATAGCAAACTAAGAAATGAAGAAATAAACTTCAAGAATTTTATTGAAAGATCAAAGAGAGTTTACATATAATGAAGACATATTTTTCATACTCATGAAGCACAACCACCTATCCTATTTATAGAGAAGGAGAAGGGAGGTAAAGAAGGAGAGAAAATTGTTGAAATGAAGCATAATCAAGCCATCCTAGACATGCCTTGTTAAGAAGTCAAAACAAGTCTCCATGAATGTTCAAATTGGATCTTCCAAATGATCCAATTTCTAGAGCCCAATTGTTCCCATGCCTAAGGCCCAAAGAAAGGGTCCTAATGATCATTGAGCTGGGCTCAAATGAGCCCAGCAAAGGGTGGCCCTAAAAGGGCCAAAGAAGCCCCAACGGCTAGTTGTGAATCTAGCCGTTGGGAGCTTCCCCAACGGCTAACTTGTGCTAGCCGTTGGGGCTGCACTAAGGAGAGGGCAATGCCCTCTCCTCTCTCCATTGAATCTCTCTTCTTCTCCCTTTTCTATATATAGGTCAAGTTGAATCATTGAAAGGGCATGAAAAATATGCCTCCTAGTCTTGTACATTCTACTTGAAATTTCAATAAAGTATTTGAGGTTTTTACACTCATATTTTTGATAGTTGTTATTTGAAGTTTCTACATGGTATCAGAGCAGGAAATGCTCTATCTTCCCAACACCAAAAGTCATCCGAATTGGGTGAATCTTGTGCAAAAATTGCTAAACTTATGTGATGATTTGAGTCTTCTCTTAAAAGAACCATTTGGAGCCTTCAAATTTCTGGAACTATGGAGAAAAGTGCACCAAGATACCTTCAATATAAAAGCACTTCCTCAATATGAAGAAATAAAGGCTGCCATTCAGCTAAAGGAGGCACCAAAAATGGCTCAAGATCAAAGGCAAATTCTGAACAAAGGAATTGCTTACACTACTACAATGGAGCAACAACAAAGTACAGATCCCTTATCATCTATAAGAGCTAAATGTGATAAGCTCCAAATCAAGCTAAATGAGTGCATAAGGGAATTACAACAGCCGGCTCAAGTTCCACTAGAATTCAGCTCTCAAAATCAAATTGCTTCTTCTATGATAGCTGGATGCACTAACCTTCAAACAAAGACAAATGAAGGCTTAAAAGGGGTTATTGAATCAGCTCCTCAAAGAAAAACATATGCTTCGATTGTCGCTGAAAACAACACGCAATGTGCAGCTCCAAAAGCAAAGGAGAATGATCAAAGAGGTCTCCAATATTCAGCACACATGGGTGGTAAAAATCAAAACCCTACCTCTAATTTAAATTCTGGAAGCTTTCTTATAGATTCCGGTACTGATTGTCATATGATTAGGGATAAAAGAAAAATTAAAAATTTCAAAAAACTCTCCAATCATATGGCAGTCCGAGTAGCAAATGGAAAAACCTTGAAAGTGAATCAAGTTGGGGAAATTGATCTTCTTGGAAAAACTACAAATGCTTTGTATGTTCCCCAACTCACTTCCAACCTGTAGAAAAAATAGAAAATGAATTTGCCTCAATGGGCATTTTATAAATAATGAATGTGGGACAATGCCCAAATATATTTTTGAGTACAAGAGGGACAATGCCCTAAGAAAGAGAGTGAGACAATGCTCAAAATAAATATGGGACTTTGCCCTACAAGAGGAGACTTTGCTCCATAATTTTGGAGAGTCCAATGCCCTTCATTTTAGGTGCTATTGGCTCTTTCTCATTCATTCATTACAAGGCATTGGACATGCCTGTTTATAGAAAATGGGGGAGAGGGTTTGAGAGAAATAAGAGAGTGGAGAGTGGAGTGAGGGAGAGAGCATAAAGCTCTCTCCCACTAGCCGTTGGGGCATGCCCCAACGGCTAGAATTTCCAGCCGTTGGGGACTGCCCCAACGGCTGTATTTTACAGCCAATGGGGGCCATTTTGGCCCCCATGTCTTGTATTTTCGCTGGGCCCTTTTGGGCCCAGCTGTTACTCATGGTTTGGGCCCATTTGGGGCCCACTTTGGGTCCCCAAATGGGCCCAATTTTCTGGGCTGTGGGGGCAGTTTCTGCCCCCACCTTTTTTATTCATTGGGGCCCATTTTGGGCCCCCTTGTGCTGGACTGTGCTGGGCCCATTTGGGCCCAGCTGTGACCCATGGGCCGGGCCCATTTAGGGCCCATTTTGGGTCCCTAAATGGGCCTAAAAATCTGGACAGAATGGGGGCAGTATTCTGCCCCCATTTGTGTCTTACAATTGGGCCTTATTTTAGGGTTACAAATAACACCCATTTAGGGTTAATTACATGCCCTAATTTATGGGCTTTAAATCTCCTCTTGGGTTGGTCTCTGGATTTGCCTTTGAATGAACTTTAACACTTGACCGCTTCGGTTTGTGCTTTGGACATTTCTGGACTTCTCCATGGACCACCTCTCAGGGTTGGACTTAGGATTGCCTCTGAATGAGCTTTGCACTTGGACTGCCCGGTTTATGCTTTGGACATTTTTGGACTTTACCTTGGACCACCTCATGAGGCCTTGAGGTTCGGTGGGTCTTCCGCGCGGTTCATGCTGCAACTCTTCAACACAGTCCGTCGTTGGAGACGCGACTTGCCAATGGTGAGAAAATGTTTGAGATGGCCTCCCAAGTTGTTGCTCCGTCGATTGACGTGAAGCTCTTTGGAATTCCTACATTTTTAAGCAAGAAATCCTATTTTTCTAACTTTGATGTCACATTCTTTAAATGTGCATCTTGGTTAGTTCATAATAAAAATACTTTAATGAAAAATAGATTTTTTTGACAAGAACCTAACCTTTTGTTTTGTAGCTTTTGGATGACAACTTTTGGGCCTAGCTCCTTACAACTTTGTTCCAAGGGTTGCCAATGATGCCTAGCCCTTTGCGCCCTAAGCTCCATTCGAGGGCGGTCGTGCCGCTCGATACCATGTAGAAAAATAGAAAATGAATCCTCAATGGGCATTTTATAAATAATGAATGTGGGACAATGCCCAAATATATTTTTGAGTACAAGAGGGACAATGCCCTAAGAAAGAGAGTGAGACAATGCTCAAAATAAATATGGGACTTTGCCCTACAAGAGGAGACTTTGCTCCATAATTTTGGAGAGTCCAATGCCCTTCATTGAGTGGCTATTGGCTCTTTCTCATTCATTCATTACAAGGCATTGGACATGCCTATTTATAGAAAATGGGGGAGAGGGTTTGAGAGAAATAAGAGAGTGGGGGGGGGGGGGGGGGGGGCTAAAGCTCCGCTGGGGCATGCCCCAACGGCTAGATTTCCAGCCGTTGGGGACTGCCCCAACGGCTGTATTTCGCCAATGGGGCCATTTTGGCCCCCATGTCTTGTATTTTCGCTCCCTTTGGGCCCATGTTACTCATGGTTTGGGCCCATTTGGGGCCCACTTTGGGTCCCCAAATGGGCCCAATTTTCTGGGGTGGGGGCTTTCTCCCCCCCTTTACCCTTATTGGGGCCCATTTTGGGCCCCTTTTGTTGGGGGTGTCGGGATTTGGGCCCGGCGACCCATGGGCCGGGCCCATTTTGGGCCCTAAATGGGCCTAAAATTCGAATGGGGGGATTGCCCCCATTTGTGTCTTACAATTGGGCCTTATTTTAGGGTTACAAATAACACCCATTTAGGGTTAATTACATACCCTAATTTATGGGCTTTAAATCTCCTCTTGGGTTGGTCTCTGGATTTGCCTTTGAATGAACTTTAACACTTGACCGCTTCGGTTTGTGCTTTGGACATTTCTGGACTTCTCCATGGACCACCTCTCAGGGTTGGACTTAGGATTGCCTCTGAATGAGCTTTGCACTTGGACCGCCCGGTTTATGCTTTGGACATTTTTGGACTTTTCCTTGGACCACCTCTTGAGGCCTTGAGGTTCGGTGGGTCTTCCCCAAGCTTCATGCTCCATCTTTTCAACACAACCTTTTGTCCATAAGCAAAGTTACAAGTGAACAAAAGTGTAGGGCCATTTTTGATCCAAATACAGTCTCTTTTCAAGATCTTAAGACAAACAAGTTGATTGGGAAAGGATATAGAAAAGGAGGCTTGTATTTCTTAGATCAAGAACATCATGTGCATGCTGCTCACATTCATGATAATACATCACTTTGGCATGCTCGTTTAGGTCACCCTAGTAATCAAACCTTAAAACGAATCTTTCCAAGAATGAATATTGGAAATAGACATTGTGAAGCATGCATTCTTGGAAAAGAAACTAGGACTACATATCCAATTTCAGAAACCAAATATAATGCTCCCTTTGAGTTAGTACATTCAGACATTTGGACCTCTCCCATTATATCACATATGGGTTATAAATACTTCATTACATTTATTGATCAAAAAACTAGGTATACTTGGATTTACCTCATGCATTCTAAAGACCAAGCTTTTGAGGCATTCAAATATTACTTTAAATATGTGTCCACTTTATATGATGCCAAAATAAAAGTTCTTAGATCCGATCATGGTGGGGAATACATGAGTCACAAATTTGAAAATTTCTTGATTGACAATAGTATTATCCACCAAATGTCTTGTGTATACACACCCCAACAAAATGGGGTTGCCGAAGTGAAAAATCGACATATACTAGAAACAGCTAGGTCTATAATGTTTCATGCAAAAATACCAAAGAAATTTTGGGATGATGCGGTTAGAACCGCGGTCCATGTTATAAACTTAATGCCCACTGAAACCCTAAACGGAGCATCCCCTTTAGAATTAATCCTAAAGAGAAAACCAAACATCTCACACCTTAGAGTGTTTGGGTGTGTGTGCTACATCCATATCCCATCTCATTTTAGAGATAAGCTAGATCACAAAGGAAGAAAGTGTGTTTTCCTAGGTTATGCTACATTTGAAAAGGGATATAGATGTTATGATCCTAAAACTAATAAAACATACACATCAAAGGATGTGGTTTTTGTGGAAAAAGAGTTTTACTTTGCAGAAAATGAAGCCCATGAATCACAAAATGAAGAGCCTCAATCAAAGTCATGGGATTTTTTGATTCCCTCTTATCAAAACCCTATATCCGAAATTCAGAGAAACAATGAGAATACTCAAACTAATGAGGGAGGATCAAATAATTTGGAGGAAGAACCTTCAAACGATTCAGGGGGAGATCATTCTATAGAAGAAGTTGAACATGAAGAGCAAAATTCAGAAGAAGAGGCTCCCAATTCTCCTCCACCACTACGAAGATCAACAAGATTAAGGCTGCCTCCAACCGAATGGATAAATCGAAGAGTTTATTATAACTCTAAGGTAACCTCTCATCCTATCATGGATTATTATACTTTGTCTAATGTTTCCTTGATCCACCAAGCATTCTTGAGTGGGATTGATAAAGAACAGGAACCAAGAACATTTGAAGAAGCCAAAAAGGATCCACGGTGGAGGAAAGCCATAAAAGAAGAGCTAGAAGCTCTTTCCAAGAATGGTACTTGGGAACTTACCAATCTGCCCAAAGGCAAACGGACTGTGGGATGCAAATGGATATATAAAATCAAGCACAAAAGCGATGGATCAATAGATAGATTCAAAGCAAGATTGGTAGCTAAAGGATTCACACAAGCCTATGGAATTGACTACAAAGAATCTTATGCTCCTGTAACAAAAATGAATACAATTAGAGTTCTAATATCCTTGGCCATAAATCATGGATGGAGCATGCACCAAATGGATGTCGCAAATGCCTTTCTTCAAGGAGATATTGAAGAAGAAGTATATATGCAACTACCTCAAGGGCTTCAAAACTTTGAAGGGAAAGTTTGCAAACTTCACAAAGCCATCTATGGAATGAAGCAGTCTCCTAGAGCTTGGTATACCAAATTAAGTCATGCTTTCCTTAGTTATGGTTTTACAAAGTGCACTAGTGATTCATCTCTTTTTGTTAGAAAGGATAGTGGAAAAGTCATCATTGCTCTAGTTTATGTAGATGACATTATCATTACAGGGAATGACACACACCACATAGATTCTCTTAGAAATTTCTTGAAATCTAAGTTTGAAATTAAAGACTTAGGAAAGTTGAAATACTTTTTAGGAATTGAATTGGCCTATTGTCCTAACGGGGTAGTTCTATCCCAAAGAAAATACACTCTTGAGTTATTGCAGGAAACAGGAAAGTTAGGAGCAAAACCAGCTTGCACTCCGGTTGCCTCTTCTAGTACACTCAATGATGATGATGAACCATACGAGGATATGGAGCAATATCAAAGGCTAGTAGGGAGATTAATCTACTTGACAATCACTAGACCAGATATTGCCTATGCAGTTAGTAGAATTAGCCAACATATGCATGCTCCAAAGAAGCAACATTGGAAAGCTGCCGAAAGAGTGCTGCACTACCTTAAAGGATCTCCTGGTTTAGGAATATGGATGAAGAAAAATGGGAACTCTGAAATTGAAGCCTATTGCGATGCCGATTGGGCGGGAGATGTCTTGGATAGGAAGTCTACATCAGGACATTGTATGTTTGTAGGTGGAAACTTGGTTGCATGGAAAAGCAAGAAGCAACGTGTGGTTTCCAGATCTAGTGCCGAAGCCGAATATAGGGCAATGGCCTCAGCTGCAAGTGAGATTGTATGGCTTAAAGCTTTGGTGGAAGAATTAGGGTTTAAAGTTTCAACTCCAATCAAGCTTCATTGTGACAACCAGTCCGCCATTCATATTGCCTCAAATCCTGTCTGTAGAAAAAATAGAAAATGAATTTGCCTCAATGGGCATTTTATAAATAATGAATGTGGGACAATGCCCAAATATATTTTTGAGTACAAGAGGGACAATGCCCTAAGAAAATTATAATGAGACAATGCTCAAAATGAGAAACTAAATGCCCTATCTATGAGGGTCACTTAGCCCTCTTTTTGGGAGAATTTTCTCCATAATTTTGGAGAGTCAAATGCCCTTTATTTAGGTGCTATTTGCTCTTTCTTTCTCATACATTTAAAGGGACTAGAGGTGCCTATTTATAGAGAAAAATGGGGGAGAGAGTTTGAGAAATGAGAGAGTGGAGAGGGAGAGAGCATAAGCTCTCTCCACTAGCCGTTGGGGGCTGTCCCCAACGGCTAGAAATTGTAGCCGTTGGGGCAGTCCCCAACGGCCACATTTTTGGCCAATGGGGGGCCATTTGGCCCCCCATGACTTGGATTTTGCTGGGCCCTTTTGGGCCCAGCTGTAATCCATGGATTGGGCCCATTTAGGGCCCATTTTGGGGCCCTAAATGGGCCCATTTTTCTGGGCAGTGGGGGGCAGTTTACTGCCCCCCATTTTTTATCCATTGGGGGCCCATTTTGGGCCCCCTTGTGCTGGGCTGTGCTGGGCCCATTTGGGCCCAGCTGTAGCCCTTGGACCGGGCCCATTTAGGGCCCATTTTGGGTCCCTAAATGGGCCATTATTTTTTGGCAGAATGGGGGCAGTATTCTGCCCCCATTTGTGATTACAATTGGGCCTCTTTTGGGCCTTATTTTAGGGTTACAACTAACACCCATTTAGGGTTAATTACATGCCCTAATTTATGGGCTTCAAATCTCCTCTTGGGTTGGTCTCCGGATTTGCCTTTGAATGAACTTTTACACTTGACCGCTTCGGTTTGTGCTTTGGACATTTCTGGACTTCTCCATGGACCACCTCTCAGGGTTGGACTTAGGATTGCCTCTGAATGAGCTTTGCACTTGTACCGCCTCGGTTTATGCTTTGGACATTTTTGGACTTTTCCTTGGACCACCTCTTGAGGCCTTGAGGTTCGGTGGGTCTTCCCCAAGCTTCATGCTCTATCTTTTCAACATCTTCCTTTCCTTTTCTTGGACTCTTGATATGCATATGTTATTCAAGTTGTTGACGGGTTAGGGCTATGTATTCGGGGGGGCATCCAATCACACATCTCTCTAAATGCTCTATCATCATCTTCATCTTCAACACTCCCCCTCAAGTCCGACGAATGGAAATCCATGGAGTCGAGACTTGGAGAGATGATGTTGGAGGTGAGAGCTTCTTGAGTTTGCTTGGCCTTCTTCTTCTTGTTCTTTTTCTTATTTTTCTTCTTGGCCTTGTCTTCTTGCTCCCCCTCAATGACTTGAGCGTTACAAGCTGTGAGCACTTGATTTGTTTGATGTGCTCCCCCTAGCTCCTCAATTGGAGCTTTGATAGGCGGACTCAATGGTGCTTCATCACCTAATTCTTCAAAATAAAGTTTTTCGGCAAATTTCATATCTTTCGACATGTATGTCATTTTAATCTTAGGATTATAACAAATGTATCCATTTTTCCTTGGACCATATCCTAAGAATACACACCGTTCCCCATTCACGTAGCAAACACATCCGAATTCCCTAAGATGCATGAGGTTTGGTTTGCTAGCTCTAATTATTTCCAATGGAGATTTGCCATCAAGTGATTCTTGGGGAATGCGGTTGTATGTGTGTGAGGCAGTACTAATAGCATCACACCAATATTCATGAGTCATATGTGCATTTTCTAATAAAATAGATGTCATTCTTTGCATATCTTCCTCATTTGTAATGAGATTTTCATGGCTCATGATTTCTAATACTATGTCCTTTTGTTTTAGAAAACTTTCAAAGTTAGGACTTATGATTTTTATATCATCCATTTTAAGTGTTTGAATTTGTGCATTGTACACTTTAGTAACTAGATGATAAAACTTTTTGAATGCATTATGTGCTAGTGCCATGTCTTTAAGCATATATACCCATGTATATCTAGAGCATTAATCAATGAATGATATAATGTACTTGTAACCTTCTTTAGATATGCAAGGGGTTTCTTTAATATGGCAATGCACAATTTTGAAAGCATTTAAGTTTGGACTGGACTTTATACCTTTATTAGGCAGCCCGCTCCACCTTTGATCCGGCCTAGCTCCGTTTGACTTGAGATCCCAACACCTTTCTTTGGTGTGGCCTTTTCTTTTGCAATGAGGGCACACGTTCTCAGCATGTTGCTCCTCCATCGTTGCTTTGAAGCCGTAGAAATCCATTTGTGGTCAACTTTCTTCCTCAAGCCTCTTAGAGGTTTCGGCCCTTTGGATCATTCCTCTTATCTCCTCATAGGATGGTAGAGTTTTTCTTCGAAGAATTTCTTGGCGTACCTCCTTGAACAATTCTCCAAGAGACATGAGCAAGGCAAATGTCTTGTCTTTATTTCTCCTTTGTTGTAGAACATTGAGGTCAATTAAAAGTGGCCTCAAAGTCTCCATTTTTGTCCATAACTGTTCGAGATCACCAAAGACTTGGGGTAGGGATTTGTCACCTCTTTAAAGCTGTGAGATTTGTTGTTGAAGCTCGAAGACCCTTCCCAAGTTGTGTTTATTCTCGTGCAGCCCTTCACGAGTGGACCACACGGTTTTAGAGCTCGGACAGCCAGCCATCATTGTTTGGTGAGCTTTGTCCAGCGAAGTTTATAACATCAAAAAGATATAATCATCCTTCTTCTTCCATTGCTCAAAATTGGGGTTTGATGCATCAAATGGCTCATTTTGGATATGCTCCAATGCATTGTACAAATTCAAGAGCCTTTGCATAATTTCTGCCCATTGTGGATAATTTCAGAAGTGAGGAGAGGAAGTGAAACCCGCTCTGATACCATGTTAAAATCTGGAATGCGGAAGCAAGGTTGGTGAGCTAGGGTTTTGATGTTTGAGCAAAGAAGAGAAGACTTGGTGTTTGTGTATTTGGATGTGTTGATGAACAACGAAGAAAGAACACTTGAATTTGTGAGAATAAACTTAAAGTATTGTATTGATGAACTATCAATTACAAGACACTTTTGTGTTGAGACAAAGCTCGAGAATACAAAGGGACTTTTTGGAGACTTTGCTCTATTCTATTCTAAGTTTAAGACTAAGCTCAATTATGTGTTACAAATGAAGAGAGGAGGCTTATTTATAGCCAAAATCGTCCAACTAGCCAGTAGAGAGAAGAACTAGCCGATAGACTCAAAAACTAGCCGGTAGACACAAACCCAAAAACTAACCGTTATAAATTTTGCCCATTCTGCCCTTTTATTGTTTGAGCTTCTTCTTGGGCCGTGAAGGGCTTTGAATGAGGCCCTTTTTATCCTTAAATGGAGCATAAAACATGGACTTCATGGACTCCAAAGTTAGCACAAATTCGGGCTAGCTTGAGCCTTTAATATTGGGCTAACTTTTTGGGCAGATTTCTGGACATTTTCTATCCAGAAATTTGCCTAACTTTCTGCCCAGTTTTTGTGCAGCCTTCTTGAGCTAAGGTATGCTTCATTTTGGGCCCTTTCTTCCCTTCCTTTTCTTGGACTCTTGATATGCATATGCTATTCAAGTTGTTGATGGATTAGGGCTATGTATTCGGGGGGCATCCAATCATCTAAATGCTCTATCATCATCTTCATCTTCAACACAATTAATGTTACAATTGTGTCCATTTTGTTCAATTGATGTTGCAATTATGTCCATTTTGTTCAACTGAAGTTTCAATTATGTCAATTTTGTTCAATTTATGTTGCAATTATGTAAATTTTGTTCAATTGAAATTGCAATTGTGTCAATTTTGTACAATTGAAGCTGCAATTATGTTAATTTTGTTCAATTGATATTGTAATTGTGTCAATTATATTCAATTGATATTGCAATTATGTAAATCTTGTTCAATTGAAGTTGCAATTATGTCAGTTTTGTTCAATTGAAGTTACAATTGTGTCCATTTTGTTTAATTGAAGTTGCAATTATGTAAATTTAATTCAATTGAAGTAGCAATTGTATCAATTATATTCAGTTGAAGTTACAATTGCGCCAATTATGTTTAATTAATATTATTGTTATGTCAATTTTGTTCAATTAAAGTTATAATTATATCAATTTTGTACAATTGAAGTTCCAATTGTGTCCATTTTGTTGAATTGATGTTGTAATTGTTTCAATTTTGTTCAATTGATGTTGCAATTGTGTCAATTTTGCTTAATTGAAGTTGCAATTATGTCAATTTTGTTAAATGATGTTGCAATTATGTCAATTTTGTTCAATTGAAATTACAATTGTGTCAATTTTGTTCAATTGAAATTGTAATTCTGTCAATTTTGTTCAATTGAAGTGGCAATTGTGTCAATTTTGTTCAATTGAAGTTGCAATTATGTCAATTTTGTTCAATTGAAGTTGCAATTATGTCAATTTTGTTCAATTGAAGTTCCAATTGTGTTTGTTTTGTTCAATTGATGTTACAATTGGGTCAATTTTGTTCAATTGATACTATAATTGTGTAAATTTTATTAAATTAAAGTTGTAATTATGTCAATTTTGTTCAATTGAAGAAGCAATTATGTTAATTTTGTTGAATTGAAGTTGCAATTATGTTAATTTTATTCAATTCAAGTTGCAATTCTGTCAATTTTGTTCAATTGAAGTTGTAATTGTGTTAATTATGTTGAACTGATATTACAATTATGCCAATCTTGTTCAATTGAAATTGCAATTATGACAATTTTGTTCAATTGTAGTTGCTATTATGTCAATTTTTTCCAAATGATGTTGCAATTGTGTCAATTTTGTTCAATTGATGTTGCAATTGTATCAATTTTGTTCAATTGAAGTTTCAATTGCGATAATTTAGTTCAACAGATGCTGTAATTGTGTCAATTTTGTTTAATTTAAGTTGTAATTATGTCAATTTTGTTCAATTAAAGTTGCAATTGTGTCAATTTTGTTCAATTCATATTGCAATTGTGTCAATTTTGTTCAATTGAAGTTGCAATTGTGTTAATTATGTTCAAATAATATTGTAATTGTGTCAATCTTGTTCATTTAAAGTTACAATTATGTCAATTTTGTTCAATTGATGTCCAAATTGTGTCAATTTTGTTCAATTGATGTTGTAATTGTGTCAATTTTGTTCAATTGAAATTACAATTTTGTCAATTTTGTTCAATTGATGTTGCAATTCTATCAATTTCGTATAATTGATGTTGCGATTATGTTAATTTTGATCAATTCAAGCTATAATTATGTCAATTTTGTTCAATTGAAATTACAATTGTATCAATTTTATTCAATTGATATTGCAATTGTGTCAATTTTGTTCAATTCAAGTTACAATTATGTCAATTTTGTTCAATTGAAGCTACAATTATGACAATTTTGTTCAATTAACGTTGCAATTGTGTCAATTTTTTTAATTGATGTTGTAATTGTGTCAATTTTGTTCAATTTATGTTGCAATTGTATCAATTTTGTTTAATTGAAGTTGCATTTCTGTCAATTTTTTTTTCAATTTTTGTTGCAATTATGTTAATTTTGTTCAATTGAAGATGCTATTGTGTCAATTTCTTCCAATTGAAGTTGTAATTATGTCAATTTTATTCAATTGAAGTTGTAATTGTGTCACTTATATTCAATTGATATTGTAATTCTGTCAATTTTGTTCAATTGATGTTGTATTTATGTCATTTTTGTTCAATTGAAGTTACAATTGCGTTAATTTAGTTCAACTGATATTGCAATTGTGTCAATTTTGTTCAATTTAAGTTACAGTTATGTCAATTTTGTTTGATTGATATTGCAATTGTGTCAATTTTGTTCAGTTGATGTCGTAATTATGTCAATTTTGTTTAATTGAAGTTGTAATTATGTCAAATTTGTTCTATTGAAGTTGCAATAATGTCAATTTTATTCAATTGAAGTTGTAATTGTTTCAATTTTGTTCAATTGAAGTTGCAATTATGTCAATTTTGTTCAATTGAACTTGTAATTGTGTAAATTATGTTCAATTGATATTGCATTTATGTCAATTTTCTTCAATTGAAGTTGTAATTATGTCAATTTTGTTCAATTGTAGTTGCAATTGTGTTAATTTTATTAAATTGAAGTTACAATTGTGTCAATTTCATTCAATTTAAGTTACAATTATGTTAATTTTGTTCAATTGAAATTGTCATTATGTCAATTTTGTCCAATTGAAGTTGCAATTATGTCAATGTCGTTCGATTGGTCTCGCAATCATGTTAATTTTGTTTAATTGAAATTGCAATTATATTAATTTTGTTCAATTAATGGTGTAATTGTGTCAATTTTGTTCAATTGATGTTACAATTGTGTCAATTTCGTTTAATTGATGTTGTAATTATATCAATTTTGTTCAACTGAAGTCGTAATTTTGTCATTTTTGTTAAATTAATGTTGCAATTTGGTCAATTTCACACAATTGATGTTGCAATTGTGCCATTTTTGTGCAATTGTGTCTATTTTGTTCGATTAATGTTGTAATTTCGTCAATTTTGTTCATTTGATGTTATAATTGTGTCAATTTTGCTCAATTGAAATTATAATTATGACCATTTTATTCAATTGATGTTGCAATTATGTCAATTTTATTTAATTGAATTTGCAATTGGGTCAATTTCGTTCTATTGATGTTACAATTGTCTTAATTTTGTTCAATTGTTGTTGCAATTGTGTCAATTTTTTTCAATTGAAATAGCAATTTTGTCAATTTTGATTATTTGATGTTGCAATTGTGTCAATTTTGCACAATTTTGCACAATTGAAGTTGCAATTTTGTCAATTTTTTTCAATTGAAGTTGCAATTCAGTCAATTTTGTTTAATTGAAGTTATAATTATGACAATTTTGTTTAATTGAAGTTGCAATTACATCAATTTTGTTTAATGGATATTGCAATTGTGTCTATTTTGTTCAATTGAAGTTGCAATTGTATCAATTATGTTCAATTAAATTTGAAATTGTGTCAATTACGTTCAATTGAAGTTGTAAATATGTCAATTTTGTTCAATTGATGTTGTAATTGTGCCAATTTTCTTCAATTGATGTTGCAATTGTATCAATTTTATTCAATTGATGTTGTAATTATGTGAATTTTGCTCAATTGAAGTTGCAATTGTGTCAATTTGGTTCAATTGATGTTGTAGATGTCTCAATTTTGTTCGACTGATGTTGTAATTATGTCAATTTTGTATAATTAAAGTTATAATTATGTCAGTTTTGTTAAATTGATATTGCAATTATGTCAATTTTGCTTAATTGAAGTTGCAATTGTGTCACTTTTGTTCAACTGAAATTGCAATTCTTTCAATTTTGTTCAATTGAACTGGCAATTATGTCAATTATATTTAATTGAGATTGCAATTATGTCAATTTTGTTCAATTGGTGTTATAATTATGTCAATTTTGTTCATTTGAAGTTGCAATTGTATCAGTTTTGTTCAATTGATGTTGTAATTGGGTCAATTTTGTTCAATTGATACTACAATTGTGTCAATTTTGTTCAATTGAACTTACAATTGTGTTAATGTTATTCAATTGATGATGCAATTATGTTAATTTTGTTGAATTGAAGTTGTAATTGTATTAATTTTGTTCAATTCAAGTTAAAATTCTGCCAATTTAGTTCAACTGAAGTTGTAATTGTGTCAATTATGTTCAATTGATGTTACAATTATGTCAATTTTGTTCAATTGAAATTGCAATTATAACAATTTTGTTCAATTACAGTTGCAATTGTGTCAATTTTGTTCAATTATTATTGCATTTGCGTCAATTTTATTCAATTCATGTTGCTATTGTGTCCATTTTCTTCATTTGAAGTTGTAATTATTTTAATTTTATTCAACTGATGTTGTAATTATGTCAATTTTGTTCAATTAACGTTGCAATTGTTTCAATTTCGCCCAATTGAAGTTGCAATTTTGTTAATTTTATTCAAGTTGTTACTGTGTTAATTTTGTTCAATTGATATTGCAATACTATCAATTTTGTTCAATTGAAGTTGTATTTATGTCTATTTTGTTCAATTAAAGTTGCAATTGTGTTAATTTTATTCAATTGATGTTGTTATTATGTCAATTTCGTTCAATTGAAGTTTCAATTATGTCAATTTTGTTCAATTGAAATTGTAATTATGTCAATTTTGACCAATTGCAGTTACAATTGTACCAATTTCGTTCAATTGAAATCGCAATCGTGTCAATTTTGTTCAATTGAAATTGTAATTTTGTCAAATTTGCTAATTTGAAGTTGCAATTCGGTTAATTTTGCTCAATTGATATTGCAATTGTGTCAATTTTGTTCAATAGTTGTTGCGATTATGTCAATTTTGTTCAAATGATGTTGCAATTTTTTCAATTTTGTTCATTTGATGTTGCAATTGTGTCAATTTTGATTAATTAAATTCACAATTATGCCAATTTTGTTCAATTGAGGTTGTAATTATGTCAATTTTGTTCAATTGAAGTTGCAATTGTGTCAATTTTGTTCAATTGAAGTTGTAATTATGTTAATTTTGTTCAATTGAAAGTACAATTGTGTCAATTTTGTTCAATTGATATTACAATTATGTCAATTTTATTCAATTGAAATTACAATTATGTCAATTTTGTTCAATTAAAGTTGTAATTATGTCAATTATGTTCAATTAATATTACAATTATGTTAATTTTGTTCAATTGAAGTTGCAATTATGTCAATTTTGTTCAATTGAAATTACAATTGTGTCAATTATGTTCAATTGATATTGCAATTATGTCAATTTTGCCCAACTGAAGTTGCAATTATATGAATTTTATTCAAGTGAAGTTGTAATTATGGCAATTATGTTCAATTCATATCGTAATTATGTCAATTTTGTTCAATTGTTGTTGCAATTATGACAATTTTGTTCAATTAATGTTCCAGTTATTTCAATTTTGTTCAATTGAAGTTGTAATTGGGTTAATTTTGTTCAATTCAAATTGCTACTATGTTAATTTTGTTCAATTGAAGTTGCAATTGTGTCAATTATATTCAATTGATATTGCAATTATGTAAATTTTGCTTAATTGAAGCTGCAATTCTGTCAATTTTGTTCAATTAAGGTTGCAATTGTGTCAATTTTGTTTAATTGATACTGCATTATGTCAATTTTGTTCAATTAAACTTGCAATTGTGTCAATTTTGATCAATTGATGTTGCAATTATGTCAATTTTGTTATAACGAACTTGCAGTTGTGTCAATTTTGTTCAATTGAACAATTATGTCAATTTTGTTCAATTGAAGTCGTAATTATGTCAATTTTGTTCAATTGATATTGCAATTATGTCAATCTTGTTTAATTAAAGTTACAATTATGTCAATTTTGTTCAATTGAAGTTACAATTGTATTAATTTTGTTCAATTGATGTTGCAATTGTGTCAATTTTGTTCAATTGAAGTTGCAATTGTACTAATTTTGTTCAATTGATGATGCAATTGTGTCAATTTTGTTGAATTGATGTTGCAATTGTGTCAATTTAGTTCAATTGAAGTTGCAATTCTGTCAATTATGCTTAATTGATGTTGCAATTAGGTTAATTTTGATCAATTTAAGCTGTAATTATGTCAATTTTGTTTAATTAAAGTTACAATTATGTCAATTATGTTCAATTGAAGTTGCAAGTGCATCAATTTTGTTGAATTGAAGTTACAATTGTGTCAACTTTTTTCAATTGAATTTGTAATTCTGTCAATTTTGTTCAATTGATATTGCAATTGTCTCAATTTTATTCAATTGAAGTTGCAATTGTGTGAATTATGTTCTATTGATATTGCAATTATATCAATTTTGTTCAATTTATGTTGTAATTGTATCAATTTTGTTCAATTGAAGTTGCTATTGTGTCAATTTGTTTCAATTGATGTTGCAATTGTGTCAATTTTGTTCAATTGATGCTGTAATTGTGTCAATTTTGTTCAATTGATTTTGTAATTGAGTCAATTTTTTCCATTTGATGTTACAATTATGTCAATTTTGTTCAATTGAATTTGCAATTATGTCAATAATATTCAATTGATGTTGCAATTTGTTTAATTATGTTCAATTGATATTACAATTCTATCAATTTTGTTCAATTGAAGTTGCAATTAAGATAATTTTGTTCAATCGATGTTACAATTATGTCAATTTTGTTCAATTGAAGTTGTAATCGTGTCAATTTTGCTCATTTGATGTTGAAATTTTGTCAATTTTGTTCAATTGAAGTTGCAATTTTGTCAATTTTACTCAATTGAAGTTGCAATTGTGTCGATTTTGTTCAAATGAAATTGTAAATGTGTCAATTATGTTCAATTGATGTTACAATTGTGTCAATTATGTTTAATTGATATTACAATTCTGTCATTTTTGTTTAATTGAGTTGTAATTATGTCAATTTTGTTCAATTCAAGTCGTAATTGGGTCAATTTTGTTCAATTGATATTGCAATTGTGTCAATTTTGTACAATTGATGTTGCAATTGTGTCAATTCTATTCAATTGATGTTGCAATTTCTTCAATTTTGTTCATTTGATGTTGCAATTGGATCAATTTTGTTCAATTAAAGTTGCAATTATGTCAATTTTATTCAATTGAAATTACTATTATATCAATTTTGTTCAATTAAAGTTACAATTCAGTCAATTTTGTTGAAATGAAGTTACAATTGTGTTAATTTTGTTCAATTGAAGTTGTAATTATGTCAATTTTTTTCAATTGATATTTCAATTGTGTCAATTATGTTGTATTGATATTGCAATTATGTCAATTTTGCATAATTGAAGTTACAATTTTGACAATTTTGTTCAATTGAAGTTGCAATTGTGTCAATTTTGTTCAATTGTTATTACAATTGTGTCAATTTTGTTCAATTGATATTGTAATTGTGTTCATTTTGGTCAATTGAAGTTTCTATTATGTCAATTTTGTTCAATTTATATTGCAATTATGTAAATTTTGTTCAATTGAAATTACAATTGTATCAATTTTGTACAATTAAAGCTGCAATTATCTTAATTTTGTTTAATTGATATTACAATTGTGTCAATTATGTTCAATTGAAGTCGTAATTTTGTCAATTTTATTCAATTGAATTTGTAATTCTATCAATTTTGTTCAATTAAGGTTACAATTGTGTCAATTTTGTTCAATTGTGTTGCAACTATGTCAATTTTGCTCAATTGATATTGCAATTATGTCAATTTTATTCAATTCATATTGAAATTGTGTTAATTTTGTTCAATTAAAGTTGCTATCGTGTCAATTTCATTCAGTTGATGTTGTAATTGTGTTAATTTTGTTCAATTGATGTTACAATTGTGTCAATTTGTTCAATTGATATTGCAATTCTGTCAATTTCTTTTAAATGATATTGTAATTATGTCAATTTTGTTCAATTGAATTTGCGATCAAGTTAATTTTGTTCAATTGAAGTTATATTTGGGTCAATTTTGTTCAATTAATATCGCAATTGTGCCAATTTTGTTCAATTGTTGTTATAATTGTGTCAATTTTATTCAATTGAAGTTGCAATTATGTCAATTTCGTTCAATTGAAGTTACAATTGTGTCAATTTTGTTCATTTGGTGTTGCAATTCTATTAATTTTGTTTAATTGAAGTTGCAATTGTGTCAATTTTGTTCAATTGAAATTGTAATTGTATCAATTTTGTTCAATTGATATTGCAATTGTGTCAATTACGCTTAATTGATATTGCAATTCGTTCAATTTTATTCAATTGAAGTTGCAATTATATCAATTTTATTTAATAGAAGTTATAATTAGGCCAGTTTTGTTCAATTGATGTTGCGATTGTGTCAATTTTATTCAATTGAAGTTACGATTGTGTCAATTTTGTTCAATTGAAGTTGTCATTGTGACAATTTTGTTCAATTGAAGTTGCAATTTTATTAATTTTATTCAATTAAAATTGTAATTGTGTTAATTATGTTCATTTGATATTGCAATTTTATGAATTTTATTCAATTGAAATTGCAATTATGTCAATTTTGCTCAATTGAAGTTGTAATTATATTAATTTTGTTCAATTGAAGTTACAATTATGTCAATTTTATTCAATTGAAGTTGCAATTGTGTCAATTATGTTAATTTGATAATGCAATTATATCAATTTTATTGAATTGAAGTTGCAATTCTGACAATTTTGTTTAATTGAAGTTGTAATTGTTTTAATGTCAATTTTATTCAATTGAAGTTGTAATTGTGTTAATTATGTTTAATTGATATTGCAATTATGTCAATTTTCTTCGATTGAAGTTGCAATTATGTCAATTTTGTTCAATTGAAGTTGCAATTCTGATAATTTTGTTTAATTGAAATTTTAATTATGTCAATTTTATTCAATTGATATTGCAATTATATCAATTTTGTTCTATTGAAATTATAATTGTGTCAATTTTGTTCAATTGAAATTTCAATTATGTCTATTTTGTACAATTGAAGTTGCAATTATGTCAATTATGTTTAATTGAAGTTGCAGTTATGTCAATTTTTGTGCAATTGTGTCAATTTTGTACAATTAATGTTGCAATTTCATCAATTTTGTTCATTTGATGTTGCAATTATGTCAATTTTGTTCAATTGAAGTTGCAATTATTTCCATTTTGTTTAATTGATGTTGCAATTATATCAATTTTGTTCAATTGATGTTGCAATTGGGTCAATTGCGCTCAATTGATATTGCAATTGTCTTAATTTTGTTTAATTGTTGTTACAGTTGTGTCACTTTTGTTCAATTGATGTTGCAATTTTGTCATTTTTGTTCATTTGATATTGCAATTATGTCAATTTTGTTCAATTGAAGTTACAATTGTGTTAGTTTTGTTCAATTGATGTTGCAATTGGATTAATTTTATTCAACTGATGCTGTAATTGTGTCAATTTTTTTCAATTGAAGTTGTAATTATGTCAATTTTGTTCAATTGATGATGCAATTATGTTAATTTTGTTGAATTGAAGTTTTAATTGTGTTAATTTTGTTCAATTCAAGCTACAATTCTGTCAATTTTGTTCAATTGAAGTTGCAATTGTTGCAATTATGTTCAATTGATATTACAATTATGTCAATTTTATTCAATTGAAGTTGCAATTATGATAATTTTGTTTAATTGTAGTTGCAATTGTGTCAATTTTGTTCAATTGATGTTGTAATTGTGTCAATTTTGTTCAATTCATGTTTCTATTGTATACATTTTGTTCAATTGAAGTTTCAATTATTTCAATTTTGTTTAATTGATGTTTCAATTATGTCAATTTTGTTCGATTGAAATTACAATTGTGTCAATTTCATTTTATTGAAATTGTAATTTTGTTAATTTTATTCAATTGAAATTGCAAATTGTGTCAATTATGTTCAATTGATATTGCAATTATGTCAATTTTGTACAATTGAAGTTGCAATTCTGTCAATTTTTTTCAATTGAAGTTGTATTTATGTCTATTTTGTTCAATTGAAGTTGCAATTGTATTAATTTTGTTCATTTGATATTGCAATTGTGTCAATTATGTTCAATTGATATTACAATTCTGTTAATTTTGATCAATTGAGTTGCAATTATGTCAATTTTATTCAATTGAAGTTGCAATTGGGCCAATTTTGTTCTATTGATATTCCAATTGTGTCAATTTTGTACAATTGATGTTGCAATTGTTTCAATTTTTTTCAATTGATTTTGCAATTTCGTCAATTTTGTTCATTTGATGTTGCAATTGGGTAAATTTTGTTCAATTGTTGTTGTAATTATGTCAGTTATATTCTATTGATATTGCAATTATGTCAATTTTGTTCAATTCAACTTACAATTATGATAATTTTGCTCGAATGAAGTTGCAATTGTGTCAATTTTGTTCAATTGATGTTACAATTGTATCAATTTTGTTCAATTGATATTGCAACCGTGTCCATTTTGTACAATTGAAGTTTCAATTACGTAAATTTGTTCAATTTATGTTGCAATTATGTAAATTTTGTTCAATTGAAATTGCAATTATGTCAATTTTGTACAATTGAAACTGCAATTATGTCAATTTTGTTCAATTGAAGATGCAATTGTGTCAATTATGTTCAATTGATATTGCAATTATGTCAATCTTGTTCAATTGAAGTAGCAATTATATCCATTTTGTTCAATTGAAGCTCCAATTGTATTAATTTTGTTCAATTGATGTTACAATTATGTCAATTTTGTTCAATTAATGTTGCAATTGTTTCAATTTAGTTCAATTGAAGTTGTAATTGTATCAATTTTGTTTAATTGACGTTGCATTTGTGTAAATTTAATTCAATTAAAGTTGCAATTGTGTCAATTATGTTCAATTCATGTTATAATTATGTTAATTTTGATCAATTGAAGCCATAATTATACCAATTTTAGTCAATTGAAGTTGTAATTATGTCAATTATGTTTAATTGAAGTTGAAATTGCTTCAATTTTCTTGAATTGAAGTTACAACTGTTTCAATTTTGTTCAATTGAATTTACAATTCTGACAATTTTGTTCAATTCATGTTGCAATTGTGTCAATTTTGTTTAATTGAAATTGCAATTGTGTGAATTATGTTATATTGATATTACAATTATGTCAATTTTGTTCAATTTATGTTGTAATTGTGTCAATTTTGTTCAATTAAAGTTGCTATTTTGTCAATTTTGTTCAATTGATGTTGCAATTGTGTCAATTTTGTTCAATTGATGTTGCAATTATGACGACTTTGTTCAATTGATGTTGTAATTTTGCCAATTTCTTTCATTTGATGTTGCAATTATGTCAATTTTGTTCAATTGAATTTGCAATTATGTCAATTATGTTCAATTAATATTGCAATTGGGTCAATTATGTTCAATTGATATTGCAATTCTATCAATTTTGTTCAATTGAACTTGCAACTATGTCAGTTTTGTTCAATTAAAGTTTTAATTATAGCAATTTTGTTTAATTGAAGTTGCAATTGTGTCAATTTTGTTCATTTGATGTTGAAATTCTATCAATTTTGTTCAATTGTAATCGCAATTCTATCAATTTTGTTCAATTAAAGTTGCAATTGTATCAATTTTGATTAATTGAAATTGTAATTGTGTCAATTATGTTCAATTGATATTACAATTTTGTCAATTTTGATCAATTGAGTTGCAATTATGTCAATTTTATTCAATTGAAGTTGTAATTGGGCCAAATTTGTTCGATTGATGTTCCAATTGTGTCATTTTGTACAATTGATGTTGCAATTGTGTCAATTTTGTTCAATTGATTTTGTAATTTCATCAATTTTGTTCATTTGATGTTGCAATTGGGTCAATTTTATTCAATTGAAGTTGCAATTATATCCATTTTGTTCTATTGATATTGTAATTATGTTAATTATGCTTGATTGATATTGCAATTATGTCAATTTTGTTCAATTCATGTTACAATTATGATAATTTTGTTCGATTGAAGTTGCGATTGTGTCAATTTTGTTCAATTGATGTTACAATTGTGTTAATTTTGTTCAATTGATATTTCAACTGTGTCCATTTTGTATAATTGAAGTTTCAATTACGTCAACTTTGTTCAATTTATGTTCCAATTATGTAAATATTGTTCAATTGAAATTGCAATTGTGTCAATTTTGTACAATTGAAACTGCAATTATGTAAATTTTGTTCAATTGAAGATGCAATTGTGTCAATCTTGATTAATTGATGATGCAATGATGTCAATTTTATTCAATTGATATTGCAATTGTGTCAATTTTGTTCAATTGATTTGCAATGGTGTCAATTTTGTTCAATTGATGTTGCAATTGTGTCAATTTTGTTCAATTAAAGTTGAAATTATGTCAATTATATTCAATTGATGTTGCAATTATGTTAATTTTGATCAGTTGAAACTGTAATAATGCCAATTTTGTTTAATTGAAATTGCAATTATGTTAATTATGTTTTATTGAAGTTGCAATTGTGTCAATTTTGTTCAATTGAAATTGTTGTGCCAATTTTGTTCAATTGAAGTTGTTGTATCAATTTTGTTCAATTGAATTTGAAATTCTATCAATTTGGTTCAACTGATGTAGCAATTGTGTTAATTTGGTTCAATTGAAGTTGCGATTAGGTCAATTTTACTCAATTGATATTGTAATTATGTTAATATTGTTCAATTTATGTTGTAATTGTGTCAATTTTGTTCAATTGAAGTTGTTATTGTGTCAATTTTGTTCAATTGATATTGCAATTGTGTTAATTTTGTTCAATTGATGTTGCAATTGTGTTAATTTTGATCAATTGATGTTGCAATTGTGCCAATTTTATTCAATTAATGTTGTAATTTTGTTAATTTCTTTCAATTGATATTGTAATTTTGTCAATTTTGTTCAATTGAATTTGCAATTATGTTAATTTTATTCAATTGAAGTTGCAATTGGGTCAATTTCGCTCAATTGATATTGCAATTGTGTCAATTTTGTTCAATTGTTGTTGCAATTATGTCAATTTTGTTCAATTGAAGTTATAATTATATCAATTTTGTTCAATTGAAGTTACAATTGTGTCAATTTTGTTCAATTGATGTTGTAATTGTGTCAATTTTGTTCAATTAAAGTTGCAATTCTGTCAATTTTATTCAATTGAAGTTGCAATTGTGTCAATTATGTTCAATTGATATTGCAATTGTATCAATTATGTTCAATTGATATTGCAATTCTGTCAATTTTGTTCAATAGAAGTTGCAATTGGGTCATTTTTGTTCAATTGATGTTGCAATTGTGTCAACTTTGTACATTTGAAGTTGCAATTGTGTCAATTTTGTTTAATTGAAGTTACAATTGGCTCAATTTCATTTAGTTGATATTGCAATTGTGTCAATTTTGTTCAATTGAAGTTGTAATTGACTCAATTTCTCTCAATTGATATTGAAATTGTTTCAATTTTGTTCATTTGATATTGTAATTGGGTCAATTTTGTTCAATTGAAGTTGCAATTGTTTCAATTTTATTCAATTAAAGTTGCAATTGTGTCAATTTTGTTCAATTGAAGTTGCAATTTTGTTAATTTTATTTAATTGAAGTTGTAATTGTGTCAATTATGTTCAATTGTTCTTGCAGTTTTATTAATTTTGTTTAATTGAAATTGTAATTATGTCAATTTTACTCAATTGAAATTGTAATTGTGTTAATTTTGTTCAATTCAAGTTGTAATTATGTTAATTTTTTTTAATTGAAGTTGCAATTGTGTCAATTTTGTTCAATTGATCTTGCAATTATGTCAATTTTGTTCAATTTAAGTTGCAATTCTGACAATTTTGTTCAATTGAAATTACAAATATGTCAATTTTATTCAATTGATGTTGCAATTGTATCAATTTTGTTCAATTGATGTTGCAATTGTATCAATTTTGTTCAATTGAAATTTCAATTATGTCAATTTTGTTCAATTGATGTTGCTATTATTTCAATTTTGTTGAATTGAAATTGCAATTGTGTCACGCCCTGAGTCGGAGTCGGGAACAGCCGCCCGTTTTCCCGGATGTTGACTTTCTATAGCCAAACGAGCATAACCTCCCTATAAGTCAGAAGTCTATCAAATACCATATATCGACCTGGCACATATCTATATGTATAGGTCAGCCCGGCCAAAATCAACACTCTTCTCTGATCATCCAATCCCTGTCAACCATCCAGGATAACGTAAGGCTAATAACAGTCCTACACCAAACCTCTACTGCCATGCCCCCATTAAAGGCATGAACCGTCACCAGTTTCCTCTATTGTAATTTAGAGGTGGCACCGAGCGAACCTAGAGAGCACTTCTAGAACATGACACGTTTCCCAAAGTAAATGTACACAATTGTACAAATCATGCCTTAATGTAATAGAATAGAAGTGAGAGTTTCAATAAAATACACATAATTTTACATACAGTCATCCCCCCCGTTTTTTTTATACACAATGGTCTATCTACAATCCCAATACACAAATATACAATTTCATTGGCAAATCCTTCCCAATATCATATCGAGTACGTAATCAATCGCCTCGATCTCCAACAAAAGCCTCATGCACTGATAAGTCTCAACACATCCCACTATAGCTATCTCTGTACACCACAGGAAATGAGGGGTGAGTATCAAGGAAGATACCCAGTGAGTGAGAGGGTATATATCATGTGTTCAATGTGTCGATGAAAATAGAGTATCAAAGTTCTCAATAATTCCACATATTGTAAGAAAATGTGTAAAATGCTCTATTTATCATAAATCATTATTTTCACATTCATTTCAAACATATATGCATCCAAGTCATCAAATCATGCTAGAATAGAGCGTGCCAAAATCAGTCATGGCAAGAATCGACCGTGACCAATGACAGGCGCATCGGGGGTTTTGTATGCAATAGGTTAGAAAAGCTCTCTACCCCAACGTTGGCGACGGACCTCATCAGGCGCTAGACTACGGCGCACCATAGCCCTCCCCCTTATGGGTTCAACCTGACTAGTACCGTGTCGAATCACAATACATTTACCATTTTCTGATGTCATGTGGGATACCTTCTGCAGAAGCGTATCGGGTACAATTATGGATCACCCTACACATGCATCCTTCGTAGCTACGAAATGAGATTTACCCATCACAAAGTTATCATCATCACATGCTAGGGCCCTCGGCCCATATATAATATCATCATCAAATAAATCACGTGTCATGCCACATTTCTCAAGCAATGTCAATCATTTCCACAAGGATGATTTCATAAAACATGTATAAATCAAATGCAATGGCATGGTTTTGTATTTTAAAAGCTCGTTTGGATGCATATACAACTTGTAAAAAAAAAAAACATGTTTTTTGGATACTCCATGAATTCACAAAAACATTCATAATTCATTGAAAAATTCACATCACATATTCATTAGATCATGCTTGCGTTAGAAAATATTTTAAAACATGATATTGTGCATCAGACACATAATATAATAAATCTCACTCACAGTATACGGAAGGGTATGCCAGTTCTGCCAGGAAAGGGGGCTGCACTCGGAGGCAAACTTACTGCCGCAAAACAGGGTAGAACAATCATTGTCAAAATCTAACCTACTCTCCTTTCCTAGCCATTTTTTTTATCCGATTTCCAACCTGGCTAAGTCCAATTTTTCCTCCATTGACCCCATGGTTTTTCTTGATGGATCCCTTCATTTTCTTGTGCTAAATATTATTTTGAAGTTGGTTTTGTTGTAGTAATGCAGCAAGGTAGAAACTGCATTGGTTTTGTATCCCAAGGTCAGAAATTGAATCATTCGTTAGCTAGTTCAGTTCTCTTAGTGGTTCACTAAGAAGATACGCTCCAAATGACCTCAATTTTGGATATGTTGGTCCTTAGGATGTGTGCAAGGTCCCTGAAAATTTTCATTGAAAACGACCAAGGGAAACTATGGCTGCCGGTCCAAGGAAACTCACTGCCCCATAAGAGTTTCCAAATTTTCCAAATTTCCAGATTTTGGCTGTCCCGGTTTTGCTATTGGTTTCCCTATCAAACTAACTTCAAATGACCCCAATTTTTAACATGTTATAGTTTATGTTGTCTACAAGCTATCCATAAAAAATCACGGAAAACTACTAAGGTTTGCCTAGGCACTCTTGGACTCATATACTTGTCTTCTCATGGTTGCACACACAAACACCACATACATGAAATTTTCCACTCAAATTCCAGCACGCATGTACCACTCACATCTCATTTTTTATTATTTTGTGCATTTATATAACTCATTCTCCTAGGCCATTTCCAGCACACACACAAAATACATTTTTGGATACACTTAATCCACCAAATGTATACATTCATACTTCAAATTCTGCATATTTCAACTATCCAATGACTACTCATTCTTGGTACAAAATCACACACATATGCAAGGTTAATTTCTGTGCACTCAACTAGCATTTGGCCACCCTAAACTAGGTTCAAATTAACTCCTTCAACCGCTAACATTAGGTTCTCACAAATGCAACATGTTCCCACTCTTGGTTCATATAGTTAGACTTCTCCGTTTAACCCCAAATCAAGATATGTTATAGCAAAAGATGAGAGGAGTCTACCTTGCCTAGTGCAGTCCGGTTGAAGCCTTGAAGAACCAAGATCTCTCCTCTCCTTAGAGCTTCCAGCCGAGCTAAATCCACCAAGCTAGAGTCCTCCTTTTTGTCTAGTTTTTGGATATGTTGTACTAAAGCTAGAAAAGAGAAGATCTATGTAAAAATATTTGGGTGTTGTGTGGAAAAATCAAACTCCCCTTTCAAGGAAATTCTCGGCCATGGAGAAGAAGGACGAAGAAGATTTTGTACTTTGGTTCCTTGGGCAAGCCTTTCTCTCTCTTTCTCCCTCTCTCTCACATTGCCCTCCACATTTCTAAAGGGGCCAACCATGGTTAAGTCAATTTCTAATCATAGTAAAGTTTAATTAACCTAATTCTAGTTGAATTTAACCATTTTTAATTAACTAGGGTTAGTTTCCTCCAATCATGTAGTGCCACTTGTCAGGACCACACCAAATCCAATAAAGTAAATTTACACACTTCAAGAGCATTAATTGTTTGTCCTTTATGCCTATCCATTCGTTAACACGCGATCCGAGGTCGGTCAAAGTTACTATTCACCTCAAAAATCTAAAATCACAGACGGGACCTAGTTTTCGTGCTGAGTCCAATGCCGTTGGTTTCGCTTTAATCTGAGGTCGTTTGGTCACCCAAACATCTTTCGGAGTGAAAGAAATCCTCGATCGGTCAAAATTTGACCTCGGCCTTGAAATGCGTGAAATCTCACTACGGAATCCGTTTTACTCGTAGATTTCAAAAATATAGGTCTTGGGTGGAAACGATACCATTTTTTTGGACAAATTTTCAATTCTACCAAAAATTAAGGTTTCTCGAGCGAAAATTTTAGAGCACCAAGCATTTTTGTGTTACGGCCTAAATTTCATTTTCGCTCATTGACCCTTCACTTTTGAAGTGAATTTAGCATGTATATATATCTCACAGCATCAAATTTGCACATGTGGTTTTCATTTTGGCTTAGTAACAAAGATTTTCGCTCTCGGTGATTTAGCCGTACAAATCAAAGAGAGAACAATATGAAAGATACCGAAATGTCGGTGTTATATTTCCTAACCCCCTAAAAACAAGTCTCGTCCTCGAGACTAAAAGAAACTATACAGAGAAAAGTTGGGGGTGTTGTCTCCTCATGGCCTCCTTGGGCTCCCAAGTCTCCTCCTTGACCTGGTCGCTCCTCGACAAAACTCTTAAAAGGGGAACATCTTTGCTCTTGTAGCTTTCTGACCTGTCAATCCAGAATAGCCACGGGCTGAATAGGTAAGCTTAAGTCCTCTCGAAGCTCAACTAGCGGAGCCTCTAAAATGTGTGAAGGATCTTGCTGATATCTCCTAAGCACTGAGACATGGAATACATCGTGAATATGCGATAGGTCTGCTAGCAGCTCCAATTTATACACCACACTTCCGACCCTCTCAAAGATACGGAAGGGCCCAATATACCTGGGGCTCCCGTTGCCCAAATCGAATGATTCCCTTCAAAGGAGATATCCTCAAGAATACCATGTCTCCCACAGTAAACTCTAGAGGTCGTCGCCTATGATCTGCATAGGATTTCTGTCTATCCTGGGTGGCTTTCATCCGCATACGGATAAACCTCACTTTCTCCTTCATCTCCTCTACCAGCTCAACATTGGTGAATCGCCGCTCACCAATCTCATCCCAGCACAACGGGTACGACACTTCCTCCCATATAATGCCTTATAAGGTGGCATGCCAATGCTCGGCTGATAGCTATTATTATAGGCGAACTTGACTAACGGAAGATGCCGACCCCAACTCCCATGGAAATCCATAACACATGCCCTAAGCATGTTCTCTAAAGTTTGAATGGTCCTCTCTGACTGACCATCTATTTGGGGGTGATATGCTATGCTGAAGCTCAGTCTAGTACCCAAAGCCTCCTGTAGACTGGGCCAAAAACGAGATATAAATCTGGGGTCTCGATCTGATACTATCGACACTAGAACCCCATGCAGTCTCACAATCGTATCAATATAGAGGCGTGCCAATGCCTCAAGCGAGTAATCACTCCTGATCGGGATAAAGTGTGCAGACTTAGTAAGTCGGTCAACTATCACCCAGATTGTATCATGCTGTGCCGAAGTCCACGGCAACCCCATTACGAAATCCATCGTGATATGCTCCCACTTCCACTCAGGGATGGGAATGGGCTGTAAAGTGCCAGCTGGACGCTGGTGCTCGGCCTTTACCTGCTGACATACAAGGCAACGAGCAATAAACTCCGTAATCTCCTGTTTCATACCAGACCACCAATAACTGTCTCTAATGGTGCGATATATTTTAGTACTGCCGGGATGTAAAGTATAGGCAGATGAATGGGTCTCATCAAGAATAACCCTGCGGAGATCACTATCTACTAGTACACATACCCGATCTCAGAAAACCAACAGTCTATCCCTACGAACTCTAAAGTCATCGATATCACCTCTGCTGGCTTTCTCATAAATACCTCAGAGCTCCTCATCACTCTGCTGAAGCTCCCTAATACGGTCGAGCAAACTCGGGCGAATCTCAAATTTGGCTAGTATAACTCCCTGATCATCACTACCCAACCTGACTCTCAAAACTCGGAGTCCCAACAAACATGAGAGATAAGTACTCTCGGTAGTCTGAGAATAAGAAGATAACTTCCGGCTCAAGGCATCAGTCACTACATTAGCCTTGCCTAGATGATAGTCAATGATGAGGTCATAATCCTTTAGCAGCTCTAACCATCTCCGTTGTCTCAAATTAGCTCCCACTGAGTGAGCAGATACTTCAGGCTCTTGTGATCTATAAACACCCTGCATGTGACCCCATATAGATAGTGGTGTCATATCTTTAGCGTAAAGACTATGGCCGTCAACTCCAAATCATGCGTAGGATAGTTCACCTCATGCTTCTTTAGCTGTCGAGAAGCATAGGCGATAACTCTATCATCCTGCATCAATACACAGCCCAATCCCTACCTGCTGGCATTACTATACACCACATAATCCCGACTACTCGTGGGATGGGCTAAAATCAGAGCGAACGTCAACCGTTGTTTGAGCTCCTGAAAGCTCGCCTCACAACGGTCATCCCATATAAATCTGACATCCTTCCTTGTCAATCTAGATAACGAAACAGCAATTTGGGAAAATCCCTCTACAAATCTGCAGTAATACCCGACTAGACCAAGAAAACTCCTGATCTCTGTCACTGTCTGTGGCTGCTCCCATCTCAATATAGCCTCAACTTTCTGCGGATCAACGAAGATACCCTCTGCAGAAACTATGTGGCCAAGAAAACCCATCTGCCGCAGCCAAAATTCACATTTGGTGAACTTGGCATAAAGCTGTCTCTCACGAAAAGTCTGCAGAATTACCCTAAGGTGTTGAGCATGCTCATCATCACTCCGCGAGTAGACTAAGATATCATTAATAAAAACAATAACGAACCGGTCCAAATAATCGTGGAAAACTCAGTTCATAAGGTCCATAAATGCGGCAGGAGCATTGGTCAGCCCAAACGGCATGACTAAAAACTCATAATGTTCGTATCGGGTGCGGAAAGCCGTCTTAGGCACATCTTCGGCCCTAATCCGTAGCTAATAGTAACCCGATCGAAGATCTATCTTTGAGAATACCGTGGCACCCTATAACTGATCAAAGAGATCATCAATACATGGTAGTGGGTATTGATTCTTAGTGGTAACTTTGTTCAGCTGTCTATAATCCACACACAATTGCAATGTGTCGTCCTTCTTTTTCGCAAACAACACCGGTGCACCCCACGGTGACGTGCTAAGATGGATAAATCCCTGGTCCAATAGTTCTTGTAGCTGAACCTTCAGCTCCTTGAGCTCGGCTGGCGCCATCCTATATGATGCCATAGAAATCAGAGCAGTCCCTGGAACTACAATCTCAAAATCAAACTCCCGGATTGGTGGTAATCCAGGTAGTTCCTTGGGAAACACATCTGGAAACTCCTATACCACCGGGACCTCCTCAAGCTACAGGCCTTGTATGGTGGTATCAATAACGTGGGCCAGATATGCCATACCTCCATGGCGCACCAAATGTCTGGCCTCCATAATAGAAATAACACAGCGGGGTAATACTCGCCTATCTCCCGTAAAAACCAATGGTGGCTGCCCAGGTTTCCTGAACTCAACTTGCTTCATAAAGCAATCAACTGAAGCCCGGTTTGTACTCAACCAGTTCATCCCTAGGATGGCATCAAAGTCGGTCATACTGAGAGGAATCAAGTCTGCCTCTAACACCGTATCCTCTATCCTGTCCTCACAGCCACGATATACCGAATCCCGGACAATTTGCTCACCAAGAGGAGTGATGACCAAGATCTCCTCATCAAGTAGTGAGATAGGCCTATTAGAGTGCCTAGCGAAGGAATCGCTCACATATGAATAGTTCGACCCTGTGTCTATGAGAACACGGGCGTCAGTACCAAATATATGCATGGTACCTAATGACAAAAAGAGTTAAATGGAATTTAGAATCCGAGAAAACTGAATATATATATCAAAACATATATGCAATTTTGTCAATTTTGTTCAATTGAAGTTGCAATTATGTCAATTATGTTCAATTAATATTACAATTATGTTAATTTTGTTCAATTGAAGTTACAATTATGATAATTTTGTTTAATTGTAGTTACAATTGTGTCAATTTTGTTTAATTGATGTTGCAATTGCATCAATTTTGTTCAATTCATGCTGCTATTGTGTACATTTTGTTCAATTGAAGTCACAATTATTTCAATTTTGTTCAATTGATGTTGCAATTATGTCAATTTTGTTCAATTAAAGTTGTAATTATGTCAATTTCATTCAAGTTACAATTTTGTTAATTTTATTCAATTGAAGTTGCAAGTTGTGTTAATTACGATCAATTGATATTGCAATTATGACAATTTTGTTCAATTGAAGTTGCAATTCTATCAATTTTTTTAAATTGAAGTTGTATTTATGTGTATTTATTCAACTGAAGTTGCAATTGTGTTAATTTTGTTCAATTGATGTTGCAATTGTGTAAATTTTTTTCAATTTAAGTTGCAATTGTGTCAATTATGTTCAATTGAAGTTGCAATTATGTCAATTATGTTCAATTAAAGTTACAATTATATCAATTTTGTTTAATTGATCTTGCAATTGTGTTAATTTTGTTCAATTGAAATTGTATTTATGTCAATTTTGTTCAATTGAAGTTACAATTTTATCAATTTTGTTCAATTGAAGTTGCAATCGTTTCAATTTTGTTCAATTGAAATTGCAATTATGTCAATTTTATTCAATTGAAATTACAATTGTGTAAATTATGTTCAATTGATATTGCAATTATGTTAATTTTCTTCAATTGAAGTTGCAATTATGTCAATTTTGTTCAATTAAAGTTGTAATTCTGATAATTTTGTTCAATTGATGTCGTAATTATGTCAATTTTGTTCAATTGAAATTGTAATTATGTCAATTTTGTTTAATTGAAGTTACAATTATGTTAATTTTGTTCAATTGAAGTTGTAATTGTTTCAATTTTGTTCAATTGAAGTTTTAATTATGTCAATTTTATTTAATTGAAGTTGAAATTATGTAAATTATGTTTAATAGATATTGCAATTATGTCCATTTTCTTCAATTGAAATTTTAATTATGTCAATTTTGATTCAATTAAAGTTACAATTCTGATAATTTTATTCAATTGAAGTTGTAATTATGCTAATTTTGTTCAATTGAATTTGCAATTGTGTCAATTATGTTCAATTGATATTGCAATTATGTCAATTTTGTTCAATTGAAGTTGTAATTTTCTCAATTTTGTTAAATTGAAGTTGCAATTATGTCCATTTCGTTCAATTGAAGTTTCGGTTATGTCAATTTTGCTCAATTGAAATTGCAATTATGCTAATTTTGACCAATTGACATTACAATTGTGGCAATTTCGTTCAATTGAAGTTGCAATCATGTCAATTTTGTTCAATTAAAGTTGTAATTTTGTTAATTTTATTCAATTGAAATTGCAATTTGATCAATTTCACTCAATTGATATTGCAATTGTGTCAATTTTGTTCAAATGTCTTTGCAATTGTGTCAATTTTGATCAATTGATGTTGCAATTGTGTCAATTTTGTTTAATTAAGGTTGCAATTATATCTATTTTTTTCAATTGGTGTTACAATTATGTCAATTTTGTTCAACTAAAGTCATAATTGTGTCAATTTTATTTAATTGAAGTTATAATTATGTCAATTTTCTTCAATTGAAGTTGCAATTGTGTTAATTATATTCAATTGAAGTTGCAATTGTGTCAATTTTATTCATTTGATGTTGAAATTCTACCAATTTTATTCAATTGAAATCACAATTTTGTCAATTTTGTTCAATTAAAGTTGTAATTGTATCAATTTTGATCAATTGAAATTGTAATTGTGTCATTTTGTTCAATTGCTATTGCAATTATGTCAATCTTATTAAATTGAAGTTACAATTATGTCAATTTTGTTCAATTGAAATTTCAATTGTATTAATTTTGTTCAATTGATGTTGCAATTGTGTCAATTTTTTTCAATTGAAGTTATAATTGTGTCAATTTTGTACAATTTATGTTACATTTGTGTCAATTTTGTTCAATTGATGTTGGGATTTCGTCAATTCTGTTCATTTCATGTTACAATTGGGTTAATTTTGTTCAATTAAAGTTACAATTATATCAATTTTGTTCCATTGATGTCGGAATTATGTCAATTATGTTCTATTGATGTTGCAATTAAGTCAATTTTGTTCAATTCAAGTTGCAATTATGATAATTTTGTTCAATTAAAGTTGTAATTTTATCAATTTTGTTCAATTGATGTTATAATTGTCTCATTTTTGTTCGATTGATGTTGCAATTGTGTCCATTTTTTTCAATTGAAGTTTCAATTACGTCAATTTTGTTCAATTTATGTTGGTTTTGTTCAATTGAAATTGCAATTGTGTCAATTTTGCACAATTGATACTTCAATTATGTTAATTTTGTTCAATTGAAGATACAATTACGTCAATTTTGTTTAATTGATGTTGCAATTTTGTCAATTATGTTCAATAGAAGTTGCAATTGTGTCAATTTTGTTTAATTGATGTTGCAATTTTCTCAATTTTGTTTAATTGAAGTTACAATTGTGTCAATTTTATTTAATTGAATTTACAATTCTGTCAATTTTATTCAATTGATGTTGTAATTATATCAATTTTGTTCAATTGATGTTGTAATTGTGTCAATTTTGTTCAATTGAAGTTGTAATTCTACCAATTTTGTTCAATTGAAGCTACAATTTTGTCAACTTTGATCAATTCAATTTGTAATTATGACAATTTTGTTCAATTGAAGTTGCAGATTTGTCAATTTTGTTAAATTGATGTTGCAATTGTCTCAATTTTGTTCAATTGATACTGCAATTAAGCCATTTTTGTTCAATTGAAGTTGCAATTTTGTTAATTTTGTTCAATTTGAGTTGTAATTGTGTCAATTTTCTTCAATTCATGTTGTAATTATGTCAATTTTATTCAATTAAAGTTACAATTGTGTCAATTTTCTTTAATTGAAGTTGTAATTATGTCAATTTTGTTCAATTGAAATTGCAATTGGGATAATTTTGTTCAATTGAAATTGCAATTCTGATAATTTTGTTCAATTGATGTTGCAATTGGGTCAATATTGTTCAATTAAGTTGCAATTGCATCAATTTTATTCAATTGATGTTGCAATTGTGTTGATTTTATTCAATTGAAGTTGTAATTCTGGCAATTTTTTTTAATTGAAGTTGCAATTGTGTCAATTTTCTTCCATTGATGTCGCAATTATGTCAATTTTCTTCAATTGAATTTGTAATTGTGTCAATTTTGTTCAATTGAAGTTGTAATTGCGTCAATTTTGTTCAATTGAAGTTGCAATTATGACAATTTTGCTCAAATGAAATTGCAATTGTGTCAATTTTGTTCATTTAAAGTTGCTATTGTATAATTTTGTTCAATTAAAGTTTTAATTTTGTTAATTATGTTCAATTGAAGTTGCGATTGTGTCAATTTTGTTTAATTGAGGTTGAATTATATCAATTTTGTTCAATTGAAGTTGTAATTGTGTCAATTTGGTTCAATTAAAGTTGCAATTACGTCACTTTTGTTCAATTGAAGTTGCAATTGTATCAATTTTGTTCAATTGATATTGCGATTATGTCAATTTCGTTCAATTGAAGTTACAATTGTGTCAATTTTGTTCAATTAAAGTTGCAATTATGACAATTTTGTTCTATGGAAGTTGCAATTGTGTAAATTTTGTCTAAATGAAGTCTCAATTACGTCAATTTTGTTCTATCGATGTTGTAATTGTGTCAATTTTGTTTAATTGATGTTACAATTTTGTCAATTGTGTTCAATTTAAGTTGCAATAGTGTCAATTTTGTTAAATTGATGTTGCAATTATGTTAATTTTGTTCGATTGAGGTTGCAATTGTGTCAATTTTGTTCAATTGAAGTTGTGATTATGTCAATTTTGTTCTATCAAAGTTTTAATTATGTCAATTTTGTTCAATTGAAATTGCAATTATGACAATTTTTTTCATATGAAGTTGCAGTTAGGTCAATTTTGTTCAATTGATGTTGCAATTGGTTCAACTTTGTTCAATTAAAATTGCAATTGTGTCAATGTTGTTCTATTGAAGTTGTAATTCTGTCAATTTTATTCAATTGAAGTTGCAATTGTATCAACTTTGTTCAATTGAAGTCGTAATTGTTAAAATGAAGCACAATTAAGGCATATGGTTGTTCCTAATCTAGTAAACTTTGTGCTCCTAGAACAAGACCCAAATGTAAAGTAAAAAGGGGGGCAATGTTTAAGGAACATGGGCCCGAAATGGGTCTAGCCCGTGGGTTTCGGGCTAGGCCCAGCCCAAGCTAGCAAATAGTGGGCCAAAGGCCCCCAACGGCTAGAGAGGGCAATGCCCTCTCTTTCCCCCTTATTTTCTCATTTCTTAACTCTCTTTCTCTTCTTCTATAAATAGGGCAACTAGTTGCTTTTAAGAGGCATGAGAAAATGCTTCAACTACTTGTATATTTTCTTTGAAATATCAATCAAAACCTTGAAGTATTCATTTATATTTTGTGTCTTGCTTCTTTAAAACTTCAACATGGTATCAGAGCAGGCCAATATCCCTTCCTCCTCCGGCCTTGGTGATCCACCACCACAAATTAGCACTTCTATGTTCACTTCCATTCTTTTGGATTCATCAAATTACAATGCTTGGCAAGACACCATCAAGAGGTCCTTGAACTTCTTCAATCTCGAAAATCACATATTTGAAGATCCTCTTGATGATGCTGATCCTTCATTCAAAGCATGAAAAAAAAGAGATGATCAAGTGGTGGTTCTTCTACAAATGTCTCTTGACAAAACCCACAAAGCAATGGTCACTTGCATTCCAAATGCTAAGGCTTTGTGGGATCAAATGCACTCTTTATATGGCCAAGAAACAAACACGGGCAGAATCTTTGAACTGAAAAAGAAGATCTTCAAGATTCAAAAAGGAGGTAAAACCCTACCCGAATACTTTGGGGAATATACTATGGAATGAACTCACTCTTTTGAGGCCTCCTACTTCAAATCTTAAAATTCTTCTTCAAAGAAATGATGAAGACATGACCTTTGGTCTTCTTATGGGTCTTGGAGAAGAATATGCTCCTATTCGTCAAGAAATTTTAAGGATGAAGATATTTCCTTCATTCCAAGAAGTGCAATTCATAGTCCAAAGAACTGAAACAAGTATGAGGGTTGAGGATTCAACCAAGCTCAAATCTGAAACTCAAGCATTCAAATCTGTCCAAGAGGAGCACCCAGCTAACAAAGCTCAAAATTTTTCCAAAAGAAATATATGCACTCATTGTAAGAAACCAGGTCATAGAAGGTAGAAATGTTGGTTTCTCCATCCTGAATTACGGCCTAAGAACAACAAAGGGAGGTGGCACAACCGGCAAATGCTCAACATGTCTCCCAAGTTGCTGCTCTCGAAAATAAAATGGAAGAAATGCAAAAAGATATGAGGAAACTTATTGGCCAGATTGCTTTACATTCTGGTAACCTTCTAAACTCATTTCATTTTGATTCATGGCTTATTGATTCCGGTTGTGACAATCATATGGTCAAAGATAGAAACAAAATTAAGAGACTTATTCCTCTCTCTAATCATAAGATTGTCAAAGTGGCTAATGTTGAAAAATTAAAGGTTGATCATTTAGGAGAAGTTGAATTACTTAGCATGAAAACTAAAGGTTTGTATGTGCCTAAATTCAATTCTAACCTTCTGTCCATTAGAAAAATAACTAAAGAACAAAATTGCAAAGTCACTTTTGATCCTAATGAAGTTGTATTTCAGAACCTCAAAATGAATCACTTGATTGGCAAGGGGTCTAGGAGGCACAACCTATAATACTTGGATCAAGAAAATCAAGCTTTTGCTGCACAAAATCAAATGCATTCATTATGGCATACTCGTTTGGGACATCTTGGGAACTTAGCTTTGAAACGCCTATTTTCAAAACTAGAAGTACAAGATAGGTATTGCAAAGCTTGTGTTCTAGGAAAGCAAACTAGGATGTACTATCTTATTTCAAATATAATATATGAAAATGCTTTTGAACTTGTGCATTCTGATGTTTGGACTTCCCCCATAGTATCCCATAATGGATTTAGATACTTTGTTACCTTCATTGATCATAAAACTAGATATACTTGGGTTTACCTATTGGTAACTAAATCTGAGGTTTTTGAAGCCCTTAAGAGTTATTAAAGATATGTGACCAACCAATTCAATGCCAACATTAAAATCGTTAGGTCTGATCATGGGGGAGAGTATATTAGTCATGCATTTGAAAACTTCCTAGAAGAAAAAGGGATCATTCACCAAAAGTCATGTGTTTACACTCCACAACAAAATGGAGTTGCCAAAAGGAAAAATAGGCACTTACTAGAATGGCTAGGCCTATGATGTTCCACTCTAATGTGCCTAAAAGGTTTTGGAGTGAGGCAATAAAAACAGCTGCCCATCTCATTAATCTTACGCCCACTCAAGTTCTAGGAGGAAAATCTCCATTAGAGCTACTCTTAGGAAGAAAACCCAATATCTCCCATCTTAGAGTTGTTGAATTTTTAAAGAAGCAAGCAATGAGAAATGAATAAGAACTTCAAGTACCTTATTGATGTTTCAAAGAGAGTATACAAGAGGTTGAAGGCATTTTTTCATACCTCTTAAAAGCAACTAGCTGCCCTATTTATAGAAGGAGAAAGAGAGTTGAGAGAGGTGAAAATAAGAGGGGGAGAGAGGGCATTGCCCTCTCTAACCGTTGGACCCAACGGCTAGTTCTTTTACTAGCCGTTAGGGGCCTTTGGACCCCTATTTTGGTGGCCCGGGCTGGGCCCTTTAGGCCCAGCCCGAAACCCGCAGGCTAGACCCATTTGGGGCCCATTTTCCTTAGACATTACATTGCCTCCCTTTTTACTTTACATTTGGGTCTTGTTCTAGGAGCACAAAGTTTACTAGATTGGGACAACCATATACCCTAATTGTGCTTCATTTCAACACTCCCCCTCAAGTTGGGTATGTATATGTCTATAACACCTAACTTGCCCATATTCTTGTGAATGTGATTGGCGGTTCCCGGTTTTGTAAAGATGTCGGCAACTTGAAGATCACTTCTTGTAAAGCTAGGAATGATGAGCTTGTCTTCAATCTTTTGTCTCACAAAGTGACAATCTACCTCAATATGTTTTGTTCTTTCATGAAACACCGGATTTGAGACTATGTGAATTGCCGATTGGTTGTCACAATAAAGTTGAATTGGAGTTGGAACTATGAACCCTAGCTCGTCAATTAGAGCCCTTAACCAAACTATTTCACTTGTTGCAGTTGTCATTGCTCTATACTCCGCTTCAGCACTTGATCTTGATACCACATGTTGTTTTTTGCTTTTCCAAACTACTAGATTTCCTCCAACAAACATGCAATATCCCGTAGTTGATCTTCTATCTTTAGAATCTCCGGCACAATCCGCATCATAATACCCTATGATTTGTGAGCTGTAATTTTTCTTCGTCCAAATTCCCATGCCGGGTGTGCCCTTTAGGTAGTGAAGTATTCTTTCGGTGGCTCTCCAATGCTTCTTTTTGTTAAAATTTGGAGTACGGAAGCTAGGTTGGTGAGCTAGGATTTTGATGTTTGAGCAAGGAAGAGATGGCTTTGAATTGTGTAGTTGAAGGACAACAAAGAACACTAGATTTGTGAGAATAAACTCAAGTGTATTGCATTGATGAACTATCAATTACAAGACATTCTTGTGTTGAGACAAAGCTCAAGAAAAATAAAGACAATATAAGAGACTTTTACTCTATTCTAAGACAAGTTTGAGACTATGCTCAATGGTGTGTTATAAATGAAGAGAGGAGACTTATTTATAGCCAAAATGGTCCAACTAGCCAGTAGAGAGAGAACTAGCCAGTAGACACAAAAACTAGCCGGTAGACACAAACCCAAAAACTAACCGTTATAAATTTTGCCCATTCTGCCCCTGCATTGTTTGAGCTTGTTCTTGGGCCTTGAAGGGCCTTGAATGAAGCCCTTTTTGAACCTTAAATGGAGTATAAAACTTTAGACATTTTGGACTCCTAAGCTTGGACAAATTCAGGCTAACTTATGCCCTAATGTTGGGCTTGTTTTATGGGCAGATTTCTGGACATTTTTTGTCCAGAAATCTGCCTATCCTTCTACCCATATTTGGGCCATGGGTTTGGGCTATGAGATGGCTCATTTCTTGCCCTTTTTAGCCTTCTTCTTCTTGGACTTGGATGGTTGATTCATTGCTCCTTTGTTGTTGTCCAAATTGGAGTGAAATAGCTCATAGTAAATGGGAGGCATCAAGCTATATACAATATACATCTCCTCCTCATTTTTAACACTCCCTCTCAAGTCCGGCGAATGGACTTCCATGGAGCTGTGACTTGCGGAAGTGATGTCAGTTGGTTGAGCCTCCTTAGCCTTTTTCTTTTTCTTCTTTTTAACCTTGTCTTTTGGCTCTTTCTCAATGATTTGTGCATTACAAGCTATATGAGCATGGTTTATTTGTTGTGCTCCCCCTTGCTCCTCAATTGGAGCCTGGATAGGCAGACTCAGTGGTGCTTCATCACCTAATTCTGTAAAATAAAGTTCTTCTTCGACAAATTTCATATCTTTCGACATGTATGCCGTGTTAGTCTTAGGATTATAACAAATGTATCCATTTTTCCTTGGACCATATCCTAAGAATACACATTGTTCCCCATTCACATAGCAAACACATCCGAATTGCCTAAGGTGCATGAGGTTTGGTTTGCTACCTCTAATTATCTCCAATGGAGACTTGTCATCAAGTGATTCTTGGGGAATGCGATTGTATGTGTGTGAGGCAGTGCTAATTGCATCACACCAATATTCATGAGTCATGTGTGCATTTTCTAATAATATAGATGTCATTCTTTGCATATCTTCCTCATTTGTAATGAGGTTTTCATGGCTCATGATTTCTAATGTTATGTCCTTTTGTTTTAGAAAACTTTCAAAGTTAGGACATATGATTTTTATATCATTTGTTTTAAGTGTTTGAATTTGTGCATTGTACACTTTAGAAACTAGATGATAAAACTTTTTAAATGCATTATGTGCTAGTGCCATGTCTTTAAGCATATATACTCATGTATATCTAGAGTATTGATCAATGAATGATATAATGTACTTGTATCCTTCTCTAGACATGCAAGGGGTTTGTCTAATATGGCAATGCACATATTTGAAAGCATTTAAATTTGGATTGGATTTTATACCTTTATTAGGCAGCCCACTCTTCTTTTGATCCGGCCTAGCTCCGTTTGACTTGAGGTTTGGATAAAGATCCCAACACCTTTTTTTGGTGTGGCCTTTTCTTTTGCAATGGGGCACACGTTCTTGTAGAAACTTCAAATAACAACTATCAAAAATATGAGTGTAAAAAGCTCAAATACTTTATTGAAATTTCAAGTAGAATGTACAAGACTAGGAGGCATATTTTTCATGCCCTTTCAATGATTCAACTTGACCTATATATAGAAAAGGGAGAAGAAGAGAGATTCAATGGAGAGAGGAGAGGGCATTGCCCTCTCCTTAGTGCAGCCCCAACGGCTAGCACAAGCTAGCCGTTGGGGAAGCTCCCAACGGCTAGATTCACAACTAGCCGTTGGGGCTTCTTTGGCCCTTTTAGGGCCACCCTTTGCTGGGCTCATTTGAGCCTAGCTCAATGATCATTAGGACCCTTTCTTTGGGCCTTAGGCATGGGAACAATTGGGCTCTAGAAATTGGATCATTTGGAAGATCCAATTTGAACATTCATGGAGACTTGTTTTGACTTCTTAACAAGGCATGTCTAGGATGGCTTGATTATGCTTCATTTCAACACTCCCCCTCAAGTTGGGTGTGAATATATTGATAGTACCCAACTTGCTCATGGTTTCTTGAAGATGAGCCGCGGTTCCTCTTTTAGTGAAAATATCCGCTAGTTGTTCTTTTCCTTTGATGTGAGGAGTGCTAATAAGTTTTTCTTCCACCTTTTGCCGAATAAAGTGACAATCGACTTCAATGTGTTTGGTCCTTTCATGGAAGACAGGATTTGAGGCAATATGAATGGCGGACTGGTTGTCACAATGAAGCTTGATTGGAGTTGAAACTTTAAACCCTAATTCTTCCACCAAAGCTTTAAGCCATACAATCTCACTTGCAGCTGAGGCCATTGCCCTATATTCGGCTTCGGCACTAGATCTGGAAACCACACGTTGCTTCTTGCTTTTCCATGCAACCAAGTTTCCACCTACAAACATACAATGTCCTGATGTAGACTTCCTATCCAAGACATCTCCCGCCCAATCGGCATCGCAATAGGCTTCAATTTCAGAGTTCCCATTTTCTTCATCCATATTCCTAAACCAGGAGATCCTTTAAGGTAGTGCAGCACTCTTTCGGCAGCTTTCCAATGTTGCTTCTTTGGAGCATGCATATGTTGGCTAATTCTACTAACTGCATAGGCAATATCTGGTCTAGTGATTGTCAAGTAGATTAATCTCCCTACTAGCCTTTGATATTGCTCCATATCCTCGTATGGTTCATCATCATCATTGAGTGTACTAGAAGAGGCAACCGGAGTGCAAGCTGGTTTTGCTCCTAACTTTCCTGTTTCCTGCAATAACTCAAGAGTGTATTTTCTTTGGGATAGAACTACCCCGTTAGGACAATAGGCCAATTCAATTCCTAAAAAGTATTTCAACTTTCCTAAGTCTTTAATTTCAAACTTAGATTTCAAGAAATTTCTAAGAGAATCTATGTGGTGTGTGTCATTCCCTGTAATGATAATGTCATCTACATAAACTAGAGCAATGATGACTTTTCCACTATCCTTTCTAACAAAAAGAGATGAATCACTAGTGCACTTTGTAAAACCATAACTAAGGAAAGCATGACTTAATTTGGCATACCAAGCTCTAGGAGACTACTTCAATCCATAGATGGCTTTGTGAAGTTTGCAAACTTTCCCTTCAAAGTTTTGAAGCCCTTGAGGTAGTTGCATATATACTTCTTCTTCAATATCTCCTTGAAGAAAGGCATTTGCGACATCCATTTGGTGCATGCTCCATCCATGATTTATGGCCAAGGATATTAGAACTCTAATTGTATTCATTTTTGCTACAGGAGCATAAGTTTCTTTGTAGTCAATTCCATAGGCTTGTGTGAATCCTTTAGCTACCAATCTTGCTTTGAATCTATCTATTGATCCATCGCTTTTGTGCTTGATTTTATATATCCATTTGCATCCCACAGTCCGTTTGCCTTTGGGCAGATTGGTAAGTTCCCAAGTGCCATTCTTGGAAAGAGCTTCTAGCTCTTCTTTCATGGCTTTCCTCCACCGTGGATCCTTTTTGGCTTCTTCAAATGTTCTTGGTTCCTGTTCTTTATCAATCCCACTCAAGAATGCTTGGTGGATCAAGGAAACATTAGACAAAGTATAATAATCCATGATAGGATGAGAGGTTACCTTAGAGTTATAATAAACTCTTTGATTTATCCATTCGGTTGGAGGTAGCCTTAATCTTGTTGATCTTCGTAGTGGTGGAGGAGAATTGGGAGCCTCTTCTTCTGAATTTTGCTCTTCATGTTCAACTTCTTCTATAGAATGATCTCCCCCTGAATCGTTTGAAGGTTCTTCCTCCAAATTATTTGATCCTCCCTCATTAGTTTGAGTATTCTCATTGTTTCTCTGAATTTCGGATATAGGGTTTTGATAAGAGGGAATCAAAAAATCCCATGACTTTGATTGAGGCTCTTCATTTTGTGATTCATGGGCTTCATTTTCTGCAAAGTAAAACTCTTTTTCCACAAAAACCACATCCTTTGATGTGTATGTTTTATTAGTTTTAGGATCATAACATCTATATCCCTTTTCAAATGTAGCATAACCTAGGAAAACACACTTTCTTCCTTTGTGATCTAGCTTATCTCTAAAATGAGATGGGATATGGATGTAGCACACACACCCAAACACTCTAAGGTGTGAGATGTTTGGTTTTCTCTTTAGGATTAATTCTAAAGGAGATGCTCCGTTTAGGGTTTCAGTGGGCATTAAGTTTATAACATGGACCGCGGTTCTAACCGCATCATCCCAAAATTTCTTTGGTATTTTTGCATGAAACATTATAGACCTAGCTGTTTCTAATATATGTCGATTTTTGCGTTCGGCAACCCCATTTTGTTGGGGTGTGTATACAAAAGACATTTGGTGGATAATACTATTGTCAATCAAGAGATTTTCAAATTTGTGACTCATGTATTCCCCACCATGATCGGATCTAAGAACTTTTATTTTGGCATCATATAAAGTGGACACATATTTAAAGTAATATTTGAATGCCTCAAAAGCTTGGTCTTTAGAATGCATGAGGTAAATCCAAGTATACCTAGTTTTTTGATCAATAAATGTAATGAAGTATTTATAACCCATATGTGATATAATGGGAGAGGTCCAAATGTCTGAATGTACTAACTCAAAGGGAGCATTATATTTGGTTTCTGAAATTGGATATGTAGTCCTAGTTTCTTTTCCAAGAATGCATGCTTCACAATGCCTATTTCCAATATTCATTCTTGGAAAGATTCGTTTTAAGGTTTGATTACTAGGGTGACCTAAACGAGCATGCCAAAGTGATGTATTATCATGAATGTGAGCAGCATGCACATGATGTTCTTGATCTAAGAAATACAAGCCTCCTTTTCTATATCCTTTCCCAATCAACTTGTTTGTCTTAAGATCTTGAAAAGAGACTGTATTTGGATCAAAAATGGCCCTACACTTTTGTTCACTTGTAACTTTGCTTATGGACAAAAGGTTGGAAGTGAGTTGGGGAACATACAAAGCATTTGTAGTTTTTCCGAGAAGATCAATTTCCCCAACTTGATTTACTTTCAAGGTTTTTCCATTTGCTACTCGGACTGCCATATGATTGGAGAGTTTTTTGAAATTTTTAATTTTTCTTTTATCCCTAATCATATGACAATCAGTACGTAATCTATAAGAAAGCTTCCAGAATTTAAATTAGAGGTAGGGTTTTGATTTTTACCACCCATGTGTGCTGAATATTGGAGACCTCTTTGATCATTCTCCTTTGCTTTTGGAGCTGCACATTGCGTGTTGTTTTCAGCGACAATCGAAGCATATGTTTTTCTTTGAGGAGCTGATTCAATAACCCCTTTTAAGCCTTCATTTGTCTTTGTTTGAAGGTTAGTGCATCCAGCTATCATAGAAGAAGCAATTTGATTTTGAGAGCTGAATTCTAGTGGAACTTGAGCCGACTGTTGTAATTCCCTTATGCACTCATTTAGCTTGATTTGGAGCTTATCACATTTAGCTCTTATAGATGATAAGGGATCTGTACTTTGTTGTTGCTCCATTGTAGTAGTGTAAGCAATTCCTTTGTTCAGAATTTGCCTTTGATCTTGAGCCATTTTTGGTGCCTCCTTTAGCTGAATGGCAGCCTTTATTTCTTCATATTGAGGAAGTGCTTTTATATTGAAGGTATCTTGGTGCACTTTTCTCCATAGTTCCAGAAATTTGAAGGCTCCAAATGGCTCTTTTAAGAGAAGACTCAAATCATCACATAAGTTTAGCAATTTTTGCACAAGATTCACCCAATTCGGATGACTTTTGGTGTTGGGAAGATAGAGCATTTCCTGCTCTGATACCATGTAGAAACTTCAAATAACAACTATCAAAAATATGAGTGTAAAAACCTCAAATACTTTATTGAAATTTCAAGTAGAATGTACAAGACTAGGAGGCATATTTTTCATGCCCTTTCAATGATTCAACTTGACCTATATATAGAAAAGGGAGAAGAAGAGAGATTCAATGGAGAGAGGAGAGGGCATTGCCCTCTCCTTAGAGCAGCCCCAACGGCTAGCACAAGCTAGCCGTTGGGGAAGCTCCTAACGGCTAGATTCACAACTAGCCGTTGGGGCTTCTTTGGCCCTTTTAGGGCCACCCTTTGCTGGGCTCATTTGAGCCTAGCTCAATGATCATTAGGACCCTTTCTTTAGGCCTTAGGCATGGGAACAATTGGGCTCTAGAAATTGGATCATTTGGAAGATCCAATTTGAACATTCATGGAGACTTGTTTTGACTTCTTAACAAGGCATGTCTAGGCTGGCTTGATTATGCTTCATTTCAACAACAAGCTATTATTGTTAGTGTTAGCTACAGATTGGTACTTTGATTTCTTTGTTCTCTCACTTAGGTCAATATTATCGTGTGGTTTGAATATATGGAGAGGAACATTTTATTGCGAAGGCAAGTTTGATTGATGGGATCCTAGACTGATGAATTTATGATAACTCTAAAATGATAATCTATTATGCTCCTTTAAAACTAAAAGATATACTATGTAGGATGCTGATCATCTTTTATAAAAGAGGGTGAGATCTCATTTTTTACATAGGAAGCTATTGTTTCTTCCGCCTTCCAACAAAAAATTATATAAGTAATTTTCTATTACCTCGCTTAAGTATCTGTAGTGGTTCCTTCTCAAGAATTGAGTAATCTAGCATACATATATATTTCGTTCCTCTAGTTATGCAAGACTCTAGAATATGTTCTCATCCTGCAAATAGACTCCAGCCTTCCAGATGACTATGCCCAAGAATTCAATAGAAAACTACATGTATCCTTTTTTGATGTGATCTATTTCTTATGACATTTTTAACATTTACTTTCTCCCTACGAGTTTTCAGCTTTCAAGTTGATTTGGATGCACTATCTTTTCTGTGAGATGTGCTACAATATGTGATAGGCAATACATATGATGCTTATGCAAGAGCAATATGGTTAGTCAAATGAGGTTATTACTTTGGCAGTTGGAAACTACTATTATAGTATATAAGAATTTGTATCTAAGGATTGTATTATCAACTCTGCAGAGCAACCATTCAAATGTATTCTTTTTTTGGGTTTGAAGAGGGATAATGCTAACCCCAACCTGCAGTCAACATTGCTTTATGATTTATTACTTATCAATCATATTGCAGATTAAATTATAAATGATATACATCACATATCACTGCTGATACAAGATTTTATTTGCCACAAAAATCTTACTTATATGAGGATCCTTGTCATGTGTAGCTTTTGGGGGGTAGAGAGGCTTTGTGGAATTGAAACTTGGCTTGGATTTTTTGTTTTGGTATGATATTGATATGAGTGAGTCAGTTATCAAAAAGTTTGGTGTAATTAATGATCATGGAACTGACTACAACTGAGCCATAAGCTTGTTTTCTTGTTGAGTTTTTCTTTTATTTTTAGAGTTTGCTTCTGTGTTGTAGTAGTAGGTGTAGTAGTTGCCCTTGTCCTTGATGCTTTTATGTAATTGTTACCGTGGCAAAAATTCCTACATCATGGAAATCCTTTACATTCATCTAGACTATATTGGTTGGCCAGGAATTAAAGGATATCATAAGCACCATATCAAATTCTGATGCGACTGTAAATACTTTGCTAAAGTTTCTATAAGATTATTTCCTCTCCCTCGACTATAAACACTGATTTTTTAATTCAATTCATATTTTATTATTTCTAATAGTGTTTTTTTATGCCAATGAAAATCGAGCCTTCATTTATAGACACTTTCAAGTGAACATTCCAAGAAAAAGACAAGACATGGAGTGGGGAGAGAGCTAGGGTAGCTAAGGCATGTAATTTAAAAACTTTCAATTGCTTTAATGGCTTAATGAATTCATGTCATATCAAAATATACATGAAAGTAGAGGATTAGTTATAGATGTATGAAAAGTTTTAGATGTGAACTTGATTGCTGTATCTTTTTCTTTCAACTACATGGGTTATCATATTTTTGTTTGATTATATTGGACATATTTGAACCTTCCATAACAATGTTATCTTGTTGCACATATATTGTTTAATTGTAATGATGATATTGATTTAAACATATTATGTTGGATATTTTATTATATTGTTAATTTAATTTCCTTCTAATTTTCCTCATGACATTAGAAGAGAAATATAATAAGTTTTTACTAAGCTATCTATTTATAGTATAGCTCTGTGCCTCAAGGCAACTGGTGGAGCAAGAAAAGGAAGAATACTTGGAATGGATTCTTTAAGTAGTATTGAAATTTTAAAGTAACAAGCTAAGAATGATGAAAGGAAACTTCAAGAGTTTTATTGAAAAATCAAAGAGAAATTACATAGTAAGAAGACATGTTTTTCATGCTTTACAAAGGGACTTAAGTGTCATATTTATAGAGAAAAGAGGAGAGGAAAATATGAGAGAATGAGAGAGTGGAGAGAGCTTAATGCCCTCTCCTTTAACTAGCCGTTGGAGGCTTCCAACGGCTAGTTTAGGAACTAGCCGTTGGGGCCTCCAATGGCTAGTTTTTACTAGTGTTGGGGGACCATTTGATCCCCCATTTACTGGCCCGGGATGGGCCCTTCGGGCCCAGCCCGAAGTCTGCAGGCAAGGCCCATTTAGAGTCCATTTTGGGTCCCTAAATGGGCTATACAATCTGGACAAAAAAGGGAAGAAAAAATTACACACTTGAGGGATCATGACTTGGAATCTTTAGGACCCTAATTGATGCTCATTTCAACAAGTAGGACTTACAAAACCACTGGTCCATCTTCTTCTGCCCCGGCAGTAGTAAAGACAGGAATAATGCAATTGGTATAAGAGGTGAGCTACTTGGAGGACCTACTGGCACAAAGAGACAATGAACCTAGAGAGGTATGCACACAACAAAGACTCATCTTGCAGTATCTTCAGTTAGCTCCCGCTTCAAATTAGATTCTCCCTTCTGTATCTCCACGTGATAATGCTGGTTATGGTGATGATAATGATGATGATGATGATGATGATGGTGACTTTTGATACTGTTTATTGTTATTTGAGGGTTATTATTACTTAAACATTGAACATTGTTAATTTGATAGTTACATCTGAATATTGTGACTCTTGATATTGTTCTTATTTTGTAATATTTGGTTTAAATGATTAATTGTTGTTATTGAATCATTAGTTGGTTGATGTTGTTAGAAGGTTAGTTGCATGGGTAGGCAGAGATAAGAAATTTGATGTTGATGGCTGTTGGATGTTTGACATTATTGTATGATGATGTTGTATGTTATATAGATCAAAAGAAATAGGACATTCAGGGAAAATTTTAAAAATGTGCCATTAAAATTTATTTTTGTCGTAAAATTTATGGATCCGTCACAAAATTTGTCACTGATTTCTAGATTTATTGCAAAATTTGTCACTAAATTTCCAGATTCGTTACTAAATTTATCACCAAATTTCTAGATTCGTTGCTGAATTTCCAAATTCATCGCTCAATTTGTTGCGAAGTTCATCACTAAATTTGTTGGAAAAGTTCGTCGCAAAAATTCATTGTTGAGTTCGTTACAAAAATTAATCGCTAAATTAGTCACAAAAGTTTGTCACCAAATTCATCACAGAAATTCGTCACTAAGTCGTCGCAAAAATTCATTGTTAAGTTCGTCTCTAAATTCATCAGAAAATGTTTGTTACTAATTTCATCTCGAATTTATAACAATAGATGATTTGTGACTAAAATTAGCGGCGGAATTTTGCAATGAAATATTGTTCGTAGCAAATTTTGCTATGAAGTTTGAAAAGTTCATCATTAATTTCATCGTTAATTTGTGACAAAACACTATTCGTGACTAAAATTAGAGATGGACTTTTGCAACGAAATACTGTTCATCACAAATTTTACGATGAATATTGAAAAGTTTGTCGCTAATATTTGCAATGAGCTATTAGCGACAAACATGTGTTCATCGCTGAATTCGTCACTAATACTTTTAGTGTTGAACTATTCACAGAAATTCGTCAAAAAATCCATTGCAAAACTATTGTTTTTTTGTAGTGTAAAGTTCAAAATCAATAGCAATTTTTAAAATCACAAAATGACTTTTGAAAGTATATTGAAATGGACCTACATACAATTGTACCAGGCATAAGCATGCGTTAAAGGTATAAACTTAAGTTCGAATTAAGTAGCCTAATTATAAACTTATCTAGGGTTTTAAAACATTATGTAGCTTTCAGTGATGATATTGATTATGATGCCGTAGTATAATCCACAATCTTTTTTGTTTTGAAAATTAATTTGCATAATAAAAGCTTTACCTATCATGAAATTGTAAACTAATACTTCATCATATTAATAAAGAAATAAGCATTACACAAAAGTTTTGATTAATCAAAGTGCACTTAGTTGGTGCGGAAGTGGGAATTTGTCTCTAGAAGATAATAATAAATGTATCTGGGTAATTTTAATATGATAAATAATATTTCAAAATAATGTTATTAAAAATATATGATTTTTTTTTTAAAAAAAAATTATGGGACTATTAAGTTATTCTTATAAGTAAACATACATCATGTCCTTATCCCACTTAATTCACACAAAATGAAATTAAAAGAGCAATCAATAGCAGAGAAAATATGGTAGCTGAGATAATAATTAATCTAATGAAACTTGGAGGTCTTGGTGAAAGCACCAAGTTATCTATAATTCTACCAATACAAAAGAAAATTAGAGAGAAAATTGTTAGCCACAAAAAACGGATGTAAGAGGCCAATTTATTAAACGAAAACAATGATACATGGTCTGATTAGATAGAAATTTCATATCATGTGATATGTACTATGTGTGCCATTCAAATTATTTGACACAAAAAAGTTCAAAACCTTAAAGTAGTTATTAAGATGACTTCTGTTTTCACCATTTATTGCATGGTAATATAATAGATTTGCTAAAACTAAATACCATGAGTAAAACTCTATGAAATTGGTTTTGATCATTTTAACTATGTTATATAAATCGCAAGATGCTTACTTATATATAAATAGCACCATAAAAGAAAAGATCAACCAAAAATCTAGGTTGTCATAACCTCATGAAGAAGGGGGGAAGCGCTAGATAAGATCATTATTGATCATCAATCTTTACCCTATCGCTGAACAAGTATAGTGTGATCATATAGAGATATCTTATTTTGTGAAAGATTAGCCCATGGTTTATATATAATTTCACTATTTTTCTATCCCATTGAAAAGTTCACAGAAATTTATATTTTCTGAGGAAGGCCAATAATTTGGAATAACTCGTAGAAATTGTTTATACCTGGCCTTATATTCCTAGTCCTGGCTTCATTTTTTTCTGTTAGTTTCCTTGTGGAAATAAAATGTGTTAACTCAATCAATTTGGGTTGGTTTCTTCCAAATCCTCTCAAGCCAATCATTGTATTGTCACCATTACAAACCAGTACTGTTATTTCCACGACGCTATGCTCCTTTTTATTTCAAGTGGTTCTTTGCACCCGATTTGTTTTGTGCTGTCTTCTCATCTATACCTATCTGGTTTTCTTTTTTTCTTTTAATTTTTTCTTCTATATAGGGGATAGAACTATTGACCATTTTTTAGGAATGGTTTACCAGTTCTTCTTTAACTGCTCCCCCTTTTTTATTATTAAAATACTCTTATGGGCATAAATTCTTTTCATTTTCCATTTCCACTTCCATATACGTTGCAAGGAAACAAAGTTTTGGGCAAGCTTTTATGTAGAAAGATCAAGATTTGTTGAGAATGAAGTGAAATCAATCATTCGAAGATCGCCTATGCAAATGAAGGTACAAAACTGCATGATTTTCAATTCTATGATTGATGTAAGAATTGATGATTATATCAAACAACAATTTACTTCATATTACTTTGGTTAAGAGAGATATTATTTTTTATGAAAGATCCTGCTGCAAAAACATAGATAAGAGTAGAATTTTTTCCTTAATTTTTCAAATAGAGTGATTTATTTCTTCTTCCTCATTTCACTATTTTTTACATAATAAACATTTTTTTTTTAAATTCAGATGATTTTTCAATTCCACAAGAATAGACTCTTTCAAGTTTAACTCTTATTCTCTTACCTTATGACTTTTAGACTTCTTAGCATGAGACTTTTGGTCTTTTTTATTTTCTGCAAAATAAGAAAGTACATTAATTCTATCACTCCCCCTTAATGTGCTTTCTTCTCTCTAACTATTTCTCTATTTGACTTCTCCATACCAAGCTTTTCCCTCAGCAGCCAAAATTTATCCTTTGATAATGCCTTCGTGAAAATGTCTACCACTTGCTCGTCAGACGTGCAATACTTCAAGCTGACTTCATTTTTCCTTTATTGCATTTATGATAAAATGGTACTTGATGGCAAGGTACTGTTGAAATGAGACATAATTGAGCTCATTAGCACTCTCTTCAAGATGCCCTATCTAAGAGTTTCTTAAATGATTATAAGGAGGTCTAAATTTAGCCCATGTAAAAGACCTTCTCTAAGCCCATTTGTAAACCCATTTAAAGGGCCCAATATGGGCCACCCATACCTCAGCAGCTGGGCCGTAATTGGCCCAGCCCAGCCCACTCAAAGTGGGGGCAACAGCCCCCAACGGCTAGTAGAGAACTAGCCGTTTGGGGACTGCCCAACGGCTAGTTCTCACTAGCCGTTGGGGCCAGCTGTTAGGAGAGGGCAATGCCCTCTCCTCTCTCTCATTTTCTCTCATTCTTTACCTCCCTTCTCCTTCTCTATAAATAGGATAGGTGGTTGTGCTTCATGAGTATGAAAAATATGTCTTCATTATATGTAAACTCTCTTTGATCTTTCAATAAAATTCTTGAAGTTTATTTCTTCATTTCTTAGTTTGCTATCTTTGAATTTCAACATGGTATCAGAGCAAGCTTCGATACCTTCTTCTTCCGGTGTTGGTAACCCTCCACCACAAATTAGCACCTCCATGTTCACTTCTATTCTTTTAGATTCTTCCAATTACAATGCATGGCAAGACACCATCAAGAGATCTCTCAATTTCTTCAATCTGGAAAATCACATATTGGAGGATCCCTTAGATGATGTCGATTCTTCATTCAAAGCTTGGAAGAAACAAGATGATCAAGTGGTGGTGCTACTCCAAATGTCTCTTGACAAAACCCACAAAGCTATGGTTACTTGTATACCAAATGCAAAGGCTTTGTGGGATCAAATGCATGCACTATATGGACAAGAGACCAACACCGGACGAATCTTTGAGCTAAAGAGGAAAATCTTCAAGATTCAAAAAGGAGGTAAAACCCTACCCGAATACTTTGGGGAATATAGGGATCTTTGGAATGAGCTTAATCTTCTTAGGCCTCCAACTTCTAATCTCAAGACTCTTCTCCAAAGAAATGATGAAGACATGACCTTTGGTCTTCTTATGGGTCTTGGAGACGAATATGCTTCTATAGAAATTCTTAGAATGAAGATGTTCCCTTCATTCCAAGAAGTTCAATTTATGGTTCAAAGGGCCGAAACTAGCATGAGGCTAGAGGAATCCACCAAGCTCAAATCCGAAGCTCAAGCCTTCAAAGCTGTCCAAGATGATCACATGGCCAACAAAGCTCAAAATTACTTTAAAAGAGATGTTTGCACAAATTGCAAGAAACCCGGCCACAAAAGGGAAAGGTGTTGGTTTCTTTACCCTAATTTGCGCCCAAAGAACAACAAAAAGGAGATGGAACAACCAGCTCATGCTCAACAAGTCTCCCAAGTGGCTGCACTCGAATCCAAGATGGAGGAGATGCAAAAAGAGATGAAAAAGCTCCTTGGCCAAGTTGCTCTACATTCCGGTAACAACTTGAACTCATCTCATTTAAATAAGTGGCTTATTGATTCGGGCTGTGACAATCACATGGTAAAGGATAAAAATCAAGTTAGGAAATTCATTCCTTTATCTAGTCATAAGATTGTCAAGGTTGCTAATGGTCAAAAACTAAAAGTTGATCATCTAGGAGAAGTTGAACTTCTAGGCAAGAAAACCAAAGCTTTATATGTGCCAAAATTCAACTCTAACCTCATGTCCATTAGCAAAATCACAAAAGACCATAATTGCAAAGCCATTTTTGATCCTAACCAAGTTATTTTTCAGGATCTCAAAACGAATCACTTGATTGGCAAGGGGTCTAGAAGGAACAACCTATATTTCTTAGATCAAAAAAATCAAGCTTTTGGAGTTCAAAGTCAAGTATCCTCTATATGGCATGCACGTCTAGGTCACCCGGGAGATTTAGCTTTGAAACGCCTATTTCCAAGTCAAAAAGTAGAAAATAGGCATTGCAAAACTTGTATTCTTGGTAAACAAACTAGAGTGTATTATCCAATCTCAAATACAATATATGAAAATGCCTTTGAACTTATTCATACCGATGTGTGGACTTCACCCATAGAATCTCATAATGGCTTCAAATACTTTATAACCTTCATTGACCACAAAACTAGATACACTTGGGTGTACTTATTAGTAGCCAAATCTGAAGTATTTGAGGCACTTAAGAGCTATTATAGATATGTAACCAAGCAATTTAATGCAAACATCAAAATCCTTAGATCGGATCATGGGGGAGAATACACTAGTCATGCATTTGAAAATTTTCTAGAAGAAAAAGAAATTATTCATCAAAAATCTTGTGTGTATACTCCTCAACAAAATGGAGTTGCCGAAAGAAAAAAATAGACATTTACTAGAAACGGCTAGGGCTATGATGTTTCACTCCAATGTACCTAAAAAGTTTTGGAGTGAAGCCATTAAAACCGCTGCCCACCTTATAAACCTTATGCCCTCTCAAGTATTAGAAGGAAAATCCCCCTTAGAACTACTCCTAGGAAGAAAACCAAATATCTCACACTTAAGAGTTTTTGGGTGCATTTGTTATGTACATGTACCAGAAAATTTTAGAAATAAACTAGATGAAAGGGGGAGAAAATGTGTATTTCTAGGATACTCTACCTTTGAAAAAGGATATAAATGTTATGATCCTCTAACTAAAAAGCTATACACATCCAAGGATGTGATATTTGTAGAAAGAGAACCTTATTTTGCAGGAAAAGAGGATCAAGAGCAAGCAAAGGAAAGAGGAGCTCAAGACCAATGGAATATAGTTCTTCCCTCAATCAAAGAACCTTCCCATCAAAATGAAGAAGGAGAACCACCAATCCAAGCTGAAAATGATACAATTCAAGAAGAACTAACCTCATCTCATTCTGATCATGAATCTGTCCAAGAGGAAGGGGGAGACAACTTAGATCAAGGGCAAGTTATGGAGGAAGAAGAACAAAGCATTGAGGAGCCGCCTCCCCCTCCTCTTCGAAGATCAACAAGGCTTAGGCTCCCTCCTTCGGAATGGATCAGCAAAAGAGTGTTTTATAACTCAAAGGTAACATCTCATCCCATTTCCCAATATTATTCGATTGCTAACATGTCTTATAGCCATCAAAAATTCATCAAGAATCTAGACCTTCATCAAGAGCCTAGAACCTTTGAAGAAGCAAAACAACATCCCCAATGGATTCAAGCCATGAAGGATGAGCTATAAGCCTTAGAAAGAAACGGAACTTGGGAGTTATCATCTCTTCCTAAAGGAAAAAGGGCGGTAGGATGCAAATGGGTCTATAAGATCAAGCACAAAAGCAATGGAAGCATTGATAGACACAAAGCTAGATTAGTAGCTAAGGGCTTCACTCAAGCTTATGGAGTAGACTACAAGGAAACTTATGCTCCGGTGGCCAAGATGAACACAATTCGAGTCTTGATGTCCCTCGCAATCAATCACTCTTGGCCAATGTTTCAAATGGACGTAGCCAATGCTTTTCTTCAAGGTGATCTAGAAGAAGAAGTATACATGGAGACTCCACCGGGCTTTTCTCACCAACTCAACAAAGTTTACAAACTTAGGAAAGCAATCTACGGTCTCAAACAATCTCCAAGAGTATGGTGTGCCAAACTTAGCTCAACTCTTCTTGACATGATTTCAAAAAATGCAATAGTGATACTTCTCTCTTTATCAAAAAGCTAGATGAAAAAATCATTATAGTGTTAGTTTATGTAGATGATATAATCATAACAGGCAATGATTTTAACTTAATCAACCAAGTGAGAAGTTTCTTACAAACAAAATTTGATATTAAGGACTTAGGGAAACTAAAGTACTTCTTAGGGATAGAACTTGCCTATTGTCCAAATGGGCTTGTTCTATCACAAAGGAAGTATGTGCTTGATCTCTTGCAGGAAACCGGGAAGTTAGGTGCCAAGCCCGCTTGTAGTCCCATTAGCTCCTCTAATGATCTCAAAGATGATAATGAAGATTATGAGGATGAACCAAGATATCAAAGGCTCATAGGGAAATTGATCTACCTCACTATAACGAGACTAGACATCTCCTTTGCCGTAAGTCAAGTTAGCCAACATATGCACAAGCCCAAAAGGAAGCATTGGAGAGCTACCGAAAGAATCCTTCGCTACCTAAAGGGCACACCGGGCATGGGAATTTGGATGAAAAAGAACAATAACTCACAAATCATAGGGTATTGTGATGCGGATTGGGCCGGAGACTCAGAGGATAGACGATCAACCACAGGGTATTGCATGTTTGTTGGAGGAAATTTAGTAGCTTGGAAAAGTAAGAAACAACATGTGGTATCAAGATCAAGTGCCGAAGCCGAATATAGAGCCATGGCAGCCGCATCAAGTGAAATAGTGTGGCTAAAAGCTCTAATTGAAGAAATAGGGTTCTCTGTTCCTACTCCAATCCAACTCCATTGTGACAATCAATCGGCAATTCACATAGCCTCAAATCCGGTTTTTCATGAGAGAACAAAGCACATTGAGGTGGATTGTCACTTTGTGAGACAAAAGTTTGAAGAAAAGCTCATCACTCCAAGCTTCACAAGAAGTGATGATCAAGTTGCCGACATCTTCACCAAACCGGGGACCGCCAATCACATTCACAAAAATATGGTCAAGTTGGGCGTTATAGATACATACACACCCAACTTGAGGGGGAGTGTTGAAATGAGACATAATTGAGCTCATTAGCACTCTCTTCAAGATGCCCTATCTAAGAGTTTCTTAAATGATTATAAGGAAGTCTAAATTTAGCCCATGTAAAAGACCTTCTCTAAGCCCATTTGTAAACCCATTTAAAGGGCCCAATATGGGCCACCCATACCTCAACAGCTGGGCCGTAATTGGCCCAGCCCAGCCCACTCAAAGTGGGGGCAACAGCCCCCAACAGCTAGTAGAGAACTAGCCGTTTGGGGACTGCCCAACGGCTAGTTCTCACTAGCCGTTGGGGCCGGCTGTTAGGAGAGGGCAATGCCCTCTCCTCTCTCTCATTTTCTCTCCTTCTTTACCTCCCTTCTCCTTCTCTATAAATAGGATAGGTGGTTGTGCTTCATGAGTATGAAAAATATGTCTTCATTATATGTAAACTCTCTTTGATCTTTCAATAAAATTCTTGAAGTTTATTTCTTCATTTCTTAGTTTGCTATCTTTGAATTTCAACAGGTACTTTACCTGACTAGGTTACATTGGATTTTTAGCCAATGCAATGGTTGATTTGTTGTCACAATAAATATCAGTTGCAACATCTTGCTTTTCTTCCATATCCTTCAATATTCTTCTCAATAAAATTGCTTGAGAAGTTTCCATTGCAGTCGAAACATATTCATCCTTTGTAGATGACTGAGAAATAGGTTGCTGCTTCTTTGAGCAGCATGAAATTGCTATTGAGCCACTCATAAAAACATACCCAGATGTGCTCTTCCTGTCATCCACACAGCTTGCCCAATTACTATCACAAAACCCCTACAACTCCAATTTTTCATCCCTGCAATACTTAATTCCATAGCCATTGATTCCTTGCACATACCTTAACACTCTTTTGCCTGCTCCATAGTGAAAATGGCTGGGATAATGCATAAAACATGACAACAAACTAACTGCAAACATAATATCCAATCTGGTTATTGTGAGATAGAACAAATTACCAATCAAACTCCTATTTATCCTTTTATTAACATTTTTTCCACAATCATCTTTCTTTAATTTCTCATTCAACATCATTGGAGTATGAATTGGTTTGCAATCTTTCATCCCAAATTTTGATAGAATTTTTTCTACATAATTTTCTTGACATATAAATATCTTATTTTCACAATTATAAATCTCCATTCCAAGAAAATAATACAATAGCCCCAAATCACTCATTTCATATCTCTTCATTATGTCTTCTTTAAATTTTTCAACCATTCTTTGATTATTTCTAGTAAACACCAAATCATTAACATACAAAGTAATAATAAGAATGTTCCTACCTTAATTTTTCATATACAAAGTTGGTTCACTCATGCTCTTCTTGAATTCATTATTGATGAAATAGTTATCAATTTGACTATACCATGCCCTTAGAGCTTGTTTTAAGCCATATAATGCTTTCTTCAACTTAAGCACTTTGCTCTCTGCTTGTTTAGCATTAAAACTAGCTGGTTGCTCCACATAAACCTCTATTTTTAACTCACCATTTAGGAAAGCAGATTTCATATCTAATTGATAAAGTGGCCAACCTTTTTGAGTAGCCAATGCTATTAACATCTTGATAGTATCAAGTCCTACAACTGAAGCAAAGACTTCATAAAAAACAACTCCAATTTTGCTTTATTTGAGCAAAACATACACATCCAAACACCATGAGATAACTAACCAAAGATTTTCTATCACTCTTCTTTAATGCACCTGTGTAGCACCAATTAATTAAATACATAGCTATATTGACCGCTTTAGCCCAAAACTTCTTAGGCAAATTTTTCTGAAATAACATATATTTAGTCATCTCCATTACTATTTGATTCTTCCTCTTAGATACCCCATTCTACTATGGTGTATAAGCCACTATTAGCTACCTTTCAACCCCTTTATCTTCACAAAATTGTTGAAACTCCCTTGAAATATACTCCTTTCCTCTATTACTTCTTAACATCTTGATCTTCTTACCACTTTGGTTCTCATCAAGATTTTAAATTTTTTGAAAATACTGAACACCACAGATTTATTTCTCATAAAATAAACAAGTCATCTTGCACATTCGTATCCACAAGTCTTAAGCTTTTCCTTTGCTCTCCAAGCCACTCCTTTAGGAAATGATTGCCTATGTTGCTTACCAAATGTACACCCTTTACAAACTCCAATTTTATCAAGAATATTCAGGAGACCATGTACCATGCCTTTTTACTGCATTATCTTTAGGTTTTGAAAACTCAAATGGCCCAATCTGCAATACCAAAACCAACTATCATCATCCAAATTAGCTTTCATAGACTTTTCTGCTGGATATTTAAAATTGAGAGGAAAATATTGCTTTTGTATTTTCACTTTGGCCAAAACATTTTGAGAAGAATTTTTGTCATAAATTGTGCAATAGTTATCATCTAAATAAAGAAAATAACCATGCTCAAACAACTGGCCAAGACTCAGCACATTAGCATTGGCATTAGGCACATAGAGAACTTCTTGAATCTTCTTGATTCCATGTTTGGTCTGAATAGCAATTGTACCAACCCCTTCCGCATTTACACATTCTCTATTGCCAATTTACACTCTTGAATGAAAGTTTGTATCCAATTCACAAAAAATACTTCTCTTAGCTATCATATGATTACTGCAAGCACTGTCAACATACCAATGATCATCCCTTTTTTCTATTACACTTTGACAAGCATAAAACATATTATCTTCCGCATCACATTCTACTATCATATTTGCTTGCTGATTAAAATTTACTCTGCAATCTTTCTTCAAGTGACCAAATCTTTTGTAATTGAAGCATTGTGGTTTTCCTTTGTGATAGCAATCTTATGCTAAATGAGCTGGTTTGTCACAAATAAAACACTTTGTAACTGAATTTTCTTCATTTTTCTTCCTCTCCCGTTCTCTAAATTTACCTCTATCTTTATCTTGTCTATCTTTACCTCTGCCTTATCCACTACTTCTAACCAAATCATTTTGTTTTTCTTCACTAGACATTCCTCGATCTTTTGAACCAAGCACCAGCTTAGATTAAAATATAGTTTCTATAGCTTTTTTACTATAGCGAATCAATCTTTACTCAAATATTTTTAGTGAACCTATCAACTCTTGAATACTCATATTTGCTAGATTTTTTGTTTCTTCAATCACAATAACTTTGGAGTCATTATTTTCAGGCAAGTATATAACAACTTTTCATTTATCATCTTATTAGTAATCTGCTCACCGTTAACCTTCATTTGATTTACCAATTCAATCAATCTAGTGAAGAACTCTTGCACTGATTCATTTTCTTTCACTCTAATATTCTCAAACTCCCTTCTAAGAGATTTAAATTTTATCAACCATACCAAAGATCTCCTTGAAATTCTCCTTGCAAAATATCCCATGCCTATTTCACCTTCATCGCTCTTAAGATTCTGGGAAAAATTGTATCTAAAACTCCATTCTGAATCATAAAATGAAATGTTGCCTCAAGATGCTTCTTCTTCCTTTTCACCTTCCTTTGAGCTACAGCCAAAGTCGTTGGTGATTCTCACTTTCTAAGTCCCTTCTCTACAAGCTCCCACACATCTAATGACTCAAAAAGAGTCTTCACTTTGACACACCAGAAATCATAATTTTCCCTTGTAAAAATAGGGATTTGGACTGCACTAAAATTGACAATAGAAGAGCTTGCTATCTTTATAAAATATGAAATTTATGATTTAATTGCATGAATAATTTCTAGCCTAAAGAATGAATTTTAAGGAATTTAGTAAAGTAAGAAATGAAAATTGGGTTTGGTGCGCACTAATAGTGTAGTTCAATTCTTAAAGCCTAATATTGAAGATCAAATCCAATTAGCCATCCAACTCATGAAGTCCAATTTTTTTTTTTTTCTACACTTGAATTCAAATTGTGGAGCCCAAAACTTGATTTAAAGTCCATCAACAAGTCCAAATTTTTAGAGCCCAACTTTTTGCAATTACCTAAAAGCCCAATACTTGAGAGAAAGTCCATTAGCATGTTTAATATATGAGTTGAAGAGCATAATGAATGGTCCCATGTTTTGCCCTTTCCTTCCATTTGTTTTTGATCATTTTTCTTTCAAGTGCTAACAAAAATATAAAGAAGTCAAAAGAACATTTATGTGTGCATTAAATGTGGGACAAGTGTAAAGTGTTTGGAGAACAGAATATATGTTGTGTGGAATAGTGTGATTGGAGAAAAGCAAAAGGCAAGGAAGCAAAAAAAAAAAAAAAGAGAACATGTCCTAGCTGTGAGTGAAGAGAGAAAAAGAGAGAGAGGAAGAGAGAGGGAGAGAGAGAAAGAGAGAGAGTGAATTCTTGAATGTTCTTTGGCTCTTTACCATTTTCCTTCTTTTCTTCTCATTTTATCCACCCCTTTCAAGCATTTTCTTAGCAAGACTTCTGATCTCTAAGCTCTCTTATCTCACCTTCAACATTCTCTAGCAAATTCTTGAGTCAATCATAAGAAAGGTTTGGAGTTTCATCAAGTTTGGTCAAGGACCATGCCAATTAAGAGATGATTTTGTTGAATATTTGAGAAACCCTTGAAGCAAGTGCAAGGTAAACTTTAAATTCATGGTTTTAAGTTCTTATTTATCATAAAAATCATGGTGAATAACATGTTTTATGATCTGAATATAGGAGTACATGGATGAGTTAGAGCAAAGATGGAAACCTTAAATTTCTACAAACAAGGCAGTATGGCCATGATGTATTGTTTTAGCTATAACATTTTCTGTACAACGAAAAATCAAGTAGAGTTTTATTTATATGAAAGTAGACTTCCATACCTTGAAAATAAGATATGATTCGTTGGATTCTGATCAGAATTGGATTTTTAGTGATTTTTCAAAATGAGACCTTCTGTAGAATAATCCCCTGTTTTTGCCCTATTTTGGTTAAGAATTTGGATCGATTTTGAGATACTTTCTAGGATGAATAAGGCTAAGTTTTGAACATGAAATTTGTAGATCTATATCTTATTGTTAACTTGAGGTAAGAATTATGTGATTTTGATATGTGTAGTGAAAGTTACAGCCATTTTCCCATGACTGCGCAGATTGGAAATTATGTAGTTAAGGCAACATAGAATGGACTTACATGTTTTTGTGTAATTGGAAGGGACCTAGGATATAAATGTAAAAGTTATTGTTTTATATCTAGTCTTTAAGTGGAAATTAGAAGTTTGGCAATCCAAAAATGTTAGTTTGAAGTACAATTATTTTCCTAAGATATGAAGATATGAGAATGAACATTGGAAATGAATAATGAGCACTTTAAGTATAGAGACATATTTTCCACTTTGCATATCATGCATTTAACATCTTAGTAGTATTGGATAATGTCTAATCTCAGTTATATGTTATGATTTACATAACCATTAGGTGAAGATCCATCGTACCGGGATAAGGTTGAGACTTTTGATTAGTGGGAGTGCATACTCTCCCCAAACTATGAGTGGAACTTTTATGTCTTGTTTAATGAGAAATGTTTTATATGTTTTAAAAATCTTATTTTGAAATGTGGTTTTGTAAATCAATTTGAGTGTGATGTGTTCTCTTGAAAATATGATGTTGTAAATGTGGACTTTGACATACTATTACCACATGAATTACTTTGTTTTGTGATTGATATTCATTGAGACCAAGATGAATATGGGTTATGAATTGGTTTTGGAATTTGTGTGTGAATGAAAACGATGTTTTTGGTGACCGATTGTTCACACAATTACTATGATTTATTGCTCACTCATGACCGGCCGAAGGAAGAGCGGTATGAGTGGAGCTGGATATTAGGTTAGGGTAGTGTGATGCAGGGCAATAACTTACCCAAGGTTACAGTTGGACAGCCATGACTCACCAATGGTGATGTCCAAGCCAACACTAAGGATGGGACATTTTTTTAAACAAATGATGGAATGAAACCCATGATAATTCTAGTCCTTGATCTCGACCAAAGTCTTGGATTGGAAAGCATGTTTTTGGCAATCCCAAAGTTTTGAATGAAATGTGGCCCGTCTGATACAAAGAGAAATACTTTGCTTTGAATACATGGATGGATAATGCTTTGTGAATATTTTGTGAACTTGTGAATGCTTTTGTAATGACAACATGGAATTTATTGATAATGGCTTTAGAACATGATTATACTCCTATTCATTGGCTTGTACATAGATTTGTCACTCACCGGGTACATTTGTACTTATCCCATTCTTTCCCTTCTATTTTTAGGTTTGTAGATAGTAAGTGTAGATAAAGGGCATTCTTTTGGAGATTTGTGAGATCCATTCCATCTGGAGTTTTGCACTTCATGTAAGATAGTCTCATTTTGAGATTACATAGTTATAGACGGATCCATGAGAAAGGTCAATGGAAATAGAATTATGTTGTATTGTGGGTTATTTGTAGAAGGTTTAATACTTTTGCATATATATAGTTACGTTTTGATTTATCACTTTGTATTAAAGAGAATGGGACTTCATTATTTTATTTTGGGAGAGATCATATGGATAATGTTTTATGATTACAGAGATTAGGATGTAGATTAAATTTAGGTTGATAAAAGGTTAGCCTTGAGGAGTCTCAGAGTGCGTGCCTGAGGTTGCATGTCTTTCGAGATGACACGGCGGTTGTCGTGTACTCGACTCTGAAGACCGGGACGTGACAATTTTTGTTTCAAATATTGCAGAACCTCTCTTGGATCTTCAGGCTATGATACCAAATTTGTACAAAAACATGGTCAAGAGCAAAATTATTTCTATAATTTTTCAGAGAGATTGATTCATTTCTTCTTTCTCATTTTATTATTCTTTACATAATACCTACTTTTTTTTTGAAATTCAAATGACATTTTAATTGATTGTGAATAGCTCTTACTCTCTTACCTTATGACTTTTAGACTATCCTACCGTGTGACTATTGGTCCTTTTTTATTTTCTACAAAATATGAAAGTATATTAATTCTATCAGATCCCATGTATAAGGTGACTATTTTTTAATGAATCAGACAGGGAATCAAGGGATAAAAGAAAGTTGGATACTTGGATGGAAAGAAAGATGGGAAATTTAGAAAGATGGGAAATTTGGAGTTAAGTATTGATGAATATGAATAAAAGAGGGATACAGTTGTACTGGTTCAGCTCCTTGGGAACAATTCTTTCTACAGTCCTTGTAATCTCCTACCTTTTAGTAATCACAACACACGACATCACAATACCAACATTGGTCCAATGACTTTGTAGAAAAAAAGAAAACAAATTATGTATGGATTGTTTTTCTCTTCAGTGAAAGCCTACATACGTGTCAGTTGGCTAGTGCTAGACTAGAGATTGCAAGGATTATAGAAATAAGTTATTCATAAGGCACTATAGCCTTATGACTTTTGGACTATCCTACCATGTGCCTTATGATATACTAAATATACTAAGTGTATCAACATTTCATATTATTATTTTAAATATTTAATAATATTAAAAAATAATATACAGAGTATATGGTACTCATAAATAGGTTGGAGTGGCAAAAACATAATATTTATATATCTTTACCAATGTTTTTTGGATCATTGCAAGTGGCTCACAAATACTCCAACTTATGCCAGGTGACTACTAGCTTCATTTGATAGGTCCCAACAAATGGGAGGTTATTCAGTCGGGCAAGGCCATTCGACCATAAAGTACTCAAAACATTGCAAGTAGAATCTAAGTATTCTAATAAGATTAGAAGGTGTCGTTGGATTGTGAATAGTTTATGATTAATGTATGTTCAAAATTTAAAAATCAATGTTTTGTTTTGTTACATTAGGATTTGAACTCGGGATTATCGGATTGGGGGAGAAGGGTTATGACCATTAAGTTATTCCCTAGGAACTTAAAAATCAATATATGTTTTAGTTATAAATATGAAATTCAAAAGTCTATGAAAAGCATTAAAATGTTGATTCATCTAATAGAGATTTAAAGAGTCATATATTTAGAAATTTAAATGTGAATATGAAAGGTGTACACAATAAGCTCAATATATATATATATATATATATATATATATATATATATATTATGGGATATTTTAGGAGGAGCGTGTATATAAAATGACTATTATGTAAATTTAAGAAGAAAAAGAAAGAAGAGAAAGTTAAGAGAGACCCAAAAGTAGTGTAAGGAGCTATGTATGGGCTCTTTGGAGTCCTAAATCTCCACTGTGATATTGTATTTGTTTTAGTTGTTATGTTGTATGCTTTAATCATACACATAGTGAATCGTTACTTACATACATTTAACTTCACATCCACATGATTCGATTATTCCACTATGCACAATATTTCTTTACACCGATTGAAACACCATTTCTAATGTTTATGTCCATAAGAAAATTTCTCCCAAAAGAGGGTCAGACCATGATGGATAAACATGTAAGAGTTACATTAAACCCTAACCAAACTACACATTTTAAAGTGAATTATACCTAACAAAGGGACAAAGGAGCATGCAAGAATATAAAATTTTATTAAAGAAAAGGTGTTTCTATCTTCAAAATGAATATACGGAAAAACAGAGGGAAAAATGGTAGAGAAAAATGTTCAAAGGGAATATGAGATTTCATACTGCAGGCTATGATTCTATAAATGATTTCTTATTCTTTTTTAGTAAATTTAAACTAGAAACCCTCTAAACAAGGAGATATTTTTGCAAAGCTTAGAAGCAACCTGTAAACTTGATAGAAAAGCTTGAAACTAAAATCATATTTCCATGAAGTCTTACATTCCAAGCAAACAAAAACAAATAAGCACCACCAACATAGGAGACAAAAAGGAGAAGGAATTAAGGACACCACATAGTAGTTCATCTGACAAGTTTTAACATCATTGGGACTATGATAACAAAGTTACAGCAAAAACAGATGTAAAACCACAAGGTCCAAACTGATCATTTGAACCATACTCCTTATACTCATTATCATCTAATCAAACTAACAAGCTGCTACTAGGCTATGCCTCATGTAGGCGGACTTTATCCTCCCAATGCCATCTTAGCTGTAAAGGTAATGTGAACCCAATTTTTCATTCCCACGCCTAAATCACTTTATTAGATGGTTAACTATTGAGAACTATTATACTTCAAGTTTAAAACAATATTAAATTTCTCAAAGTTTAATATTACTGGTATGATTAGTCTTTTTTGGGTTGATAACTTTTCTGTGTGCTCTTTTTTGCTGTGATCTAACCAATCATAATAAAAACCTCATTCTTTCAGGAAATCAAGCTACTTTGAACACAACGAATGGTATGTTCGTATATATACAAGACAAAATATAGGGTTAGAACATAATTTAGAACATAGTCTTGACTCCTTGTGAGAGGAAATGAAGATGCAGGTGTATGAGAAACAGATTTTGCAAGAGTTTATTTCTCTCTGCACTCATCGAGAAGAACTAGCAGTGATTGCTCCCTTGCCAGCTTAAGGCAAAATTCCAAATCATCAGCAACATCTTCAAATAGATCAAGATTCAACCTCACGTGCAATTCTTATAATTTGTGAATATCTAAAAATTCAAAATTTAATTTCTCAATGTCATTTACCATTAAGAACATTGATCCTTCTGCTTTAAGTGGACATGTCAACCAAGGAATCTCCTTGATTTTGTCATACGCGATTTTTGCATACTCTTTCAACTTGGCATTGATATCTGAGAAGAACTCCTCTCTTGTATTGTCAAGGATTTGCGGAATCACTCCCTATAGGAGTAATTTCTATATATTAAATTACAAAAATAATAAGAATTAAAAAACAAAATTAGAATGTAATATGGTACTAACCTGAATAAAAGTCGCTGGTCCAGAGACAATATTAAGACAACCCTCGATACAATTATCAATCTACAAAAACAAAACAAAGATGATAACTATTATATATGTGACTCTATCACGAAGCGGAAACATATAAAAAATTTTCGGAATCATAAAAATTAGGGTTTTGGGTATACCTCAATGAACAATATAAATTCTTCGAGAACCACGAACCCTTCATCTTGATCTTTCTCGTAGTCTAGTGATAATCACGACTATCAAACTATCACCACAATTCCATGACGTCACAACTCTAAACTCAGTGATTTGATCACCGTAACAAAATTCCCTACTAGGAATTTCTGTAACCCTCTCAATGATGTATTTTTCTCACTCAAAAATACAATGGTGCAATATCCTCTCAATCAAACAAAACCTAGATCTCAATTGTTCTCTCTCTCCAAGAACAAAGACTTTCCCATAAAGATAATTTCTCACAATTGGAAAGGATATTAATTGTTAACTCACGTGGAAAAAAAGTGGCCTAAAATAGGGGAGTGTTTTATGGGTAATGGGAGTTATCCCATTCCCATTTAAAATTCAAAGTTGAATTTTACCTTAGGTAAAATGACCCTAAGTGGGCATTTACCAATAATAACTTTTACAATAATTTATTTTGAAATGGTAAGACTATTATTTCTTATGTACTATATCATGGATACCAACAATTGGCCATCAAAATTACTCAATTCACATGGTAGACAACAAAACACAATTAGCAATTAAAAGAAATGGTAATTGTATTGCTATATAATGTAGACCATAACCTATAGTACTAGTGAAATAAGAGAGAGAGACAGAGAGAGAGAGAGAGAGAGAGAGAGGTGAGAAATTTCATATGGTAGACCATATATATGGTTCTACATTGAACTCCTTGAAAAAACCATTGGCATGCATGTCCCAAAAAATGCGGTGAGAAATTTCTTGCTTGTACAAACAACACTGAGAAATGTAAAATATCACAACATGCATCTTGTAAAACATTTTTCCTTCTCTCTTTGCGACAACTAAAAACACTTTACTGTTTCCTCAAAATTTGCAACAAAACAAAAGGTCACATACACAGATGACAGAAACCAAGCCTGATCATCTCTAAAAAACCATCTACATGCATGTTTAGAAATGGCATGCCATAGATGATATGAAAAATGTTACAACCTTGTGGAATCCAAAAAAAGATATGCAACTTTTTTTTAATGGAATTCTCTTTCCCCTTTTGCCACAAACGAAATAATTTCCACAAACAATCTAAACAGAGACTCTTACATTAAAATCCAAGCATATATATGAGATGCATGATATAGATATGCCTTCTAGCAGAAAGAAGACCAGCAAGAAGAGCATAGTTGTTGCACTGAGCAGATTTGAGAACCTCCACCATTACCTCCTCAGCAACTTGAGTTGTCTGAAAACCAAGAAAGGAAGTTGGATTGCAATGTGTCACATCCCACCCCTTGGGTCAACCTTTCTCCAAACCAATGCAAAATAAAACCAAGTGGCCAATAAAAGCCATAAACCAATAAAACATTTCCAATAAAATCCAAGTGAAACAATAAAAGGGTCCCCAAAATGAGTATAGAAATCCAAGTACAAATTCCAACCAAAATAAACAAAGTGTTTGCAAAGGAATAAGGGTTTCCGTCCATCTACCAATACCCCAAAACTAAATCAGAATTAATGCCAAAAGAAATCCACAAAGATGATCTCCCCAAGTCCAGCACTAGAGTTTGGCCAATAAATATCTGGTACCTAAACTTCCTTTGAAAAAATAAGAGGGAATGAGTATAAATAATATTTAGTAAGTGGAGTGCAATGGAATGAATATGACATAAATAAGTGGTGAGGTGAATGTGTCAAATAACATTTTCAAAATCTGCTCCATCATGTCCAAATACCAAAAATTCATTAATAAATAACAAAGATTCCAATAAATCCAAATAAGCTTAAAAATCAAATAATGCATCCAACTATTTCAAGTTTTCTGAAATCATGGGGTTAAATTCTTTTCTTTTTAGTCGGACAGAGGTCAATTGAGATCAAGGGTGAAACTGCCAAGGAGCTTTCAAGAGTCTTTTTTTTATTCAACAAATACTCCCAACCTTGGCATTGGCTTAAGCCTTCCCTGGGCTGCAACCAAGATAGCCGAGCGAATGAACTAAAAGGCACCTCTCAAGTACGGCTACCTTTTTAGTCAAATAACCCTAACCAGGTCACTCCGTCGGGCCACAACGTGGGAGGGAATAACTATAATCATTAACCAAGAGTGTTGACACAACACCCACCATGTGCACAATCTGCAAAGATCCATAAATACATACCATATGCCATAGTTTTCCAATAGTTACTCAAATCAAGTCATCAATGACAATAAATTCAATATATAGAATAAAACATGGCACATAGTTCAATTCCAACCATTAGATGTATAATTTAATCAAATTCCCTTTTTTTTAGACACTCCATAATCATAAGTCATTTAAAAATCTAATTTAAAACTATTTTAGAAAAATCAAGCAAAAGCATTTCTTATTTATGTAAATTCACAAACATCCATCCACTTACCTCTTGGGAGGGTAATCACTCTCAAATCTAGTCCAAAACAAAATCCAATCCCCTTGAGTTCCAAATGTCTTAACCTAAGACATTAAACACTAATGACTTTCTAACACTGATAAGTCTAGATTTAAATGAAATCAAATACACCACATTTACATAAATAAATAATTTTCATTCAATTTTTTTCCAAATTTCAACATTATACAAACCCTTAGTCTCAAGCCCCAAACCCAAAGTTTCAAATCTCAACATAAAGCTCAAATACAATAAGATTTACTCAAATCTAAGATGAAGGAAGGAAGATTACCTTACTTGGACCACAAATTTCACTTCTTAGTCTCATGACCTTTAAACACTAGATTTTTCTCTCTTTACAAAACCCCAACTCTTAACATAAATCTCAAATACAAGTAGGAATAACTCAAATCAAAGTTGAAGATGAAGTTTTACCTTGATTGTAGTTACCAATTTTGTCCCCAAGTCAAACCACACCAAACCCTAGGTTTTCCTCTTTTTAGAAAACCAAATCTCTCTCTAGATTCAAACTTGTAATCTAAATCTTCTTAGAAATTAAATAAAAGGTCTTAATGAAAATTCAAATACCGAATTTTTTGTGTTACACCATGACCCAAAACCAACATAAATTTCTACATGCTCTGCTCAACATTTCATTTCAAGAGGTCAAGAACACCTTTGATCGTTGTGTCTAATGATCCAATTAGCCTCTCATTTCATTGAACATTGAAGTTCTTCTCACTATTTCCCATTTCTCTCTCTCTCTCTCTCCCTTCGCTAATTAGTAGTGTTTATTCTGTATAAAGTTTGGTGATGAAAGTTTGAAGCATTTTTTGTGGTATATACTGATGAAGGTAGTAACCAAGGGATAAATCCATGTGGCAGTGTGAATGAATATTAGACAAATACATTTAACTTCTACTAGTACTTATCTGAGTGCTCAAAAAAAGTGATTCCATGTTTGCTTAGGTGTTTGACATCAATTTGCATAAATATTACATTAATACATTTAACTTCTAAGTTATACCTCTTTTGGCCACCTACTCTGATATAAGTAATATATTTAATAATAAGTCATAAGCCATTTTTAAGCATTACATTTCTTTTAGAATCATGACGTGGTTGTTATTCTCTAGATTTTTATCATATTCCTATTTAACCTATCACTAAAATTTGTAGCTTCATTGATTATCATCACCTTAATGAAAATGAATTAATTCACAAACATCAGAGATTTGTAGAACCAAACATTATGTTACTGATTTAATGACTTGAAATTCTATTGTTTAATAAATTTTTATCATATTACTGATAAACAAATTTTGAAAAATTTGTAACTTTGTCGATTACTTTCGGGGGACAAAAATTGTGTAATACATGTTACTAATGATAGGTAGAATGAGATTATTTTATCAATTTGAGATTGTCACTATATAAGGTATCATTAAAGATCGATATGTTTATCGATTATTGTTTGCACAAAAAAAAAAATGGATTGATTATGTTGTTAATGTAAAACCTAAATCTAATGTTTTATTGCATGAATAACTTGTAACCTATAGAATGAATTTTGAAGTTGTAAATTTAAATCATGAAATTTAGCGAATTAAGAAATGGAAATTGGGTTTGGTGTGAATTAGTGGTAAAACCTAATTCTTAAAGTCCAAACCAATTAGCTATCCAATCCACGAAGCCCAAATTTTGTCCCATACTTGAGTTCAATATGGAAGTCCAAAACTTGAGATGGAGTCCACCAACAAGCCCAAAGCCTTGGAGTTCAAATATTTAAAGACACTTGGTAGTACAACACTTGAAATGAAGCCCATTAGCATGTCTAATATTAAAATTAAGGTTCATAAGACAAACCCAACATTTTTGCTCTTCTTTCATTATGTTTTGCTCACTTTTCTTTCATTTGTTAATTAAATATAAAGAAGTCAAAGAGCCTTTAAAGGTTGCATTAAATATAGGACATGTGTGGGATGTTGGCGGAGCTTAAAGAGAGAGAAGGATGTGTTAATGTGTTTTAGTACTTTTGTAAAATGTGTGTGGCTGTGAATAAGAGAGGGGAAAGAGAGAGAGAGGACTTATTCTTAAAGGTTCTTGAGTAAGTTATTGAGAAAAAAAAATATGACAGTGAGAAAGGAGAAAGAGAAAGAGAGAAGGAGAAAGGAAGAGGCTTGAAATTTCTTTACTCTCATCATAGCTTCTTCATTTCTTTTTAAACCATCTAAACCATTTCCCAACAAGATACTTTATTTCAAAGCTCTCTTATCTTGCTTTTAACCCTCTCTAGAAATCCTTGGGCTTGAAGGTAATAAGAGCATGAGGTTATCAAAATAGAGCAAAGAAGTTTGCATTTGAAGGTGATTTTGTTTGGGTACTAGGGAGTCTCTTGAAGCAAGTCTAAGGTAAGCTTTAAATTTATGGTTTTAGGCTTCTATTTATCATTGAAATCAAGATAAACACCATGTTTGATGATCTAAACTTAGGAGTAGATGGATGAGTTAGAATAAAGATAGAATCCTTCAATTTCTACAAAATAGAATGGTGTGACCATGATATAATGTTTTAGTTATAACTTTCTCTTAACAGAGGCAAATCAAATGAGGTTTTCTCCTTAACAAACTAGACTTTCAGATCATGAAAATGAGATATTATTCACTGAATTCTGATGAGAATTGAAGTTTTAATAATTTTTGCAAATTGAGGCATTCTGTAGAGTAATGCTTGGTTTTGCCCTATTTTGGTTGAGGCTTTGGTTTGATTTTGAGTTACCTTTTAGGCTGAATTAGGCTAAGCTCTGAACAGAAAATTTGTAGACCTAAGTCTTATATTTAATTTTAAACATGAATCACATGATTTGGATATGTGTAGTAAAAGTTATGGCCATTTTCCCATGACTGTGCAGGTTGGTATTATGCAGTTAGGGCAAACTTGTGATAGACTTTCATTTTTGTGTGAATGGAATGGACCGAAGTTATAAACATAAAAATTATTATTTTATGTCTATTCTTTACGTAAAAATTAGAATTTTACCAATCTGGAAATCCTAGTTATTAATATGACTATTTTTCTAGGACATATAAAGATATGGAAATGAGCCTTGAGTATGATTAATGAATGTTTTAGGCAAAGAGATACATAACCCATTTACATACCATGTATTTGGCTTCTTAGTATTATTGAATAAAAGTTTAACCTCAATTCTATGTTATGATCTATTTAGCAATTAGGAGAAGGTCCTTTGAACAAGGATAGGGTTGAAAATCTAGATTAGTGGGAGTGTGCAACGTCCCCAAACTATGAATAGGACTTTTATGTCTTGTTTTAATAAGAAATATTTTATGTGTTTTGAAAATCTTATTTTGAAATGTGATTTTATAATTCAATATTTGAGTGTGATGTGTTCTCTTGAAATGGTGATATCAGAAATATTTGCCACATGATTCATATTGCTTGATTTATTGATGTTTATTGAAACAAGGATGAATGTGGGTTGCAAAATGGTTTTGGAATTTACTGGCGAACGAAAATAATGTTTTATGGTGACCAATTATTTATGCAGTTACTGTACTTTATCGCTCACTCATGACCATCTGAAGTAAGAGCAGTATGAGTGAAATTCAGACTCTGGATTAGGGTAGTGTGATGTGGGAGGTTTACCTACCCAAGTCATCTGTTGGGTAACCATGAGTCACCAATTGTGATGTCCAAATCAACACTAAAGACGAGATATTTTTAGTAAAATGAATGAATAAAACCCTTGGTGGATCCCATCCTTGACCCTGGCCAAGATCTTGGATTGGAAAGTATATTTTTGGAAGTTCTAAGATTTTGAATGAAATGCAACCCATCTGATGCAAAGAGAAATATTTTACTTTGAATATATTGATTGTTAATACTTTGTAAATGCTTTGTGAACTTGTGAACACTTTCATAATGATAACATGGAAATTGTTGATAATGGTTTTAGAATATAATCACACTTCCACTAATTGACATGTACATTGATTTCTCACTCACTAGGTACATTTGTACTCATCCCTACCTTCTTTTCTCCTATTTTCAAGTTTGTAGCTACTAAGTACAAATAGAGGGCCTTCTTTTGCGATTTGTGAGATCTACCTTAGTTGGAACCATACACTTCTTGTAAGATAGTCTCATTTTGGCATACTTAGTTGTAGATTGATCCATGGAGAAAATTAATAAAAGCTGAACATTGTTGTATTATGAACTATTTGTAAAAGTTTTAAATTTTGATTGGTCACTTGTGCAAAAATTATGGGAACTTTACTTATCTCATTTAGAAGGAGGTTTTATGGATGATGATTTATGATTATGGAGAATTGTGTGAGGATTAAGTTCAAATTAATAATAGATTAGCCTTATGGGGTCTCAAAGTACGTGCCCAGCGTTGCACGTAGTTCGAGACAACACAGCGGTTGTCACGTGCTCGGGTCAGAATATTGGGGCGTGACAATTAAGTTTGGTCGAACTAGATTATTTTGTTGATTCTTACCATAATTGTTAAAAATAGAATTTTGTCGATTAGTATCTTGAGAATATTATTTCCAATTAGGTATTACCATGTCATTTTGTAACTATCATTAAAGATTAAAGCATTTGTCGAATATCACCATAACTCTTAAAAGGAAATTTTGTCTATTAGTATTTTGAGAATACTTTTTCCCACTAAGAATATTGTTTTCCACTAGATTTTACCAAGTCACTATATAAGGTATCACTTATTATCATAATTATTAAAAAAAGAATTTTGTCGATTTAGTATCTCGAGAATATTGTTTTTCACTAGATTTTAACATATAACTATGCAGTGTATCATCAAAGATTAGTAGTTTGTCAATTATTATTAGCATGAAAAAAAAATGGCTTGATTGTGATAATAATGATTGGTAGAATAGGATTATTTTGTCAATTATCGCCATAATTATTTAAAAAGAAAATTTGAGAGTTTGAATTAGGGCTTAGAATTGAAATTTCTATCGGAGATAATAGATTTGTATATCAAAGAAAAACTTCTCATAGAGTTTGTACTATTCATATTTCATTAGAAAAATCCATGTAATCGAATCAAAAGAAAAAGAGTAAAATTTTCATTTTAAATTTTTATGCAAGTTTTTTCTTATATTGATTGCAATCTCATATTTTACATTGTTATTTTTCATTCAATTTGATTTTAATATAACATACATACCCATCCCTACAGTCACCATGTAATGTATCATCAAAGATTAGTACATTTTTTTATTATTATTTCAATGGGATCGTGGGGCCAATGATAGTTAGAATGTGATTATTTTGTCAATTATCTCCATAATTGTTAAAAGTGGAATTTTGTTGATTTAATATCTAGGGAGTACTTTTTTCCTTTAGATTATTATTCAAATATTAGTATGTTTCTCAGTTATTGTTGGGACAACAAAAATGGCTTAATTGTATAACTAGAAGGATTAATGTTTATGGAAAGGAAGTTCCTTCCACAATAATCAATGAAGGCTTGAGATCCAACATGGATTTGTTGATCACAAAAGTTGGTATGATCTTATGACATAAATGACATTATTCCATCACTTTGAATAATGGAGTTAAGATGTCTAAAACTTTTACATTTTGGTATTTCCTGTTCTTTTAACTTAATCGTTTTTCATTATTCTAATAACTATCACCAAATATACATCTCACATATTCAATTTTTGATTGACACAATGTAAATCCTCTAAAATTTAGTTTGTCTCGCCATAACTCCAATTTAACACTAATACACTGTTTAGTTCTGTCGACCAACATTATATCATTTGTAAAAAATATACACAATGACATTTCATCTTGGATGCATTTCATTATTTCATCTATCACTATTACCAAAGAGAGGGGACTAAATGCCGAACTTTGGTAAACACAATGTTAATTAGGAAGTTATCGCCCCCTTGCAGGTTCTTACATTAGAAATAGCTCCCTCATATATATCTTTGATGATATCAATATATCTTAAGAAGATCCTCTTCTTCATCAATGTCTACCATAGTATATTTCTAAGAACTATATCATATGTTTTTTTTTAGATCAGTAAATACCATGTGTAAGTTTGTTTTTTATACTTCATACATCTCCATCAAATGTTTGAGTAAGTGAATGGTTTCAGTGGTGTATCATCCTCACATAGACTCAAATTGATTCTAAAACACATTTACCTACGATTTCAATTTATGCTCCGTTACTCTCTCCAATTACTTCATAATATAACTAACTTCTCATGTTTGAATTTGAGTTTTGCTGATCACTGATAAATTAAGAACTATTGGTTAATCACTTAAGGACTCACTATTTTAGTCAACAAGTCTCTTGTTGTTGAGTAAGAATCAAGCAATTAAACATAATAATTAAGAAATTAAACTTTAAAATTCAATAGGTTTTATTACAAGCATATTATATGAGCCGTCTTAGCTAAGCCAGTAGAGCACGTGGCTTTTAAACACGTCATCGTGGGTACGATTACCACAGACAACATGTATTTTAAAAAGGGAGTAAAAAGCATTTTACCAAACTATGTATTTGGATAAATATGTGGAAAAGTTTGAAAATTTAACCATACATGTCATATATATAATATATTCTATTTTTATTAAAAGAACTCATGTTCTGTGCTAGTTTGTGGGCTTATGTTTTCAATTCTAGAGCCATGGAAAATTTATAAAAAAAATAACTGAAGATGCACCAAAATTGAATTTTTTCCATGAAAAAAAGAAAAAAATAGAAATATTAGTAAATTCATCAATTAATGTCGTATTGCTACTATGCAATATTAAAGACCAACAAAAGTAACTTCGTCTGATCGGCAATCAAACGATGACTAAGTATCCATGCTAGCTTCCCTTGAAAAGAAATGAAAGAGAGGGGTGAATATAGAATACTCAGTGAGTGTAATGACATATTGAACATAAAAGAGGGGAGAGGGTGGTTGTGCCAAAAGGCAAATCAAATCATATGATTTGCAAAACCAAATGTTATTTGCATAAAATAAATCTAGAATAAATCTTCCATGACTCATAAGTTTCTATCAACAATCAATTTTAGTTCCCTTTCAAATTTTCTTGGGGTTTGCCGAAAACACATTTCTAGCAAAGGTCGTTGGTAAAATCCGCTAAGGGGTTTATCTATAATTATTTTATATAATATTTTCCCCATCCTTCGCATTAGCCCGAAGTTTCATGGGATGCCACTATATTATCACAGGAACAATTCGGGGAGGCTTTCCATCCTACCTATCAACAAGCCAAAATTTTAACTCAGCCTTTATCACGCCGTCCCGTCACCCCGATCCATGGAAAGACTTAGACTATAGTCTTTTATCCTTTTCCATGCACCATGTTACAAAAGTCCATTTCCACATTTCAATGTCACAACTATTCACAATAGAATGAAATTTCACAATTCACAATCATATTTCAATTGTAACATGATGCAAACAATGTAAGAAGTCAAGAATAGAGTTATGGATTGAACAAACCATTTAAATTAGGCACACAACAAACACAAAATATTTCAAATCAAATTCAAAATTCATTTGAAAATAAATTTTACAAATCATAGTTAAAATCATTTGTCATTCATGCTCAATATAACCATCCACTTACAGTGTATATGAGGGTAGTCACTCCCAATTTTTCCCACAGCAATAGTTTGGCCTTGATCAGTTTTGTCCAACTCCTAAAATTTTGTCACCAATCTTTTTACAAGCCATGTCATCATCAAACCCTAGGTTTATTCGCTCTAGAAAACCTCAAATATCCCACTAAATCTAACTCTTAAGAAATTAGGTTATGAATTTTTTGAGCCTTTGGAGTATGGGTTTTGTGATATTTTCGATTGATCTTAGATGGAAGCAAGAGAAAAGGAGAGAGAGATAATGTGTGCGTATAGAGGAAAGAGTGAAAGAAGAAGTTAAATTTAGGATTCGTGGGTTTTGGAGTCCCACCACCACTTTTTTATCTATAACTCATTTCTCATATTTACTTAATTGTCCACCTTCTCTTTCAACTTACACAAGTGCCGAACATGTCCTTTTTGGTAATTTAGAATTGTCACTCCAATGAATTTTAATACTTAAAAGTTCTATTCGGCTGAAAAGATGTGGAAAGTCAAAGTTCAATGCAACCGATGAGAGAAGGTAATTTATGATTAATATATATATATATATATATATATATATATATGTGTGTGTGTGTGTGTAAACCAATAAGAGGGGAGTTGGAAGTTCAAATTCAAGTTGAATTGCATAAGTGCTGAAGGGAAGTGCCAAAGAGAGACAATAGACTATTTGGTCAATGTGCTGAGACAATGTGCTATTCGGTTAAGTATAAATCCCATTAGGTGCAAGCAATGGGTGATGCTCAGTTAAATGGAAGAGGATCGAAGGGAACATTGGAAGAGTATGTTGTGCGAATATTGGAAGAGTATGTTGCGCTGAGCAAGAGTAGAAATGGGAGGCACCGATTGGAAGTGCTATTTGGTCAAGGTACCGATGAGATACATATATGTGTGTATGTGTGTGTGTGTGTGGCAAAGTCCCAATGGATTTATGGAAGTACTCCAACTCCAAGAAGACTGAGAGGCATTGAAAATCACTAATAGGTATGTGTTGACAAAAATTTGAAAATTTGGCAAGATAGGTGTCGATAGAGTTTCTAATTTGCAAAATAGTAAATAGTCACCGATGGGTGGAAATTACCAATAATCAGTTGGAAACTAAAATTGGAAAAGATAATCCATCAAATTCAAAGTTTTACTAGGCAATCAATTTCTTATTAGAACCTCAATTCCTACTAAACACTTAATAAAATTTAAAATCTACTGGAGACCAACACTCTACTAGCCGATCAGTTAAAATTAAAAGTCCACCAATCAAGTGCCTATGGGATTTTCAGATAACCCAAAGAGTAGAATTTCACATTTATATAAAATTAATTATTTCTCTCACACTTTCCCATAATATAAAAATTTTCTAATAGCACATTTAGAGTTAATATTACAATCAGAACTTGTTCGGTGTTACAATTCTTAACCCCTCTAAAAGAAAATTTTGTCTTCAAAATTTCATTACGGATTATTCTTCAAACAACTTGGGGTGTTGTTCTCTCATTGTCTCCTCAGGTTCGTACGTCATCTCTTCAACCTGGTTGTTCTTTCATAGAACTTTGACAATTGGAATCTGTTATTTCTCAAACTTTTAACTTGTTTTTCCAAAATAGCCACCGGTTGGACTCTAAAATTCAAATCTTCTCTCAACTCAATGGAAGGGAACCTCAAGAACATGGGAGGGATCTGGCAAGTACTCTTCAACATAGAAACATGGAAGACATTATGAATTTTCCCCAGCTCTGGAGGTAGTTCTAACTGATAAGCCACCTATCCAACCCTTTCTTTGATCTTGAAGGGACTAATATAATGAGAATTTAATTTTCCTCTTTTCCAAAATCGAAATACACCCTTCCAAGAAGACACTTTCATTCTTTCTCCTCTTATTGGCATAACTATTTTGTCGGTCCTGTGCTACCTTCATTCTTTCTCGAACCAACTTTACTTTCTCGGTAGTGGTTTCGATCAACTCTATACTCTCAATCTTCCTTTCTCCAACTCATTCCAACACAATGGAGTTCTACATTTCCATCCATATAGGGCCTCATAAGGTGGCATTCTAATACTAGCTTGGAAGCTATTATTATAAGCAAATACTATCAAAGAAAGATGTCTATCCCAACTACCCTGAAAATCCATTTCACAAGCTTTAAGAATGTCTTCTAAGTTTTGGATGGTACATTCAGATTGTCTATAACACCGACACTGCGGTGTCTATACCAATGTCCTGTTTATGAATTTTATAAAATATTCTTCAGTTATATATATGGAAAAATATTTAATATAATTGATTTTCGATTTTGGGATTTTTAATTCAAATTTTTAGTATATTCAAAATTATCTGTATTTTCGACTCGAAATGTGAAGTAAGTATAAAATATAATAATAATAATAATAAAATAAAATAATATATATATATATATATAAATATATTTTTCATTTACTAAATTATTTATTTCCTCATTTATTTATTTATAAATCTATTCTTATAAAAAAATACATAATAATAATAATAATAATAATAATAATAATAATAATAATAATATATATAAAAAAATTTAATTAGGGCTAATAGCCCTAATTCTTCTCATTCTCTCTCTCTCTCTCCCGCACGACTCTTCATCTTCCTCACCCTTTCGCCTTCCGCCGCCTCCCTCACCGCAACCCACCCCACCGCCGTGCCAACCGCTGATTGCCGCCACACACCACCGTTTCTCTCTCTATTCCCTCCCTGTTCTCTCACTCTCTCTCGGTTCCCTCTCTCTTGGTTGATCTCTCACTGTCGCTCTCTCTTTCTCCCGATCTCTCGCACTCTCTGCCCCTCTTCCGTCCCCCTCCGTCGCAGCTTCCGCCGCGACTCGCTGCCACCACATGCCACCGCTCACCTCTCAGTCCTCTCTCCCTCTATCTCCCTCTGTCTCACTCATTGTCTCACTCTCCTGTCACTATTTCTCTCTTTATCCCTCGCGATTTCTTTCGCGATCTCATCTTCGTCTCCTTCTCTCGATCGATTTCTCCTCCGCCGCGCACACTCGCTCCGACCATGGGAAGTCTCTGTCTCTATCCCTCTGTCCTTCCTCTCTGCAGCCTTCGTTACAGAGTAAACCCTAGGCTTTCGAAAAACTCTAGGCTGACTACGATTCTTCCATTATGCAGATAAGGGTAAGAGTTTTAATCTATAATTCTAGGGTTTGATTACAATAGAGAATAAGTATAATCATCGAACTGTACTTTGAATTGGAAATAATGCAGGTTCGGACTGAGTTGTAAGCATACGGACGTTAGGGTTTTGGATTACAGACCACCCTAGGTGAGGTAAAATACCAACTCCTTCAATTTATTTGGATGAATTTAGGGTAAATTAGAGTAGGTGTGTATTGCATATGTTAGGATTAATGTTAGAGTAGATTTGAAATGCGTTGATTGACATTATATGTTATTATTTAGGTTAAGTATAGAATTTTATATGAATTGGGCTGTTCCGGATGATAGAATCGTATTGACTTGATTAGAATAGCTTCTCTTAGAGTTTAATTTGACGAATGCATAAAAACAGTCAGAATTTGGGATTTGAGTTTAAGGATTGGAATAATCTTTTTCATTTTAAGTTGTCCTGCATCTAGGAAATCAAAATAAAAATTTTATATTATGAAAATAGGTTTCGATACCTTTAAAATGACATATGGTTTGAAATAATCGGATGAGAATTGAAAAGTGTATGATTTTTTTTTTTAAAATTTTTCCATCTAGTAGGAAATTTATTTATTTTAGACTTGTTTTCGATTTTGAACGGTTTTAGGTTTGAATTAAGATTGACTTTGATTTTGTTATTTACTTATAAATGGAATGAAATTGATAACATTGGAGTATATTCATAAATCGAAGAATTTAGATTTGTACAAAATTAGGGAAAATGGATAAACCCAAAAATTAATTGGAAATTGATAACATAATTATGATTGTGTGTTAGGAAAGATCAATTGTGGAATTTGATTCGGTTTGGTTTGGAATTGGGAGTGCACACCCTCCCTGAACTGTGAGTAGGACTTTGACATCTACTATTGATTGACAAATCATGTTTTATCGATTTTTAAACGACATGATTTCTATACGTATGAAAACTGAGTTTTTTGGATTTTGATAAGAGTATGTTCATATTTTTGTGACCATTGGAGTGTCCCAATTGTTGATTTTATAAATATGCATCCATGAGTTTGATAACTGGATATTGTGCCACCTTTCTTTGACATATTGTCATGTTTTAATGCTTCCACTAGTATTGGCGCATGGTTTTAAATGACTTTATATATACTATTTGGGCTATACGCCCGGCCGACGTTATGATACGATGCATGGGGCTGTATGCCCGGTCGATGTGATGATGTGATGCATGTGGGCTACGTGCCCGGCTGACTTAATTGATTCTGTAGCTGCGAAGGACATTTGGTAGAGGCACCCCTTGTGTCCGGATACGTTTCGGCCGGAGGTATCCGCCAGATCGTCATGTGTAGATTGTCCCAAGTTGACCCTCATCGGGGAAGACGTGAGTTTACCTCTGTCTAGCACTGGGCGGGGCACCATACACGGCCGACTATATATATATATATATATATGATTATTATTATTTACAGGCTAGTTGGAGTAGTCTGTGGCCAACATTGGGGTAGAGAGCCATTATTTGATACTTGCATTATGAAAACCCCCAATGCACCCGTCCTTGGTCAAGGTAGACCATTGTCGTGGTTGTTTGTTCGGCCGGCTCTACATATGCTACTTGATGCATGGATGGATGCATATGTTATTTTCTGATGTGTGCCCGAGAAATGTTTTGGTTGAAACAACACGTTTGGTTTTGCACACTTGATATTTGATATATGCTTTGACACTCCAAGTTCACACTTGATATTAATAGCACGATGTCAATCCCCTCACTCACTGGGTATCTTCCTTGATACTCACCCCTCTCTTTCCTCTCTCAGACAGGGTTATTGTGCTAGAGCGACGTATCAGACTCTAGAGGCCTTTAGTAGCATATTGGTGGATTCGGTATACTCCGACGGTGAGAATTTAATTTAAGTTGAAATTTGAAATCCTTATTTTATATCAACCCTGCGAGGTCTTGATATTGAGGTTCGTAGTTGGTCGTGTACATTTTTATGGGGTGACTGTATAAATTATGGACATTGTTTGTGAAACTCTCATATTATACTTGCATTGAGACATTTGTAAACATTTAAAATGTAACTTGGGAAATTTGTTGTACATTTGTATAACATTTAGGTCCGCACGGTGTGGCGGTTGCTCATGCTCTAGTTAGGCATGATAGTAGAGGTTTGTGGCTAGGACTGTTAGTAATTTTTATAGCCTTGCGTTGTCCTGGATGTCTGCTGTGTGATTGGTTGATTTTGGAGAGGCCAGGATGGCCATTTGTTTATTTGACAGGATGATTGTTAATATATAGGTTAAATTATACATGGGAGACCTCCGAAATATGGGGAAGTTCTGTCCGATTTTTTATAAAAATACAGCCGGCATCTAGGGTAACGGGTGGTTGTTCACGATCCTAGTTCGGGACATGACAGTTCTATTGGTATTAGAGCTCTAGGTTGAGAGCTGTGTTTTATAAAATAGTTTTGAAAATATTCCCAAGTATGATTTAAAAGTCCTCAATGAATATGAGAGTTTCTTTACAATCATGAGATCCCAGTATATGGTCTTAGGCATATGAGTTATTCTTTTTAGGGGGATAGATACGATGCGTATCTAACCTAGCATATTGGTTCTATCAGTTCTTAAACTTATAATTTTATTCATTTTAGGGGGTTAGTTACTTCGTAACTAACCCTAATCTTTGAATCATATCTAATTTAAGTTTTTCCTTTGTAAGGTTGTGATTACTAGAAGAGGTACTAGATTTGTACCTGAGACATGTAGAATACTCGAGGATGTTTCCTCGTCAGGTGTACCCTTCTAGCACTCTCTTAGCCAGCTATTATAGCCACGGTTCCATCACCATCATTTGATGCATTTCGGCAGGTGTATAAGTGGTACACCTTCCATTGGATTCGAATGCCTTGATTCATAACTCAAATTCTTTTTAGGGGGTTAGTTACTCCGTAACTAACCCTAATCCTTGATTTCCACTTAATGAAAATGTACTCTATTTGCAGAACTATGCCACCTAGATATAGTAGGTGCGGTGCACTACTAGAGAGTCCCTCAGTGCCTGATGCATTTAGGGCACTCGAGACTCCACGAGTACCAGAGGATGCTTCCTTTACTCACGCACCTTCGCCGGTGCCACCCTCAGCACCTCCACTGGCTGTTACAGTCGAGATTCCTCCACCACCACTCGACGCCTTGAGGCAGTGATAGGAGTGGTACAGTAGATATGGGGTGTAGATGCCATCACTTCCACCACAGACTTCAACAACCGCACTTGTGGCCGTACCTACTCTTACGGCATCGATTCCTTCTCTGGTGGCCGGTTCTTCCATTTCTAGTCCAACCGATGAGACATCGGTTACTTTGGGGTGCAACCATGAGCTTAATCAGTTGGTGACAATGTCACGACAGCTCGGATACACAGATTTTTCAGGATCTAGTGATGCCGTAGCGGCAAAGCACTGGATTAATAGGACTTGCAGGATCCTTACTGATTTGGGGTTGATAGAGGAGTTCAGATTCAGAGTTGTTGAGAGACTCCTCGACGGTGATGCCCTCACTTGGTGGGAGGCTAATCGTGATGAGGCTACTAAGCTATTGTGATAAGAGGACTTCTTGAGGGAGTTCGACCGTAGATATTTTACGGAGTTCTAGTAGGATCATAGAGGGTTGAGACCCAGATGAGCCAGAGCTCGAAGTGGGGTAGGACTTCTAACTTTTAGGGAAGTCCCACTCACTATACATTAACACAGTTCGGACAGAGACCAAGTCCCTAGAGCTTTAGAATACAGGCCCCTAGTGCCTCTAGTTAGTCCACAGCACAACACCATCCTATCTGCCACAACCGTGACTGATGTCATTGTGGAGCTTGCGGAGCTCCCCTTAGATGCTTCTAATATAGGAAGCAAGGACACATTTGGATTACTTGTCCTGACCTAGGTTGCAGAGGTCAGGTACCATAGACACACGGGTGAATCACGGACGGGTCAGTAGGGAGCACCTGCATATTCAGTACACACCGCTCCACAGACTGCAGCCAGGAGCAACACTACACTAGACCCTTCATGATAGCAGCCGAGGGCATAGGCCCGCATATATGCTATGGTACAGGAGGACGCTCAGGCGAACCCAGATATGATTATGGGTAATAATTCCACATATTCTATTATTTAGGTGTCTTTATGTACTCTTCTTTTTGAGATCATGTATATCATGATAATTATGTCCCACTATGATTAGTTAAAACTCTAGAAGCTTAACTATTTCGATCCTCTTTTTGAAATCATGTTCGCCATGATGACATGTACAAACATAGTTAGTTAAAGCCTTAGAGGCTTAGCTATTTTGATATATAGATATATACATATATCTTTTGCACATCTCAAATTGACTCTCTTTCGATTTATTGCATCATGGGTACCATGAAAATATTTAGCGTCAATGATCGTGTTTTTATTAACACTAGTTCAGATTGTTTTTACGTGAGAACTTCTTACACTCAAAAGTCGGATAGGCTATTATAGCTACTAAATGTCACTTCTCTTGATGAGAAGTTAGTTAGAAATTTAGTATATAGAGAGTGCTTATCTCTCTTATTGATGGGACTCCGTGCATTAGGAGTCAGTTTGACTAGTGATGATCGAGCAGTACTACTAGCTCGATTTGAAATGAGGCCGACCCTTATTCGACCATATTAGGGAGTTATAGGGAGCAAATAAGGAGTTTCGAGGAACTCTTGATGGATTTGTAGAGGTAATGTCAGAGAGCTCCGAGTCTGTGATGACGGACTAGTAGTATATCGAGAACAGGTTTGCATTCCCACATACAGCAATCTTCCGAGAGCTATTCTTGAGGAGGCTCATTTTTTTTTTCTACTTACGTTATGCATCCGGGAGGTACAAAAATGTACCGAACTATCCGAGGTAATTATCGGTGGCTCGGTATGAAGAGAGAGATTATAGAGTTAGTAGCTTGGTGTTTAGTTTGCCAGCAGGTGAATGCCGAACATCAGTGGCCGACTGGTACATTGCAGCCCTTACCCATTCCTGAGTGGAAATGGGATCACATTACTATAGATTTTGTGACAGGGCTACCGTGGACTTCATCATGGCATGATGTCATTTGGGTGATTATAGATCGACTCACCAAGTCTGCACATTCTCTTCCTATTCGTAGCGACTATCCTTTGGAGACCTTGACACGTCTTTATATCGATACAATAGTTAGACTACTTGGTGTTCCTGTGTCTATAGTATCAGATAAGGACCCAAGGTTCACTTCCAGATTTTGGCTCAAGTTACAGGAGACAATGGGCACGAGGCTAAGTTTTAACACAACCTATCATCCATAAATGGTCAGTCAGAGAGGACCATTCAGACCCTTGAGGACATGCTGAGAGCATGTGTGATGGATTTCCGGGGTAGTTGGGATCGACACCTTCCACTGGTCGAATTTGCATATAATAATAGCTATCAGGCCAGTATTGGGATGCCACCATATGAGGCACTGTATGGCAGGAAGTGCCGCACCTCGATATGTTGGGATGAGGTTGGAGAGCGACGTCTCAACAGCGTTAAGTTGATTGAGGAAACGAAATATAAGGTTAGGGTTATCCATGAGCAGATGAGAGCCGCCCATGACAGACAGAAGGTATATGCCGATCGTAGACGGCGATCCCTTGAGTTTGTCAAAGGAGATATGATTTTCTTGAGGATATCTCCTTTAAAGAGAGTTATACGGTTCAGGCAGTGGGGTAAGCTGAGCCCCAAATATATTGGACCCTTCCGTATCCTTGAGAGGGTCAGGAGTGTAACATACAGATTTGAGCTGCCAGATGAACTACCCCGTATTCACGACGTCTTCCATGTCTCAGTACTCAGGAAGTACCTAGTTGATCCTTCTCATATACTTGAGCCTCCACCTGTTGAGTTGCAAGAGGACCTTAGTTTCCCAGTTCAGCCTGTGGCTATTCTAGATCGACAGGTCAGAAAGCCGCGGAGCAAGGAAGTTTTATTGTTCAGATTCTTGAGGAGGAGTGATCAAGTAGAGGAAGAAACCTGGGAGCCCGAGGAAGCTATGAGGAGACAGTACCTTCACTTGTTTACTGTATAGCATTCTTCTAGTTTCGAGGACAAAACTTGTTTTCAGGGGGTTAGAAAATGTAACACCGACACTGCGGTGTCCATACCAGTGTCCTGTTCATGAATTTTATAAAATATTCTTTAGTTATATATATGGAAAAATATTTAATTTTATTGATTTTCGATTTTAGGGTTTTTAATTCAAATTTTTGGTATATTCAAAAGTATCTGTATTTTCGATTCGAGATGTGAAATAAGTAAAAATATATATATATATATATATAATAATAAAATAAAATAATATATATATAAATATATTTTTCATTTATTAAATTATTTATTTCCTTATTTATTTATAAATCTATTCTTATAAAAAAATACATAATAATAATAATAATATAAAAAAAAAATCGAATTAGGGCTAATAGCCCTAATTCTTCTCTTTCTCTCTCTCTCCTCTCTCTCTCTCTCTCTCGCACGACTCTTCATCTTCCTCACCCTTTCGCCTTCTGCCGCCTCCCTCACCGCAACCCACCCCACCGCCGTGCCAACCGCTGATCGTCGCCACACACCACCGTCTCTCTCTCTATTCCCTCCCTGCTCTCTCACTCTCTCTCGATTCCCTCTCTCTCGGTTGATCTCTCACTGTCGCTCTCTCTCTTTTTCCCGATCTCTCGCACTCTCCGCCCCTCTTCCGTCCCCCTCCGTCGCAGCTTCCGCCGCGACTCGGCACCACCACATGCCACCGCTCACCTCTCAGTCCTCTCTTCCTCTATCTCCCTCTGTCTCACTCACTGTCTCACTCTCCCGTCAGTGTTTCTCTCTTTATCCCTCGTGATTTCTTTCGCGATCTCATCTTCGTCTCCCTCTCTCGATCGATTTCTCCTCCGCCGCGTACCCTCGCTCCGACCATTGGAAGTCTCTGTCTCTATCCCTCTGTCCTTCCTCTCTACAGCCTTCGTTACAGAGTAAACCCTAGGCTTTTGAAAAACTCTAGGCTGACTACGATTCTTCTATTATGCAGATAAGGGTAAGAGTTCTAATTTATAGTTCTAGGGTTTGATTACAATAGAGAATAAGTATAATCATCGAACTGTACTTTGAATTGGAAATAATACAGGTCTGAACTGAGTTGTAGGCGCACGACGTTAGGGTTTTGGATTGCAGACCATCCTAGGTGAGGTAAAATACCAACTCCTTCAATTTATTTGGATGAATTTAGGGTAAATTAGAGTAAGAGTGTATTGCATATGTTAGGATGAATGTTAGAGTAGATTTGAAATGCGTTGATTGACATTATATGTTATTATTTAGGTTAAGTATAGAATTTTATATGAATTGGGTTGTTCTGGATGATAGAATCGTATTGACTTGATTAGAATAGCTTCTCTTAGAGTTTAATTTGACGAATGCATAAAAACAGTCAGAATTTGGGATTTGAGTTTAAGGATTGGTATAATCTTTTTCATTTTAAGATGTCCTACATCTAGGAAATCAAAATAAAATTTATGAATTATGAAAATAGGTTTCAATACCTTTAAAATGACATATGGTTTGAAGCAATCGGATGAGAATTGAAAAGTGTATGATTTTTTTTCAAAGATTTTTCCATCTAGTAGGAAATTTATTTATTTTAGACTTATTTTCGATTTTGAATGGTTTTAGGTATGAATTAGGATTGACTTTGATTTTGTCATTTACTTATAAATGGAATGAAATTGATAACATTGGAGTATATTCATAAATCGAAGAATTTGGATTTGTACAAAACTAGGGAAAATGGATAAACCCAAAAATTAATTGGAAATTGATGACATAATTGTGATTGTGTGTTAGGAAAGATCAATTGAGGAATTTGATTCGGTTTGGTTTGGAATTGGGAGTGCACACCCTCCCTGAATTGTGAGTGGGACTTTGACATCTACTATTAATTGACAAATTATGTTTTATCGATTTTTAAACGACATGATTTCTATATGTGTGAAAAATGAGTTTTTGGATTTTGATAAGAGTATGTATATATTTTTGTGACCATTGGAGTGTCCCAACTGTTGATTTTATAAATATGCATCCATGAGTTTGATAACTGGATATTGTGCCACCTTTCTTTGACATATTGACATGTTTTAATGCTTCCACTGGTATTGGCACATGGTTTTAAATGACTTTATATGTACTATTTGGGCTGTATGCCCGGCCGACGTTATGACACGATGCATGAGCCTGTATGCTCGGCCAACGTGATGATGTGATGCATGCGAGCTACATGCCCGGCCGACTTGATTGATTCCGTAGCTACGAAGGACATTTGGTAGAGGCACCCCTTGTGCCCAGATACGCTTCGGCTGGAGGTATCCGCCAGATCGTCATGTGTATGGTTGTCCCAGGTTGACCCTCATCGGGGAGGACGTGAGTTTACCTCTATCTAGCGATGGGCGGGGCACCATACACGGCCGACTATATATATATATGATTATTATTATTTACAGGCTAGTTGGAGTAGTCTGTGGCCAACATTGGGGTAGAGAGCCATTATTTGATACTTGCATTATGAAAACCCCCAATGCACCCGTCCTTGGTCGAGGTAGACTATTGCTAGGGTTGTTTTTTCGGCCGACTCTACATATGCTACTTGAAACATCGATGGATGTATATGTCATTTTCTGATGTGTGCCCTGAGAAATGTTTTGGTTGAAACAACATGTTTGGTTTTGCACACTTGGTATTTGATATATGCTTTGACATTCCAAGTTCACACTTGATATTAATAGCACGATGTCAGTCCCCTCACTCACTGGGTATCTTCCTTGATACTCACCCCTCTCTTTCCTCCCTCAGACAGGGTTATTGTGCTAGAGCGACACGTCAGACTCTAGAGGCCTTTGGTAGCATATTGGTGGATTCGGTATCCTACGACGGTGAGAATTTAATTTAAGTTGAAATTTGAAATCCTTATTTTATATCGACCCTACGAGGTCTTGATATTGAGGTCCGTAGTTGGCCGTGTACATTTTTTTGGGATGACTGTATAAATTATGGATATTGTTTGTGAAACTCTCATATTAAACTTGCATTGAGGCATTTGTAAACGTTTAAAATGTAACTTGGGAAATTTGTTATACATTTGTATAAAATTTAGGTCCGCACGGTGTGGCGGTTGCTTATGCTCTAGTTAGGCATGACAGTAAAGGTCTGCGGCTAGGACTGCTAGTAAGTTTTATAGCCTTGCGTTTTCTTGGATGTCTGCTGTGAGATTGGTTGATTTTGGAGAGGCCGGGATGGTCATTTGTTTATTTGACAAGATGATAGTTAATATACAGGTTAAATTGTACATGGGAGACCTCTGAAATATGGGGAGGTTCTATCCGATTTTCTGTAAAAATACAACCGGCATCCAGGGTAACGGGCAGCTATTCACGATCCCGGTTCGGGACGTGACATTGTCCATCAATTTGAGGGTGAAAGGCATTACTGAATTTTAATTGAGTGCCTAGGGGCACTTGTAATTTTGGCCAAAACTAAGAGGTAAAATGGGGGTTCCGATCAGATATGATCGATACCGGAACCCCATGAAGTCTCACAATTTCATCAATATATAACTTAGCTAGTTTCTTCAAAGGATAGGTATTTAGAATCGATAAGAAGTAGGCTGACTTGGTGAGGCAGTCCACAATTACCCAAATGGTATCATACCTATTCGGTGTTCATGGAAAACCGATAACAAAATCCATAGTGACATGTTTGCATTTCCATTCGAGAATTGGCAATGGTTAGAGAATATCGATAGGTCTTTGATGTTTAGCTTTCACTTGCTGACACACTAAACACCTAGACACAAACTCTACATTCACCCTTTTCATTCCCATCCAGTAGTAAATCTCCTTAATTTTTCGGTACATCTTAGTACTTCTTGGGTGCATAGCATAAGTCAATGAGTGTGCTTCCTTAAGAATAGCCTTATGAAGATCGATGTCCTTAGGAATACAAATTCTATTTTTAAACACCAATATTCTATCCTCACAAATTCTAAACTCACCTTCTTGCCCATTGTGGATCTTCTCAACTATCATATTCAATTCCTTATCAGTAGTTTGTAGCTCTCGAATATGATCTACTAAAGTTGGCCTTATCGCAAAGCTAGCCAGTAATGCACCTTGCTCATCATTTGCTAATCTGACTCCAAGAGCTCAGATGCTAACCAAACATGAAAAGTAAGAATTTCCATGAGACTCCAAATGAGATTAGGACTTTCGCCTCAAAGCATCTGCAACTACATTAGTCTTACCAGGATGGTAATCTATCACCAAATCATAGTTTTTAATCAACTTAAGCCATCTTCTTTGCCTCAAGTTCAGCTCCTTTCATGTGAGCAAGTACTTCAAACTCTTATGATCAGTAAAAATCCTACAAGTCTCCCCATATAAGTAATGTCTCCATATCTTCAAAGCAAATACAATTGCAGCTAACTCCAAATCATGAGTAGGATAATTTTCTTCATGCTTTCTTAATTGATGGGAGGCGTAGGCTATTTATTACCTTATCACTTTATATTAACAAATATCTCAATCCTTGTCTACTAGCATCACTATAGACCACATACCCACCTCCATTTGATGGAAGAATAAGGATGGGACCGGATGTCAACCTCTTCTTGAGCTCTTTAAAGCTAGTTTCATACTTATCTTTCCACACAAATTTAATTCCCTTTCATGTTAACTTGGACAGTAGAGCTGCAATTTTGGAAAAACCTTAAAAAATCTTCGATAACATCCTACTAATCCAAGAAAACTTTTCAACTCTTTTACATTTCTCGATTGTTCCATTTCAAGATAGCCTCATCATTCTTTGGTTCCATAAATATTCCTTCACCGAACACAACATGCCCTAAGAATCCAATCTCCCTCAGTCAAAATTCACATTTAGAAAACTTAGCATATAACCACTTCTCTCGAAGAGTCTGCAAGACAATTCTAAGATGCTATGAATGTTCCTCATCACTCTTTGAATACACCAAGATGTCATCAATAGACACAATTACAAATCTATCAAGATACAAATGATATACCCTATTAATCAAGTTAATAAAAGCAACAGGGACATTTGTTAACCCAAATGGCATCACCAAAAACGCGAAATATCCATACCGAGTCCTAAAAGTAGTCTTATGCACATCACTCTCCTTGATCCTCAATTGATAATACCCTGACCTCAAATCAATCTTTGAGAACACAAATACACCTTACCGTTAACAAAAAAGATCATTAATCCTAGGAAGAGGATACTTATTCTTAATGGTAACTCTATTTATCAGTAATCAATGTATAACCTAAGAGTACCATCCTTCTTCTTCATGAATAGGACTAGTGCACCCCAAGGGGAGGAGTTTGGCTGGATGAATTCCTTATATAACTATTCTTGGAGTTGCAGTTTCAACTCCTTCAATTCTGTGGCTACCATCCTATAAGGTGGAATAGAGATTGGTGTAGTGCCACGAATCAAATCAATGGCAAATTCAAACTCCCGAATTAGAGGCAAACTAGACAACTCGTCAGGAAGACATCTGGGAACTCATTCACCACTAGAACATCACTCAAGTTGGGACCTTCAACCGTGGTGTCAATGACGTGCGCAAGGTAGGCTTCACATCCCTTGTGCACTAGCCTTCTTGCTTCCATTGCCAAAATCACATAGTTTGGTAGAATCCGTCACTCATCGGTAAACATAAGTGGGGGACATCCTGGTTTATGGAACTTTACTTCCTTAGTAAAGCAATCGACTGAAGCTTAGTAAAGATGTAATCAATTCATACCTAATATAGCATCAAAGTCTCTCATCTCCAATGGAATCAAGTTTGCCTCAAAAGTTGTCTCCCCAACCATCACATCACAGCCCTTACATATTGTATTCCTAACCAACTACTCACTCAATGGAGTAATTACCAATAATTCTTCATTAAGGGGACTAAAAAATCTATCAACATGCTTAGCAAACCCTATATTCACAAACGAATTATTAAATCTCGTATTAATAAACATATGAGCATCAACACTAAAGATTTTCATCATACCTATTTAATATAAACCATCAAGAAATTTATAGTTAATCTTCAAAATATGTGCTCTACTAATGACTTCTCATATCATGACATTATACCATATAATCATAAATCATTATCTGTTTTCCTATAGCAAGGATCCTCACTTCTAGACATGATTTTACTACCATACTAATCATATGTATGTATATACATAAAACTTTATAATTTATGATCCTAGGCTTAAAGGTTATAATGATCTGGTAGGGTTCAAAACCCTTTGGCTTAGAGGATTCTCGATTATTACCAAGTACTCACCCATCGAATAATGCTAACCCAAGGAAATCCTAGAGGTTAACTACTCAATGATCTATCCTTGACTCACTTAACCAGTTCAACAACCTTCTACCCTTCTACGCACCATGACATGCTTATACATATATATAGTTAATTTCAAATCACCAAAGAAAAGTCTAAAGGAAGGTACTTGTGACAACATCTGGGTTGGCATAAGCTTCCTCCTTTGTCATAGCATAAACTCTTGTTTGAGTCCTTGGTTGAGAGCATTGGGGAGGAGTAGCCACAGTGTTGCTCTCAGTCCCCATCCGCAAAACAATGTTTATTGAATGTGTGGGGTTGTTGGCTTGGTCGCCCATAGATCCATTAGGACGATCTCGGCTAAGTGGGCTTCCCCGTCCAAACTCCAGGCAAGCATTGCAGAAATAACCCTCCTTCCTGCATTGATAACACCGCTTGGGTGCATAACAAACCCCGAGGACATTTTTCATGCAATTCGTGTACTACACTTTCTTGTTCTCCTCCAATTTATTTCTGATGGTGGTGATAGATGTGGGGGCTCCAAACTTGGACTGTCGTTGGCTTAGTGAAGTGCCAACTAACTAGGTGATCAGAACTTTGCCGTAGGGGCACATATTCCTATTTGGCTTGGAACTCTGACCCAATGCAAATTCGAACCTTCTCTTCTTCCTTTGTCTCTCTTTAGTTCTTTCCCTTTCTTCTATCATTCTCTCGACCCTTAAAGCCAATTCCAAGACATCCTTATAGGTGTGGGTTGAGGTCACAGACATTTTGTCCCAAATAGACAAATATAGACCCTTTTCAAATTTAAAACACAAATACTCCTCGAAGGTCACCAATTTTGGAACAAAGGAGGACAACTTCCTCAACTTTGTCCCATATTCTGCTATCGACTTGTTGCCTTGGCAGTGGTAAAGGAACTATTTCCTCTTTAAATCTTGGTAAAATCAGAAGTAATATTTCTCATTGAATTCTCTAAGGAATTAGTTCTAAGAAATAGGTGTCGCGGCCCTATTCTTTAAGTTATCCTGCCATACTTGGGCATCTTCATCTAATAACTTAACGACCACAAATAACTTTAACTCTTCATCGAGTCTCATATCAGTCACTATCTCCCAAACCCTATTTATCTAATTTTTTGCCATTATTTCATCACTGGTCCCCAAAAAGGTGACACATCCAAGTTGTCGAGTTTCTTTGTTTAACTTGGATAATTTAAGGGTAGGAAGATCTATAAGTGTGGTCATTGAAGTGGAAGGAGAAATCGGTGCTGTTGGAAGGGTCGAAAGGACGATCGAATTCGATGGAGAAGGTATTAGTGCTTGAGGTGGAGATTAAAGATGAGAACCATAAACATTCTATCACTTAGTCCATTGCCAGAGGGCGTCGAGTGGTGATGGATGAATCCTGGTTGGAGGAGCTGGGTGAGAAGCAGTTGGAGGAGGAGATGAAGTATGTGAGGATGATCCATCCTCATGCTCGAAAGGAGAAATTTCACTTACATTCCTTATTCTTTGTCCAGTAGGTATTGTCCTATAGAAGAGGAATATTATTATTAGCTCACTAGGTTAAGAATTCAAACTAGGCACTTAACCCCCTAAAATATAAAATCACTAGTCCCTAAGACCCATAGGAGGTGTTTGAAAATCATTTGAAAAAATCCTTTAAACTCCAAACTTTTCAAGAAAAAGAATTCTTTAAAATCTTTGGAGAATTCTTGACGACATTTGAAAATATTTAAAGCACTTAAAACATTTAAGATCGTGAATCTAAACTCGGATACCAATGAAATTGTTACACCCTGACTCTTGGATCGAGTACGCTACAACCGTCATGCTACCCTAATACATGAGTAAAACCACTTCGTGTCCCGAGTTACTGCAAGACATTCCAATAATCCAACCACTTTGAACTAAATTCAATGAAACAATCCAAATGTCCCAATAATACCAACAAGTCTTGCCAAAGAAAGTTTATACCAAATAAAGAGTGTTACAAAGTAAACAAGTAAGTATTTAACAAAAAACCAGACTTTTAAAAGGTTACAAAACTCCCTCCTACACATAATTCCCAAAGCTAGTACCTATTGAAGACCAACAAAAGTTACTTCTTTTGCCTAGCAATCAGACGACGATTAAGTGTCCAAACTAGCTTCCCTTAAAAAGAAATAAAAGAGAGGGATGAATATAGAATACTCAGTGAATGTAATGGCATATTGAACATAAAAGAGGGGAGAAAGTGGTAATGCCAAAAGGCATATCAAATCATATGATTTGCAAAACCAAATGTTATTTGCATAAAAATAAATCTAGAATAAATCTTCCATGACTCATAAATTTCCATCAACAATCAATTTCATTTCCCTTTCAAATTTTCTTAGGTTTTGCTGAAAACACATTTCTACCAATGGCTATTGGTAGAATCCTCCAAGTGGTATATCTATAATTATTTTATATAATATTTTCCCTATCTTTGGCATTGGCCTAGAGTTCCGTTGGGTGCCACCACATTATCACGGGAACAACTTGGGAAGGCTCTCCATCCATTTTAATTCAGCCTTTACTATATCGCCCCGTTTGCCTGGTCTATGAAAAGACTTAGACTATAGTCTTTTATCCTTTTCCATGCACCATGTTAGAAAAGTCCATTTCACATTTCAATGTCATAACCATTCAGAAGGAATGAAATTTCATAATTCACAATCATATTTCAATTGTAACATGATGCAAACAATGTAAGAAGCGAAGAATAGAGTTATGGATTGAACAAACCATTTAAATTGAGCACACCACAAACACAAAACATTTCAAATCAAATTCAAAATTCATTTGAAAATCAATTTTACAAATCATAGCTAAAAGCATTTGTTATTCATGCTCAATATAATCATCCACTCATAGTGTACAGGAGGGTAGTCACTCCCAATTTGCTCCTACAGCAACAGTTTGACCTTGATCAGTTTTGTCCAGCTCCTAAAATTTGTCACCAATCCTATTGCAAGCCATGTCATCATCAAACCCTAGGTTTTTTCTTTCTAAAAAACCTAAAATATCTGACTAGATCTAACTTTCTAGAGATTGGGGTACGAATTTTTGAAGCCTTTGGAGTGTGGGTTTTGTGATATTTTCGATTGATCTTTGATAGAAACAAGAGAAAGGGAGAAAGAGATAGTGTGTGTGCAGAGAGGAAAGAGTGAAAGAAAAAGTGAAATTTCATATTCGTGGGTTCTGGTGTCCCACCACAACTTTTTTATCTATAATTTCACCTATTTACTTAATTGCCCTCCTCTTTCAACTTACACAAGTGCCCAATATGTCCTTTTTGATAATTTGGAGAGGCCACTCTAATGAATTTTAATACTTGATGTTCTGTTTGTTTGAGAGGATGTGGAAAGTCAAAGTTCAATGCAAATGATGGGAGAAGGCAATTTGTGATTAATGTGTATGTGTGTGTATACCGGTGAGAGGGGAGTTAGAAGTGCAAATTCAAGTTGAATTGCATAAGTGCTGAAGGAAAGTGCCGAAGAGAGACAATGGATTGTTCGGTCAATGTATTGAGACAATGTGCTATTCGGTCAAGTATAAATCCCATTGGGTGCAAGCAATGGGTGCTGTTCAGTCAAATAGAAAAGGACTGAAGGGAATATTGGAAATGTATATTGTGCCAAGTAGGAGCAAAAATGGGAGGCACCAATTGGAAGTGCTATTCGATCAATATACTGATGAGATATATATGTGTGTGGCAATGTGCCAATAGATTTATGGAAGTACTCCAACTCCAAGAAGACTAAGAGACATTTGAAAATCACTAATAGGTATGTGTCGACAAGAATTTGGAAAATTGGCAAGATAGGTGCTGATAGAGTTCCTAATTTGCAAAACAGTAAACGGTTAACGATGGGTGGCAATTATCGATCATCGGTTGGAAAACTAAAATTGGAAAAGATAATCCATCAAATTCAAAGTTTTACTAGGCAATCAATTTCCCATCGGAACCTCAATTCCTACTAAACATTGAACAAAATTTAAACTCTACTGAACACCAACACTCTACTAACCAATCACTTAAAATTAAAAGTCTACCAATCAAGTGTCTAAGGGATTTCTGGACAACCCAAAGAGCATAATTTCACATTTATATCAAATTAATTATTTCTCCCACACTTTTTCATAATATAAAAATTTTCTAATAGCCCATTTAGTGTTAATAGCATAATCAGGACTTGTTTAGTGTTACAGTCTTAGTTGAGCTGGTTCAACGTGTGGCTTTTAATCACTTTGTCATGGGTTCAATACCCACAAATGATGTACATTTTAAACTTTAGACTCAGATCTTATTATATCTGAGCTATAAACTTCGACAATTGTGTCTGCCTTTCAATTGCTCCATCTTTACTGTTCCCACACCCCAAAGAAATTAAAATATGGGATTTTACAAGGGATAAACTTATCTAATTTTGTAATTCTCATGTGAAAATTGCTTTTTATTTTTTCTTTCAGTTTATATTTATTCAAATGTTAATCCCAAATTGAATTTTAATCCCAAATTTTTAGGTTGACTATTTGAAAGACTAATATAGAAGAAAGAAAAAGTATAAAATATAAAATTAAAGTTTAAAGTAAAAATAAAGGATATAAAATTAAAAAATAAAAATAAAAATAATAAAAAGAAAGTAGCAAAATAAACTATACATAGAAACTTAAAATAATAATAATAATAATAATAATAATAATAATAATAATAAAATTATTATTATTATTATTATTATTATAAAATTTAGGCGAGTGCCCATAGTGTGAATTTGTACCATGAACCTTGAAGCAATTAAGAAATTTAGAGATCTTAATTTAAGTGGTAGTGCAAATTTCCATATGCCATGCGTAGGGAGAAATTAAGGTGCATGACATTAAAATATAAAACATAGTGTGAATTTGGATAGATTAGAATATGAGATTGGATTTGGATTTAAACTAATATTAAAGCCTGATTTGAGTCCAACTTTTTTAGTTAACAATTACCAATCCCTTACCAATGATTTTGTTTTTTCTTTCTTTCTAAACATAAGGTAGACAAGTCAATAGAGCATTAAATGTTTGCTTATTGTGATGTATTACATTTAATTCAAGGAATGAAGGTGACGTAGTGTTTGCATAGCTTAAAGAAAGAAAGAAAAGTGGGGGGTTATGTGTGTGTGTACCGATAGCAAGAGAGAAAGAGAGAGATTCTTGAACTTTCCTCATTTTCTTTACATTTTCTTCTTCTCTCCTTCAAGCCACCCGATTTCTCCAAGCAAATTGCTCAACAAAATTCTTAGCTTCTAAACCGTCTTAGCTTATTTTTAACATTTTTCTAGCAATTTTTAAGTTTTATGGTAAGGAAAGCTTGGAGCTTACCAAATTGGATCAAAGAAATTTACAACTTAGAGGTGACCACATTGGAATAGGTGTGAGTTTTAAGAGCCCAGTACAAGGTATGTTTAACTTATAGTTTTAGGTTTTGACTTATTATTTGAATCATGATGGATTGCTTAGATTGATGATTTGGGCTTATTTGAGTGTTGGTATAACGTTAGAATGAGGATGAAAGCTATGATATCACAAATTGGATAGCCTGACATGGTGTTGATATTTCAACTATATCCTTCTCTACAGAACTGTAATTAAACTCTGTTTTTTTCTACTGAAACTTTTCTTTCAAAACTTTAAAATGACATATTCTTGGAAACATTTCATTGAAAATTAAATTTTTAGTGATTTTTCAAAGGGACATGTTCTGTAAGGAAATTGTCTTGTTTCTACTCTGTTTTAGCCATGTAAATTACTTCGAATTTAAGCTACCTTTTAGGTAGATTTAAGCTAAACACTAAACATCAAATTGTAGCTTTATGTCTTACATTTAAATTAGGACTTGAATCACTTAAATCTGACATATATACTAAAAGTTATAACAATTCTTTTGTGATTGCACAGATTGGGTTGTGAGGTCAGGATTATTACATTGATTGAACTGGATATCTTTATGTGATTAGAATGGAGTTTAATCATAAACACAAAACTTATAGCTTTATGTCTCATCTTTAAGTGATAGTTAGAATTACCACAATCTGAGAATTATGGTTCAAGATACAACTCTTTTACTAAGACACGTTGGTGTTGGAAACTTGTTAGATTAGTTAGATTTGTTAATGTTGAAATGAAAATGAAATTGAGGAATTGGAGTTGAAAATGAGTATTAAGGGGAAGAGCTAATTTAGATTAAGTTAAGTGGGAGTTTATTAGGTATCATTGGTTAGTTTTAAAAATAGAAATTATGTCTAGATAGGGATAGAATTACACTTGCATGTCATGCATTTAGTTTCATGTTTGCATTAAATTAGTGTCCAACCATACTCTTATGTGGCGGTACATATAAAATTTAGGCGAGGGCCCATCAATCAAGAATAGAGCAATGGATTCAGATTAGTGGAAGTGCAAAACCTCCTTAAACTATGAGTGAATCATTTATGTGTTTATTAATGAGAAATTGTTTTATATATTTTACACACTTATTTTGAAAAATAGTTTTATAATCGAGTTTGAGTGTGACATGTCCTTAGAAATTGATGGAAAGGTGAACTTGGTCTACTAATGCCTTAGAAATTGATTTAATTCTTGGTTGGTTAAATATTCATTTGAAATAAAAATGAAAATGAGTTATGAAATGACTTTAAATTGATTTGTGAATGAAAATGATTTTTTTTTTACGGTGAACGATTGTATGCGCAACTACTGTATCTTATTCCTCGCTATTGGATAGGCTAGGGAGAGAGTAGCATGAGTAGAGCACAATAGAATTTGATTATGGTAGGTTGATGTAGGGGGACACCAACCCAAACCCTATGTTGGACTAGCCATGAGTCACCACATGGGGAGGTCCAAGCCAACACTAAAGATGGGATATTTTTTGGATAAATGACCAAATAAAAAACCCTTGGTGGATCTAATCCTTGACCCTGGCCAAGGTTTTGGATTGGGAGGTATTTTCGGAGGTCCTATAGTTTTAAGTTAATTGTAGACTATTTTGATATTAATAGGAATGCTTTCTAAATGCATTAGTTTTTTCAATTATGAATGTTTTTGTAATGGAAAAATAAATTTGGTTTGTTAATGGTTTTAGTGCACAATCACATTCTCACTCATTAATACGTATATAGATTTTCACTCACTAAATATAAAATATACTCACTTTTTTCTGTCTCTCCTATACTTTTGTAGGCTTATAGCTAGTAAGTCTATCTATAAGACTCTCCTTTGCACGTTGTGACATCCATTTCCATTGGGACTACATATTTTGTGTGAGTTGGTCCCATTTTGGAATCTTTAGATTATAAATGAATCCATAGAGTTTAATAGGAGCTAAATTTTGTCATTTTATGGATTTCATGCAAAAACTTCATTATACATATATATATATATATACTTTCTTATATAACTTGCCACCTTGCCTTTATAATTATTGGGGTTCTACTTATATCTTTCTAAAAAAGATCTTTATGACTATGATTTATAATTTTAGAAAAGTGGTTGGGAATTGAAAATGTGATAATACCGGATTAGCCTTGTGGTGTCTTGGGGTGCATTCCCGAGGTTAATGTAATTCGAGGCAACACGACGGTTGTAGCTTGCTCGAATCCAAGGATCCGGGCATGACAATTAAATTGGTATCAGAGCATTGGTTTTTGATGTTTTCTTAAAATGTTTTTGAGCCTCCCATGGATCCTAGGATAGTCAAGCTTCATGTAGGGTCGGTTAGGCATACATGGGTTAACTTATTTCTATGAATTGAACTTTGTCTTGTTTTGTAGTATATGGCACCAAGGAGACGTACGAGGGGAGTTGCTTCCCTCCTTTCTGAGTACGAATCCACCTCTTTTTCTTGTGCTCTGATGCCAAAGCCCACCCCTAGTCCTCCGATACCACTTGAATCATAGGAGATCCCTCCTCCTCCCATGGCCATCTTCCAAGAGTGCATGGAGTGGTGGAGTAAATAAGGAGTTAGATTCTGCTAGCAAAATCAACCTAAAACCCAAACACCACCCCTCCACCACTATACCTCTGGCAACGGTTATACCCTCTACTCGCCCCACCACTACCTTATCCAAATTGATCAAGGAAGCCCAACAGTTGGGTTATGAAACCTTTACTGGGGTGAGCGATACTACAGTAGCTAAGGATTGGATTAACTGAATCTCAAAGACCATGCAGGATATGAGATTGGACAATGAAAATAAGCTAAATGTGGTTATTAGATTACTAGATAAAAGAGCACAGACTTGGTGGAAAAATCTAAAGAAGTGCTCCTCTATTCCCATTACTTGGAGCAAATTTCAAAGGGAATTTGATGAAAAATATTATTCTCGGTTCTATAGAGATCAGACGTGGAAAGAGTTCTTCTACCTCTGAGAAAGGAATAAATCTATGACTGAATATGAAATGGAACTAAGGGAGCTTTCAATGTATATTCCAGAAATGGTTGCCATGGAGGAGTATCTTTGTTCTAAGTTTGAGGAGGGGTTGAACCTCAACATTTAAGATAAAATGACAGTTACCATTCCCCATAACTTTAAGAAATTGCTACAAATGGCCTTGAGTGATGAAAAAATAGTTTAAGAGAGAAGTCAAATTCGAGAAATCTTTGGAAAGAAAAGGAAGTCTGGAAATAATCCCAGCCAATCATCCAAAAGGAGTTGTAGTATGACTTCCCAAGGTGGTGCTATGTTGCTGGCTTAACTGCTTTATGAATAAGCCAGTCTCATACAAAAACGAGTCCTTCTATTGCTAGTGCCAATTCTGGTATAAGGTCTTTCTAGAGTAATCATGATCACTGCCAGAATTGTATGAAAGTACATATTGGAGCATGTCCAGAGACTATAAAATATTTTTATTATAGAAAAATAGGTCATTTTCATAGGAATTGCCCCGACCTGGGTGGTAAAGGACAAAGGGGCCAAACTTTGCAAGCTAGGTCGGGTGCTCTTAAGGGAAATCATGAGAACGTTCTCACTCCTTCCTCCATTACCACTCGTAAGATCAGTACAAGGAGCAAAACAGTGATCTAGAATCCTTTCTGTCCTTAGATATGTGCACAAACTCGGATATATACAATAACTAAGGAGGATACTAAGACCAACCTCGATGTTATCACAAGTAACAGGTTTAAAATCTAAATTTTCATAATTAATATTATCAAAATCATGCATAAAAATTTATAGAATACAATGAAATATGGTAATTGTGCAAGTGGATAACTGATATATGCTTGGGACATAAATTTCTTTAGCAATGACATCCAATATTTTGCTTGAAGATATCTATATATTTTGAACCTCTGTAATTATATAAAGGAAAATTGATGAATTATTATATTATATTAGGTTTAAATGAGGAATGATGTATAATGATGTGAAATAGAGAGTTTCTGACGTTGGATAGGGGTATTACTTGATATGCGAATTTGGTATCATGATTTCAAACAAGTATAACATAGTCGAATGTTGTATATAATGAGGGCAAGTGTCATTTCTTTAAGGATATTTTGTATTACGAAATATAAACTATCCTATCTAAGTTAGACAAATCAAATCAAGATTATGAAAATCTTAAAAACTACGAAAATAATAAGAACTACGAAAATTAAAATCTATGAATAAAAAAAACCAAAAACATCAATTTTATCTTATTTTTAATCTTTTACACAACCTAATCTTTTCAAATCCCTTAGATTTACTAACTAATGAACTATTGTTGATAAAGACAGATTTTTCCAAAAGTAGATCATACGCAATGGTTATGCAATGAAATCCCTAATTCAACTAGTCAAAACCCAATAGTCATGCAATTTTGATTAAATCGGATTATATTAAGTTTTATGGAAAAACAGTAATTTGGGATTTTCCCTAAATTCTCACATACGAAATTAATTTTCAATCGATCTCATAACATTGTGTGGATTTTATTATCATGGACTAATATCATGCAATTATATTGATCATACATGTAATTAATCTCAGATCATGTAAAACATGGGGCCACACATTTCCAAGCATTACAATTGATAATAAAATCTCATTAAACAATAATCACGCCAACAAATCTTAAGGGAAATGAATAAATTAAGCCATGTTATTAATCAAAAATAGAATCTATCAAGTTCTAGGAACAAGAAAACTAGTTAGTTATATTAAATAAAATCAAGAAAATAAAATAAAAAGGTTATGTGTGGAGAAAGTCATGTGTGTAGAGGTGTGTGTATTTTTGCACCTTATTTATAGGACTAAAAACCTGAATCAACAAGGAGTTGCGAGTTCTTGGAAACTTAGTTTTTCTCTTTGACATGGAAATTTGCTTTTGTTGTGATAGACTTTATCTTCTTGCTTTCCCAAAAATTGGAAATTTTATCTTTATCCTTGATTTTGAAGATTCTTGGAGTTTTTAGCAACTTTATCCCAAAAATCACTCACTAGATAAGCTCAATTAGTTTCCCTCTTCAACAAGGACTTGACTTTCTTGAATTTTAGCACTGAAGCGGATTGTTTCCAATTTTTGGATATCTTCTGGCCTGAATTAACTTATAGACTCTTCACAAATTTGTAGACCTTGAAGTCTAGTTTCCAATGTAAAAAGAATTAGCTCAATCAGACATTGGAGTAGAGAGATAAGACTAAAATACTGACTACTATCTGTCCGGTCCAAAATTCTTTAAATAAGCTCAATATTTCCTAAATCAAAGCCCACGAAATTAATTAGTAAAAAATCATGAAATTAAGTTTAGAACGGTCTTAAAATTTATAAATAAAGAATAAAATAATATAATTCAAGTCTATAAAATTACTGCTATCATTACCGACGCTGGAATGTTTCGAGAAGAGTAGACGATTGGAAGTTAGAAAGGTTACGACACTAGAATTAGGGGGAGTTATGGTGCCAGAAACATTCTACAAAAATAATTTTAGAGTGTCTGAAAGAAAAACATGTTAGACTAGAGATTGATGAATATTAGTCTAACTATGTTATAATCGAGAATTTGACCCTTTAGAAATTTCTTGTGAATAGGTATGATGATTGACTTTGATCACAATATATACGTATTGATTGATACTGGTGATAGTAGATCCTTTGTTAGTATCGTGTTTTCATGGCAAGCCAATAGAGAATTGTCTCATCTTGAAAATAAATTGCCTATACAAACTCTTTTGGGCAAAAAATTAGTGAAAGTTCAGTGTATACCGGTTGTGAAGTTAAGGTCAGAGAAACAGTATTGGAAGCAGACTTGATTCCTATTGAGATGTATGATTTTGACATAATATTAAGAATGGATTGCTTATCTTTACATACTGCCATGGTGGAAAAGTTCAGTGTATAATGGTTTTGAAGTTAAGGTTAGAGAAACAGCATTGGAAGCAAACTTGATTCCTATTAAGATGCATGATTTTGACATAGTATTGAGAATGGATTGCTTATCTTTACATAGAGCCATGGTGGGCTATCTTATATAAAGAGTTAAGTTTAAAAGGTTAGATGCCCCAAGTGTGGTGGTTATTAAGAAACGCCGAGTATTATCGACTTGTGTAGTCTCGGTTTTGGAAACTCAAAAGATGATTAAAAAAGGATGCAAGGCTTATTTAGCTCATGTGATTGATACGATGAAAGAAAGTCTAGACTTAGAAGATATTTCGATGGTGAACAAGTTTCATGCATCTTTCCTGAAGAATCACCAAGGTTACGCCCAGATCGAGAATTTAATTTTATCATTGATTTACTCCCAAGAATAGCATCAATCTATACCCCTCTTTATAGGATGACTCTCATGGAATTAAAAGAGCTCAAGGTGTAGTTGTAAGAATTACTCGATAAGGGGTTTATTAGGCCAAGTCCTTTAGCATGAGGAGACCGGATTTGTTTGTTAAAATGAAGGATAGTATCTTATGGCTTTGCATCGATTATGGGTAGTTAAATCGAGCTACGACTGAGAACAAATAGCCCTTTCCTTAGATATATAATCTTTTCGATTGGTTGTAAGAAGCATATGTGTTTTCAAAGATTGACCTTCAATTGGGGTATTATCAACTCAAAATGAAGGAGAATAACATTTAGTAATGTCTTTCAGCCTAACTAATGACTCGGCCATTTTTATGGATCTTATGAACCGAGTCTTCCATGTGTATTTGGAGGTTTGTAATTATTTTTATGAATGATATTCTGGTCTATTCGAAGAGTGATGAAGAGCATGCAAGGCATCTTTAGATTGTACTTTAGATACTTTAGGAGAAAATGCTATCTGTAAAGCTCTCCAACTGTGAGTTTTGATTGAGAGATGTTGGTTTTCTTCACCATATTATATTCGATGAAGGAATTTTTATGGATCTTAAAATGGTAGAAGCAATCCTTAAGTGGGAGCAGCCAAGGAATGTCACCAAAGTTCAAAGTTTCCTCAAGCTAGTGGAATACTATCAGAGATTTGTCAAAGGGTTCTCATTGATGGCAACTCCATTATTGAGGTTAATCCAGAAAGGTGTCAAGTTTAAATGGGATAACAAGTGTGAGGCGAGTTTTCAAGAGCTCAAGAAGAAATTGACTTTTGCTCATATTCTCTCATTCCCCATGAGTGGTGGCAAATTTGTTGTGTACAGTGATGCTACCAAGCAAAGTTTGGGGTCTGAGTTAATGCAATGAGAAAAAGTGATAGCCTATGCTTCTAGGCAACTAAAGAAGCATGAGATAAATTACCCCACCCATGATTTGGAGTTAGCTACAGTAGTGTTTGATTTGAAAATATAGAGACATTATTTGTATGGTGAGGCCTATCGAATCTTTATGGATCATAAAAGTCTGAAATATTTGCTCATTTAGAAGAAGTTAAATTTGAGACAATGAAGATGGCTAAACTAATTAAAGATTATGAACTTATTATTGACTACCATCCACTCAAAGCGAATATGGTGGCAAATGCTTTGAGTCAGAAGTCATCAACAAGTTTAGCAAGTATTAAAAGTAGTTGTCTTTCTCATCTTATCAATATTTGGTCCCTTGGGGTAAGGCTAGCTTGTGTTGGACATGGTGCACTTGTGGAAAGATTTAAAGTAAGGCCAACCTTGGCAGATAGAATCTAGGAACTACAAGCATCAGATGATTGGTTGAAATTAGAGCTTGAAAAGATTCAAAGAGAGGAAGAAACTGAGTTCATGGTCAAAGATGATGGCATAATGGTGTTTAAAGATAGAATTTTTGTTTTGAAAGATGGTGGTCTTTGAAATGCCATACTAGAGGAAGCTCAGAGCTTAGCTTATGCTATACATCCAGAGAGTATGAAAATGTATCGAATGATCCAAGAAAGCTACTGGTGGCCTGAAATGAAAAGGCATATAGTTGAATATGTAGCTAAATGTCTAGTATGCCAACAAGTGAAGGCGAAACATCAAAGGCCCGTCAAAGCTCTCCAACCCCTACCAATTCTCGAGTGGATATGGGAACACATAACGATAGATTTTGCCACTAGATTGCTGAGATCCCAAACTAGGCATGATGCCAAATGTGTCTAAGTCTGCTTATTTCTTGCCTATCTAAACTACATATTCATTGGAGAAGCTAGCCAAGATATACATGGATGAGATTATGAGGTTACATGGAGTGCTAGTGCCTATCATGTCGGATAGGGATCTGTAATTTACTTCTCAATTTTAGCCAAAACTACAGGAGTCTTTGGGGGACTAAGTTGAGATTCAGTACAATATTCCATCCTTAAACTAATGGTCAGTCTAAGAGAATGATCCAAACTTTAGAGGATATGCTCCGAGCTTGTGTACTTGACTTCTCTGGCAGTTGGGATAGGCATCTCCCTCTGGTGAAATTTGCTTACAATAACAGTTATTAGTCTAGCATCAGGATGACACCATATAAAGTGTTATATAGGGGAAAATGCTGAACTCCTTGGGATGAAGTCAAAGAGAGAAAGATTTAAAGTTTGGAGTTGATCGATGCTATAGTTGAGAAAGTTAAAATAATCTGGGAAAGAATAAAAGCGACACAAGATCATCAGAAAAGCTATGCTGATAAAAGAAGAAGGCCATTGGAATTTGAGATCGGTAATATAGTATTCTTGAAAGTATTGCCTTGGAAGGGGAAATCTATTTCTGGAGTTAAGGGAAGCTAAACTCTCGATAGATTGGCCTATACAAGGTTATTGAAAGAATTGGAAATATAGCCTAAGACTTGAGTTGCCTCTAGAGTTAGAGAAAATCCATGACGTGTTCCATGTATCCATATTCAAGAAGTACATACCGGACACGTCGCATATTCTTGAAGTGCCTCCAATCGAGTTGAAAGATGATTTGAATTTTGAGACTAAGCCGGTTGCGACTTTAGATTGCCAAGTCAAAACTTTAAGAGACAAGAAGGTGTTGATAGCTAAGGTATTATGAAGAAATGACCGAATGGAAGAGATGATATGGGAACTATATGATCGAATGCGAAGACATTACTCCTTGTGATTTGAGAGTGAGAATTAGCGAATTTTGAGGATGAAATTCTTTTATGGGGGTAGACCTTGTAATACTGGAACCCAATGCCTAATTGTATTGGTGTCTTATATCTTATAGGATAAACTTTGGTTTTACAAATTTGAACCATGAGCCTTGAAGCACTTGAGGAATTTTGAGATCTTAATTTGTTGTAGTGCAAATTTGCATATGCAATACTTAGAGAGAAATTAAGGTACATGACATTAAAATATAAAACATAGTGTGAACTTGGATGGATTAGGAATATGAGATTGGTTTTGGGTTTGAACTAGTATTAGAGCCCAATTTTGAGTCCAACTCTTTAAGTTAACAATTACCAATCCCTTACCAACAATTTTTGTTTCTTCTTTATTTTGAAGCATAAGGTGAACAAGTCAATGGAGTATTAAATGTTTGCTTATTGTGATGGGCTGCATTTAATACAAGAAATGAAGGTGATGTGGTGTTTGTATGGCTCAAAGAAAGAAAAAAAAGTTGGGGGCTAAGTGTGTGTGTGTGTGTGTGTGACCGAGAGAGAGATAGAGAAAGAGAGAGAGATTCTTGAACTTTCCTCATTTTCTTCTTCTCTCCTTCAAGCTACCAGATTCCTCTAAGCAAATTGCTTAATAAAATTCTTGACTTCTAAGCCCTCTTAGCTTATTTTTAACATTTTCTAATCATTGAATTTGATTGTAATAAAAACTTGGAGTTTACCAAGTTAGCTCAAAAAAACTTATAACTTAGAAGTGACCACGTTGGGATACATGTGTGCTTCATAAGCCAAGTAAAAGATATGTTTAACTCATAGTTATAGGTTTCTACTTATTATTTGAATCACTATGAATGGCTTAGTTTGATGATTTGAGCTTATTTGGGTGTTGGTATAATGTTAGAATGAGTATAAAAACTATTATATTACAAACTGGACAGTCTAACCTAGTGTTAATATTTCAACTATATCCTTCCCTACAGAATTGTAAATTAAACTCATTTTTTTCCTGCTATAATTAGACTTTCAGAGTTTTAAAATGACATATTGCTGGAAACATTTGACTTAGAATTGAAGTTTTAGTGATTTTCTAGAAACACATGCTCTAAAAGGAAACTGCCTTGTTCCCGCTTTGTTTTAGTCATGTAGCTTGCTTTTAGCTTAAGCTGTCTTCTAGGTAGAATTAGATTAAACTTTCAACATCCAAGTTATAGCTCTATGTCTTACTTTAAATTGGAATTTGAATCACTTAAATCTGACATGTGTAGTGGATGTTGTGACCACACATATTAGGTCATGAGGTTTGGACTACCACTTTGATTGACATGGATATCTTTGTGTGATTAGAATGGATTTGGTCATAAACATAAAAATTATAGCTTTATGTCTCATCTTTAAGTAACACTTGGAATTACTATAATCCAAGAATTATGATTCAAGATATGGCCCTTTTACTAAGACATGTTTGTGTTGGAAACATGTTGGAATAGTTAGAAATGTTAATATTGGAATGAAAGTGAGGTTGGGGAGTTGGAGTTGAAAATGAGCATTAAGGGCGAGAGCTAACTTAGCTTAAGCTAAGTGGGAGTTTAATAGGTGTCTTATGTTAGTTTTGAAAATGGAAATCATGTTGAGATAGGGATAGAGTCACGTTTGCATGTCATGCATTTAGTTTCATGCTTGTATTAAATTGGCATCTAACATTACTTTTATATGGTGGTACATATGAATTTAGATGAAGGCCCATCAACCAAGGATAAAGCTATAGATTTGGATTAGTGGGAGTGCAAACTCTCCCCAAACTATGGGTAGAGCATTTATGTGTTTATTAATGAGAAATGGTTTTATATGTTTTGCACACTTATTTTGAAAACTAGTTTTATAATTGAGTTTGAGTGTGATATGTCCTCCTTTGAGGTATGATGATGGAAAGGTGAACCTTGTATGCTAATGCCTTAAAAATTGATTTTATTTCATGGTTGGTTAAATATTCATTTGAGATAAAAATGAAAATGACTTATGAAATGAGTTTAAATTGATTGGCAAAGGAAAAAGATATTTTTTTATGGAGAACGATTGCACGTGCAGCTGCTATATCTTATTCCTAACTCATGGACCGACTAGAGGGAGAGTGGCATGAATGGAGCACGATAGAATTGGATCATGGGAGGTTGATATGGAGGGACCCCCACCCAAACCCTATGTTGGACTAGCCATGAATCACGACATGGGGAGGTCTAAACCAACACCTAGGCTGGGACAATTTTTGGATAAATTACCTAATAAAAAACACTTGGTGGATCTAATCTTTAACCCCGGCCAAGGTCAGGAATTGGGAGGTATTTTTGGCAGCTTCATGGTTTTAGGTTAATTTTAATCTATTTTGATATTAAGAGGCTTTTTGAGTCCATTGATTTTGCCAATTTTGAATATTTTTGTAATAAAAAAATAAATTTAGTTTGTTAATGATTTTACGGTACAATCACACTCCCACTCACTAGTATATATATAGATTTTTTGCTCACTAAGTACAAATTGTACCCACTCTTTTCTTTCTCTCTTATATTTTTTAGGCTTGTAGCTAATAAGTGCATCTAAAAGACTCTCTTTTGCACCTTGTGATATCCACTTCCATTGGGACAACATGTCTTGTGTGAGTTGATCCGATTTTGACATCTTTAAATTGTCGATGGATTTAGAGAGGTTAACAAAAACTAAATTTTGCCATTTTAAGGATTTCATACAAAAACTTCATTATATATATTTTCTTATATGACTTGCCACCTTATCTTTATCATTATTGGGGTTCTACCTATATCCTTTTAAAAGAGATCTTTATGAGTATGATTTATGATTTTAGAAAAGTGGTTGGAAATTGAAAATGTGATGATGTCGGATTAGTCTTGTAGCATCTTGGGGTGCATGCCTTGGGTTGCACGTAATTTGAGATAACACGATGGTTGTCATCTGCTTGGGTCCAAGAATCGGGGCGTGACAACTTGAACCCTAGTAGATTCTTAAATTGGTAATAGCTCCCTCATATATATCTTTGATAATATCAATGTGTCTTAAGAAAATCTCCTTCTTCATCAACATCCACCGCAGTAAGTCTTTGAGAACCATATCGTATGTTTTTTTTTTAGGTCAATGAATATCATAATAAGTCTCTCTCTTCTATACTCCAAACGTTTCCATCAAATGTTTGAGTAAGTGAATGGTTTTGGTAGTGGATTATCCCTATATAGACTCAAATTGATTCTGAAACACAATTACCTCTGATTTTAATTTTTCTATTGGTCTCTCACATAACTTCATAGTATAACTACCTTTTTATGTTTGAATATGAGTTTTGCCGATCACTAATAAATAAAGAACTAATGGTTAATCATTCAAGGACTCATTACTTTTGTCAGTAAGCCTCCTGTTGCTGAGTAAGAATCAAGCAATTAAACAAACTAATTAAGAAATTAAACTTTAGAATTCAATAGGTTTTATTACAAGCATATTATATAAGCCGCCTTAGCTCAACTCATAGAGCGCGTGGCTTTTAACCACGTGGTAATGGGTTTGATTCCTACCAATGGCATGTTTTTCAAAAAGAGAGTAAAAGGCATTTTACCAAACTATGTATTTGGATAAATATGTGGAAAAGTTTGAAAATTTAAGTATACATGGCATATATGTAGTATGTTCTATTTTTACTAAAAGAACTCATGTTCAATGCTTGTCCTTGGGTTCACGTTTTCAATTCTAGAGCCATGGAAAATTTGTAAAATATAATTGAAGATGCACCAAAATTGAATTTTTTTTCCATGAAAAAAAAAAAGAAAAAACAAAAATGTTAGTAAATACATCAATCAAAAGACTTCTAGTTGCTATGTAACAAACAAACATAAAAATGATAATAAAAATTAAATTTCATATGATGATATTAGCTTAAATGTCAATAGGCATATTACAAATGGATTATATGAGCCATCTTAGTTGAGCTAGTTCAATGCGGGGCTTTTAATCACTTTGCTTAGGTCCAATTCCAACATTGGATGTGCATTTTAAACTTCAAACTTAGATCATATTGTATCTGAGAGCTACAAACTTTAGCAATTGTGCATGTCCTTTGATTTGATCTATCTCTGTCTGTTCCCACCCTCAATGAAATTAAAATGTGGGATTTTACAAAGGGATAAGCTTATCTAATTTTGTAAATCTCATGCAAAAGTTGTTTTTATTTTTTTATTTTATCAGTTTATATTTATTTCGGTGTTAATCCCAAATAGAATTTTAATTTTAAATTTTGGTTCGACCATTTAGGAGACCAATATAGAAGAGAAAAAAAAATAAAATATAAAAATTAAAGTTTAAAAGCAAAAATATAGGATATAAAATTAAAAAATAATAATAATAAAAAACAAAATTAATGAAATAAACTATATATAGAAGCTTAAAATAATAATAATAATAATAATAATAATTCAATTGATTCATATAATCTTACATCTCTCATTTCTATTTAAAATCATCATCTCAGCTAAATGCTTAACACTCAAATCTTTACTGACAATTGCTTCTAGGTTTTCAATAGTTTAATATGATATTTTATTAGATCTCCCACATTTAAAGTGTTGCTGCTCCTAATTGGTGCATCTTTGAGTATTCATTATACATGTTTAAATCATCTTAATTGTTACTCTCTCATATTATTCACAATTGAATTCATTTCCAATTTAGTACATATATCTTCATTTTTAATCTTTTTTTTTTTAGTTTTACTACACATTAATCTGAGATTTTTGTTTTAGTTAAAGCCATTTTATACTCGTGTTATTGTTTGATTGCTCAACACTTGGTGTCATTTAATAGTATAGATTTTATTGTGGTTCTATAAAACTTTCCCTACAACTGCAAATGAAATCATGCAATCGTAAAGAATTTTGGATACATTTCTCCATTTCACATCCCTATTTACACATTTCCCCATTTAATAGTATAGGTCCTATCCACTCAGATAGTATGATTCACATCCTTATTTACGCTTCATTACTATCTTCAATAACTTCATAGGATAACTACCTTCCCATGTTTGAACTTGAGTTTTGCTGATCACTAATAAATAAAGAACCAATGGCTAATCACTCAAGGAATCATTATTTTTGTCAATAAGCATCTTGCCCCTAAGTAAGAATCAAGCAATTAAACATACTAATTAAGAAATTAAACATCAAAATTCAATAGGTTTTATAACAAGCATATTATATGAGCTGTCTTAGCTCAGCTGGTAGAAAGCGTGGCTTTTAACAAAGTGGTCATGGACTCGATTCCTATAGATGGAGTTTATTTCAAGAAAAGAGTAAAAGGCATTTTACCAAACTATGTATTTGGATAAATATGCAGAGAAGTTTGAAAATTTAACTATACAAGGCGTATACGTAGTATGTTCTATTTTTATTAAAAGAACTCATCTTTAATGCAAGTCCTTGGATTTATGTTTTCAATTCTAGAGCCATGGAAAATTTATAAAATATAACTGAAGATGTATCAAAATTGAATTTTTTTCCATGAAAAATGAAAAAAAATAGAAATGTTAGTAAATACATCAATCAAAGACCTATTACTGCTATGCGAAAATCAAACATAAAACTGATAGTTAAAAAATTAAATTTCACTTGATGATACAAACTAAAATGCCGATAGGCATATTACAAATAGATTATATGAGCCGTCTCAGTTGAGCTGGTTCAATTTGTGGCTTTTAATCACTTTGTCATGGGTCCAATTCCAACATATGATGTACATTTTAAACTTCAGGCTTAGATCATATTTTATCTAAGCTACAAACTTTAGCAATTGTGTCTCTCCTTTGATTTGCTTCAAGTATAACTGTTCCTACCCCCAATGAAATTAAAGTGTGGGATTTCACAAAGGGATAAACTTATCTAATTTCGTAATTCTCATGTGAAAGTTGTTCTTTTTCTGTTTATATTCATTCCGGTGTTAACCATATGAGCCGTTTTAGCTCAGTTGGAAGAGCATGTGGCTTTTAACCACGTGGTCATGGGTTCGATTCTCACAGATGGCATGTATTTCAAAAAGAGAGTAAAAGGCATTTTACCAAAATATGTATTGGGATAAATATGTGGAGAAGTTTCAAAATTTAACCATACATGGCGTATATGTAGCAAGTTTAGAACTCATCTTCTAGCTAGTCCTTAGGTTTATGTTTTCAATTCTAAAGCCATGGAAAATTTATAAAATATAACTGAAGATGCACCAAAATTGAATTTTTTTCCATGAAAAAATAAAAAATAGAAATATTAGTAAATATATCAATCAAAGACCTATTACTGCTATGCGACAATCAAACATAAAAATGATAGTTAAAAAATTAAATTTCACATGATGATATAAACTAAAATGCCAATAGGCATATTACAAATGGATTATATGAGCCATTTTAAATATGCTGGTTCAATTTGTGGCTTTTAATCACTTTGTCTTGGGTCCAATTCCCACATATGATGTACATTTTAAACTTCAAACTTAGATCATAGTGTATTTGAGTTACCAACTTTAGCAATTGTGTCTGCCCTTTGATTTGCTCCATGTCTATCTGTTCCCAGCCCCAATGATATTAAAGTGTGGGATTTTACAAAGGGATAAACTTATCTAATTTTGTAATTCTCATGTGAAAGTTGTTCTTTTTCTGCTTATATTTATTCCAGTGTTAATCATATGAGTTGTCTTAACTTAGTTGGTAGAGTGTGTGGCTTTTAACCACATGGTCGTGGGTTCGATTCCCACAAACGGCATGTATTTCCAAAAGAGAGTAAAAGGCATTTTATCAAAATATGTATTTGGATAAATATGTGAAAAAGTTTCAAAATTTAACTATACATGGCGTATATGTAGTAAGTTCTATTTTTATAAAAGAACTCATCCTTTATGCTAGTCCTTGGCTTTATGTCTCCATTTCTAGAGCCATGGAAAATTTATAAAATATAAATAAATATGTACCAAAATTGAAGTTTTTTTATGAGTAAAAGAAAAAATAGAAATGTTAGTAAATACATCATTCAAAGATCTCTTACGGCTATGTGACAGTCAAATATAAAAATAATAATTAAAAAATTAAATTTCACATGATGACATAAACTAAAATGCCAATACGCATATTACAAATGGATTATATGTGCCGTCTTAGTTGAGTTGGTTCAATTTCTGGCTTTTAATCACCTTGTCTCGGGTCCAATTCCGACGTATGATGTACATTTTAAAGTTCAGACACAAATCATATTGTATCTAAGCTGCAAACTTTAGAAGCTGTGCCTGCCATTTGATTTTTCCATCTCTATCTATTCCCAACCCCAATGAAATTAAAGTGTTGGATTTTACAAAGGGATAAGCTTATCTAATTTTGTAATTCTCATGTGAAAGTTATTTGTTTTTCTATTTATTTTTATTCTTGTGTTAATCATATGAGCCATCTTAGCTCAGTTGGTAGAGAGCGTGGCTTTTAACCACGTGGTCGTGGGTTCGACTCCCACAGACTCTGTATTTCAAAAAGAGAGAAAAAGGCATTTGACCAAAATATGTATTCAGATAAATATGTGGAGAAGTTTGAAAATTTAACTATACATAGTGTATATGTAGTATGTTCTACTTTTATTAAAAGAACACATGTTCTATGCTAGTCTTTGGGATTATGTTTTCAATTCTAGAGCCATGGAAAATTTATAAAATATCACTGAAGATGCACCAAAATTGAATTTTTTTTCCATGAAAGAAAAAATTGAATTCTATTTGTGGCTTTTGTTCCCACCCCCAATGAATTTAAAGTGTGCGATTTTACAGAGGGATAAACTTATCTAATTTTGTAATTCTTATGTGATAGTTATTTTTTTCTATTTATATTTATTCTTGTGTTAATCATATGAGCAGTCTTAACTCAGTTGGTAGAGCGTATGGCTTTTAACCACGTGGTTGTGGGTTCGATTCCCACACACCGTGTGTATTTTAAAAAGAGAGTACAAGGCGTTTTACCAAAATATGTATTTGGATAAATATGTGGAGAAGTTTGAAAATTTAACTATACATGGCATATATGAAGTATGTTCTATTTTTATTAAAAGAACTCATGTTCTACAAGTATGTTCTATTTTTATTAAAAGAACTCATGTTCTATGCTAATCCTTGGGTTTATGTTTTCAATTCTAGAGACATGGAAAATTTATAAAATATAGCTAAAGATGCACCAAAATTGAATTTTTTTCCATGAAAAAATGAAAAAATAGAAATATTAGTAAATACATCAATCAAAGACCTATTGCTGCTATGCAACAATCAAACATGAAAATGATAGTTTAAAAATTAAATATAATATGATGATATAGGCTGAAATGCCCATAGGCATGCAACAAATAGATTATATGAGTTGCTTAGTTGAGTTGGTTCAAATTGTGGCATTTAATCACCTTGTCTCGAGTCCAATTCCCACATATGATGTACATTTTTAAGTTCAGACTCAGATCATATTGTATTTGAGCTACAAACTTTAGAAGTTGTGCCTGCCATTTGATTTTTCCATATTTATCTATTCCCATCCCCAATGAAATTAAAGTGTGGGATTTTACAAAGGGATAAGCTTATCTAATTTTGTAATTCTCATATGAAAGTTGTTTGTTTTTCTATTTATATTGATTTTAGTTTTAATCAAATGAGTCATCTTAGCTCAGCTAGTAGAGCACGTGGCTTTTAACCACGTGGTCATCGGTTTGATTCCCACAGACAGCATGTATTTCCAAAGGAGAGTAAAAACATTTTACCAAAATATATATTTGGATAAATATGTTGAGAAGTTTGAAAATTTAACTATACATGGCTTATATGTAGTATGTCCTATTTTTATTAAAAGAACTCATGTTCTACTCTAGTCAATGGTTTTATGTTTTCAATTCTAGAGCCACGGAAAATTTATAAAATATAATGGAAGTTGCTCCAAAATTGAATATTTTTCCATGAAAAAAAGAAAAATAGAAATGTTAGTAAATACATCAATCAAAGACCTCTTGCTACTATGCAACAACCAAATATAAAAATGATAGTTAAAAAATTAAATTTGATATGATGATATAAATTGAAATGCTGATACGCAAATTACAAATGGATTATATGAGCTGTCTCATTGAACTGGTTTAATTTGTGGCTTTTAATCACTTTGTCTTGGGTCCAATTCCCACATATGATGTTCATTTTAAACTTCAGACTCAGATCATATTGTATTTGAGCTACAAACTTTAGCTATTGTGCCTACCGTTCGATTTGCTCTACATCTATCTGTTCCCATACCCAATGAAATTAAAGTGTGGGATTTTACAAAATGATAAACTTATCTAATTTTGTAATTATCATGTGAAAGTTGTTATTTTTTTTCTATTTATATTTACTCGAGTGTTAATCGTAAGAGCCGTCTTGGCTAAGCTGGTAGACTGCGTGGCTTTTAATCACGTGGTAGTGGGTTTGATTCCCACAAACGGTGTGTATTTCCAAAAGAGAGTAAAAGGCATTTTACCAAAATATGTATTTGGATAAATATGTGGAGAAGTTTTAAAATTTAACCAAACATCGCGTATATGCAGTATGTTCTACTTTTATTAAAAGAACTCATGTTCTATACTAGTCCTTGGGTTCATGTTTGCAATTGTAGAGCCCTGAAAAATTTATATGATATAAATGAAGATGGACCAAAATTGAATTTTTTTCCATAAGAAAAAGAAAAAATAGAAATGTTAGTAAATACATCAATCAAGGACCTCTTGCTGCTATGTGACAATAAAACATAAAAATGATACTTAAAAAATAAATTTTAAATTATGATATAAACTAAAATGCCAATAGGTATATTACAAATGGATCATATGAACCATCTTAGTTGAGTTGGCTCAATTTGTGGCTTTTTATCACTTTGTCATGGGTCCAATTCCCATATATTATGTACATTTTAAACTTCAGACTCAGATCATATTATATCTAAGCTACAAATCTTAGCAATTGTGTCTACCATTTGATTTGCCCCGTCTCTATCTCTTTGCACCCCCAATGAAATTAAAGTGTGGGATTTTACAAAGCGACAAACTTATCTAATTTTGTAATTCTTATGTGAAAGTTAATTTTTTTCTGTTTATATTTATTTCGGTGTTAATCATATGAGCCATCTTAGCTCAGTTGATAGAGCGCATTGCTTTTAGCCACTTGGTTGTGTGTTCGATTCCCACAGATTGCATGTATTTCAAAAGAAGAGTAAAAGGCATTTTACCAAAATATGAATTTAAATAAGTGCAGAAGCTTGAAAATTTAACTATACATGGCATATTTGTTGTATGTTCTATTTTTACTAAAAGAACTCATGTTCTATGCTGGTCCTTGAGTTTATGTTTTTAATTCTAAAGCCATGGAAAATTTATAAAAAATAACTGAAGATGCACTAAAATTGAAGTTTTTCCATGAATAAAAGAAAAAATAGAAATGTTAGTAAATACATCAATCAAAGACCTCTTGCTACTATGCGACAATAAAACATAAAAATGATAATTAAAAATTAAATTTCACATGATGATATAACTGAAATGCTAATATGCATATTACAAATGGATTATATGAGCCATCTTAGTTGAGCTAGTTCAATTTGTGGCTTTTAATCACTTTTTCTTGGGTCCAATTCCCACATATGATGTACATTCCATACTTTAGACTTAGATCATATTGCATCTTAACTACAAGCTTTAGAAATTGTGCCTACCCTTTGATTTGCTCCATCTCTATCTATTCCCACCCGCAATCAAATGCTTATCTAATTTTGTAATTCTCATGTGATAGTTGTTTTTTTTCTTTTTATATTTATTCTAGTGTTAATCATATGAGCCATCTTAGCTCAACCGGTAGAGCACGTGGCTTTTAATCACGTGGTCGTGGGTTCGATTCCCACAAATGGCATGTATTTCAAAAAGAGAGTAAAAGGTATTTTACCAAAATATGTATGTGGATAAATATGTGGAGAAGCTTGAAAATGTAACTATACATGACGTATATGTAGTATGTTCTATTTTTATTAAAAGAACTCATGTTCTATGCTAGTCCTTGGGTTTATTATTTCAATTCTAGAGCAATGGAAAATTCATAAAATATAACTAAATATGCACCAAAATTGAATTTTTTTTCTTGGAAAAAAGAAAAAATAGAAATGTTAGTAAATACATCAATCAAAGACCTCTTGTTGCTATGCAACAATCAAACATTACAATGATAATTAAAAAATTAAATTTCACATGATGATATAAACTGAAATAGCAATAGGCATTTACTAATGGATTATATAAGTCGTCTTAGTTTAGCTGGTTCAATTTATGGCTTTTAATCACTTTGTTTGGGTTTAATTCCCACATACGATGTACATTTTAAACTTCAGACTTAGATCATATTGTATCTGAGCTACAAGCATTAGCAATTGTGCCTGCCTTTTGATTTTCTCCGTCTCTATTTGTTCCCACCCCCAATGAAATTAAAGTGTGGGATTTTACAAAGGGATAAACTTATCTAAGTATGTAACTCTCATGTGAAAATTGTTTTTCTTTTTCTGTTTATACGTATTCAAATGTTAATCATATGAGCCGTCTTAGCCCAGCTGGTAGAGCGTGTGGCTTTTAACCATGTGGTCGTTTGTTCGATTCCCGTAGATGACGTGTATTTCAAAAAAAGAGTAAAAGGCATTTTACGAAAATATGTATTTGGATAAATATGTGGAAAAGTTTGAAAATTTAACTATACATGGTGTATATGTAGTATGTTCTATTTTTATTAAAAGATCTCATGTTCTATGCTAGTCCTTGGGTTTATTTTTTTCCATGCATCAATCAAAGACCGCTTGCTGCTACGCGACTATCAAATGTAAAATTGATAATTAAAAAATTAACTTCACCTGATGATATAAACAGAAATGCTAATAGGCATATTATAAATAGATTAATGAACCGTCTAAGTTGATATGGTTTAATTTGTGGCTTTTAATCACTTTGTCTTCGGTCCAATTCCCACATGTGATGTACATTTTAAACTTCAAGCTCAAATCATATTGTATCTAAGCTACAAACTTTAGCAATTATGCTTGCCCTTTGATTTCCTCCAATGAAATTAAAGTATGGAATTTTTTAAAGGGATAAACTTATCTAAATTTTTAATTCTCATATGAAAGCTGTTTTTTTTTTGTTTATATTTATTCCAGTGTTAATCATCTGAGTTGACTTGGCTCAACTGATAGAGAGCATGCCTTTTAACCACGTGGTTATGGGTTCGATTCCCATTGATAGTGTGTTGAAGAGATGATTTGGGAACCCGAGGAGACAATGAAGAAGCAGAAACCCAACTGTTTGAGGAATAAAAATATAATGAAATTTTGAGGACAAAATTTTCTTTTAGGGGGTTAAGAATTGTAATATCGAACAAATCCTGATGGTAATGTTAACCCTAAATAGGCTATTTGAAAATTTTTATATTTTGTGAAAATGTGGGAGAAATAATTAATTTGATATAGATATAAGTTTCTACCGATTGGGTTGTCCAGGAATCTGTTAGACACTTGATCAGTACACCTTTAATTTTAAGTGATTGGTTATTAGAGTATCGGTGTTCAGTAGAAATTGATTTGTGTTCAGTATTTAGTTGAAAATTTATGTTTCTATGAAAGCTTGGTAGGGCCATAAATTTGATAGATTGCTTCCTTTTTAGATTTTTAATTTTTCAATCGATGGTCGGTAATTGCCCACTACCTGTCAGTATACCCTTTTATTTGTCTCTCTATAGTATTTTACCTCTCAATAACTTGTGATGACTATCTGCTGTTTTGCAAAGTAGGTACCTTGTCGGTAGACTTTAAGACATGTAGTCTATTGGTACATTCTTTTATTTTCTATTGGCTCCACTACCTTTTGATACTTCTAATTTTCCAATTCTTCCCGATACCATCCAGGAACCCCTCAGAACATTTTATTGTCGGTCCACTTCAATTACCTATTGGTGATGTTATTCTCTTACCTCTCAGATTTTAAATTTGTCGAACACTTGCTTGATACACTATATTTCCATTCAAATTGGTCGACACTTGCTTACAAATTTAAAATGTTGTCGGTTGCTTACATCCAATGAGATTTGTACTTTGACCGAACACTTAACACTTCCATTCAGTGCCATACTTATCTTCCACAGCACATTGTCAATCGGTGCCTTCTATTTCTATTTTTGCTCGGCACATCCATTAAACACTTGAATACAATTCAACTTGATTTGCACTTCCAATTTCCATCAGTACATGCTATCCTTGAGGTTTGAACCTTGGTCCAAGGAATGTCAAAATTGACTTTATAACACTATGCCATTTAATCTCTCTAATCATATATTACATAAATTACATTATATCACATATTTGTGGATATTCCAAATTTGTAGTGTTTCTAATTAATTTTCCATAAATTAGCACTTTTCATTTAAACCTTCCCTGCTCATCACTGAACATATCTTCTTAACCAAACAAAACTTCAAGTACTTAAACTTACAGGATTGACTTCCCAATAACCCAAGTGGACATATTAGGCACTTAAGCAATTTAGAGGTAAAGGAGGGCAACTAGGCAAATAATGGAAATGAGTTATAGATAAAAAGTGGAGTTGGGATTCCAGAACCCATAAAAGCCAAATTTCACCTCTTCTTTCACTGTTCTCCCTCTCGGCTCATACGCACACTCTCTCTCTCCCTCTCTCCTTACTTCCATCAAGGATCAATCGAAACACCATAAAACCCATACTCTAAAGACTTCAAAACTCATAACTTAATCTCTAGAGAGTTAGATCTAGTAAGAGAATTGACGTTTGCTAGGGAGAAAAAACCTAAGGTTTGATGATGGCTCGACTTGAAGTGAAATTGGTGACAAAAATTTAAGTAATTTTCTTATTTTTAACTTGGGTTTATATTCCTCTTTCATGATTTTGGAGTTTTTATTGGAATATGATGAAATAAATTTGGAAGCTTAAGTCACGGTAAGAGAGAAAAAAGTTAGGTTTTGAATGCTAGAGTTATGGATTGACATAGAATGATAAATATTATTGATTTTGGTTATTTGATGATGTCTCTTAGGAGTTAGACAAGACTGATCAAGGCAACACTCTTGCTGTGGAGAAAACTGTGAGTGACTATCCTCCGTTACACTAAGAGTGAATAGTTATGTTGAGTATAAATGATAAAAAATGATTTTAATTATGATTTGTGAAATTAATTTTGAAATAGATTTGTAAAATGTTTGTGATTGTGGTGTGCTCAACTTAAATGCTTTGATCAATCCATGTCTCTATTCTTAATCTCTAAAATGTTTGCATCATGTTATAATTAAATAATGATTATGAATTGTGAAATTTCATTCCATTGTGAATGGTTATGATATTGAAATGAGATATAGATTTTGTAACATGGAGCATGAAAATAAATAAACGACTATAGTCTAAGTCTTTCCACGGACCGGGCTATTAGGGTGGCGTGGTAAAGGCTGAATTAAAATTCAGTTGGAGGTAGACAAGATGGGAAGCCCCTCAAACTGGCTATGATAACGTGATAGCACCCCATGGAACTCCAAGCCAATGCCAAGGATGGGGAAAATGTTTTATAAAATAATTATGGAAAAATCTCTCGGTGGATTCTACAACGGCCATTGGTAGAAATGTGTTTTCGGCAAAACCTTAGAAAAGTTTTGAAAGGAAAATAAACTTGGTTGTTAATAGGAATATATGAGTCATGAGAATTTGTTATAGATTTATTTTGTGCAATGATTTTTTGTATTACGTTTAGATATATTTGATATACTCATTTGACACAACCACCTTCATCCCTCATTTATGTTCAATATACTATTGCACTTCATTCACTAAGTATTTTATTCTCACCCTTCTCTTTTTATCTCTTTTAGGGGAAGTTTAGCTTGAAGACTTAGTCATCATCTAGATTGCTGGTCAAAAGAAATTATTTTTGTTGATCCCTAATAGGTACCAACCTTGAGAGCATTTTTGGGAACCATTTGTACCCATGTAGATTGTTCACCCAATCCACTAGAATCCCATAATTCATATCCGTTCTTTTGTTACCATTGTTTTGAATGATAGATCTAAAATATCTAAAACATTTACTTTTTTTTGCATCCTATCTTTTTAACTTAATCATTTTTTTTATTATTCTGATAACTACCACCAAACATATATCTCTTATATTCATTTTTGACTAATTCAATGTAAATCCTTTGAATTTTAATGTGTCGCTCCATAACTCCAATTTAACACTAATACCTTCCCCAATTTTATTGACCAACGCTGTATCATTTGCAAAAAAAATATATACCATGGCTCTTCATTTTGGATTCTTTTCATTATTTTATCAATTAGTATTACAAAATAGAAGGAACTTGATGCTGAATCTCGGTGAAATCCAATATTAATTGGGAAGTCATCACTTAAACCCCCACAAGTTCTTACATCAATAACAACTCCCTCATACATATATTTGATGAGATCAATGTATTTTAAGAAAATTCTCTTCTTCATCAATGTCTACCACAGTATATCTATGGGAACCCTATAATATTTTTTTTCTAACTCTATGAATATCATATGTAGCTGTCTCTTCTATACTCCAAATGTTTTCATCAAACATATGAGTAAATGAATGGTTTCAATTATGGATCGTTCTCCTATGATTCAATTTGATTCTGAGACATATTTACTTCCAATTTCAATTTATACTTAAACACTCTCTCCCACAACTTCATAGTATGACTAACTTCTCATGTTTGAATTTGAGTTTTGCCGATCACTAATAAATAAAGAACTAATGGTTAATCAGTTAAGGACTCATTATTTTTGTTGGTAAGGCTCTTGCCGTTGAGTATGAATCAAGCAATTAGGCATACTAATTAAGAAATTAAACTTCAAAATTCAAAAGATTTTATTACAAAAATATTATATGAGCCATCTTAGCTTAGCTGATAGAGCACATGATTTTTAACTACGTGGTGCTGAGTTCGATTCCCACAGATGGCATGTATTTCATAAAGCTAGTAAAAAGCATTTTACCAAACTATATATTTGGATAAATATATGGAAAAGTTTGAAAATTTAATCATACATAACATATATATATTCTATTTTCATTAAAAGAACTCATGATCTATGTCCTTGGATTTACATTTTCAATTCTAATGCCATGGAAAATTTATAAAATATAATTGAAGATGCACCAAAATTGAATTTTTTTCCAAAAAAGAAATGTTAGTAAATACGTCAATCAAAGACCTCTTCCTACTATGCAATAGTCAAACATAAAAATGATAATTAAAAAATTAAACTTCATATAACATATAAACTGAAATGCCAATAAACATATTACAAATGGATTAAATGACCTATCTTAATTGAGCTGGTTCTAGCTTTCAATACTTTGTCATGGTTTCAGTTCCCACATGTGATGTCATTTCAAAGTTCATATTATATACCTAGAAAAGGTTTAAAATATTTTTGATAAAAATTCCAAACAAGGTTAAGTTCAGCTTATAGAAAATATATTATGTTACTTGTAAAAGCATTATAATATTTGTACACACATAGTAGCATAAACTCAAGTTGGACTTATAAAAAATATATTATACAAATCATCTTGGTTTAACTCATAGAGCACATTTCTTTTAAGTATTAAAAGTTGGGATGACAATATCTGACCCTATTTGATGTTACCTGAAAAATCTGATCTGTTAGATCTTTTTTTTTTTTGTTTCCTAATAATCGGGTTAGGGTTGAGTTTTAATATAAGAGTAGTTGGGTCGGTTTGATACAGATTTAGGTTATAAATAATCCGACCTGATACGGCTCGATAACAATTTATAATAAAATAAAATTTTATCACAATATTATATTATTAAATTTAAATAAAAAAGTTTTTTTGGATTTGTTATAAATTTGATTCTCATTCTTTTTCGATCAAACATTGCTCTTTGTTGCACTAGCTGCTCTACCACTCACCACCTCTCTCTGCCACCTCTAAAGTCGAGCTTTACTTTCCCCTTCTTCACCACCTCTATCTACTACCACCAAATCCTAGCTTCACTTTCCCCTTTATCCCCTTCATCACTGCCTCTCTCTGCTGTTGATTTTTTCAATCCAACTACTAAATCCTCCTTCACACACTAGACATATCTAAAGTATCCAAAATAGTCTCTACTCTGAACACCCTAGACTATAACCTCGAATAACTAATGTTTGGATGATTTATGTCTCTTCTCTATGGTTCTTGTGCATGTACTCTTTACTTGTACATGTTCTTTTGATTTTTGTGCTTGGAGAAATGGAGGAAATTGTTAAGTAGGTTAGAAGTTGTTAGATGTCATATCTTAAGCATCTGTTTGACCCCAATTTTGGATTATTTATTTTGCACAAACCAATTTATTTATTATTTCTTTCTTTACATGGTATAGACTTTGAAAAATATCAAGTGGATTTAGTTTCCTATTTTTCTTTTTCATACAAATTATGGCTAGTTCTTGATTTAATTCAAGTGGACTCCTTATATGATTTAGATTTGTTAACATGGGTAAGGTATGGATGGTTTCGGGTTGGATCAAATCATATTTTAGAAACTTGTATATATCGGATCGGATCGGATCATATCAGATTTTAGAAAAACACATAGAGTCGGTTATGGTTTTATATTTCTTTGATCCAAATTGAATTAGAGTTAAATATAGATATTATGATTAGGGTTTAGGGTCAAATATGGGATTAACATGGCCCGATCCATTATCATCCCTATTACAAACGCCTTGTGAATTGTTGCATGAGGAAAGTGCTCTAATGATCTAGTATTTGCCAAAAGATGTCATTAATATGATTAATTTATTAATGATATCCTTAGAAAAGGGTGGAAAGCAAAGAGAATGTGGAATTTTTTTTGGTGTCCTTTTTTTTTTAATAAACTACCAGTATCTGGTAATCACTTTTGGCTCGATCAAAACCGGTTCGAGACGAGTTGGATCCTTAACGAACAAAACTCTCACAATATCTTTTTTCTCCATACACATGACTAGAATTAGAAACCTTACTTAAGAGATATCAGTGTTCAACTACTAGACTAACTAGGCATTGGTTTTTTGTTGCCTTCTAAAGACTAAACATTTGACTCTTGCACCTCTGGTGGACTGGTTTAAATTTTATAGCTTGTATATAGATTTTGGGCACATTTTTTTTAGTAGTTTACTAGGGAATTTGAAGACAGAATAATGAAGAGGTAATAAATAGGATGACATAACTTTTATCATGGAACTCAAGCTATTAGGACTTTGTAACTTGAATGCGAGTTAGAATTCCCAAAATCCGGTGTTATCAGTTCCTCATTAACAAGGTTTGTCTGTTGGTTCCTACTCCTCCATTTACTATCCTTTTTAATGTGGATGGAAACTCCATTGGTAATCCGATGCCATTTAATTTTTGATTTCTTAGGTTACAACCATTATAAATATGAAATTAAGGGACGTTTAGTTCAGGTTATAGCATGTTTATGAAAAAGGATTTTGAAATTTAGTTTTATAAGCTTAGTTATTTATCTCATTCAAATATCTTGCCCTTGATGGCACCCACTTTGTCCACTCATGTCTACCATTAGAGTATTCTTTAGTAGAATTTGGAGGGTTGACTTAGTTCATATATTGAGAAAGGGGAACTAATGTATGGATTTTATAACTAAGTTGAGAGTCCATTCCAGAGTTCAATTTTATCAATAAAGTTAAAAAACAATGACATATTTTTTAAAATCATGAAACAACTCTAGAGGAAAGTATATAGAAATGGACCTTACATAGAGCTGTACTAGGCATAAGCATGCATTAAAGGCATAAACTTAAGTTCGAATTAAGTAGCCTAATTAAAAATTTATCAGGGGTTTTAAAGCATTATGTAGCTTTCAATGAAGTTGACATGATGCCATAGTGTAACCCGCAATCATTTTTGTTTTTAAAATTAATTTGTATAATAAAAACTTTAACTATCACAAAATTGTAAGCTAATACTTCATCATATTAATGATGCCAAAGAGCTATAGCTCAACTGACATCATCTCCCCTCCCCCTTATAAAGATCCCGAGTTTGAACCTCCTTATGTACCCAAAAAAAATGAAGAAATAAATATTACACCAAAGATTTGATTAATCAAAGTGTACTAAGCTGGTGCAAAACCAGAAATTTATCTCTAAAAGATAATATAACATGTATTGGGTAATTATAATAGAATAAATAATATCTAATAATAAAATTATTGAAAATATATGAATTTTTTTTTTTAAAAAAAAAAAAATTTTGTGGGAATGTTAAGTCATTCCTATAAGTAAACATACATCATGTCCTTATCCCGCATAATTTACACATAAAATGAAATTAAAAGAGCAATCAACAATGGAGAAAATATGGTAGTTGAGATAATAATTCATCTAGCACGAAACTCAGAGGTCTTGTGAAAGCACCGAGTTATCCTTAATCTCGACCAATACAAAAGAAAATTAGAGAAAGAAATTGTTAGCCAGTAAAAATGAATGTAAGAGACTAATTTATTAAACAAAAACAATGATACATAGTTGAATTGGATAGAAATTTCATATCATATGATATGTACTATGCATGCCATTCAAATTATACGATGCAAAAAAGTTCAAAACCTTAAAGTAATTATTAAGATGACTTCTAGTTTCACCATTTATTGCGTGGTAATATAATAGATTTACTATAATTAAATACCGTCAGCAAAACTCTATGAAATCAGTGTCGATCATTTTAACTATGTTATATAAATAGTAAGATGCTTACTTTTATATAAATAGTACCATAAAAGAAATGATCAACTAAAAGTCTAGGTTGTCACAACCATAAAGAAGGGGGAAGTGCTAGCTACGATCATTATTTATCATCAATCCTTGCCCTATGACTGAACAACTATAGTGTGATCATGTGGAGATGTCTTATTTTGTGCAAAATAGATTTTACATAATCTCGTTATTTTTTTGTCCTGTTGAACAGACCAATAATTTGGAATAACTTATAGAAATCGTTTATATCTATCTGGCCTTATTGTCCTAGTCCTGGCTTCATTTTTCTGTTATGTTTTCTTGCCAAAATAAAATGTGTTAACTTAATCATTTTGGGTTGGTTTCTTCATGAATCATCTCGAGCCGATGGTTGTATCGATAATCTTTACGAACCAATACTATTGTTTCCACAATTTTGTGCTCCTTTTTTTCTTTTGAGTGGTTCTTTGTACCTGATTTGTCTTGTGTTGTCTTCTCATCTAAACCAATCTGGTTTTTTTTCCCTACTATATGGGGAAGAGAAACCATTTTTGGGGAACGGTTGATCAGTTCATTTTTAACTGTTCCCTCCCCTTTTTATTATTAAAATGCCCTTATGGGCATAAATTCTTTTCCTTTTCCATTTCCACTTCCATATAGGTTATGAGGAAATAGAGTATGGGCAAGCTTTTATGTAGAAAGATCAAGATTTGTTGATAATGAAGTGAAATCAATCATCCGAAGATTGCCTATGCAAATGAAGGTACAAAACTGCATGATTTTCAATTCTAGGACTGATTTAAGAATTGATGATTATATCAAAAAACAATTTAGTTCATATTACTTTGGTTAACAGAGATGTTATTTGTTATGACAAATCTCATGCATGAGGTGACCTTTTTTTTAATGAATCAAATATGGAATAAAGGGTTAAAAGAAAGTTGGATACTTGGATAGAAATAATGATAGGAAATTTGGAGTTAAGTATTGATAAATTTGAACAAAGGACGAATATAGTTGTACTGGTTTAGCTCTTTGGGAACAATTCTTTCTATAAACCTCATAATCTCTAGTCTATTAGTAATCACAACACACCACATCATGGTACCAATGTTGGTCTGATGATATTATAGAAAAGAAAAGCAAATTAGGTATAGATTGTTTATCTCTTCGGCGAATCCCTACTTGCACCGTGATATGTGAGCTATGACTATTGCTAGACTAGAGATTGCAAGGATTGTAGAAATAAGTTGTTCATAAGAACCTGAACCCTTGTAAGTGTATCTTTTCTTATTTTCTTTTTCTTATGCCTTTTGCTTTGGTAAAAGTTTCCATCTTTTATGTTTTTGTAAGATGATTGTGAGATAACTTTCAGATTAAGATTTTGTAACAAAGTGAAAAATAGTGTATCTTTTCTCATAAGTAAGCATCTTTCCATTTATTGATTTACTAATAATGATACAGAAACAATATAGAAAGAGATGTCTATTAATATTAAGAGTATAGGTAGGATAGGCTCTTGATATATCTATGGTGATGAAATTTAAAATAGCAAGCTAAGAATGGAGAAAGGAAACTTCAAGAGATTATTGAAAAATCAAAGTGAGATTACATAGAGAGAAGGCATGTTTTTCATACCCATTAAACACAACCACCTACCCTATTTATAGAGAAGGGGAAAGGGAGGTAAGAGAGGAGTTAAATGAGGGAGAGGAGAGGGCATTGCCCTCTCCTAGCTGCTGGTCCCAACGGCTGGTGAGAACTAGCCGTTGGGCAGTCCCCAAACGGCTAGTTCTCTACTAGCCGTTGGGGGCTTTTGCCCCCACTTTGAGTGGGCTGGGCCAATTAAGGCCCAGCTGCTGAGGTTTGGATGGCCCATATTGGGCCTTACAATGGGATTACAAAAGGGCTTAGAGAATGTCCTTTATAGGGGCTGAATTTAGACCTCCTTAGAATCACATTTTAAGACTCCTAGTTAGGGCATCTTGAAGGGAGTGCTAAAGAGCTCAATTATGCCTCATTTCAACACTCCCCCTCAAGTTGGGTGTGTATGTATCTATAACGCCCAACTTGACCATATTTTTGTGTATGTGATTGGCGGTCCCCGGCTTGGTGAAGATGTCGGCTACTTGATCATCACTTCTTGTAAAGCTTGGAGTGATGAGCTTTTCTTCAAACTTTTGTCTTACAAAGTGACAATCCACCTCAATGTGCTTTGTTCTCTCATGAAAAACCGGATTTGAGGCTATGTGAATTGTCGATTGATTGTCACAATGGAGTTGGATTGGAGTAGGAATGGAGAACCCTAGTTCTTTAATTAGAGCCTTTAGCCAGACTATCTCACTTGATGCGGCTGCTATGGCTCTATATTCGGCTTCGGCACTTGACCTTGATACCACATGTTGTTTCTTGTTTTTCCAAGCTACTAAATTTCCTCCAACAGTCATGCAATTCCCTGTGGTTGATCGTCTAACCTCTGAGTCTCCGGCCCAATCCGCATCACAATACCCTATGATTTGTGAGTTATTGTTCCTTTTCATCCAAATTCCCATGCCCGGTGTGCCCTTTAGGTAGTGAAGGATTCTTTCGGTAGCTTTCCAATGCTTCCTTTTGGGCTTGTGCATATGTTGGCTTACTTGACTTACGGCAAAGGAGATATCTGGTCTTGTTATGGTGAGATATATCAATCTTCCTACGAGCCTTTGGTATCTTTGTTCATCCTCATATTTTTCATCATCATCCTTAAAAACACAAGCGGAGCTAATAGGATTGCATACAGGCTTGGCACCTAACTTTCCTGTTTCCTGCAAAAGATCAAGCACATACTTTCTTTGTGATAGAACTAGCCCATTTGGACAATAGGCAAGTTCTATCCCTAAGAAGTACTTTAGTTTTCCTAAATCCTTAATATCAAATTTTGTTTGTAAAAAACCTCTCACTAGGTTGATTAGTTCTAAATCATTTCCGGTTATGATTATGTCATCTACATAAACTAACACTACAATGATTTTTCCATTTTGTTTTTTAATGAAGAGAGAAGTATCACTATTGCATTTTTTGAAATCATGATCAAAGAGAGTAGAGCTAAGTTTGGCATACCAAGCTCTTGGAGATTGTTTGAGGCCGTAAATTGCTTTCTTAAGTTTGCACACCTTGTTGTGTTGATGAGAAAAGCCCGGTGGAATCTCCAAGTATACTTCCTCTTCTAGATCTCCTTGTAAAAATGCATTGGCTACATCCATTTGAAACATTGGCCAAGAGTGATTGATTGCAAGAGACATCAATACTCGAATTGTGTTCATCTTGGCTACCGGTGCATATGTTTCCTTGTAGTCTATTCCATAAGCTTGAGTAAAGCCCTTTGCTACTAATCTAACTTTGTATCTATCAATGCTTCCATCACTCTTATGCTTGATCTTGTAAACCCATTTGCATCCCACAACCCTCTTTCCTTTAGGAAGAGATGTTATCTCCCATGTTCTATTTCTTGCTAAAGCATCTAGCTCATTCTTCATGGCTTGGATCCATTGAGGATAATGTTTTGCTTCTTCAAAGTTTCTTGGCTCTTGGTGGAGATCTATGTTCTTGATAAATCTTTGGTGGCTACAAGACATGTTAGCAATCGAATAATATTTGGAAATGGGATGTGAGGTCACCTTTGAGTTATAGAACACTCTTTTGTTGATCCATTCTGATGGAGGAAGTCTGAGTCTTGTTGATCTTCGAGGAGGAGGTGGCTCTTCTACATTTTGATCCTCTTGTTCTATGCTTTGCTCTTGATCTAAGTTGTCTCTCCCTTCCTCTTGGACGGATTCTTGATCAGAATTGGATGGGATTGATTCTTATTGAGTTGGATCATTTTCAGATTGTATTGGTTCTCTTTCTTCTTCATTTCGATGAGCATGATCTTTGATGGGAGGAAGAATTATGTTCCATTGGTCTTGAGCACCCTTTTCCTTTGATTGTTCTTGAACCTCTTTTCCTGCAAAGTAAGGCTTTCTTTCCACAAATATCACATCCTTAGATGTGTATAATTTTTTGGTTAAAGGATCATAACATTTATATCCTTTTTCAAAGGCAGAGTATCCTAGGAACACACACTTTCTTCCCCTCTCATCTAGTTTGTTTCTAAAGTTTTCTGGTATATGCACATAACAAATGCACCCAAAGACTCTTAAATGGAAAATACTAGGTTTCCTTCCTAAGAGTAGTTCTAAAGGAGATTTTCCTTCTAGAACTTGAGAGGGCATGATATTAATAAGATGGGCAGCGGTTTTAATGGCTTCACCCCAAAATTCTTTAGGTACATTGGAGTGAAACATCATAGCTCTAGCCGTCTCAAGCAAGTGTCTATTTTTCCTCTCAGCAACTCCATTTTGTTGTGGAGTGTATACACATGATTTTTTATGAATGATTTTTTTCTCTTCTAGGAAATTTTCAAATGCATGACTAGTGTATTCTCCCCTATGATCCGATCTAAGGATTTTGATATTTGCATTGAATTGCTTGGTTACATATCTATAATAGCTCTTAAGTGCTTCAAAAACTTCAGATTTAGATACTAGTAAATATACCCATGTGTATCTAGTTTTGTGGTCAATGAATGTGACAAAGTACTTAAAGCCATTATGAGAAACTATAGGAGAGGTCCACACATCAGAATGAATGAGTTCAAAGGCATTCTCATATATTGTATTTGAAATTGGATAGTACACTCTAGTTTGTTTTCCAAGAATACAAGCTTTGCAATGCCTATTTTCTACTTCTTGATTTGGAAATAGGCGTTTCAAAGCTAACTCTCCCGGATGACCTAAACGAGCATGCCATATAGAAGACATTCGACTTTGAACTCCAAAAGCTTGATTCTCTTGATCTAAGTAGTATAGGTTGTTCCTCCTAGACCCCTTGCCAATCAAGTGATTCATTTTGAGATCCTGAAATGTAACTTGGTTAGGATCAAAAGTAACTTTGCATTCTTGATCTTTAGTAATTTTACTAATGGATAGGAGGTTAGAGTTGAATTTAGGTACATATAAAGCTTTAGTTTTCTTGCCAAGGAGTTCTATTTCACCTAAATGATCAACTCTAAGTTTTTTACCATTAACAACTTTGACAATCTTATGACTAGATAGAGGAATGAATTTCTTACTTTTGCTTTTATCTTTGACCATATGATTGTCACAACCCGAATCAATAAGTCATTTATCAAAGTGAGATGAGTTTAAGTTATTACCGGATTGTAGAGCAACTTAGCTAAGGAGCTTTCTCATCTCTTTTTGCATTTCCTCCATCTTGGATTCGAGTGCAGCAACTTGAGAGACTTGTTGTGCATGTGCTGGTTGCTCCATCTCCCTTTTGAAGTTCTTTGGGCGCAAATTGGGATAAAGAAACCAGCATCTATCTCTTTTGTGGCCGGGCTTCTTGCAATTGGTGCACACCTCCTTTTTCATGAAATTTTGAGATTTGTTGGCCACATGATCTTCTTGGACAGCTTTGAATGCTTGTGCTTCAGATTTGAGCTTGTTTGAATCTTCTAGCTTCATACTAGCTTCGGCCCTTTGAATCATATATTGAACTTCTTGGAATGAATGGAACATCTTCATTCTAAGAATTTCTTGACGAATAGAAGTATATTCATCTCCAAGACCCATAAGAAAACCAAAGGTCATGTCTTCATCATTTCTTTGAAGAAGAGTCTTGAGATTAGAAGTTGGAGGCCTAAGAAGATTAAGCTCATTCCAAAGATCCCTATATTCCCCAAAGTATTCGGGTAGGGTTTTACCTCCTTTTTGAATCTTGAAGATTTTCCTCTTTAGCTCAAAGATTCGTCCGGTGTTGGTCTCTTGTCCATATAATGCATGCATTTGATCCCACAAAACCTTTGCATTTGGTATACAAGTAACCATTGCTTTGTGGGTTTTGTCAAGAGACATTTGGAGTAGCACCACCACTTGATCATCTTGTTTCTTCCAAGCTTTGAATGAAGGATCGACATTATCTAAGGGAACCTCCAATATGTGATTTTCAAGATTGAAGAAATTCAAGGATCTCTTGATGGTGTCTTGCCATGCATTGTAATTGGAAGAATCTAAAAGAATGGAAGTGAACATGGAGGTGCTAATTTGTGGTGGTGGGTTACCAACACCGGAAGAAGAAGGTATCGAAGCCTGCTCTGATACCATGATGAAATTTAAAATAGCAAGCTAAGAATGGAGAAAGAAAACTTCAAGAGATTATTGAAAAATCAAAGTGAGATTACATAGAGAGAAGGCATGTTTTTCATACCCATTAAACACAACCACCTACCCTATTTATAGAGAAGGAGAAAGGGAGGTAAGAGAGGAGTTAAATGAGGGAGAGGAGAGGGCATTGCCCTCTCCTAGCTGCTGGTCCCAACGGCTAGTGAGAACTAGCCGTTGGGCAGTCCCCAAACGGCTAGTTCTCTACTAGCCGTTGGGGGCTTTTGCCCCCACTTTGAGTGGGCTGGGCTGGGCCAATTAAGGCCCAGCTTCTGAGGTTTGGATGGCCCATATTGGGCCTTACAATGGGATTACAAAAGGGCTTAGAGAAGGTCCTTTATAGGGGCTGAATTTAGACCTCCTTAGAATCACATTTTAAGACTCCTAGTTAGGGCATCTTGAAGGAAGTGCTAAAGAGCTCAATTATGCCTCATTTCAACATATGGGACAGGCCCCAATAGGCAATAAATCATGGTGGTAGAATAAAAAAACATAAATTGCTATCCAAACCAAACAAGAGTGTTATAGGAACCTTAAAGATAATAATAGTAACGATACATATAAAAAATACAAAAGTGCAAAAAAAGAGATGAAAAAAATTATCCACAAATCAAAGAGTAAAGTGTATAACGAACTATATAAAAGACTAGAAACTAAAGATAGAGAAAAAATGTGTTGAAAATGAGGAGGAGATGTACATTGTATGTAGCTCAATGCCTCCCATTTACTATGAGCTATTTCACTCCAATTTGGACAACAACAAAGAAGCAATAAATCAACCATCTAAGTCCAAGAAGAAGAAGGCTAAAAAGGGCAAGAAATGAGCCATCACATAGCCTAAACCCACGGCCCAAATATGGGCAGAAAGATAGGCAGATTTCTGGACAAAAAATGTCCAGAAATCTGCCCATTAAACTAGCCCAACATTAGGGCATAAGTTAGCCCGAATTTGTCCAAGCTTAGGAGTCCAAAAAGTCCAAGTTTTATGCTCCATTCAAGGTTCAAAAAGGGCTTCATTCAAGGCCCTTCAAGGCCCAAGAAGAAGCTCAAACAATGCAAGGGCAGAATGGGCAAAATTTATAACGGCTAGTTTTTGGGTTTGTGTCTACCGGCTAGTTTTTGTGTTTACCGGCTAGTTCTTCTCTCTACTGGCTAGTTGAACCATTTTTGGCTATAAATAAGTCTCCTCTCTTCATTTGTAACACACAATTGAGCTTGGTCTCAAACTTAGAATAGAATAGAGCATAGTCTCTCAAAGTGTGTCTTTGTATTCTTGAGCTTTGTCTCAACACAAAAATGTCTTGTAATTGATAGTTCATCAATACAATACTTTGAGTTTATTCTCACAAATTCAAGTGTTCTTTCTTTGTTGTTCATCAACACATCCAAATACACAAACACCAAGTCTTCTCTTCCTTGCTCAAACATCAAAACCCTAGCTCACCAATCTAGCTTCCGCATTCCAAATTTTAACATGGTATCAGAGCGGGTTTCACTTCCTCTCCTCACTTCTGAAAATTACCTACAATGGGCAAAAATTATGCAAAGGCTCTTGAATTTGTACAATGCATTGGAGCATATCCAAAATGAGCCACTTGATGCATCCAACCCCAATTTTGAGCAATGGAAGAAGAAGGACGATTACATCTTTTTGATGTTACAAAATTCGCTGGACAAAGCTCACCAAACCATGATGGCTGGCTGTCCAAGCTCAAAATCCGTGTGGTCCACTCTTGAAGGGCTGTACGGGAACAAACACAACTTGGGAAGGGTCTTTGAGCTTCAACAACAAATCTCCAAAGTTGAAAGAGGTGGCAAAACCCTACCTCAAGTCTTCGGCGACCTTGAAAAGCTATGGACAGAAATGGAGACTTTGAGGCCACTAACAATGGACCTCAATGTTCTACAACAAAGGAGAAATGAAGACAAGACATTTGCTTTGCTCATGTCTCTTGGAGAGTCGTTCAAAGAGGTGCGCCAAGAAATCCTAAGAAGGAAAACTCTACCATCCTATGAGGAGGTTAGAGGAATGATCCAAAGAGCCGAAACCTCTAAGAGGCTTGAGGAAGAAAGCCAACCGCAAATGGAGGTCTATGGCTTCAAAGTGACGGTGGAGGAGCAACATGCTGAGAACGTGTGCCCCCATTGCAAAAGAAAAGGCCACACCAAAGAAAGGTGTTGGGACTTGCATCCAAACCTCAAGTCAAACGGAGCTAGGCTGGATCAAAGAAGGAGTGAACTGCCTATTAAAAAAAAAAAAAAAGGTATAAGCTCCAATCCAAATTTAAATGCCTTTAAATATGTGCATTGCCATATTAGAGAAACCCCTTGCATATCTAGAGAAGGATACAAATTTATCATATCATTCATTGATCATCACTCTAGATATACATGGGTATATATGCTTAAAGATTTGGCAAAAGCACATAATGCATTTAAAAAGTACTATCATCTTGTCACTAAGGTGTACAATACATCAATTCACACACTTAGAACGGATGATAGAAATAACATATGCCCAAACTTTGAAAACTTCTTAAACCAAAAGGGTTTAACATTAGAAATTATGAGTCATGACAACCTCATTATAAATGAGGAAGATATAAATATGCTTGCATGCACGCTTCTAGAAAATGCAAATATGACTCATGAATATTGGTGTGATGCAATTAGCACCGCCTCTCACTTGTACAATCGTATGCCCCAAGAATCACTTAATAACAAGTCTCCATTAGAGACAATTAGAAGTAGCAAACCAAACCTCATGCATCTTAGGACATTCGGATGTGTTTGTTACATAAATGGGGAACGATGCATATTCTTAGGATATGGTCCAAGGAAAAATGGATACATTTGTTATAATCCTAAGACTAACACGGCATACATGTCGAAAGATATGAAATTTGTCGAAACAGAATTTTATTTTGCAGAATCCGGTGATAAAGCACCACTAAGTCTGCCTATTGAAGCTTCAATTGTGAAGCAAGAGGGAGAGCAAGAATGCCAAGTACATGAAGCACTCATCGGGCATCAAGTTGAGGGGGAGCCAAGAACTAAAGCCAAAAAGAAAAAGGCTAAGGAGGCTCAACCAACCGACATCACTTTCGCAAGTCACGGCTCCATGGAAGTCCATTCGCCGGACTTGAGGGGGAGTGTTGAAAATGAGGAGGAGATGTACATTGTATGTAGCTCAATGCCTCCCATTTACTATGAGCTATTTCACTCCAATTTGGACAACAACAAAGAAGCAATAAATCAACCATATAAGTCCAAGAAGAATAAGGCTAAAAAGGGCAAGAAATGAGCCATCACATAGCCTAAACCCACGGCCCAAATATGGGCAGAAAGATAGGCAGATTTCTGGACAAAAAATGTCCAGAAATCTGCCCATTAAACTAGCCCAACATTAGGGCATAAGTTAGCCCGAATTTGTCCAAGCTTAGGAGTCCAAAAAGTCCAAGTTTTATGCTCCATTCAAGGTTCAAAAAGGGCTTCATTCAAGGCCCTTCAAGGCCCAAGAAGAAGCTCAAACAATGCAAGGGCAGAATGGGCAAAATTTATAACGGCTAGTTTTTGGGTTTGTGTCTACCGGCTAGTTTTTGTGTCTACCGGCTAGTTCTTCTCTCTACTGGCTAGTTGAACCATTTTTGGCTATAAATAAGTCTCCTCTCTTCATTTGTAACACACAATTGAGCTTGGTCTCAAACTTAGAATAGAATAGAGCATAGTCTCTCAAAGTGTGTCTTTGTATTCTTGAGCTTTGTCTCAACACAAAAATGTCTTGTAATTGATAGTTCATCAATACAATACTTTGAGTTTATTCTCACAAATTCAAGTGTTCTTTCTTTGTTGTTCATCAACACATCCAAATACACAAACACCAAGTCTTCTCTTCCTTGCTCAAACATCAAAACCCTAGCTCACCAATCTAGCTTTCGCATTCCAAATTTTAACAAAATGATCTACAAAATTGCCAAACTAAGGGAGAGAAAGGGAAAAGATTTAAATGACGTCAGGTGTATTAAGAGTGAAACCAATAGCATACTTGTGAGGAATAAGAACATAAGAAAGCGTTAGAATGATTATTTTGATAATTTCTTTAATGTTAAAAGCACAATAGATATAAGAAATATCGAGATACCTGTAGAAGAGGTTAATAGAGATTTTCAACATAAGATTTGTCCCTATGAAGTGAAGGAGGTTTTAAAGAGAATAAAGAATAATAAAACTATAGGACCTAGTGGTATTCCCATTGAAGTGTGAAAAAGTTTGAGTAATTTTGGTATAATAATGTTAATGGATATTTTCAACAAAATTTGACAAATCAAGAGAATGCCTCAAACATGGAGGGCGAGCACACTTGTACTACTATATAAGAATAAATAAGGAATACAAGATTGCTCTAATTACATAGAAATTAAATTTATGAGCCATATTATGAAACTATGAGAGAGAGTGATAGAGTATAGATTGAGATTAGAGATAAGTATGTTTCAGAATCAATTTGGATTTATGCTAAGAAGATCCACCATGAAAACAATCTATTTATTAAGACATTTGATGAAGATATATAGAGTAAAGAAAAGAGACCTACATATGGCACTGAGTTTTAGGCTATTAAACCACAACAAGATCAAAAAATGGCTGCAGCAGAAATAAGAATACTTAGATAGATGTGTGGCAAAAATAGAAGAGATAAAATTAGAAACGAAAAGATTTGTAATAAATTGGGAGTTAGTTTAATTATGGATAAAATGCAAGAATGTCGTTTGAGATGGTTTGGGTATGTGCAAGAAAGACCGAAAGACGCTCCAATTAGGAGAACCAAGAACTTAAATATAAAAAAATTAGTAAAACGTAGATGTAGACTGCTAAAAACTTGGATGCAAATTATCTGTAAAGATATGATAATTAAGGGTTTAGTGAGGAGATGGTCTTTAATAGAAATGAGTGGCATCGGAAAGTCCGCACAAATTAAATTAACATCTTCTTTTTTATTTTTCATATTGTCTCTCAAATGACCAACTCCAATTATTAGGATTAAGGTTTAAATTATTGTTACTGTTGTTTGTTTCTTCTTTATTTTTTACAAAGGGCCTTGTTAGTGGCTGTCTCTCCTTAAGGAGAAAAACTTGAGTACCTTTCAAATCAAAATTATCTAGTTAGAGGAGGATGATCTTTTGTTTTCATTTCCAAACTAGATGGGCACAAGTGGTTATAAACTACATTTCCATAGCTTGTGGTTTGAAATATGGACCAATGAAAAGGATCTATCAAACTAATTTGGTTTGGTACATAATGACATTGGACAATTGGAAAAGGTATGGGAATTATTGGACTCATGTAGGCCAAATCTTGTCTGGTTTTCACATATCACAGTAAAATTAGAACTAATCTAGTGTAATTGCGGATTTTAACTAATTTGATACACGACTAGAAAATGTTGGCAGATATAATGGTAATTGTAACAAGATCAGCTCGTGGTGTAAACTCTGGTACTATGAGAGGCCTCATGACCATATGACCTAGGAAGCATCATTTGATAGGTACCAACAAATGGGAGGTTGTTATGCCCCGACCCGTAGGTCCTGGCAAGTGACAACTGTCGTGCTACCTTAAAATACATGTGAGTCTCACCCTATGTTTTAAAGCACCGCAAGGCATTCACAAATCCCTATAAAACCATAGGCCAACCTAGCCATTTCAATTCCAACCAATCCATAAAACAAAGTAAAATATCCTCTTAGGGAATGGAAGTCAAAACCATTACCAATAATTCCCAGAAGAAATCCATGAAGGAGAAAAATAAGCATCCTCAATGAAATTGAAATAAAAATAAGTCCATTCAAAAAAATATATATATAAGTTTAAATAGTTCCCAAATAAGTTTTTTTTTTTACAAAACTGCCCTCCTCAGGTCTAACAATCAACACCTCAAAAGTTAGGTAAAATCTATACCAAGAACAAGTGTCTAACAGTGATATTCCCAAATTTGGTTCTAAACGACCAAGAGTGTTCATTAAACTTCCTTTGTAACAATGAAATTGGAAGGCGTGAGTATAATTTATATCCAATGAGTGTATAACATATTATGAGAATAAATGGGGAATAATTATGAATATGCCATATAATTATCTTAAAATCATATAGTTGTAACCATAGAGAATAGGATTTATCATCAAATACAAAAATAAAAACAAGATTTTCAACCAATCATATTGTATAAATCATATGCATCCAATTATCTCAATTTGTTTTTGGAAAACCATGATATTACCAAAATCTTTCCATCAAAAGTTTGACCTGACCGATGGTGGAACTGTCAATGGGTTTTCATTATCATCAATTGCAAATATTTACCCTAATCTTGGCTTTGACTCAGGCCTCCCCTAGGGTGCAACCAGACTAGTCCGAATGGAGGATTTCAGAGGCACCTTTCGAGCGTAGCTACCTACTCAGCCAAATAAACGTCCAACTATGTCACCCCATCGGGTTGCTCTATGGAGAGAATGTATAGCCATTAACATGCACAAAGTACCATTTTACAATCATCAGATCATACATCAAAATATGCCAACAATTATTTAAACACATCTCAAATCATAAGTTCAAAGTCTACATGTTCAATGTGAATCAATCCACATGACATATTGATTTCAATTTAACACATGGATGCATTTTAACTAATTTGATACATGACTAGAAAATGTTGGCAGATATAACAGTAACTGTAACAGGATCAGCTCGTGGTGTAGACTATGGTACTATAAGAGGCCTTATGACCATACGACCTAGGAAGCATCATTTGATAGGTACCAATAAATGGGAGGTTGTCATGCCCCGACCCATAGGTCTTGGCACGTGACAACCGTCGCGCTACCTTAAAACACGTGTGAATCCCACCCTATGTTCTAAGGCACCGCAAGGTATTCACAAATCCTTATAAAACCATAGGCCAGCCTAGCCATTTCAATTCCAACCAATCCATAAAACAAAGTAAAATATCCTCTCAGGGAATAGAAATCAAAACCATTACCAATAATTCCCAAAAGAAATCCATGAAGGAGAAAAATAAGCATTCTCAATGAAATTAAAATAAAAATAAGTCCTTTCAAAACAAAATATAAGTTTGAATAGTTCCCAAATAAGTTTTTCTTTTAATTCAAAAATGCACTCCTTAGGTATAACAATCAGCACCTCAAAAGTTGGGGCAAGATCTATATCAAGAATAAGTGCCTAACAGTGATATTCCCAAATCCGGTTCTAAACGGCTAAGAGTGTTCACTAAACTTCCTTTGTAAAAATGAAATTGGGAGGGGTGCATATAATTTATACCCAATGAGTGTATAACATGTTATGAGAATAAATGAGGAATGATTATGAATATGTCAAATAATTATCTCAAAATCATATAGTTGTAACCATAGAGAATAAGATTTATCATCAAATACAAAAATAAAAACATGATTTTCAACCAATCATATTGTATAAATCATATGTATCCAATTATCTCAACTTGTTTTTCGAAAACATTGTATTAATCATATGCATCCAATTATCTGAACTTGTTTTTCGAAAACCATGGGATTGTCAAAATCTTTTCACCAAAAGTTTGGCCCTGATCAATGGTGAAACGGTCAAGCGGTTTTCATTATCATCAATCACAAATATTTACCCTAACCTTGGCCTTGACTCGGGCCTCTCTTGGGGTGAACTAGGCTAGTCCAAATGGAGGGTTTCAGAGACACCTCTCGAGGCAGTTACCTCCTCAGCCAAATAAACGTCCAACTATGTCACCCTGCTGGGTTGCTTTGTGGAGAGAATGACTATAGCTGTTAAACATGCACAAAACATCATTTCATAATCATCACATCATCTATCAAAATGTGCCAATAATTTTTTAAACGCATCTCAAATCATGAGTTCAAAGCTACATGTTCAATGTGAATCAATCCACATGGCACATTGATTTCAATTTAACGCATGGATGCATTTTTCATTCCAAATTCCCATTCAGGACACTCCATAATTATAAAACAATTTGAAATCAATTTGGAAAGCATTTATAAAATCAATTAAAAATATTTTCTCATATATAATCATAATCATGCATCCACTTACCTCTTGGAAGGGTACTCACTCCTAATTTCACAATCAATTTGAGAATAATCCCCTTTTCAGGTACCAATTGTCTTAACCTAAGACAATAACCACAAATTCAATGTTAAATCACATCTATGACTAAGGTTTATGAGTTTTCCCTAACCATAACACAAACCCTAATTCCTCAGATCCAGATCTTATTTCATCAATTATATGCTATTTGTATTACAACAATTTTCTAATCAAATTAGTTTTAACTTGACAATGGATCCACAATAGAGCGTTCAATCCATGTAGACATAGATCTACACCATAACTTCATAAGCAGCAACAACAATCTCAGATCCTCACAATTAAAATCTCTAGGATTTCTAAAATGTTCTAAAGTAGATCCAAATTTTCATAATTGGGTTAATAAAAATGCACAATCCCCAAATCTCAAAAAAGAACAAGGGATAACAAAGAAAACTTAATTCATACTCGAAAAATCACACAAACCCCACAAATTATCAATCTACTCCTACATAGGGCATCAAATTTAATCAAGATGGCAGATCACCTTAAATTTACTACTTTGGGTCATGAGCATGTCCCATCTAAAGAATACACATTGTTAAGCATGTATTCCATCTTCATGTCTAGCTCTCAAACCATCTGAACTAACATTTAAGTATATATATAACATGACCTAAGAGGATAGTAGAAAAGTAAGGTTTAAGAGCTTCATGGCATGAACTGCATATGACTTCAATTTTAAAAATTCACTGTGAAGGCAGCTCTCGATGAATAAGCACATGTGATATGTCATCAGAAAGCCTTAGAAGTCTAGTTTTCATAGAAGAAAACCTCACTCAATTTGGAGTAGTATGCAGAAGTAATGTGGAGAAGAGTGATGCATACTCAGCTGTCCAATTGAGAAATTTTGACACCAGGGTTGGTAACATGTATGTGAACTTTTAATGGGGAAATCTCAACCAAACTCTCCTATAATATGTCATTTTAAAGCTTAGGGTGTCTATTTTACACAAGAGAAGCCTACACTCAATTTAGGTTAGTACAGAGGGAATTGTTGGCAAAAGAATGAATTGACTGCATGTTGCAACAATGGGGCAGAAACATGACTCTTGTATTTATACATTCACTTTGAAATTCAGTATTCTTTTCAACTTCTACTCACCAACAAACCCTAGGGAGAACAAATTAATCAAAACCCCATTGCCTTTGCCAATTCTGTACGAACCACAATCCAGAGAATAAAAGTGCTCTTCTCTATATGTATGTATAGAGATGAAGGAAATTTTCACTGGAAAAATCACAGGAACCCCCCAAACCCAAGCAAGAGAAAGAAGACAATTTGTTGAGAGTAGTGGTTATTTACCTTTGCGAAGTTCCAACATGGAAGGAACCAAATCAAATGGATCCATAACGATTTGCGAACAAGAAATCAAGCAGTAAGATGACAGGGAATAAACAAGATGAGAGAGTGAGTGGGTGAGGCCAAGAGAGTGGATGAGAGAACGGGTGGGTTTTGGCAAAATAAAGAAGAAATTGAGGTGAGAAAGTGGGGGATGGGGAGAGAGAATAATAGGGGTTTGACTTTTGGGTTTCCTCTCTCTCTCTCTATTTTCTTTTCTTTTTTTCATTGTGTTTCGATATTACAGAGGTTATTCAGTTGGGCGAGGCCATTTGACCATAAAGTACTCAAAATTGTACGAGTAGAATCTAAGTATTTTGAACCAACAGATATCGATCTAGTGGAATGTGGTGCAGATCCCTTAACCAAAGTCTCAAGTTTAAGTCATGGGAATAAAAAAGACTACATTGAGAAGGTAGCACCTGAAATGGGATACTACAAGTGCCAAACAGAATTAGTAAGAATATGACTCCGAATACCGGTAGTGTACACCAAAAAAAAAAAAAGGAATCTAAGTATTTTGATAAGATTAACATATGAATAATTTATGATTGATGTATGTCGTAAATTTAAGAATCAATATATGTGTTAGTTATAAATATGAAATTCAATAGTCTATGAAAAACATTAAGATGTTGATTCATGCAATATAGATTTAAAGAGTCCATATATTTAAAAATTTAAATGAGAATATTAAAGGTTTACACAACAAGCTATATATATATTATGGGATATCTTAGGAGGATCATGTATATAAAATGTCTATTATGTTAGTTGAAGAAGAAAAAGAAAGAAGAGAAAGTGAAATAAGAGATACCCAAAAGTAGTGTAAGGAGCTATGTATGGGCTCTTTGGAGTCCTAAATCTAAACTGTGATATTGTATTCATTTAAGTTGTTGTATTATATGCTTTCATTACACACATGGCGAATTGTTACTCACATACATTTATCTTTACACACATGATTTGATTATTCCGCTGTGCACAATATTTCTTTACTCTGACAGATACACCATTTCTAATTTTTATGTCCATAAGAAAATTTCTCCCAAAAGAGGGTCAGACCATGATGGATGAATTTGTAAGGGTTACATTAAACCCTAACCAAACTACATATTTTAAAGTGAATTATACCTAACAATGGGACAAAGGAGAAGGCAAGAATATAAATTTTCTTAAAGAAAAGGTGTTTGTATCTTCCAAAAAAACAAACCAATAAACAGAGGGAAAATGGTAGAGAAAAATGTTAGAAGGGAATCTGAGATTTCACACTGAAGGCTATGATTCTGTAAATGTGTAGTTACTAAAATGATTTTTTTTGTTTTTCTTTTTTAGAAAATTTAAGGAAATAAGCACAATGCAAACAGCAGAAGAATTTGAACCCTAGAAGCAACCTGTAAACTTGATAGAGACCCTCTAAACAAGGAGATTTTTCTGGGAAAGAGAAAGTTGAAACTGAAATCACATTTCCATGAAGTCTTACATTCCAAAGAAACAAAAACAAATGAGCACCACCAACATAGGAGACTAAAAGGAAAAGGAATTAAGGACACCACATAGCAGGTCATCTGACAAGTTTTAACATTGTTGGGACTACGATAACAAATTTAAAGCAAAAACAGATATAAAACCACAAGGTCCAAACTGAACACTTGAACCATACTCCTTATACCCATTATCATCCCATCAAGCTAACGAGCCGCTGCTAGGCTATGCCTCATGCAGAAGGACTTCATCCTTCCAATGCCATCTTCAAGAGTTGACAGTCCAGCTGCAAAGGTAATGCGAATCCAGTTTTTCATTCCCACGACAAAACCTGCGCCAAAATCAGTTTATTATATGGGTAAATATCGAGGACTGTTATACTTCTAGTTTAAAACCATATTAACTTTCTCAAAGTTTAATGTCACTGACATGATATTTTTTCTGTATGCTCTTTTATGCAGTGATCTGACCAATCATAATTAAAAACCTCATTCCTTGAGGAAATCAATCTACTTTGACCAAAACAAGCGGTACGTTCTTATATCAACAAGACAAAAGATAGGATTCGGAACAGAATTTAGAACATGGTCTTGATTCCTTGTGATAAGAATTCAAGATGCAGGTGTATGAGAAACTGATTTTGGAAGAGTTTATTTCTCTTTGTACACACCGGGAAGAACTAGCAGTGATTCCTCCCTTGCCAGCTTAAGGCAAAAGTCCAAATCGTCAGTGACATCTTCAAACAGATCAAGATTCAACCTCACCTGAAATCATAGAAGGGCTTATGTAGATATGTATCTGCAGTTCTTATAATTTGTGAATATCTAAAAATTCAAAATTTAATTTCTGAATGTCTTTTACCATCAAGAACATTGATCCTTCTGGTTTAAGTGGACATGTCAACAAAGGAATCTCCTTGATTTTGTCATACGCGATTTCTGCACATTCTTTCAACTTGGCATTGATATCTGAGAAGAACTCCTTTCTTGTATTCTCAAGGATTTGCGGAATCGCTCCCTGTAGAAGCGATTTCAAGATATTAAATTACAAAAATAATAAGAATTAAAAAACGAAATTAGAATGTAATATGCTAATAACCTGAATGAAAGTCGCTGGTCCAGAGACAATATTGAGACAACCCTTGATGCAATTATCAATCTACAAAAACAAAACAAAAATGATAACTTTTACAATAATTTATTTTGAAATGGGAAGGCTATTATTTCTTTTGTATCATATCAATATATCATATCATGGATACCAACAAATGGCCATCAAAATTACTCAATTCATATGGTAGACAACAAAACACAATAAGCAATTAAAAGAAATGGTAATTGTATAGCCATATAATGTAGAGACCATCACCTATAGTACTAGCGAAATGTGAGAGAGAGAGAGAGAGAGAGCCAACCGTATTGCCCTGAAAATTCCCAGCAGGATCACAAATAGCAAGCCAACCAACTCGCCATCCTGGAGCTAGCCATCTCTTAGATATTGATCCAAGAGTAAACACAGGAGCTAATGAGGCAAAAACACCCATCCGAACAAATGGGTTACTTCCGAATGTGAGATGATCATAAACTTCATCTGCAATTATCGGAATTCCAAGCAACTTTGCAATCACTGCCACCTAATTCAAAAATATTTTCATTAGTTTCACATAAAGCTTGTCACTCAAAACGAGAAAAATTATTAAATACTTCTCATCAGGGTTTTAGCTAGCAATATCTATTTATATCCATCTTTTAGCTAAATATTAGAAAATTAATTAATTTATTAAGCTATGTAAATTGAGATCAAATGAGGACAGGAAAAGCATGCCATTTGATTGTGAATCATTTATAACCTTTCCTGATTGGACTCACAACTAAAATAAGGGCCAGTCTATGATTAAAAATACAAAATACCCGCTCCAAATGCTGATAAGAGTAGACACTGCCAGAAGGATTTCCAGGGTTAATAACAACAATGGCAGCAGTGTTGTCATCGGCAAGGGCTTCAACTTGATCAAGATTGATCTCCCAGCCTCTTTCAGAAATCAGATCATAATGGCGGACTTCGATCTGGTTGAATTCAGCTATAGCTTCATAGTAAGGGAAGCCAGGTTTCGGCAGCAAAATGTTCACACCAGGACGAGCAAGGACCTTTAAAATAATTTCAATTGCATGAGAACAACCCGATGTTATGTGTACATCAGTAGAAGATAGCTCATAAGGAACATCGCGGGAGAGATATTCTGCAACAGCCCTGATAGAGAATTGAAAATCTACAGTTCAGATTGGCACAAATACTCCCAAAAGTTCACAGTAACATATAATAATATCTATATTCATTTCAGATGGAAAATAATATTTTTAAAATGATTTATGAAGATCACGATTTGAAGCTATAGTTTCCCTGATACTCTTGTTCTGTGAACATGGTGATAAAGGTCATTGTCATTTTGTGGTTGGTTCTAGCAACCTTGTGGTCCTATAACAGTCATAATCTACTGAAGAACTGTAACTAGAAAAGAATCAACAACTTTTAGGAGGTACTCCCTAAGACACTAATGCATGTTAGTATTATTTTGAATATATGAAATATCAAAAATCAAACTGATGTATAAGGATGTCATGTTTATTGTCTACTCATTAGGAAAAAGGTGAAAACTATTAGATCTTAAACATTGATACATAGTTCTACATTGAACTCCTGGAAAAAACCACCTGCATGCATGTCCCATAAAATAAAGAGGTGAGAAATTTCTTGCTTGCTCAAAGAACACAGAAATCTTAAGAGTCACAAGATGCATCTTGTAAAACATTTTCCCTTCTCTCTTTGCTAGAACTGCAAACACTTTTCTCTTTCCCCAAAACTTCCAACAAAACACAAAGACACAAACACAAATTGCAAAAACCAAGCCTGATCATCTCTGAAAGACCATCTACATGCATGTTTAAAAATGGCATGTCATGGAAGCGACGAAAAATGTTGCAAACTCGTGGAATACAAAAAAATGATATGCAGCCTTTTTTTTGTTTTTTTTAAGAATTCTCCTCCCCCTTTTGCCACAACTGAAACAGTTTCTACAAGCAATCTAAACAAAGACTTGTACATTAAAATCCAAGCATATATATGAGATGCCTGATAGAGATATATACCTTCTAGCAGAAGGAAGACCAGCAGGGGGAGCATAGCAGTTGTACTGAGCAGATTTGAGAGCCTCCAACACCGCCTCCTCAGCATCTTGAGTTGTCCGAAAACCAGGAAAGGAAGTGGGATCGCCATGACCCAAAACTATCATCGATTTCTGCATGCTCCGCTCAACATTTCCTTTCAAGAGGTCAAGAACACCTCTGATCATTGTGTCTGATGATCCAATCAGCCTCTCATTGCCTTGTACATTGAAGTTCTTCTCACCATTCCCCATTCTCTCTCTCTCTCTCTCTCTCTCCCCCTCGCTAATTAGCAGCGTTTGTTCTGTAAAGAGTTTGGTGATGAAAGTTTGAAGCATTTTTGTTGGTATATATTGATGAAGGTAGTAACCAAGAGATAAATCCAGGAGACAATGTGCACAAATATTAGACAAATACATTTAACTTCTACTAATACTTATCTGAGTGCACAAAATTGTGATTCAATGTATGCTTAGGTGCCCCACATCAATTTGAATAAATATTATACAAATACATTTAACTTCTAAATTATGCCTCTTTGGGCCACCTACTTTGATAAAAAAATAATGTATTTTATAATATTTTCTCCTCTCCAACATTAAGGGGGCTTTTGGTTCAGTCCTCATAATAGGATTTAGATTTGGAATCATACACCTAGGATTCAGAATACTCTGGATCATTTCAATACATCTATTTGATTGAGTACATTAGAATGTGTATTATTATCATACCTAGTGTTTGGTCGGCTCATTCTTATGGAAATTAATAAATTTTCAATTTTACCACTAGTCCAATACACAATAAAAATAATGAACTTAAAACAAATCTATTTTGGGATGTTATATTAAAATAAATTTCTTCAATAAAGCGATAATCATAGTAACAGGTGTCATTAGCATAAAAATGATAAAAAAATTATTTTAAAATAGAGAAAGAAAATGACACAAGAATACTAGTTCAAAAGCCCCAAAAGTATTTCATTTTCCACAAAAGCATCTTGTAAGATATAGTGTCTTGTAAAAGTGTAGCTTGTTACCATCCCCTAAAAAATAAAAAATAATAATAAAAAAAAAAAAACTCTCAAAATCTAAATTGTCTATACTTACCTTTCACAAAATAAACCCTTCCTTCTACCATAGGCACAAAAACATTCTCAAAATCTAATGTAATATGTACCATTGATCAAAGTTCTTTTTAAACCAATAACTAGCATAATACATTTTATAGTAAGTCATTTTTTAGGCATTACATTCCTTTTAGAATCAAGAGGTTGTTGTTATTCTCTAGATTTTTTTATCTGTTGGAATTAATAGATTCACATGCGCAGCAAAAGCAATTAAATAATTTTCAGAAAAATAAAAATAGGAATTTTGCGTATAGGATAAATACCTCATATGTAGAGCTCCAAAATCGATCCAATCGTATGTCCCTCGATCGGATCTTGCGGTCGGGATGGTGATCACGATATTAATTGAATCACCACCGTTATACCACGACGCCGCAATCCTCAATCCGACGATCATTACGACGGGAGAAATTTTCCTACGCGAAAATTTCTCGAACCCTCAAAAAAATAAATTCTCTCTATATAGAATTCTATATTTCTCCCAAGCCATTCTCTCATAACTCTGTGTCATGCACAAGATGCATTGAAGAAAGAGGTTAGTCTCCTTCAAATTCTTTTTGATCCACTAATCATGGAGAAATACAAGGGAGAATGGTGTGGTGGTTATGGGTTAGTGGGACCCACTAACCCCTCACAATTACCAAAATGCCCCTCTTGGGCACATCAAACCAATATCTTCCACTTGCACTGAGGGTATTTCACGTCCATCACAAGATCGCAACTCATGCGACCTTTCATACATCACCTTGCTGGACTTTGATACAAGATTGGGCGTCGTGTGACCTACGAGTACGCCTATAAGTAAAGACCTATTGATGCACCTGTTAGGATGATCAAGAAACCATCGTTAGTATCTAAATAACTCGCTGCACCCCAAATCCAAGACTAATTACATCCATCGAGTTACTTTCCTCATCGAAAGTAATCCCCAATAAATGTTTGACTGTATATCCACTATTATGCTTACATCCCAACATGGATAGGCATAATAGGCATGTCGGTGAATATAACACAATGATGTAATGTCAATTGATCTTCATTTTTCCAAACTCGAATCTATTAACCTCAATTCAGCTGTTTTCCTAGACCTGTCATTCAGACCTCAATTTATCTTCCGAGTCATCGGTAAACAAACTAAATTAGCAAACACTGAGTCGAGATCTTTAAAAACAGCCAAAAGTGATAAGGGTACAAGAGATCCCATCCAATAGATCTCGGATTTCACACAGTGAGAATAGGGATCTAAATTATGTCAATGTCTCAAATAATGCTCCCACTATCCCTGGTCGACATATCACAAGCGGTATGAAACGTGTGTCACAGTGTTATTCCCCCATTTCTCAAAGCGTATATGTCAGATTTCTCTAACACTGTGCAGATATTGGACTCAGTCTACACGTAAGACTTTACCCAGAGATCTCAGAGATTATATCTCAGAGACAATATCACCAGTCGTAGGTGATATCTGAGATCTCAAACCTGATTACTTACAGACAATATGGATGTGGGTACGTCTATGTCGGTCATATCACATATGACCTCATCCTGAATACATATCAGGGCGACTTATATTCTAGTAGGGTCACTCTTAAAGCCTCTTATAACTAAAAATCATCTCATCTCCGCTCACTCAGAGCTGGAGGTGGTCACTCGTGTGAGAGAGTCGACTACGCCTGCCTGACATATCATTTATCACAATAAATCACAAAATATATGACAATTAAAGTAGTGCAATAAATAAACTCGTAACTCAAACATGCACACATGTCATATATATATACAACACAATAACCATCAGTACAAGGTGAGAAATGTCAATATATATACCAACCCTATGATTCCTATATCTCATACAGGAATCTCTCACAATGGGTTTATTGAAGGGATCAGCCAACACGCTGTATAGTAGTGTACTTAATTTGTCACTTCACCCTTCTCAGTGATATCTCTCATAACGTGGTATTAGATATCAATATGTTTGATCTTACTGTGATACTTAGGGTCTCAGGTGTAATCAATGACGGCCTGGTTTTCTCAATAAATCATCCATTGACTACCCACTTTTTGCCACAACCCCTAAGTGATCCAAAAATCACCGAAGCCAAACACTCTCCTGAACTGCCGCTGAGCGTACTACAAGCTCAACCTCTATCGTAGATAGAAATATATAGGTTTGTTTCTTACTATTCCAAGATAGTAAAACCTGACATCGATTTGCGTACATTCAAATCACCAACCCAGTTGGTATCTGAACACCCAACAAGATGCAAATCACCTCCTCCTTAACACAAGAAAAAGTCCGCAGTTCTCTCGAGATATCTTGGAATCCTTTCACTGCTCTCCAGTGATCCCTTCTAGGATTCGATCGACACCTAATTACCATACAGATTGTAAAGTAAATGTCTGATCGTATACGTAACACTGCATACATCAGACCACTCAGTGCATTGGAACAAGGGATTCTATCATTTCCCTTATCATTTGCTGAGTTTTAGGGCACATGTCAAGAATTAGGCTTTAACTTTTTAGCGATAAGAGTATCTTTAAGGTCATAGTCGATCTTCCCGAAGCGCTCGAGAACTCCCTTGATGTTGGACTCCTGTAAAAGAGTCAACACCTGTCTTGAGCGATCCCTCTGGATCTTAACTTCAAGGAAGAACTAAGTCTCACACATGTCCTTCATATCAAGACTCGACAATATCCATATCATCATGGTCATCAGATACTCTCTATTGTTCCCAGTCAACAGAATGCTATTCATACATAAGGATATGATCATAAAGAGTCAGAAGAACGTATAAGGTATACTCGATAATCCTCCTTGATTATCACGAAACCATGAGATATCACCTCATCGTGAAATCTCAAACGCCACTGCCTGGATTGATGATTAAGGTTACATGTCGACTTCCAAAGTCAATATACCTTATTATCCTAATCTACAAAAATAAAGCCAGATGGTTGTTTCTTGTAAATCTCCTCATCCAAACTCCTACTCAAGAAAGCAATCACAACGCCCATCTGGTCTCACTCCAAATCCATGTCCGCGACAATCGCTAAAAGTAAACGGATCGAGATCTCGCCCTCAGTCTGAGTAACCCCTGGTTATCAGACGGGCCTTATACCTCTCCACCAATCCGTCAGCCTTTCTTTTGATGTTGAGAACCTACATGTTCCCAACGGCCTTACTACCCTCAGGCAAATCAACTAGATCCCAGATCCCGTTGATTCTCATCACTCCTTCTCTTATCCATGGCTTTTTTACCAATGGTCTCTCACAGAACCCTCAAGAGCCTCTAGGACCGTTTAAGGTTTCTCGTAATCCTTAAGGGTCACAATGAGAGCATTTCCCTCAATCGGGAAGTGACAGTTAAGTATGCGTTCTCGACTACTCTTAAAAGGAGAGGAAACCTTTTCATCTCTAGATGAATTGCTCCCACTAGGACTAAGATCCGTAATGGATTCTTAGGTCCCGTCGCTAGGATTAGCCAAACCACTAAGCTCATCCATCTTATAGAAGGTAAAGTCCTAATCGATTTCACCTCTCATAAGGAAATCATTTTTAAGAAACTCGGCATCATGAGACTCAATATCAATAAGAGTGCCCTCCGTATGCTCACCTAGAACACATTCTCCTTGGAGTGTTCTGTGTATCTCATAGAGATACGCCTCTTTTCTCGTAGGCCTAACTCGCTTGTAGATGCAAGAAACAGTGAACATATGCGGCACAACCTCATAATCTCAAATGGCTAAGATCAGGCTGTCTCCCTGTCGAAACCTCAAATGGAGTACTGACTGTAGATTTCAATAGAACATGATTGAGGATATAGTCTGCAGCCAATAGCGCATCTCCCCAATAGGAAACGAGCAAATTGGCTTGTGCCATCTTCGACCTCACCGTCTTAAACAAAGTCATATTCGTCTCTCGGCTACTCTACTCCACTGAGTAGCAGGAATAGTCAGTTATCTCGTAATACCCTTCTTGAAATAAAGCTCTTCCGACAAATACTCGCACCATTGTTCGATTCTGAGAATCTCCACTCTCAACTCTAACTGATTTTCAACCTTACTGATAAATCTCCTGAAACATCTCAATGCCTCAGACTTGCGCGAGATCAGATAGACGTAACCGAAACGCGTGTAATTATCTATGAACGTAATAGAATACCCAACTCCATTTCGGGTTCTCACGTTCATAAAGGTCATAGATGTCCGAGTGATCCGACTACAATGGAGTCCCAACTCTCATTGCAATGTCGAATAGTTTTCTTGTAACTTTGCCACATAGGCAAAACTGGTTAACGGGCCCCACAGACCACTCACTACCAACCGGTTCATCTTCTCTCAGGCTAGGAGGATAACAAGAAATACTATTAAAAGGAATTACTTTCAGTGCATATATTCCCTCATGGACCAAATAAATACCATTCAAAGAATTGTTATAGTAAATGAAAACTATAAAATTTCCAAGTTAACAGAGCATATCATAGACTAAAATCAAGTTTCGTTAAACATTCGGAGCGTAAAGAGTATACAAAGTCTAGCAACTTTGCAACTCCATCTTGCAAGTGCTACTCCCTCTAATGTCGACAAACACTCCGTTTCTCCATGTAAATCCTCCTACTCGAGGACTCACTCGGCGGAACTATATATGTGCGTTCTTATTTCGAGTTACGTAGTCAGTTGCTCCTGTGTTTACAATCCACAAAGGAGAGAAAATAGTGAGCATGTAAAACCACGTAAAAGAAAAAAAAGATAATTTCCGCTCATCACACTGATGAGCGAAATGACCAAGTCTACTATAGATGTAGCACTACACTTGGTTTTTCCAACTCCTTCTTTCTGCGCATTAGTTGTTGGTTTTCTCGGATGATTTCTTCTTACCTGAACCTTGAGTTCCACAGGAGTTCTTACTCGACTCCACTGCATAAACATGACCCAAGTATATCCTACTTGCCTCCAGATGCCCCTACTCAAGCTCACTGTGTCTATTTACATTAGTAAAAGTACGAATACTTTCGTCGTATGTGAAATAGACTTTCATGACTTCTCATGAATTAGATAAAGAGCTGGATCACATCCAACACTAGAAAACATATCCGAAATAGGCTCGGTCACTTTCTCAACTCAGTGATCATACTCGACATTTTCATCAAATGTTGTATCATCATATGATCAATCCTTTCTTTATAAGTTATTAAACTTATAAGTCAGTATTCTCATCTCAAAATCTATAAGAGCACCACAATACTCTTTATAGAATGAGCCAAACCGATAGAGCCATAGGATATTGCTCATAAACTGAAATCATATCATTGTGCATGCTACTCAAGAAGATTGCCCTAACTCGGCCATCATTCCTCTTCCATGCACGTAATGTCCCATAATCTCGTCTTTTTGAGGTGTGGTACCCTCCCCGGAGTCCAGTCCACCATCTCATGTCTCAAAATTTCAGTTAGATCTTGCTTCTCGAGAACAAACTGAATCTACTAGTGAAAAATCTTGTAATTATCACCATGCAATTTGATTCTCCTTTCAAATATCTAATACGACAATTTTTTAAAGCGGTCATTGAGAATTTAGTGACTTATCGATATTTATTCTCACATTTTGTGCATCCTATGAATCAACAAGACCCAAATAATTCAAATACAGACCCCAAGACGAGCATATGAATCAATAGACACCATACACCACAATCAAGGATTGTATCTCACCATTCAGACTAAAATTCGATACACAAAAACCCACAAAAAGTCACTTTTATGGATGTAGGACCCTCAAAATTAGGAAAATTTTCAATTCCGGACGACGTGACGCATCGTCGAAGGTCCCACGAGCCGCCACGCGCTTGGAGCACGCGTTAGACGGGCAGGCTCGCAGGTCACAAGCCTACATGCGCGTGACCCGCTTGCGTGAGTCAGTTTCGGACCGGGATACGGGTCGAATCCTGGATCCGATTTGAGTTCGAGGGTCGGGGATGGTTTCGCGGGTCTGGTCTGGGTCGGTAGACATATGTCCGAGTGGAAACCAACCTAGACAACCCAGTCTGGTTCACGCGGGAACCTCACATGCCAGAAGTCTTTGCTTCACGCTCCACCCTCGCGCGTGCAGTGCACGCGCCTGTGGGTTAGAGCCTTTCTTCTCTACCCGACTCCTCTGTAACCGGGTTTTTTGACCCGGTTGCAGGAAAAACCCCACTTCCGGTCCCGATTTCGTTGGATTTTTTGTGAAATCTCTAATTTCATTTATTCCAAGTATCGTTGACTCAATTTTTGGAATAATTGCGCCCTAATCTCGGCGTATGTTGAGTCCAAAATTCTAACCCTCTGTGGCCAATTTTGAAACCTTATTTTCCGGCATCAACAATGCATGAAACATATATCAAAACATAGATTGGCACAAAACGTAGATCGGCACACGTAGAACACATATTAACCATTTATTTAGATCAACACGTCCTTACACTCGACAAATCTAAGATCTAAAGGTCCGATCATTATTTAGGCCGAAAACTTTAACCTTGGTTTTCATTGCCCTATTGTGCTCCAAAAATTCAGAAAAAATTATTTTCATGATCTACGTATCATGGGTAAACTCATGGTGTAATCGGATTCATGAAACTAATCTGTGATTCGAACCCTAAATTTAATACCCTACATTTTTTATATCCGAAAATAATTATGAAAATTATTTTTAATTAATTCAACAAAAACTCCGATTCCAACAAAAACTCTGATTCCAATGTTGGAATTAATAGATTCACATGCACAGTGGAAGTAATTAAATAATTTTTGAAAAAGTAAAAATATGAATTTCGGTTATAGGATAAATACCTCATATGTAAAGCTCCAAAATTGATCCAATTGTACGTCCCTCGATCGGATCTTGCGGTCGGGATGGTGATCACGATGTTAATCGAACCACTACCGCAATACCACAATGACGCAACCCTTAATCCGGCGATCATTACAACGGGAGAAATTTTCCTACACGAAAATTTCTCGAACCTTCAAAAAAATGAATTCTCTCTATTTAGAATTCTATATTCCTCTCAAGCCATTCTCTCATGGCTCTTTGTGTCACGCACAGGATGCATTGAAGAAAGAGGTTAGTCTCCTTCAAATTCTCCTTGATCCACTAATCATGGAGAAATACAATAGAGAATGATGTGGTGGTTATGGGTTAGTGGGACCCACTAACCCCTCACAATTACCGAAATGGCCCTCTTGGGCACATCAAACCAATATTATCATATTCCTATTTAACCTATCACTAATAATTTGTAAGTTTGTTGATTATGGTCCCTTCTATGAAAATGACTCAATTCGCAAACATTAGAGATTTGTAGAACCAGAGATTATGTTACTGATTTGATGGCTTGATATTCTATTGTTCACTAAATTTTTTTCATATTATTGATAAACAAATTTTGAAGAATTTGTAACTTTGTCGATTGCTATCAGGGTGAGGGGACAAAAATTGTGTAATACATGTTACTAACGATTAGCAGAATGAGATTATTTCGTTGATTTGAGATTGTTGTTTTTCACTAAATTTTACCATGTCACCATTGAAGGTATTGTTAAAGATCAGTATGTTTGTCAATTATTGTCGGCACAACAAAAATGGCTTGATCATGTTGTTAAGATTGGCCGAACTAGATTATTTTGTCAATTATTATCATAATTGTTACAAGGAGAATTCTATCGATTAGTATCTTGAGAATATTATTTTCTATTAGGTATTACCATTTCATTATGTAACGTATCGTTAAGGATTAAAGCATTTGTCAGTTATCATCATAATTGTTAAAAAGGAAATTTTGTCTATTAGTATCTAGAGAATATTTTTTCCCACTTATTGTTTCCCACTAGATTTTACCAAGTCAATATATAAGGTATCGCATATTATCATAATCATTATAAAGAGAATTTTGTCCATTTAGTATCTCGAGAATATTGTTTTCCACTAGATTTTACCATATAACTATGCAGTGTATCGTCAAAGATTAGTAGTTTGTCCATTACTATTGGCACGACAAAAATGGCTTGGTTGTGATGCTAATGATCGGTAGAATAGGATTATTTTGTCAATTATCACCATAGTTATTAAAAAAAAAAAAAAAGACAAAGCACATATGAGAGTTTGAATTAGCGTTTAGAATTGAAATTTTTACCAGAGATGATAGATTTGAGTATCAAACAAAAACTTTTCGTAGAGTTTGTGCTGTTCATATTCCATTAGAAAAATCCATGTAATCGAATCGAAAGAAAAAGAGTAAAATTTTCATTTTAAATTTTTATGCAAGTTTTTTCTTATATTGATTGCAATCTCATATTTTACATTGTTATTTTTCATTCAATTTGATTTTAATATAACATACGTACCGATCCCTACAGTCACTATGTCATGTATAGTCAAAGATTAGTACAATTGTCGATTATTATTTAAATGGGATTGTGGGGTTAATGATTGGTAAAATGTGATTATTTTGTCAATTATCACCATTATTGTTAAAAGTTAAAGTTTGTTGATTTAATATCTCGAGATTACTGTTTTCCTTTAGATTATTATTCAAATATTAGTATGCTTCTCGATTATTGTTGGCACAACAAAAATGGCTTAATTGTATCGCTAATGATTGGCAACACGGGATTATTTTGTCAATTATCCCAACTACAATGATATAATGCTCCAACATTGGCTACGCCTAGAATTAGTAAAAGTGACTCGATCAAAGGAACTGCTAGATCAATAATCTCATTCTACCATGAAATCCCTAATTTATATCATGTTTTAAAATTTCACTAGAAAACTTCCATTTAAGCTATATCATCGCGACTAGAGACCAATGACCCCCATTCATGAAAGTATCAATCAAATGAGAGGACTAGGTTTTGGTTCCCTCATATTCCAACATTATGGATTTATGAACTTCACCAAATACATACTATCTTTTCCCACTATGATATGCTTTGAGAAGCTTAAGACTTTGATTGTATTTCAATTATCCTCATTTAATTTTTGTATTTGCTTAAGCAAATAGCAGAGGCATTGGTCTCATTTTTTGTGTATATGGAGATCATCTCCAGTGAGCATTTCTGGTTAATTGATGCATGATACAGACAGAATCAAAATACAAAAATGGTGCAGCCACACTCGTTTACAGGCCGTAAGTTCAAAGGATTTATTGCTACAGTGACTGAAACACCACAGATTGCAGATTATTTACCAGACTATATTACATAATAAAGTTTTCTTTATAGAAAGATTAATATTCATGGAAAGGGAGTTCCTTCTACAATAATAAATCAGAGCTAGAGATCCAACATGGATTTGTTGATCACACAAGTTGGTCTGATCTTATGACATTATTCCTCCCAAGGGTTCAAGAGATTCTCGAACTAAAGCAGAGAGAGATAATGGAGACTTATAACCAAGATGTAACTTAAAGATCGAGCACAGATCAACACCACTTGATCTTATGACATGAATAACACTACTCCTACAATAGGTTCAAGGGATTCTTGAACTAAAGCGGGGAGAGAAAATGGAGACATAACTGAGATGTAACTTATCATCACCACCTCATCTTGCAGTTTCCAAGTAAGAAGAGTATCTTACTTCTTCTTGCTATGCCTTTCGTAGAATGACTTGATTCTCCTGAGGCCATCTTCAAGAGATGCTGGCTCAATGGCAAAAGTTATGCGAAGCCAATTCCTCAGCCCCACACAAATACCTGAAAGGAAAAGGAAGAAAAAATTATTCATCACATAGCAATATTAATATAAAAATTCCGATTTATACCCCCAGGCTCAATCACCCAGATCAACAAAAGCTTCCATTGAAGCACGGGCGAGAGAGTCCACGCAAGCATGGACAATAACAAGGGCAGGTGATTTTGTCATACAATGCATCAAATACACAAAATTCCACAGCATCAAGCAAAATTTCTTACCAGGTAAGACAATGACGGATTCTTCGCTTGCAAGACTAAGGCAGAAGTCCATATCATTGTCAATGCCATCAAGAAGCGATGTGTCTAGCTTCACCTGGAAGAGGTCATTCATATTAGAAAACAAAGAACAAATATAGAAGTACTGGGGCACAAACTGTATATTGTAGTGGATTTTTTCACCATAACAAACATGGATCCTTCTGGTTTTTGTGGGCACTCGATGCAAGGAATTTCCTTAATCTTCTCGTAACAGATGTCAGCAGCTTGCCTCAGTATAGTTTTTATCTTTGAAAAGAAATCCTCCTTTGTTTTCTCAAGAATTTGAGGAAGTGCCCCCTGTTTACAAAGCACATTGTTTATATACTAACAAAAGAATAATCAAGATATCAAGAAGATCCTTATTTTCCAGCATGAAAGGTTTCAAGTTGGTTATGATGACCATGCTATAGAGTGAAACCCACTTCTAGAGATGACAAAATAATCAAAACATTAAAGAAATTATATGTAGCCAGAAATTTTCACAACTAATACCAATGTACCTCATCTGAGTCACATGTTGGATAATATTATTTCAACAATATTGTGAAAAAATATGATTAGATCCTACAAATAAAAGGGATATTGTATTTAAATAAAAAGTAAGGTGCTTTCCAGAGGGATAATTTATTTAGGGACACAAAATATTTGCACATTATAACATAGATAATTGGACAATCCACATAATGCCTCCACCCAAAGGGTGGTAGGCTCTAATTCAAATCCCCACACACACAGAAGAGGGAAGGTAGAACCAGAGAAGAGAACTTGTTCTTCGACTTGATTAAGTTTGAATTGTTTACCATGATATTCATATTAAATAAATTGAGGATAACGCCTCCTGTTTAAGATCCAAGTAAAAGTGATGTACTTTTGCACTAAGCAACGTGGTAGCGAGTCAATTTAACTTCAGGGCTGGCTAGGCCAATTTTTTGACATACTTTGGCCAATATGAGATGGCTGTGTAACCAGGCCTGGCAAGCCCTGCACAAGGGATGGTGGTCAGCAGGACAGCCTTTTGTTTTGTGTGGGAGGTTCGGAATCTAAACAACATACCTATAAGCCCCATTTTAACCTTTTTAATATTTTCTAATAAAAAATTAACATGTGAATATATGTATTCTTTCATTTCTCTCACCACAAGCCGAAGAGAGGGGGAAGAGAGAGAGAGAGAGAGAGAGAGAGAGAGAGAGAGGAACTTTTTAAATAATAGATATCAAGGGCTATTGGCTGCAGTAGGGCCTGCCTAGGCTCAAGAAAGTAGTCTGATATTCCACTAGGCCCTGACTATTCCTTAATGGCGGGTTCTTCACGGGCAACTCAACCAGGCCATGGTCACCCAAGGTGAAAGGTTTCACTATATTGATCTCAATGGAACAGGAAAGTTCTCTTGGCTAACGCTTCTTTACTTTTTATACCAATATTCAAAGGTACGAACAGGAAAGCCTTCTGCACAATCTCAAATGGCACTACATCAGGCACTAGAAACAAACCTGAATGAAGGTTACGGGGTCAGCTGATACATTGAGAAAGGCAATAATGCAGTCAACAATCTGAAATGGAGAAAATACAAAATTAATTTCATACTGTAAAAACTTCAAAAAGATCATCATTTGTGACTTGTAAAACAAATTTACACTCTAGAAGAGATAACGTCAACACAAAATCTTAAATACTAACAATTAATTGGCCCGGCACAGTTTGATGGGGCTCAAAAGTAGGTTGCTTATATATACAGTGTGATAGAGTTTGCAACTCAACTATTCAAACAGTTTGATGTAAATAGATCCTATCATTTTTATTCAATTACATTAGCAGTTGCTTCATTTGTTATCGAGCATATCACCATGCTCACTATGTTGGGAAGTTAGGTAACCAAAACCATTATGCACTATCAAAATTTTAATAGGCTAGACAGGGAAAATGTAAAACTAAATGGAGCAACTTCACAAAGTCATATAAGGAGTAGGTTAGTTCGGTCCCATGATCAATTTGTAGACAAATTCCCAAAAGCTCATTTATTTCTATAAAGGCATGGGCGAGACACAAACATAGTTTTCAGAAAATAGTACTGCCACGGATATGGTTGTAACAAATTATTCAGATAAATTTTTATGTAATAAAAGTAATAAAAGCAACTAATTTTATATAGTCCTAGCATAATTTTTCCAAGAAATTACATTGCAACTAACTTGTGTATATACAAACATGCTTATCAGCTAAAAGTAATAAAAGCAACCAAAATCGGAATCAATGATAATCATTATGAGATATCTCTTCAGCATCCAGAAAATATAAAATAGTTAAATAGTTAAAAAATCATATAAGTATTTTATCTGACAAATTGTCCAGCACAACTTCCATTATGAAATGTCCAACTTCATTTTATGGGGCACAACCATTGATCATGGTCATCTAATCAAGAAACTCAGAAAAAATGTACATGCACAAAATCAATTGTTGAGCTCTTTGCTAAGGTAAAGAAAGTGCTCCGTCCTCATATATTTTAAATAATTAATATAAAATAATACTACTATGCTGGTTGACATTTAAAAAGAAAAGGAGAATCCATACCCCAGATTTTCTGAGGATGCCATTTGGATCATTTGTCACTAGCCATCCAAGTCTCCAGCCAGGAACTATCCATCTCTTTGATATAGATCCTAAAGTAACAACTGGCACACTCGACCCAAACACTCCCATTGGCACAAAAGGCTTGCTTCCAAATGCCAGATGGTCATAGACTTCATCTGCAATTACAATGATACCAAGCTTTTTCGCCATCTTTGCAACCTTTAAAGTCAACAAAAGCATTAACAACCATAATCAGAACCATCAAAACCAAATTCCAGCAACATTCAACAGTGTTGAAAGATCTTCCATGACCACTTGTAACTTATAACTGTGCCAAATAAATGGACTTGTTCTTCGAAGTAACATTTTCAAGAGGTTGAGAGTTCTTTGGAAACAAATGACTAAACCAAGCTAAGTTATCACCATCATCAGAATATGTAAATATTCTATGACTGGAACACAACGAAAGGCACTTTTATTGAAGAAGAGACAAGCAGGGCACTGACACTGGAGGAAGAAAAAACACCCACCTTCTCCAAGTGCTCATAACTGTACACACTCCCACAAGGATTTCCAGGATTAATGATAACCATTGCAACAGTATTTTTATCAGCAAGAGCTTCGACAGAATCAAAATCGACCTCCCATCCTTTTTCTGGAAGAAGATCAAAGTGACGAACTTCAAGATTGCAGAAAGCTGCCCGAGCTTCATAGTATGGGAAACCTGGCCTAGGAAGCAAGATATTGGCACCAGGACTAGATAGAACAGTTAGTATGACTTCTATGGCTTGTGTGCAGCCAAGTGTCAGATAAACATCGTCTGGTGATAATTTATAAGGAAGATCCTGAGAGAGGTAATCTGCAACAGCCCTGCACAAAGATATGTACAACAACCCAATTCAGTAAAATTAATCCAAAGGGAGAATAAACATAACTTCAACAAAATCGAGCGCTTAAAATTCAGCCTCAGTTTTACTATTGACTTCTCAGCTATGCCATGAATAACATCTCAATTAAGAAACTATCAGGATAAAGGTAAATTTACAATGATAAAGGAGCACATAAGATCAGTCTTCAGCCTTTTCTATACTAACTCCTCAGAGGATTTTCATCCATCTGGAAACTATGTGCCAGATAAAAGCGTGTAATGCCTAACTCATACTTCATATTCACCTCTCATGGACTAGCAGCAATAAAATAGGTTTATGTGATGATTAATGCAAGTGCAACCAGTAACTTTTTTTGCATTTATGTGTTTCAGAGCTACCCTGACCTCGTTAGCATGAAATGAAGAACAAGATTGTTAAGAAAATCTCTCCAACAAAAACTATCATGCACACTAAGACCAATTTATCTTTTTCCAACTTTTAATTCCAATCAATGTCTTTGAATTATAGGGAGAAAAAATAATCTAATGACCACACCAATTATAGCACATACATTACAATCTGGTATTCTTTATTTGAAGCTCAGCAATCCTGTTATCTGAACTGCACCTTGTATCTAACTCATTCACATCCCAGTCTAGCAATGTGAAAATCAAATTCAAAATAATTTCTTAAAACATGGCAGGCCCAGCTACATTACTTTGGATGCTACATAAAGAACATAAGATTCACATTCACTCCTGTAGTAAAATTTCATGCTAGCTAAACACTTATGACTTCAAAACAGAATCATAGATAAAGAACATACATTTTACATTAGAATAGTTGACACTAAAATCCAATTTTATGTTGCAGCATATCCAAGACCAAGTCCAAGTTTCCAACAAAGAATTATGTCACACATATGCAAGCAGATACACTTCCATCAGAGGAAACTAAGATGGCATCATGAAAGCACAATTACCAAGTTAATAATTGTCATAAATCAACTATATAAGGCCAATAAAACTCCTTTTTTCTTTCTTTTTGCAAAAGGAAAAATACATGCAAGGGCAGGGGAAAACTACATAGAGGAAGAGAGGAAAACTGCCAAGGCCCAATGAAACTGAATTTAATAAACATTCCCCTTGGCAAGACAAGGCCTTAGTGGTCAATAAAGAGGTTTTGTCACAACTAGAGATTAGTCTAATTTGTTAGTAATAGGTACTGAGTTAGTGTGCCACTAAAGTATGACTAGAACACTATTAAATCAAACAATGAGAGTACGAGAGAGAAACAGGGGAAAGAAAGAAATAACAGTCAACAAAAAGAAGAAACCAAAAGGGACACACAATCATCCGATTATAGCAAATATCACTAGTTAGGCTGAGTGGTTAGGAGTTTTATTAATCTCCAAAATTAGAGAGGTCAAAAACTCTTTGGAGATGGGTTCACAAACTCTGATGCGTATTTACATGGTACTGATTTCAATGTAGTGCCACGTTTCCACCATTATTTAAAAAAAATTAAGTAACAACCAAGGAAACAACAAGCACGCTAATCTATTTCTTGTCCTACATTAGTTACAATACTAATTCTCAATCAAGTATGATGAAGAAGACAAGCACCACTGGTATGTTGATTCCTCAAAATTATCAAAATTATTTCGAATTTCTAACTAGATCCAAAATAAATTAAAATAAAAACTGAAAGAGGAATTGAACCTATAAATTTAGCGGAAGAAAATTAAAAAAAAAAGTACCCAAACAAAAGTGACACCAAGAAGATGCCAAGTTAGAGAGAGAGAGAGAGAGAGAGGCAACCCATCAATTATGTGACCAAAAGCAGAACACCCAGAAGAAAAACAATGTTAAAATGAATGAAAATGACCTTCGAGCAGGAAGAATACCAACAGTGGGACTGTAACTGTTGAACTTAGCGGATCGAACAGAATCACAAATAGCATCATCGGCAACCGTGGTGGTTCTAAAGCAAGGGAAAGCAGAGGGATCACCATGTCCCAGAGGAATTGCTGCTCTCTCATCGGACGCATTCAAATTCGACATCAATGCATTCAGTGCACCCCTCACTGTTATTGCTGATGCACTGTTCAGTTCTTTGTTCCCTTTGAATTTCCAATTGTCTGATGTATTTTCCATGTTATTTCTCTTCTAGGATTGTAATCACCGGGAGTTTTAGAGAGAGAGAGAGAGAGAGAGAGAGAGAGAGGAAAGGGTGTGGTCTGAGTGTGGAGAGGAGTATATTTATAGCCGTTCGTTTCATCATCAATCAATCATGACCACAGGGACGAGCCAAAAAGTGAAAAATATTTGTCCTTGTAGGGACACCTGGTACAAGCGTTTTTCCGTGGATCGAGCCCTAGTGTTCGAATTGTGAATTTTCACTATCCTTTGTAAAAAAATAAATAAATAATGAAAAATATTTGCTCCTTATCGTTCGTTTTGGGCGCCTGCGGCCGAAACAGGTCCTTATCACCGGGCGGCAAGAGCGCAAGGAGGCAAGGCCAATCCAGAAGCCTTCTCCCAACTTGAGGTCCCCAAAATTCTTTTACTTTTTATTTATATTAAAAAAAATTATATTATGAGTTATAGAAATTAAAATTGTCTTTGCTTTTAAAGACACGCTTGATAGGAGAATAAAATTTTAATGGAAAAAGCATAATATTTCGAGAGTAAATATTACTGTCGTAATATTTTTATTTTCCTCGGACGAGCATAATTCGTATTTGATATATATTGTGAAATGGAAAATTATTTCCTAACATTTTTCTTTAATTTACATTTTTCTTTAAATATATTGATTTTAAGTTTTCTTTCTCTGAAAATAAAATTGAATTTTTCTTACGATAAATTAAATATATTAATTTTCTCTAAAAATTAATTTATCACATATTTTCTTCGTCCAAACTTATTTATTTTATTTTTTTCTAACTACAAAAAGTAAAATTAATTTTTCTCTGTTTATAATTAAACATATTAATTTTTTTTTTAAAAAATCGATTTAATTCATATTTTCTCTCTAAATATACTTATTTTAAATATTCTCTTTCCCTAAAAAGACCAAATATGTATTTTCCCACTTTAAAATTCAACATAAGAATTTTTCTCCCTAAAAATCAGTTTAGTTCACACTTTTCTCCATATACATTGATTTTAACTTTCTCTCTGGAAAACTAAGGAAATTAATTTTACTTTCTAAAAAAATTAAATTATTTTAAATTTTATTTCTTTAAATTTAATTTTTTTTTAATGTTTTCTCTCTAAAAAAATTAGTTAACATTTTGTTTTAAAATTTTTATTTTCTTTCTCCTTGTGTTACTGTACCCGCGTGGGGAGGTAAAAGTATGAATACTAAACATCCTACGGACGAGAAACATTAAGGGGTAACTTTTCACACTCCTTCCCTCCCACCTAAACTGATCTAACGACAAAGATTTTATTTACAAGAAAAGTGAGCGGAAATACTTGATCCAACCATTCTTTTATGATTATTAAGTTAAATTTGGGGAAAATAGTTATAAGTTCATAGAAAAAAGCAATACTTAATATTTGCATGTACCGTAATTTCAAAAGTGGGGCAAGCCCAAATAATAGTTCGAGTCAAGAGTTCTTGTAAGTTATAACAAAATTTGAGTTTAAAGTCAATGAAATATAATTCAATTGATATCAACTCTTGTTTTCTAGAGATCTTGAATTTGATTTTTTTATATATATAAAAAAGTTCTGAGTTTAAAAGTTTCCCCAGATTTAATGGGAATTTTTGTATCTAATGGGAAATATTTTAGGTTTAATCAAGAAAAGCAATATGAAATTTAATTAAAATTATAGTTTTAAAGGTATCATACTTTTTATTTTGATAACATCACCTTTTCATTCAAACCAAATCTTATTGACTACCTTAATAAAATTGGAATCTTGTCATGAATTAGAATTATTTTTTGTTAGATTATTTCATAGTGGGTGGCTCCAATGACAAATTAGTGTCAACCCTAAGAATAAAACTAAAACTCTCAATTATACTATCATAACAAGAAATTTTTATAATTTAGAAAAAAATATTATACTCAGACTAAAAGGAAAAACATGTGCAAGAGATTGATGAGAAGTCATTACTTGTAGTCCAAGTATTATATGAGGAGGAATATTTTACCAATTTTGGAATTGAATGGCCAAGTCAACACTTTGATTTGAATTCAAATTCTTTAAATTTCTATGGCAACAAAAGAAATACAAAATGAGTACAACCTCCTCTCTGACCACATAAGGGATATGTAGACATGCTAATGATTACTTTTCCCTCTTGTGACAAAATCTACTACGCTGCAGGCCTATGAGAGTGAGAGTGAGAGTGAGAGTGAGAGAGAGAGAGATTCTTTGTTTTTTTTTTAATAAGATTTTGATTGAATCATTTATATTTAAATTAAAGTGGGCCATAAAAAAATAAGGATACCAATCAGGATCTTCAAGACCATTTTCATAGAAACAAACATGGGGAGTGCAATTATTGGAACTTCCTCCAAATTATTGCAAAATCTCAATTTGGTTTTGCTAAATGAAAATTTCCTCAAAGTTATCTTTTGCATGAGGCGGTCATAGTGAGAATCTGTACTCTCTTAATAGTAGAGATGTATTAACAAAGTACAAACATGGGGCCTTAGTCTACCCTTACGTAACACCATAGCCAGTGGAAGTTCCATAAGACATGGCTCAGAAGATATTTTCATTTCTACAAAATGGGTCTTTGATGCATTTATGGCCAAATATATATATATATATATATATATATATATATATATATTTCTTTTGACTTGTTTTTTCTTATTGTCTTGAACCATTTTGCTCCTTTGCTAGTAATTTCCAGCCAATCTCTTCAAATCTTAATTCCTACCTACTACTAGTGGAAATTATTGATAGGATAATATTTTTCTTTTAAAGGGAAAAAAAAAAAAAACCTATACTGATAGTGACAAGGAAATATATTAACAATATTTTTAAAAAATAATAATTTTTATCCTATTAAATTATATAAAGTTGAATCTGAATTCTCAAAGATCGACACGCATTGCAAGAACCAATGAAGCAGAAAGAGTTGTTTTAAATGACTGAATTATTTTTAGGATTGCTTTTCAAGAATCATTAGGATTAAAACGAGTTAAGAATTTAATTAAGTTTCACACACTTTTGATGATAAAATTAAGGTTGGGATATTATGCATTTGATAGTTTATATATAAGGAGAATTGGCCCAATTATGTTTAAGGCTCTTACTCAAGAATATTTGAAATTATAATTGATATTATGATTGTTTAGCGTATTTGACTGCATATTTTTACAATAAACATATATGGTGTATATGAAAATGGAGAATAGTCTATTTTACAGGTATAGAATCATTCCTATTTTTTAAGGAACACTACTACAAAAAGGAATATTAACGATAGAAATATCTGTCGCTAATAATAAAATATTTCGTCGCTAAAAGAGAAATATCTGTCGTTAATAATAAAATATTCTGTCGCCAAAGACTTTTAGTGATGAAAAATTAGCGACGGAATTTCCATCGCTGAAAGTTACCTCGGTAAATTTAGCAACGTAAATATTTCTGTCGAAAAGTTTAACGATGGATTAACGATGAAAAATTTCCGTCGATAATTTAAAAAGTGCGAAAATATATTAGCGACGGATTAGTGATGAAAAAATTTCCGTCGCTAATCCGTTGGTAATTTTATTTTAACATTTTTCAAATTATTCCAAATTAACAACGGATTAGCGACAAAAATTTTTCTATCGCTAATCCGTTGTTGAAAGTCATGCACCATAACTGCATGCGCCCACATGCCTTTTCCTATGTCCTCCCGTGCACGTGCACACACCAATGCCCATGTCCACCCACGCCCGCCTGCGCACGAGCATGGACCGCTGCCCCTGCCATGCCCTGGGCCGCTACCCATGCCCTAATCATGTCTTGCCCATGCTACGCTCCTGCTTTTTTTGTTGAAAAAATACTCTCACCTGGATTCGAACATAAATTCTTAAGCATATTTTGAGTTATTTTAACCACTATACCACAATGACTTATGTGTTATTTCGTTTTTTTTATTTCTTTACTTTCTATCTTACTCTCACAATTTAAAACACAATACTCTAACCTAACAAAAATACAAAATTATATTTAATAAAAAACAATACCTTAATTTCATAAAAATACAAAATACAAAATTATATTTAATAAAAACACAAAATTATATTTAATAAAAATACAATATCCTAATTTAATAAAAAAACAAAATCATATTTAATAAAAATACAAAATTATATATAATAAAAACACAAAATAATATTTAATAAAAATACAAAATTATATTTAATAAAAACATAAAATTATATTTAATAAAAATACAAAATTATATTTAATAAAAATACAAAATTATATTTAATAAAAAACCAATACCCTAATTTAATTAAAATATAAAATAAAAAATTACATTTAATAAAATTACAAAATTATATTTAATAAAAACACAAAATTATATTTAATAAAAATATAAAATTATATTTAATAAAAGCACAAAATTATATTTAATAAAAATATGAAATTATATTTAATAAAAAATCAATACCCTAATTTAATAAAAATACAAAATACAAAATTACATTTAATAATAACATAAAATTATTTTAATAAAAATATAAAATAATATTTAATAGAAAAATAATACCCTAATTTAATAAAAATACAAGATATGAAATTATATTTAATAAAAACACAAAAATTATATTCAATAAAAACACAAAATTATATTTAATAAAAATATAAAATTATATTTAATAAAAAATACCATAATTTAATATTTAATAAAAATACAAAATTATATTTAATAAAAACACAAAATTATATTTAATAAAAGTATAATTTTTTTTTCAAGTTTTAGGGATGGATTACCGATAGAATTTTTTCCGACGGATTTTTTCATCTCTAATTCCGTTGCTAATTTGTCCAAAAAATTTTATTCAAATTTTAGCAACAGATTACCGACAGAATTAATTCCATAGCTAATTTTAGCGATGGATTAGTGACAGAATTTTTAGCAATAGTTTTTTCTATCACTAATTTGTTTGAATTGTTTTTTTCAAATTTTAGTTACGGATTATCGACGGCAATTATTCCGTCGCTAATTTTTGCGACACAATTTTTTTCAATAGATTTTTTTGTCGCTAATCATTCTGTCACTATTCCGTCGTAATTCTATTACTAATTAGTGATGAATAGTTATCCGTCACTAATTTTCATCGTTGAAAGTCCGTTTTCTGGTAGCGGAAGACTTTTGATAGTGGAAGACTTAAATGCAATTTGTTCGCTCGCTCTCTCTCTCTCTCTCTCTCTCTCTCTCTCTCCCTCTCACATACATTGGACAAACTGTTGACTCTTTTCAAAATTTGCTTAGAAATTTTTTAAATTTTACGAAAAAATTTAAAACTTGTGTAATATGCATATGTTTTGCTTACTAATTATTTTATACTATTTCTAGAAAAATATTGGATAAGATTTAGAAAATAAAAAATATAATTAATCTAAAATAGACAAAAAAAACAACACATGATAAATGTAATTTTATTTCTCGGGTACCTAATAATTGAGAATTATAAATCTAATAAAAATTAGAAAATAGTAAATAATAAACAATAAAAGCTCCCTATATAGTCTTTTAACCTTAACCTATTTTAAGGCCTTTGAATTATTCTTCATTTTTAAGCAGAAATGAAACGCTATTCACTCATTCTTTCTTTTGCATAACATATATATATATATATGTTCATATTTACATATATATTCAAAATATTTTAATAAAATTTCTCAAATTTTTTGTAATATTTTATAGTTTTGATGGATGTGGGTTATAGCTCCACAGATACCGACTCTTTCTTGACTCGAACAGTAATCGCCGATGGTGGATACACCTACAAAAATTGTCGAAGAGTACTCCGACGGGGAGACTCCGACGCTCAAGTCAGTAAAGAGCGGTTTTTGTTTGAAAGAAACAGATTGAGAGTTGAGGAAAAGTGGTTCCCCGCGATCAATATGCCCCATGTGTTAGGCTTAGAGAGTGTACCTGATACCGAGAGTTTTGAGATCTCTTATACCTGTGAGAGTTGTGCACCGCTGAGGGACTTCCACCCTACTTTCCTTATCGAATTGATTCGGGAATCTCGGAAGTCAATATTACGAATTGATCACGATCCTTTTATATCGGGAAGTTTTCTTTTTCGAGATGGATACTTTCCTTATATGAAAGATCTCGAAGAAACTGAAATCAAGGAAGTTCTGACCTTCATTTTTTAATCGATAGGGGTGCTGCCCCTCGTTCGGTTGCTCGATCGATAAAGGGTCTTTCGAGACTCGTCCGGTGAGAGAACTGACATTTGCTTGATTAGAAGAGGAGACTGTCTCTGATCGGTTAACGAGACAACTGAGGTCTTATCATTCGGTAAACCCGAGCGACTAAGGCCTTTCAGTAGACCGATTGGGGCGACTATGGCCTTCCGGTGGATTATTGTTGCGGTCGTTAGATATTGATCGGCAGACCCCTTTTTCGTGGACCTTTTGGGAATGGACTCTTTTGGTCTAGGCTTTGGATTACGTTCCATCATTTGCCCCCTACTTATGGCTTTCTTAAAAAAGAAAAGTCATAAGTGAAACGTGTTTCGTACGTTATGAATGTGTAGGGACACTTGGTCCATTCTGATTCGTCTGCCTTGTATGTTAGGAACGCAAGCTTGTCTCTTCATATACAATTTTCTTCATAGGGAACTGAAGATAATTTACTCTCGGCATTTATGATTTGCATTTGTACTGATCCGTTTCATCTTCCTTAAATTAATTGAGGCTTCTCCTTCTTACGGCTATAAGAAGCCATGATGCGTATTCACTTCCTTTCGCGGAGAACCGACATTCTTCTTTCCTAGTTGCTTGGTGGAGAATAACTCTTCCTGAAGGTCAGTTTTTGGGGCGTTGTAGTGTGCGATGTTTCTTGGTTGGGATGACTCCTACTGGAATGAGATCTTATTAAAGAAGGGACTACCAGAATGGGATCTCATTATATTGGTCGTCCACTGGTCAGCGTAATCCGATTCCTTGCCACCGAGGGGGTGTATCTTGTATCACCTTGCATGATCTTCCCCGGTCAGTCCTCACCTTCTGAACGCGGTGGAGGGTGTTTCTCACACCGTCTTTGGATGGGTAAGTCGAGTTCGGGCTGCGTTGGGGGTGGCAAGACCTGGGCTCGTCTTCTCTTATCCCTAACACTACATTTTTGTACTCTCCAATATAGGGATTATGTTCTTCCTCTTCAGGTGAATCAGCAGCCTGATGAGGTTGACCTTTATGTATATTCTCCTTGGCCTAATCAGTCGGATCTAGCAACTTATTCATGTATCTTGTTGTATTTATTCACATGAAAACCAATAAGAGAATCACTTTTCACTTACCTGAATCATATTTTTGCTTCTTTTTGATTTTCTGTGTTGCAAGGCAATTTTCTTCGGTCTTTGTTAGAGTGGATCAGTAGATGCTGGGCGACTGAGGCCCTCTGTTAGGAAAATTTTAAGTTATGGGTTGTGTCCACCCTTCCGGGGAGTTACTTCCCCTATTGACGACGCGTACGATCGATAGATCTTGGGCGACTGAGACACTCCGTTAGGAAAATTTTAAGTTATGGGCCGCGTCCACCCGTCCGGGGAGTTATATCCTCTATTGATGACGCGTACGATCGATAGATCCTGGGCGACTGAGACCCTCCAAGCGATAGGAAATTTTTAAATGGTTGGGCCGCGTCCACCCCTCCGAGTAGTTACTTCCCCTATTGACGACGCATACAATCGATAGATCCTAGGCGACTGAGACCCTCCGTTAGGAAAATTTTAAGTTATGGGCCGCGTCCACCCGTCCGGAGAGTTATATCTCCTATTGACGATGGGCACGATCGGTAGATCCTGGCCGACTAAGACCCTCCATTAGGAAAATTTTAAGTTGTGGGTCGTGTCCACCCGTCTGGGGAGTTACATCCCCTATTGACGACACGTACGATCGGTAGATCCTAGACGACTGAGGCCCTCCGTTAGGAAAATTTTAAATTGTGAGTCGCGTCCACCCGTCCGGAGAGTTATATCCCCTATTGACGACGCGTATGATCGGTAGATTCTGGGCGACTGAGGCCCTCCGTTAGGAAAATTTTAAGTGGTTGGACTGTGTCCACCCGTCCGGGGAGTTATTTCCCCTAGTGACAATGCGTACGATCGGTAGATCCTGGGCGACTGAGGCCCCCTGGTTGGAGATCTTGAGCCGTGCTTAAGAATGACCTCTCGACTATCGGATAGCGCCGAGACTCTTTGATAGTATATGCGCAAGTTTTTCGAGTTCCACGTCGTAGGTATCGTCGATCCGTCTAGGTTGTCGAGTCGGTACGTTCCTGGTCAGACTATAGAATGTACTCGATACGGACCTTCCCAATTAGGAGCGAGCTTACTCCCGGGTTGTTGTTGGCTGGTTGTTTCCACTTTTCGTAATACCAATTCTCTGGGTTTAAACGCTCGGCTTCTAACCATTCGGTTATGTTACTGGGTCATTTGTTGTTGATAGACCGCCATCCGTGTTGATGTAGATTCCCGTAATTCTGGAAATAGGTCCAACCTTTCTAGTAGGGTGCGTTCGTTTTGCCCATTATCATAGTGAGCTATTCGGAGAGAGTGAATGTCTATTTCCCCGGGTATGACTGCTTCACTTCCGTAAGTCAGACTGAAGGGTGTTTCTCCTGTTGCCCTTCGAGGGGTAGTACGATACGACCAGAGGATGCCATAAAGTTCTTCAACCTGTTGTCCCTTGGCGTCATCCAGCGTGGTCTTTAGTCCCTGTAGAATCGTTTGGTTGGTTACTTCGATCAATCCGTTGGTTTGTGGGTGAGCGACTGATGAGAACCTATGTTGGAACTCCAACTTCTTGCAAAAATCCTGAAAACGCTGATTGTCGAATTGTTTTCCGTTATCTGTGATAAGGACACGTGGTATACAGAACTGGGTGATAATGTGAGTCCATATGAAGGATTGGACTTTAGCGATTTGGGCTAAAGGCTCGGCTTCCACCCACTTCATAAAGTAGTCGATCGCCATAATCAAGAATTTTCGCTATCCCGTGGCTGGAGGAAATGGTCTGAGGATGTCCATGCCCCACTGAGCAAACAACCAAGGGCTGGGTATTGGATTAAGCTTTGTGGAGGGTGACCGAGAAACCGATGAGAAGTGCTGGCATCTGTCGCACCTTTTGACGTAGTCATCGGAATCGACCCTCATGTTTGGCCAGTAATATCCCTGTCGAAGGGTTTTATAGACTAGGTTTCGGGCACCCAGATGATTGCCGCAGACTCCTTCGTGAATCTCCCGAAGGACGTAATTCCCTTCTTCGGGGTTGAAGTAGTCAGTTCCGTTGGTGTTCGATAATCATCGGTCAAATAGAAGGGGATAACCGTTCGGTCATGCCAAATGCGCTTGTGGATTGGTCATGCCATACTGATCAATCTATTGGTCTATTTGTTGTTCGGTTCAGGAACTCAGCCCCTCATGACCATGGGTGTCAAGTCAGGTTTTTGGGCACCCAGGTACTACGCCGACTGTTGTTTGGATCATGTTTTATCATTTTCTTCCGACTCATAGTATCGATTTATAGAAGAGGCACCATGAGTGAAGTTCGTTTCTCGAGAAGTGGAAAGGGCATGAAAACTTGTGACACGTGTCTCTTGAGATCATGTGAGTCATCCGCAATTCACACCAGCTGATGCGAAATTAAGGTGGATGGGATGTGAATCCCCCTTTTGTCTCAGCTGTTCCGTATTGCCTAGGTGTTAATTTGCCTAACCTTTCACTCAATTTAATTCCAAATTAATGTAGTGTGAGAAGTTGAGGAGGTGTAAACCTTCCATTTAATTTGCACGCTTCTCAGGGAGGCATTCCAATTGTTCAAAGATTTGAAGAGATCTCTTCATATATATAAATAAGGGCTACGGGACTCTACCGGCATCAGGGAGTTCAGTGTGTGTTTCTGCGTCTGAGAATTTTCTTTCTTATGATAGTTGTTTACTCTAAAGGATCCTCGATGGGGTATTTTGGCTTGCGGAGCTTAAGAGTATAAATTGCTTCTATTGGTATGAGGTCTTGTCAAAGTTGAGATTGTCGGCATGAGACCTTGTCATGTCATTTGATGTTTGAGCATCATGACGAACTCAGTCGACGTTCCTGTTGGGGCTCTTGACTTGAGTGGCGAGATTAAGATAAAATTCTCCCTTCGGGTTGAGTTTGTTATTCTGATTTACATCCTTTCGGGTCAGGCAGTAGGATATACTGGTTGAGTGTGGAGAGTTGGGGATGGAAAGAGTTCTAGATCATGATCAATCCTTGGAGTCTCTTCCCAATCGGTTTGTCCCCTTGTTAGTAGCCTTTTTGTTTTAGTGGGGCTGTAAATTATTTAAATTTCTTTTTAATGTTTTTGAACTCTCCAGTGTTATCAAACAACCATGACGATGTAGCCCTTTTGTTTGGGAACGATGCTATAGCCTCCTTATGTATTTCTTTTTGATGTGATCGGTCCAACTAAAGGACTTGTAAAGTGTATTTACTCATGTAATCGAATATGTATTCGTCATATGGGAATAAAAGGAATTTGTTTTACTTACTTGTTGTCTTGTTGTTTTTGTTGAAATTCCTTCTATATGTTCTTTCATGTGATACTACTTTTAAATTGTTCATATGATCGACCCATTTGTACAAATGACACAGAGAGTTGTACTACGCAAAAGTATGTTTAGTCTATCCATCGATGCGGACTCAATTGGAGGGACAAATTCCTTTAGTGGGATAGGGCAATCAAGGCCCGTTCATAGAGATAGATCTCTTCGGTAGGACAGGGTGACAAAAGGCTCGATTGGGGAGATAGATCCCATCGATAGGACAGGGTGACAGAGGTCTGTTCGAGGAGATAGATCTCTTCGATAGGATAAGGTAACAGAGGCCCGTTTGGGGAGATAAATCTCTTTGTTAAGATAAAATGACAGAGACTCGCTCGAGGAGATAGATCCCTTTGATAGGACAGGGTAAGTTTGGAAAGATAGATCTCCTTGATAAGACAAGATGACAGAGGCTCGTTCGGGAAAATAGATTCTTTCGATAGGTAACAACTGATAGGACTATCAAAAGGAAAACCATGAGAAGCTTGTCAATGGGAAACGATTTGACTTACTGATAGTAAATCTGTAGGTTCTCCACGTTCCAAGTCCTGGGCACGATCGATCCTTCCAGGTTATTAAGGCGATAAGCCCTCGAGCAAATTATAAAGCGTATTTGATAGGGGTTTTCCTAATTAGGGGCTAGTTTGGCCCTAAGTTGGAGTTGACCGATAGGTTCTACCATCCTCAACACTAGATCGCCTAGTTTGAACGTTCGGCTTCTGACTCTCCGGTTATAGTTCTATGTCATTTGTTGCTGATATGCAACCATTCGATGGGATGCAGATTCTCATAGCTCGAGGAGTAAGTTTAGGCATTCGCGTAAGGCAAATTCATTCTATTTGGAATTATACTAGGTTACCCAGAGCGAATGGATCCCAATCTCCATAAGTATGACAGCCTCACTTCCGTATGTTAAGTTGAATGGGGTCTCTCCAGTTGCCCTTCGAGGCATGGTGCGGTATGACCAGATGATGCTGTAAAGCTCAACTACCCATCGTCCTTTAGTTTTGTCCAACATAGTCTTAGCCCTTGAAGGATTATTTTGTTGGTTATCTCCACAAGTCCATTGGTCTGTGGATGAGCGACCAATGAGAATCGATGGTTAATCTCGAGTTTCTTGCAGAACTCCTGAAAGCTAGCATTATCGAATTGTTTTCTGTTGTCCATGATAAGAACACGAGGTATGCCAAACCGAGTGATTATATAAGTCCACACGAACGATTGAGTCTTGGCTACTATTATTTGGGCTAAAGGTGCGGCCTCCACCCATTTAGTGAAATAATCGATGGTCACTATGAGGAATTTTCATTCTCCGATAGCTGGTGGGATGGTCCGAGGATGTCCATCCCCCATTGGACGAAGGGCCATGAGCCTACCATAGGGCTAAGCTTGGTAGACGGCAATCGTGGGACCGAAAAGAATCTTTTGCACTTGTCATATTTCTTGACATAGTTGTTCGAATTGATCTTCATGGTCAGCTAGTAGTACCCTTGTCGTAGGGCTTTGTGGACTAGGTTTCAAGCGCCTAGGTGACTACTGCGTATCCCTTTATGGATCTCCAAAAGGATACAATCTCCCTCTTTCGGGGTCAGACATCTCAAGTACAAATCAGTGAAGGACTTTTGGTACAGTTTCCGATCGATGATTGCATAGTGGATGGCTTTTTGCTTTAGTTTAGCTGCCTCTAGCAGTGAATCAGGAAGTTGGTTGTCTCTCAGGTATGTTTCGATTAGATCTTTCCAACTAGGAGGTTGGTTCATTGCTAGGACCCTTCAGGCTCATCTATACTGGGGTATGGTAAACTTTTGATGTAGACTGTTCGGTTATAAATGACTGAATTTGAGCTGGCTAATTTGGAGAGTGTATCGGCTCGTGCATATTCTAAGCGAGGGATTTGTTGAATGTCAACTCTATCTAATTTAGCCATCATATCATGTAGCTTGCTTAGATATTTGGCTATGATCAGATCTTTAGTCTCGTAGACCCTTTCGATCTGTTTGACAACCAGTTGGCTATCGGTAAATATCTAAACACTTCGAACTCCCATGTTGGCTACAATTCGGAGTCCTATTAACAAGGTTTCATACTCCGCTTGGTTGTTGGTGGCCCTGAAGTCAAAACGAAAGACATATTTCGCTTTAAAGTTGTCCGGATCAGTATGATCCCAGCACCACTACTTGAAGAGTTTAAGGATCCGTCAACATGTATTGTCCAGCCTGGCAATGACCATTCATTAAGACTATCAGTAAACTTGGGTACGGTTGTAACCAGGAGGGTGTATTCAAGAATGAAGTTGGCCAAGGTTTGGCCTTTGATTGCAGGTCGAGGCTGATACTGGATGTCAAATTTGCCAATTTGACACTCCACTTGATTAGATGGCTAAAGGTGTCTCTCTTTTGGAGGATTTGTTTTAGCGGTTAGTTGGTAAGCACCATATTGGTATGGCCCTGAAAGTATGGCTAAAGGCATTTGGCCGAAATGACCAAGGCATATGCTATCTTCTCGAACAGTTGATAATTGAGTTTAGCTTCTTTGAGTATCCAGCTAATGTAATAAATCGGCTTTTGAACAGTTGAGTCTTATCGTATAAGGATAGAGCAAAATGCCTAATTAGAAATAGAAAGATACAGATAGAGTTTCTCATCAAGAATTGAACAAGAGAGTAGTAAAGGAGTTATAAGGTACTCTTTGAGTCGTTCGAAAGCCATTTGGCACTCGAGTGTCTATGGAAACCATTGAGATCCCTTCAAAGCATCAAAGATTGGTTTGTACTTTTCTTCGACTTTTGACATGAATCCACTTAGAGCCGCTATTTGACCGGTAAGGCGTTGTACCTCCTTCAGTATTTGAGGTGGCGAAAAGTCTAGAATGGCTTGTATCTTCTCGAAATTTGCTTCGATCTCGCATTTGGTGATCATAAAAGTGAGGAATTTTCCCATTGTAATACCAAAGGTATACTTGGTGGGATTCAATCGCATGTTGTAACATTCAAGAGTTTGAAAGGTTTCCTCGAGATCAGCAACATGAGTCTCAGCATCGGTACTTTTAATGAGCATGTCATCTACATATGCTTTTACATTTTGGCTAACCTAACTTTTAAAGAGTTCGTTGACCAACCATTGAAAGGTTGCTCCTGCATTCTTTAAGCCGAAAGGCATGACTTGGTAACAGTACGTATTGAACTCAGTGATGAAACTTATTTTCTCTATATTCTCAAGTGCCATTCGTATATGATTGTACTTCGAGTAGGCGTACATGAAACTTAAGAGTTGGTGGCTTGAAGAATTATCCACTATTTTGTCAATGTTCGGGAGAAGATAACTATCTTTTGGACATGGTTTGTTGAGGTTTGTGAAGTCCACATACATCCTCCATTTATCATTGGCTTTCTTCACCAGGACCACATTGGCTAGCCATTTGGGATACTTAACTTTACGGATGAATCCAGTGGTCAATAACTTTTGGACATCTTCTTGGATGACACGTTGACGTTTGAGGGTGAACAACCTCGTATCTGTTTGACTGGCTTATAGCTGGAATTTACGGTTAACTTATGAACAATGACTGAAGGATCGATGTCGGGCATGTCCTCAGGGGACCAAGCAAAAACTTTGGAGTACCATCACAAACAACTAACGATTGCTTCTTGTAGGGACTTAAACAGGCCAATTTTAATTCGAACAGTTTGAATAGGGTCATCAGTTAAAGGGATTTCAACCACCTCTTCTCCTGGTTCTGGTTTATTCGTTGGTTCGATGTCGCCTCTGAGTTCTAGGGTGTTAATTCAAAAATTCTCCTGTCTGCCTCTGTCTACGAAGAGGGCATACAGATTGGGACCACTCCAGATGGTAGCAACCCTTTCTGATATTCTAAACTTCATCTTCAAGTGTCCAGTGCTGGGTACTGCTTCCAGCTCATCTAGACTCAGTCGACTAAGGATGGTATTATACGATGAGAATAGTTTCACCATATGGAAGGTGGCTTTGACAGTTGCATGGTTAGGAGGAGTCCCCAGAGTCACAGTGAGGGGGACAACTCCTTCTAGATGAATGCAATCGTCAGATAATTCCTTGAGGGATACAGTTGGGGGTTGAAGGTGTTTAGGATTGAGGCCCATTCGCTAAAAGGTGTCCCAAGTAAGGAGGTCACAGTCTGCACTCTGGTGACGAGGACTCTTTTGACTGTGTAAAACCCCATTCTAATAGTGATAACCAAAGGATCATCATGACTAGGGTTGACTCCGATTAGATCATCATCGTCGAATTTGATGATTAGCATTTTTCTCTTGACTGTAGTCATGTTTTACTTGGTGACAAAAGGTTGGTAAGAAAGACTGGTGATTAGTCTGTTTTTCATGGATGGCGCCAATATGTTGAAGGTGAGTCTTGACTTCATAGATTCGGTTCCTTATGACTCGAATGGGTACTCGATGAAGAGGCTTAAAACCTACAAAAGACCACCAGAGGGTGCTTCAGCAGGAGAGACTTTGACACTCAAGTCAGAAAGAGAGGTTTTTGAAAAGAATAAAAATAGACTGAGAGAATATGGGAGGATAGATCTCTTTGTGATTTGTATGCCTAGTGTAAAGTCAAGAAAACTTACCTGGTTTTGATGTATCGAAGGCTTTTATATGGAGTGCCATAGGAGCCATGTGCATTCGGGGTGTTGCAACCCCAGTTTCCTTGCGAGGAGATATGAAGATTTCGGAGTTCAAACGTTTGAGATTTGAAATCATTATTATTTAGGAAGTTTGATTATACAGAGAGATTTTTTTTCTTATCGATAAGATTCTTAAGGGTTTCATTCCTTATCCAGGAGATATATTTTGTGCTGAGATAGGAAACCGAATCAATGTGAGATTTGGTTGAGTATTACCATTCAGGGGTCGAAGTGGTCGGTTCCTTAGGTGTTCGGTAGTCATTGGTCGAATAGAAGGGGATAACCGTTTGGTTATGCCAAATGTGCTTGTGGATCAGTCATGCCATCTTGATTGATATATTGATTTGTTTGTTGTTCGGTTCAGGAGTTGAGCCCCTCATGACCATAGGTGTCAAGTCGGATTTTCGGGTACCCGGGTACTGCACTGATTGTTGTTTGGATCATGTCTCATCAGAGGTGAAACGAGCAACGGACAGAATAGGATCCTCCTCAGAGGTCGGTTCCAAAAAATCTCTCTTTATCTCTCTATCTATCTTTCTTTCTCTATAGTCAAAACGATGGTCGGAACAACGTTCGTGCCTCTGCGACCGAGTTATTCTCTCTTTCTCTCTCCCTCTCTCTCTCTCTCTCTCTCTCTCTTGCTGTTTGCTCTAAACTCGTGGATCACACGGTTTTCCGATTAACTCGCATTGATCCGTGGGTTTTTTCGGATCAATTACATAAACAGTCCTTCAATGAATAGGCCCGTGCATTGCACAGGTGAAGGGTTAACCCGATCCAACCAACAGGTCGGTCCAAGTTTAATAACTATGATCCTTTGAGAGAATGAAGAGATAAAAAAATAATAAAAAAAAGAGTTGAATAATATATGTTAAAACAATATATTAACAAAATTGCTACTGAGAATTTTTAAGAGGAGAAAATAGAGCTCAACATTCTAATTTTTCCACCATAGCATTTAACTCCTCCTAAAAGGGAGAACCACTATACTTGATTAAATAGTTATCATTTTGATTATAATTAGTATATATTATATCTTTTTGTAATATTTAAATAAAAAGATCATTTATTTTCAAATATAATATTTGTACCATTAGTATATGACATATCATTTTTTTATTAACCAACTGGTATCTGGATTCATTATTACCTACTTTTTTATAATTATACCGCATCTCAAACTTTTATCTATTTCTACTCTCCAACACCCAAAAAAATTAAATCAAAATTTAATCCCAAATCAAGCGTATTTCCTCCCTCACTTTTTCAAAAAAACTTTGTAGATTTTCTCTTCAAAAGAAAACAAACAATATTTGAATTTTGATAATAATATATAAAATTTAATTAATTTTATTTGTGAATAATTTACATTTATAAAAGTTAAATTCATGTACCTACAATAATACGCAACGGTATATTGTTTTTTAGTGTAAATTACTGGTATCTAATAATCACGTTGAATCCAACTAAATTTGATTTAAGTCAAGTTGAGTTCTTATAGGACAAAATTCTACTAACACTTATTTTTTTTATTCACAAGAATCGAACTTAAAGTCTTATTTAAGGGATATTAGTGTTCAACTAGTGAACCACTAGGCATTGGTAAGATACATTACCATTACTTGCATTGTGGGCTGTAAACAGCATTAAGTTGGTGGAATTACACGTGCCAATTAATTCATTTTTTTTTAGAAAAAAAAGGTTGTTGGTATTATGATCATAGTAACAACTTTGGTCTTCAGTTATCTAAACTAGATATTATTTGTCCCTATGTAACCAAGAAGAGGGTTGAATTGGTTTGTTTCAACTCTTAAATTTTATATCACTTAAAATCTTAATTAAACCCATGATCAAACAATATAAATTATGCAAATGTAAGTGCAAAAATTAAAGAGTAGAGATAGAGCGATCAAATCCAATTTATAGTGGATCGGCCTTGTGTCTACATTTACTTTTGTAGCTCAGCAAGCCAAGTCTAATAATAGCTAGTTTCCACTATTCTATGAGAGTTACAAATTTGAATACAGTTACTTGTTGACAATCTATATCTCTAATCTTGAGGATGATTTAGTCTAATTTGACTCAATTTTAACTCTCACCCAATTAGCTTATCCTCTCATTCAAATGTTTCTCACACTCTTCCCAAACTTATGAGACTATACAATAGTTAAACAACAAATTACAATTATTGAAAAAATCAGTAGACAACAAAATAATAGAGCAGTTTGTCAAAATGAAGTGATTGTGTGGGTATTTTTGAGTTCAGTTTTCTCTCAATTCAAAATTTGAATTATCTCTGTAAATATTTCTGAATATAAACAAAATATTCCTCTTTGAAACCCACTTTGAGTCATTTTAAAACATGTTGCATCCAAGAAGATATAAAGCCTCAAACCTAGCTTCAAGATAAGCTTACACAGTAGAAAGAATAGTTAAGATCCGATTTTGCAACAAGCTTTTCTCCTTTAGATTTTTTGATTTTTACTATTATAAATATTTAAATTTAAAGTGTAACATCGATCTCCGATAACTGTGTATCATGTACCACTTCTTATGATTCTATATATATATATATATAAGTGTCCTTTGAGACATCTAAAATGAAATTTTAGTTATTTATTTATTTGTTTTTATTTTTTATTTTTTTTGTTTCACCACAAACTCTTTAAAAATCGAAAATTTTATCGATAAACTGAAAACTTTCTCGACAAGCACCGTCAAGGCCTAAAGAAATAAAAAATGGCTAAGAAAATGCCTACATACTTAAATAAAGGTATTTAAGTAAAATTTCATATTTTTAAGAAATTTCGAATAAAAATTGTATAGGGACCAAAATGCAATTGTTAAAAGTTAAAGATCTAAATGCAATCAAGAAAAGTTGAGGGACTAAGTTGCAAACCACTCAAGGATGAACAATTGCCAAATGATTGGTCAAGAGGGCAGTAAGGCTGGTTAGTCGCCACATGTGATAGTTCCACATTCAAGAAATCTTATAGGATAGAAATTTATGCATGAAAGCTAAATGGAATAGCTTGTGCACTCTTTCCTTGACATAACCGGCCAACAAGATAGCAAATAAAGTGCATGGAGCTTGCTTGAGTCAACAATTGCATGGTTTGATTGCTAAGAGAAGTGTATAGTTGAGATGATGTATGGGATGATCCAATGGTCAAAGATATTTTGCTAGATTTATAAAAAAACTTGTTTAAGAAAATTGGCTCATTTTCCTTCATTCAATTTCCCTTGGCCGAGCATCTAGACTCCATATCCAAATTTAAGTTCAAGCATGAAGCCAAAGAGGTAAGAGCATTGTTGGAAATTTTTAAATTTCAAATTGGAAGTATAAAAGTGTTGTATAGGAATTCACGTGTATTGTGATTTGATTGTGTTAAAGTGATAAAAAAAAATTCAAGGATTCAAAGGGGGTGCTGGTGTGTATTGCTAGCAAGAGATCTTACAAAGGAGGTAACATATATTAACTTGTGTAAGGATTAAATTATTTGATGACTAGTCATATTAGAGTCCATACTAGCATGCTAGATGTAGATTTCCAGATTTGAGTCTTGTGTAGTCTTGTTATGATATCTCATTCTGTAGGAATAAAAAATCGAAACCGTTTATGAATGATAACATATGGTACATGTGTATGACTATGGAATGTTCTATAGTGGCTATAGCGCACTCCATATCACGGTATTGAGCATTTACCCGACGGGGTGACGTGGTGGGGTAATACGGGAGTAGGGGTTTGAACCATCTGTCTCTGACCAACGGATCTAATAGACGAGCACCTCATGAGGACCGTGTCAACACCAAGAGAAGGAGGTTAAAAGAAAAATATATATGTTTCATTCTTATGACATTGTGGTGACCCATTGGTGGATTTTACCTTAATTAGGCCAAACTATAGGTAGAATACGTTTTATTACTAACTGACACCCCATGATGTATGATTGATGATAATGATGCATATTATTTTGAATTACATGATATGTTTGCAAATGAATGAAATATGATTTGAAAATGATGGTTTGACTTGCCACTTTTACAAATTTATTTATTGTCATTATATAGTCCTTACGCCTCACTCACTGAATATGTGGATTATACTCACTCCTCATATTTATATTTTTAGCTTATACTGTATTTGACTAATAATGAGATACTATTCCACGAGCTTTACTAAGAGACGCTATCGGGTATATGTTCATACCCATCTTTGTTTACGATTGGATCACGCATATAAATATTATATGTAAATTGGAGGCAAATGTTTTAAATAAGTTTTTTTAAAAACTATCTTCTTCAAATCTTCCACTATATGATTTTAACTTGGTGATATCAAGTAGGGTCATAATATTGGTCTGGTATATAGGCCAGAAATCAAAACCTGCGGACTACTGGTCCAAAGGTCTCCTTTAAGATGTGGATTTGGTAAGACAACGCCACGTACTTAGCCTCGTGTCACTTTGATGTGCGAGTAGGGCATACCCATACCTTGAGGAGTTGCAGTGGTCTGTTCGCGTGCTCAACCTGCGGGTCAGGGCGTGACAGACTTCAATGGTATCAGAGCGCTAAGTTCTGTATCTACTTTATTTCGCTTCCAGTGTTTGTAAAATTTTTTTTAAAGAATTTATAATTTGGCTCCTATGATCTTATAACGTTAATCCTTATTAGAGGGTTAGGTTGGCCCGTAACCCTTTGCTTTCCCACTCTTAAGTACTAAGCGTGGTCTTTTATATAGATCTACGCGTCCCCGAGAATGACTGAAGCATACCACTGAGGTCCCACTCGAGGCCGCATCATCGTCTCAAGCACCTCAGGCCCCTCCTATTGGAAAAGGTCCTCCACTGCACCCCACACTCCAAGAGATGATGGGGTGGTAGACGACCCACCGAGACCAAATGAAAGCACCACCTGCACCAGCGGTTAAGACTCTGCCTGTACCCCCAGCGGCACCGACACCCTCTCCTGTGTTAACGGCTATGCTATCTACTCGATAAATAGCAGAGGTCTCCACCTTGCTAAGAGAGGCCAAGAGTTAAGGTGTGAGTCCTTCTCTAGGACCCACGACCCTGTTATGGCCAAGAAGTGGCTCAAACGGATCAGAGAGGGTATGGAGGACATGGGAGTTAATGACAGACTCAAGCTAGTGATAGCAGTCAAACTGTTAGAGGATGACGCCCATGATTGATGATATCAAGGATAGAGCGGATGAGCTGCTGACTTAGGATAACTTTTTGAGGGAGTTTGATTCCCAGTATTACATGATGTTCGACCGCGATATGAAACGGCGAGAGTTCCTAGAGTTGAAGCAGGGGTAGAAGTCTGTGTCAGAGTATGAGACTGAATTCCGCAGATTGGCATCATTTTTCCCAAAGATAGTAGTGATTGAGGAGACCAAGAGATTTAAGTTTGAACATGGACTAAATCTCACCATCAAAGACCGGATGACAGTCTCTGAGGAGGATACATATGCTAGAGTTCTACAGTGGGCAATGAGAGTAGAGTAAAACATCAAAGTGCAGAACAGACTCTGCGAGTAGCAAGACCAAAGGAAGAGGCCTGGATTTAGGTAGGGACAGAGCTCCAAGAGGAGCAGAGGCTGAGATTCATATAACAGCGGCCCTAGACAGAGGCTTGGGACTACACCTCATGGGCAGTATGGGCATTCATCAGCCCCGATAAGTATACCAGGAGGTTGCTTGGGCACTGTGCCATGGTCTGGAGGAGCGCAGAGAAGGTCCTACCCGAATTGTAAAAGGGCACATCTAGACTCATGCCGATTCTCTGGCAGATGTTATCAGTGCAAAAAGGATGGACATTTTAGAGACTGCTTTCCCGATCTACGAGTTCAGGGGTACAGTCACGCCCCAGATCAGAGTGTTCACTGTGGCCTTAGGGGCAACTCAACACCTTCTATGGCACTTCCTCATAGTACCGCAAGGAAATCTTTCATTGGGAGTAACATGCCTGCTCCACCTCCTTGTTAGTGGCTCAGAACATAGACCAGACTATATGTTGTGACCAACAAGGAGGCACAGGCTAATCCATACATAGTAATAGGTGCTACCCTCACTCCTCATCCTGATGATGTACAAAAACACTAGATTATGATGTATTTGATGAATTTTGAAAGATAATATATATATATATATATATCTATTTTGAGGTTTTTATCCTTAAGGAATTTTTAATTATTTTGATGATATTAGGCTAACGGATGTTATAAATTTGGGTGATAGGCGCTATGATTATCTTCAGAAGAGATGCCCGTGTGTTGGTTGACACTGGGCGAATAGTTTTTTTGTGAGCATGGACTTTTCTCACTATGCTGACAGAGCTTTAGTACTGCTGGATAAAGAACTGTTAGTCATTACTCCCTTAGGGGAGCAGATTGTCAAGAAAGAGATATACTGAAACTATGGAGTCGAGGTGGAGAGCACAATGTTAAAGCCAGATCTATTCCACTAGACATACGGGATTTCGACGCCATCCTGGGTATGGGTTGGCTACATAGGCACAGAGTTTCAATAGACTGTTTTGCTATGACAGTCGAATTTTAGAAACCAGGGTGTTTAGTATTGGTTTTCCGCAGATTAGATAGGTTCTCCCGAATTGTGTGATATCAGTTTTAGAGGCCCGTAGATTGATGAGTAAGGGTTGTACAGCATATCTGGCACATGTTGTGGACACCACAGTGGAGGGACCAAGAATAAATGATGTCCCAGTAGTGCAGGAGTTTCCTGATGTATTCCCTGAGGAGCTACCCGGATTACCTCCAGTCTGGGAGTTCGACTTCGCCAATGATTTGGCACCAGGCACTGCGCCTATCTCCATTCCACCATATAGGATGGCCCTAGCAGAGTTAAAAGAGCTAAAAGTCCAGTTGCAAGAATTGTTGGATAAGGGTTTCATTAGACCGAGCACTTCACCTTGGGGTGCCTTGGTATTATTTGTCCGAAAGAAGGATGACACTTTCAAACTATGCATTGATTATCGACAGTTGAATTGGATGACCATAAAAAATTGATACCCGTTACCTTGGATTGATGATTTGCTCGATCAGTTGCAGGGCGCCTGGCTTTCTCTAAGATTGACCTGAGATCCGGATATCATCAGCTACGGATCAAGGAATGTGATATTCCCAAGACAGCGTTTAGGACCCGGTATGGCCACTTTGAGTTCTTGGTAATACCGTTTGGGATGATTAACGCCCCAACAGCTTTTATGGACCTGGTGAATTGGGTATTTCACTCCTTCCTAGATAGATTTGTCATCGTCTTTATCGATGATATTCTTGTGTATTCGAGGAATGATGAGGAGCATTCCCAGCACCTACAGAGTGTTGAGGAGTAATGATAGGATCTTTGTGGACCCAAAGAAAGTTGAAGCTATTCTAAAATGGGAGCAACCACGGAGTGTTACAAAGGTGCAGAGTTTCATTAGATTGGTGGGATATTATTAGAGGTTTGTAGAGAGATTCTCCAAGATTACTGCTCCATTTTCCAACTTGACATAGAAAGAGATCAAGTTTGTTTGGGATGATCGCTGTGAGGTGAGTTTTCAGGAGCTCAAGCAGCGACTAATGTTAGCACCCATCCTCGGTCTCCTTATTAGCGACTATAAGTACGAGGTATATTGTGATGCCAGTCGACAGGGACTAGGTTGTGTCTTGATGTAGAAGGATCGCGTTATCGGTTATACCTCTCGACAGCTAAAGAGGTATGAACTGAATTATCCTATCCATGACTTAGAGTTTGTTGCTATTGTATTTGCCTTGAAGATTTGAAGACACTATCTGTATGGGGTAACTTACCGGGTATATATAGATCACAAAAGTTTGAAGTATCTACTTATTCAGAGGGAGCTCAATCTTAGGCAGAGGAGATGGTTTGAGCTTCTCAAAACTATGATCTGATTATTGACTATCACCCAGGAAAAGCAAATGTCATTGCGGATGCACTGAGCCACAAGTCGTCATCATCAGCACCCACCGTGAGTTCTTGTCTCTCGTGCCTTATTGGACTCCGCTCACCAGGAGTCAGATTGACCACAAATGATTTTGGAGCACTTTTGGCTAGATTTGAGCTGAGATCGACTCTGTTTGACCACATTTGGGAACTTCAGTCTTTTGATGAGGAGATTCGGGGGATTATTGTGAGAGTCAACAGAGGGGAAGGCGGAAACTTCAAAGTCAGGGATACTAGCTTAGTAGTTTTTGAGACACGTATCTATATTCCCAAAGATGATGACCTTAGACGTGCCATATTGGATGAGGCTCACCTTTCAGTCTACGCTATACATCCTAGTAGCACAAAGATGTACCGGATGATTTGAGAAAGTTACAGGTGGGCGGGCATAAAATGTGAGATAACAAGTTTTGTTACCCGGTGTTTGGTATGCCAGCAAGTGAAGGCTGAGCATCGGCAGCCCACCGGCATACTACAGTCTCTTCCCATTCCGAGTGGAAGTGGAAACATATCACTATGGATTTTATAGTGGGTTTTCTACAAATTTCGGCACGACACGATGCTATCTAGGTGATTATAGACAGACTCACCAAATCCGCACACTTCCTTCCCATCTGCAGTAGCTATCCACTAGAGGGTTTGGCTTGCCTGTACACCAGTAAAATAGTTCGACTGCATAAAGTTCCATTGTCCATTGTATCAGACAGAGACCCACATTTTACTTCTCGATTTTGGTCGAAGTTATTAGAGGCCATGGATACCCAATTGAAGTTTAGTACTGTATTTCACCCCCAAACGGATAGTCAGTCTGAGAGGACCGTTCAGACACTAGAGGACATGTTGTGATCCTGTGTAATAGACTTCAAGGGTATTTGGGACTACCACCTCCCATTGATCGAGTTCGCCTACAACAATAGTCATCAAGCTAATATTGGGATGCCACCATACGAAGCCTTGTACGAGAGAAAATGCCGGATGCCCTTGTGTTTGGACGAGGTCTAGAAAAGATGGCTTAATTGTATAGATTTGATTGAGGAGACCCAGGAGAAAGTGAAGGTCATTCGTGCTCAGATGAAGGCCACCCAGGATAGGCAAAAAAGTTATGCAGACAGACGACAGTGACCTTTGGAGTTTAGGGAGGGAAACATGGTGTTTCTGAGGGCATGCCCTTGGAAGGTGATGATCCGATTTAGATAGTGGGGAAAGCTTAACCATAGGTACATCGGACCTTTTTGAGTCCTTGAGAGGATTGAGAAAGTGGCATATAGATTAGACTTGCCTCAAGAGCTTGCACGGATTTACGATGTATTCCTTGTCTCGATGCTGAGGAAGTACCTTCCTAATCCTTCCCATGTACTAAAACCTCGACCGGTAGAATTGAGCGATGATTTGAGTTTCCCTATCCAGCCTATAGCCATCTTAGACAAATAGACCAAGAAGCGACGGAGCAAGGAGGTCTCCCTGGTCAGAGTACTTTGGAGGAACGACCAGGTCAAGGGGCAAACTTGGGAGCCCGAGGATGCTATGAGGAGACAGTACCCCCAGCTATTTGATGTATAATTTCAGTTTAGTTTCGAGGACGAAACTTTTTATTAGGGGTTAGGAATTGTAACACCGATCTCCGGTAATTGTGTATCATGCACCACTCTTCATGATTCTATATATATATATTAGCATTCTTTTGAGACATCTAAAATAAAATTTTATTTATATATTTATTTGTTTTTATTTTTTTTTTGTTTCACCTCAAAATCATTAAAAACAAAAAATTTTATAGGTAAGCTGAAAGCCTTCTCGATAAGCGTCAGTAAGGCCTAAAGAAATCGAAAATAGTTAAGAAAAGACTTATACACTTAAATAAATATATTTAAGTGAAATTTCACATTTTTAAGTAATTTCGAACAAAAATTGCATAGGGACCAAAATGCAATTGTTAAAAGTTATGGGTCTAAATGCAATCAAGGAAAGTTGAGGGACTAAATTGTAAACCACTCAAAGATAGACAATTAGAGCCAAATGAGTGGTTAAGAGGGCAGCAAGGCTAGATAGTGGTCACATCGGATAGTTCCACATTCAAGAAAGCTCATAAGATGGAAATTTATGCATGAAAGCTAAATAGAATAGCTTGTGTACTCTTTCCTTTATATGACCGGCTAACAAGACATCAAATAAAGTGCATGGAGCTTGCTTGAGTCAACGATTGCATGGTTTGAGTGCTAGGACAAGTGTATGATTGAGATGATGCATGGGATGATCCAATGATTAAATATATTTTGTTAAGTTTATAAAAGAACTTGTTTAAGAAAATTGACTCGTTTTTCTTCATTCAATGACTTGCATTTGAAAATATTCAAGTCCTTATGATTTTGGACCCCATTTAGCAATGGTGATAATAGATTCTATTGAGAATAGATGAAATACAATAACAATTTTATTTTTTTCATAAAAATTTGACTTTTACTTCTTCTTTTTTTTTTAAAAAAAAAATTACTTTAAAAAAGATTATAAAGTAAAAATAAATATATACGAATTAAACCAAATGGAAGGTTTTCAAAGAGATGCATAGAGAAGTGATAAAATTAAAGCCCTTGCGGTGATGTTCAAAAGAGATGGTAACGCCATAATGCCAAAGATTTCGCCCAATCTCCTCTGGTCCCTGGTTGGCATGGATAGTCTTTACATTTATGAAACAACAACATCAACAACCAAAACAGAAAACGATATTTCAATAGCATTAACTTTGAAATCTCTTCAAAAATGCACATCTAGACACCATCTTTCCCATCCCCATCTCCCACTTTACTAATTAGGATTCATTTTTAGGAAACAGTAGGAACAAGGTTTTCCCATTCCCATTTCCCACTTTGCTTTGTGAATTGAAGTGTAAGGCACCATATTCGATTTATGTTTTGCTCTGTTTTTGCTTTGTTTCTCATTTGATTATTATTATTATTATTATTATTATTATTATTTTCTCTTAAATGTCCTTGTTGCTCTACTCTTTGCATTGCAAACTTTATGGTCAATTTTCTAATGTTATATAATTTGTTGATTTATTCTCTATCTCTAAACTAAAGGTGTTGCTTTTTAATATTGTCTCATTTTGTTACACCATCTACACTACTCATATGTTAATTTCTCTTGATTTAACATTGTAATTTATTTATATTTTAGTTTTAAACTTTCAGATTTTATCATGTCTTCCACACCATCTGATTTGGGTTTAACACCAAGTTCTTCTCCTCGTAAAAGTTCAGTAAGAGGACAGACTGATTCTGCTTGGGCATATTGCACAGAAGTTGATTTAGAAGATTGTTCTGGGTCACAAACAATAGGGTCTGGAAAGAAGAAGCATGCTCTAATGTGCATGTATTGTAACAAAATTTTTAGAGATAGAGGCATTAATCGGATAAAATACCATTTAGCAAAAGCAAAGGGTGGCGTTGTTGAGGAATGTAAGAAAGTTCTGACTGAAGTTCAATATCAAATGCAAGAAAGTATAGATGGATGTATTGCAAAAAAGAGAAAATGTCAAATTTTATATCAAAAGCAGAATCCATATGGCTCTCCGTTACATGAGCATGATAAAGATTTAGAAGAAATCCCTCACACTCAATTAAGTAAGAAGGGGAAGAAGGTTTGTACTGGTATTGGTAGTATGAATTCTTATTTCATGCCAAAAAAACACCCGGAACTCAACCAACCATTAAAAGTGTGTTGCAAACTAAAGAAGCTAAAGAAAATACTGATTTGGCTATGGCTAGATGGATGTTTGATGCGTGCATCCCATTTAATGCACTTAATTCAAAATATTATCAACAAGCGATTGATGCAATTGCTAGCATGGGACCGGGATACAAGGGACCTAATTCTTCTGATATACGAGGGTTTCTTCTGTCAAAGTCTTTATCAGAAGCAAAAAGCTTTGTTGAAAGTTTTCATATGACATGGAAAGAAACTGGTTGTACAATTATGGCTGATGGGTGGTCTGATCAAAATAAGAGGATGCTCATAAACTTTCTAGTCTACTGTCCACGAGGTATGGTCTTTCTTAAATCTGTTGATGCTACTAAGGCCTCTAAGACTGCAAATGTGCTATATAAATTATTTAGGGAGGTAGTATTACATGTTGGTGTTGAAAATGTGGTGCATATGGTAACTGATAATGCTGCTAATTATGTGGCTGTTGGAAGATTGTTAGAGCAAGAATTTCATTTTATTTCTTGGTCTCCTTGTGCTGCACATTGTTTGAACTTAATATTGCAAGATATGGGAAAATTGGATGAGATAAGTAACATAGTTGAGCATGTCGCAAAGATAATAAAGCATATTTACAATCATACATTTATCTTGCATTTAATGAGAAAGCACACTAGTGGAAGGGAAATTCTTCGTCTTACACCAACACGTTTTGCTACAAATTTTATTGCTTTGCAAAGTATTTTGTCACAGAAGGATGCTTTGCGTGCTATGGTGACTAGTCAAGAGTGGACACACTCATCATATGCAAAAAATTGCAAAGGGAGAAAGTTTTCTAATTTGGTGCTAGATACAAATTTTTGGAAAGAATGTGATACCATCGTTCAAATATCAGAGCCTCTTATTCGTGTGCTGAGAATAGTTGATAGTGATGAGAGACCAGCTATGCTATTCATGAGCTAGGGAGTAACCAGTAAAAAGATTTCAAAGAATAAAGAAAAGAGTTGAGCCATATTTAAGAATTCTTGATACTCGTTGGGATAATCAACTTCATAAAAATCTCCATGCTGCTAGTTTCTGGCTTAATCCAAAATACCAATATGACCTTGATTTGATAGCAAAGCATCGTCGTACAATATCAGGATTGTTAGATATCATAGAAAGATATGTATATGGAAATTTTTTCTTGGGCAGCAAATTGACCCAAAAGTTGATGTTGTTCAAGAACAAAGAAGGAGATTTTGGACGAGTTTCTGTTGTTCGTGATAGAAATTCAATGTTACCAGGTAATTTTATTCACTTCAATACATTTTTAAATTTTTCTTTAATTTTTCTTTTAATTTATTAAATGGCATTAATTTATTCAATGATAGATGAATGGTAGTCATGCTACGGAAGTAATGCACCAAATCTTCAAAAGTTAGTAATTCATGTATTAAGCCAAACTTGCAGTGCTTCGGGATGCGAAAGAAATTAGAGTGTGTTTGAGCACATTCACTCCAAAAAAAGAAATAGATTGGAACATCAAAGGTTAAATGATTTGGTATATGTGCATTATAACTTGAGACTACAACAAAGGTATGAAAACTTTAACTATTATTGTGTTATTATTTTCTTTACGTGCTTAGATAATTCTTGATGATTGCAAAAGTAAAATTATGTGACATAGTTTTATTTTTCTTTAGGAATTATTGAAGGGTCATAATTATGATCCTATTGATTTTGAAGATTTAAGCTCATAAGATATTTGATTATTAGAAGAAGAGCCTCCACTATTAACTGTTGATGAAATTGAAGCTTTTAGACAAGAACTAGCAACATTAAGCATTCAACATACAAAATGATATTTAACTTTTACTTTATGTCAAAATTATATTACAATTTGAATGAGTTATTTAAATGTTTAGAAAGCTTATATTGACGTTAATTTTTTATAGATGATCTTAATTTGGATGAATTGGAATTGAGTGATTGTGTTGAGATCGATGAAAATGAATCTAGAGTTGAACCTCACAATGAATTTGGAACATTTGCAAGTGGATTTTTTTATACAAGCGAAGTTTGAAATGACTTTAATTTTGATGGGACACATTGAATTATTTGTATTTGTATGAAGTCATGAACTTGTGCACTGCTAGCTATGTTTTTTGAATTTATTTGGATACTGGTTTTAGAATATTTTATTGCTTATTAGAATGGAAATATGCATGAGACAGCTTATTTTAATGGGACAAATGTGCACTATTGAAATATTGTATTTTGATTGAACAAACGTGCATTGTTACTTTATTTTTGTTTTCAAGTCTATTGTTTCTTGACATGGTGGCAAAGTGTAGTTGGTGTATTAGATTTATATTTTATATTTAAAAATATAATTATATATATTTTAAAATTTTAAAATAATAAAAAAAAATCAATGGTTAAACCAGTGACCCAACGGTTCAACCGGTTGAACCATAAATTTTAAGATGCACGGATCAATGTATGGGTCGGATTTAATAACTATGAAATGAAGCATATAATTTTATAGTGAAGAAAATTGAAATAAAATCACCCTTGAATCCGAATAAAAAACTAATTATTCATGATAGAAACCATGTCTTTTAATTCTTCAATGAAAACAAAAATAAAAAAATTGTTTACTATAGGAAGAAGTGTAAGTGGCCAGCAGCCGCCTCTTCTTTTCCTATTGGAATGTTGAATAATGAATATGCCACCTCTTGGAATGAATATATATTGCACACATCTGCTAGCTACTCCCTTATTTGTTGGCCTATGAATCTCTCTTTTAATGGAGAGAATAACATAATCTAAATAAAGTTCTAAAAAATAATGATCTCCCAAAAGTTTGAAAAAATTTACTAGTGATAAAAATACCAATTATTTTGAGAAAATAAAAAACTCCTAGAATTAGGGCGGTATAAGAGATGATAAGACAAATTTTCAATGTGTAAAAATCTTCAAATATAGCACTTTAAAACTTTCTTATAAAAAATTTCATATTCAGTACTTCCCAATTTTGTCTTTTGATTTATTGAAAATTTTCTCCACTTTTCTTTGTATTTCTTTTATCAACTCTTCCAACAATTTAATTGACAAGTTATTATATAATCTCCAATTATTGCAATATTCAATTAAAAATATAATGAAATTAATCACTAAAAATAGTACTAATTTAAATCCCATCAAACTCCCCCACACCTAAACCAATGCTTGTCTCAAAGCATTCTAATTACAATTAAAAACAAAAACAAAGATATTTTTTAAGTCAAGTAAAATTCCTCAAGTTCCTACCATTGTGTGTAACAAGTTTTAAACCAAAATTGTTGTCAAGGCAATCAATAATTCATGGCATGCAATGCTAGAATACTACAATATTCCAAACGGTTTCCTTGAAATCAAGAATATGTAAGATTTAACAACCCTCATGAGGAATTCATTCAATGCATTTATTTAGAGAGAGAGCATATATATGACAATCAAATTAACAAAATAAAATGGTATTATTATGTGCTTGCTAATATATCATATCTCTACAACTAAAACATATGAATTTTATGTATCAATCAAAAGGTCTTTTATATGATTGTAACGTGGCTATGGACAAAGTGGGATAAGAAGGTAAATGTGGGGTATAATATATATTAAAAGAAACATGCTACGAAACTCAAAATCCAATTTCCACTATCAAACACATCCCATAACATGGAATATAAATCCAACCTAAAAGTAATCCCCACTTTTTTATTCTATCACATTCCACAATCACAATTTCTGATATATTTTTTCTTTTATTTTTTTTTGTTTTGCTTCTTTTGTTTTCGCTTTCTCTCTCTCTCTCTCTCTCTCTCTTAGGATGAATGAGGATATGATGCATATTTCACTATTTTGTCATATAAACCAACCTAATTGTATGATTCAATCCCCCAAGACAATCTCAAAATAAAAATTGTCTCATTTTCCTTTTACAAATAACCACCAAATTCATATTCTAATACATGTTATATATATATATATATATATATATATATATATATATATATATATATAAGGGCTAAAAGAAGGTTAAGCATAAAAAAGAAAGTAATGTGTCAATTTGTGAGGTTATAAACAAAGGAAAAATGTATAAACTCAAATCGGTTCACTAGAGCGAAAAGTATACATGAGAAGGCCTTTTTTTTTTAGAATAGTATATATGAGAAGGCTTTTTTTTTTTTTTTTTTTTTTTTTTTTTAGAGCTAAAAAGGGTAAACCTAAGTATCTTAATCATTTCAATGCATGAAAACAAAAAATGAGGTCTTGACATGTATAATAAAGCAAATTCTAGAATGACCACTCCAATGGTAGTACACACTCATGAAAAAAATGAGCACATAAAAGATGAGTTGCTCATGTCATTCTATCTCTCAATTCAACAATTAAAATATGAATGGTTAATTATACACTATAATGATCACTAATATCAATTATCTATCACGCAACCTAATCCAAATCAAACATACACAACGAGTAGTAAATTTTAATAGCATCTCGTTAACTTGAAGCCAAAACTCTTTTTTTTTTTCTTTTTGAAGACCAAATATTTTTAACTCCCTCACACTTAAATCATACATTGTCTTCAATATATGCAAAGGGTAATAATGAAGAGGAATCCAACACATTACTCGAAACAACTAATATCTTAAAAAAATATATCACAAATTCTAAAATGAACAACAAGACTCATAAAATCACCCTAACTCAACATATACTCAACATATAAAAATAGAGTAACAAAAAAAGAGATAAGAAAGGGAATTCCCCTAAGGTGATAATCGCGTGATCACTCCTTATTCCTTTGAGTGCTTCTGCCAACTCTAAAAATCTGTCTTAAAGCAACCGCGTAATCACGCCCTATTCCTTTGAGTGCTTTGACCAAACCTTGGAATTCACTGTTATATGGTTTGAACTTTAGTTGGGTGCATCTTTGCTATCTCCCATCTATGTACGACTTCAAAAACTAAATAAAAAAAATTAATGATACTAATCAAACACTCTTAAATTAAAATAAAAAGAAAGTCAAATATCAAACTAATCAAATTTAAGAAAAATAATGGGTTATCTCTCAACAAGCACAATTGCTTAACATCATTATGCTAAAAAATTCTCAATTTGTTTCTCTTCAAGGAGGCTCCAACCTTAACATGAGGACTTCAGATAACTCCCTCTTCATATTTAATTGTGTGTTCATTTCAAGATTATTATCATATTCTTCTTTAAAAAATTTCTACACAATTGAATCAACAATATCAGCAGAACAAACTGAATGATATTCATTTGGTACTTCATAGCACCAAAAATATTAAATTTAACAATCTCACCGTCGAATTTGACGGAGAGAGTACCTTCATTTATATTTATTTTTGTCTTGCCTGTTCTTATGAATGGTCTTCCTAATAGAAGTGGAGTTCAATTTGTGATGGTGTCTTCTTCCATTTTCAAGATATAAAAATTTGCTGGAAATATCAATTTGTTAAACTATACCAAAACATTTTCGACAATTCCTTCCGGGTGAGTATAAGAATAGTTAATTAACTAAATAACAACCTCAATTTCTTTTAAGGGACCCAACTTCAGAGCACTATAAATTGAGTATGGTATGACATTGACGAGTGCCCGTCTAGCATAGCATGCTTAATTTTTTTCTTATCAGTAACACAAGGTAGAGTGAACATACTTGAATCTGTGTATTTTTCTGGTAATGTTCTTTTGATGACATCAGACACATTCTCATCCATATTTATTTTCTTATCACCTCTAAACTTCTTTTTATTTGTGCACAATTCCTTTCTAGGGGTTTCCCAAACTTTATTCTCGTATTCTTCTTTTTTGGATTTCTTCAACCTGTTAGAAAAAAGCGGTATAATTGTACTAGAAGTGTTAGGTAAAGAGGATTCATAAGTTACCTTAATTGGATTTTTATGTATGCCTTCATCTTCATTCTCTACATCCCCTTTGCATCCACGTTTTTAGTCGATGTTGGACTTGATTGAAATTCTTTCCCACTTTTCAATATTATTGTATTGATATTCTCTTTGGGATTTACCAATGTTTGTGAAGGTAATTTTTCAGAATTTTGTGCCTCCAACCTGCTAACTGAGATCGCTAATTGGATAATCTGGTTCCCCAAATTCTGTAAACTCGCCCTTGTTTTCTGTTGAAATTGCTGAACATTAGTCGCGAGAGCTTTTACTATATTTTCTAGAGACATACCTGAATTTGAGGATTGTGCAGGTATTGCGGTGTTGGTGGTCTGTTAAAAAATTAGGTTGGATATCTTGGATGTCCTCCTTGATTTTTATAATTCAAATTTGGATGATCCCTCGATTCAAGTTTGTAATGGTTGGAATAAAGATCATACGTACGTTGAAGTTGACCAGAAATTCCTCTTATAGCATTTACTTGTTGAATAGGATTTTCTTGCAATGTTGGACACATATCCATAGAATGTCTAGGAATTGAGCATATGACACAAACTTTAGCTGTGTAATTTCCTTACAACCAACGCATTAACCCGTTTAATGGCTCCATCCATCCTTGTCTCAAACTGTTGAGATTTTTTTGCCATATTGGAGATCAACTGCTTGGCTGTTTCAGATGTTTTGTTGATTAAAACTCCTCCACTAGCTGCATCTATCATACTTCCATCCATAGATAGAAATCCTTCATAAAAATATTAAATCAAGAGCTGATCCGGTATTTGATGATATGGGCAACTAGCACAAAGTTGATTGAACCTTTCTCAATATTCATATAATGTCTCTAACTAATTTGTTTGATCTCACATATTTCTTTTCTAATGTTGGCAACACTAATGCAGGAAAAAATTTCTCCAAAAATAACTTCTGTATCCCATTCCATGAATTTATCAAAACAGAGGGTAAATAGTACAACCAATCTTTTGTTTTATCCTTTAGTGAAAATGAAAAGACCCTCAATTTTATTTGTTTCTCAGTCACATCTTGGGGTTTCATGCAAGAATAGACAATATAGAACTCCTTCAAGTGAAAAGCAGTAACACAAATAAAAATCACAAAATAAGAAATTAATTTAGTTTCTCGACAACGATGACAAAATTTTTGATGGGTTGTCAAAACTCTCAAAATTAATATTGATTCCCCAATGCAAATAAATTTATAGCAGTAGTGATACCAAGTTGAATCCTAAGGTAACTAAATCAATTTAATTTCCCAGTTAAATGTCAAAATAAAAGGGACTTTATCAATTAAATTCCTAATTTAAAAATTAACAACCTAAAAAAAATAAGAAATAAATTAACAATACAAATTAATGAAAATTTGAAAAGAAATTTATTTGCCAAACTCTGATCTAAGGGTTCACTATATTAAATTGTTTCACTAATCATGAGTTAAAAATATTTATCTTACCATTTAAGCATTTAATTTTAGATTTATTATGATAGTCATAATAAATCTTGTGTTTTCCTAAATTAATTGACCAAACCCAATATCTAGTTAAAACTTATCATTAATTGATTGGATACAATAGCATTTCATATCAATATGATAATAGTACTAAATTCTGTGAAAAAGTTATATCAAAATCCAAATAATTGAAATAATCACAATTATTTAATTTTGTTCTATGGACTTCCATAGGTTAAGCATGAATATTAAGAAAAGATCCCTAAATATAAATAACTTAATCACTATTTGTACCATTTATTCATAACAATTACGAATCACTAAACTCATAAATAATAATAGAAAGAATAATATTGAATTAAATTATTAGATTTACCAATATTAATCTTTCGTATAAAATAAAAACAAAAATCATTGAATACTTGAATAAAAGGGCAAAAAATTAAATGAAGCACATAATCTCATCATGAAAATAATTGAAATAAAATCACTCTTGAATCAGAACGAAAAACTAGCCACTCAAGATCGAAACCATGTCTTTTAGTTCTTCGACAAAAATAGAAAAAAAAATGTTTATTCTAGGAAGAAGAAGTGTGTGTGGCCAACAACCGCCTCCTCTTTTCCGTAGGAATGTTGAATAGTGAACGGCTCTTGGAATGAATATATATTTCACGCATCTGCTGGTTGCTCCCTTATTTGTTGCCATAAGAATCTCTATTTTTTATAGAGAAATTAATTTAGTCTAAATAAAGTTTTAAAAAATAAGGATCTCCTAAAAATTCAAAAAAGTTATTTGTGATAAAAATATCAACTAATTTGAGAAAATAAAAAAGAAACTCCTAAAATTAGAGTGATACAAGAGACAATAAGACAAATTCCGAATATGTAGAAATCTTCAAATATAGCATTTCAAGACTTTCTTCTTATAGAAAATTTTATTTTCAGCACTTCCCAATTTTGTCTTTCAATTGTTGAAAGTTTCCTCTACTTTTCTTTGTATTTCCTTTATCAACTTTCCAACAAGCTAATTGACAAATTATTATAAAATGTCCTGTTAGTGTAATATTCAATTAAAAATATAATGAAATTGATCACAAAAAAATATCACTAATTTAAATCCTATCACTTTTGCTTTTTGCTTTTTATTTTTTAAGTGTTTTGAAGGAGCATCATTCAAACATGTGAATTCAATTTTTGCACATGTTTTAATCAATTTTCAATTAAATATTTACTTGAATTAGTCAAAAACAAGTTAATTATTTACTTGAAATTGATTAATATTAACCTATATAGATTGTCAGATAGGATTTGTTATTTTTGATCGATATAATACATTTGGCCCATTTAACATTTTTGTTAACATTTCTTTAATGTCACCAAATGATGGTCAGCGTAATAGGATGTAGTGTTAAATCTTTTAACTAAATCTCGGATTCAAAATTTGAAAATAGAAAAAATTACGTTGGGAGAGTCGTCTTTTAAATAAAGTCTCAGTAGATGCTCAAATCAGATTGTCGGATCATGAGTCTGAATACCTTTGATAGAAAAAAAAAAACATTTCTTTAATGTCTTTGGAGGGTTTAAGAGAGAGAGAACTTGTCGGTTACAAAAAATACATAATTAATAGACAATCAGTTTAGTAAGATGAAATATTAAATTCTTTAATCAATCTCGAATTCAAAATTTAGTAATAAAAAAGATTATGATGAGAAAGTTGATCCCTAAATAAAGTTTTTACAAATATTCAAAGAGAATTAATTAGAATATGGTTTCAGATATCAATACATAATAGATGCTACTAGGATAAGTTGCAACGGTGGCATTGTATCTTAAAATAATAAATGGGAATAAAAATTAATATTTTCTCCCTCGCCTATAATGCCATTTGAAGGTGTATCTATCAAAGCATTAGCACAGTTATATACCACCGTGCGACCAGTGTCCTGCTTTGGAGGATTACACTTATACCTACCTGAATGAACGTCCAAAGGCCCTACAATTTGAAGAGATTTTTTTTTAATAATTTTAATTAATATTAATATTTATAAAACTTTTAACTATTAAATTATATTCCTTTTATTTTTTATTTTATTATAAGTAATAATTTAAAATATGTCAATAATCAGAATCTTAATTTCAATAATTTGGGTTGGTTTTGTAGTAAGCGTATATGTACGTAATATTTTTCTTATATTTTTATAAAGAGACTATTTTTATGGTTCAAATTTATGATCTTGAGATCATAAAAAAAATAATTTAACGAAGGGAATTTAAATAATAATTTAAAATACTATGTATAAATATAGACATCATTAAGTCAGAACTCAAAACACACAACACATAAATATGAATGTTGGTGATGGTTATGGAATGAACCCATCTCGAAAACGATGTGGCATCCGACACATCATCAATTTGGGAGATTGCTGAGGTACGTATCCTAAAATGGAAACACCTGTTATTTTTAGTTTCTCTTGTCCTTTTTAGGGGCACCCATGAGCCATGTTAGATCATGTTGCACGTGTATTGCAGGAAAATCCAATAATTACAATTAAATCATTTTTAAATGCATCCATATCAAAAATAATAATAAAAACCTCAAACATATCTTAAATTTTACAAAATTAACAATGTTCCCTGTCCTACTTTACTGTAAAGAATTCGATCAGTAATATTGTTTTTCAACCTGGATGCTATTGCGTTCAAGTATTATAATAATAATAAAAAATTATGTGAAAATCTCTATACCACAAACCGTTTAATTGTTTGACTATAGAAGATAAATTTGAAAAAAATAAATCATGAATACTTGAATAGTAAATTTGATAAATGCATGCATGAAAATTTGAGTATGTAAATAATATAAAATATGAAACCCTAATAATAATTAATTATTTTAACTAAAATTTAATGATAATTTGAGTATTTATAAAAATACTCAATAATACAGATATGAAAATTTAAAAAATAAAGAAACTCAATTTTTCATAAAACTAAATTACTACTAATTTGTTTGATACTCAATATCTTTAATATGTCTCAAGCACACTTGAAAACCTTAATCCAATGAAAGAGCAAGTACTTGCTTATAGCTTATATGGGCACACGATCGATAAGCAATAGAGAGATAGCTTCCATGAGATGCTTTGAATTATGTGTGTAGCCATCATCTTCCTTGTATATGAATTCCATTGCACGAGCAGAGTTGCGTATACGCTTGAGTTAAGGCAATGGCACAATGCTTGTGGCATTAAGGCACTCTTCATTAATATCCTTCCAAGCATCTTCAACAAATTTTCGTAAAAAATCGATAACTTGTTCCTCTATAACGCCCAGATGCTCTTTCATGTAGCACTCAATTCCGTATGCAACAAGTCCTCTAGCTTGTTCAAACTATGTCCATGTTTAAAATCACATACATATTGATGAGACATGATCCAAACGACAGTTGGTATGATATTCGAGTGCCCGAAATCCTGACATGACACCCATAATCACGAGGGGCCCAGCTCTTCCAAATGACGAACATATCGATCCAGACAGCACATTGATCCATAAGCGCATTCGGTAAGGCTGAACGACTATCTCCTTTATTCGACCGACGACTACCGAATACTTAAAGAATCGAGTACTTCGACTCCTTAATGATAATATTCAATCGAATCTCGCCTTGATTAGACTTCCTATTTTAGTACGAAATGTACCTCTCGGATAAAAAAAGAAACACTTGAGAATCTAATTGATAAGAAAAAGAACATTCTCGTAAAATCAGACTTCCTAAATGATAAAGATTTCGAATTTCTGATGTTTGAAATCCGAAATCTTTGGATCTTTTCGTAAGAAAACTAGACTTGTAACGCTCCGAATGCTCACGACTCTCGTAGCATCCCGTATCAAAGTGTTTGATACATCAAGTTAGGTAAGTTACCCTCGACTGGACACATGCCACACAAAATCATAGGGAGATCCGTCCTCCCTCCTTTTCTCTGAGTTTGTTTTCGGAGGTGCTCCGGCGGTCTTTTGTAGGATTCAAGCCTATCTATCAAACACCCATTCAAGTCAAAAGGAGTCGAATTTGTGCAGCCAAAACCCACTTCTAGCAGATTGACACCGTCCATGGGAAATAAATAATCATCGGTCTTTCTCACCAACTTTCTGTCACCAAACAAAACTTGACTACAATCAAGAGAAAAAGTCCAACTAAATGATGATGATCTGATCCGAGTTGACTCTATTCGCAATGATCCTCTAGTCATTACTACCAAAATAGGGTCTCATATGGTCAAAAGGGTCCTCGTCAACCAAGGCATAGAATGCGACATCCTTACTTGGGATGTTTTTTTAGCGAATGGGCCTCAATGCTTTGCATCTTCAGTCCCTAATTGGATCTCTCAAAGGATTATCCAATGATTGCATTTATCCAGATGGAATTATCTTCCTCACCATGACTTTAGGGACTCCCCTTAACTATGCAACATTCAAAGATGCCTTCCATGTGGTGAAGCTCTTACCGTATAATGCCATCCTCGGCCGACTGAATCTAGACGAGCTGGAAGCATTACCTAGCACTAGACATATGAAGATGAAGTTTAGAACATCAGAAGGGGTTGCTAATATCCGAAGTGATCTTGACCTCTACGCCCTCTTCGCTGACAAAGACAGATAAGAGAACTTTCCAATTGACACAGTAGAAATCAGAGGCAATATCGAACCAATGAACAAACTAGAACCAGGAGAAGAGGTGATTCAAATCCCTCTAACCGATGACCCTACTCGAACTATTTGGATTGGAGCTAGCTTATCTATGTCCTTGCGAGAGGCAATTGCTAGTTGCCTGTGATGACACTCTAGAACTTTTGCTTGGTCCCCTGAAGACATGCTCGACATTGACCCTTCAGTCATTATTCATAAGTTAATCATAAACTCCAGCTACAAGATGGTCAAACAAAAGAAGAGGGTGTTTGCCCTCGAACGTTAATAAGTCATTCAAGAAGAGGTCCAAAAGCTACTAACAATTGTATTTATCCATGAAGTCAAGTATCTCAAATAGCTAGTCAATGTGGTCCTGGTGAAGAAAGGTAATAGTAAGTAGAGGATATGCGTGGACTTTACAGGTCTTAACAAAGCATGTCCAAAAGACAGTTAACCTCTCTCGAATATTGACAAATTGGTGGACAATTTTGTAGACCACTAACTCTTAGGTTTCATAGATGCCTACTTGGGACACAATCATATATGAATGACTTCCGAGTTTCATCACTGAATTTGGTATATACTATTATCGAGTTATGCTTTTCGGTCTAAAAAATGTGGGAGCAACCTTTCAACGGTTGGTTAATTAAATCTTTAAAAGTTAGATTAGCTGAAATGTAGAAGCGTATGTAGATGACATACTCGTAAAAAGCATCGATACTGAGACTTAGCTGACCTTGAGGAGACCTTTCAGATGCTCGAACACTACAACATGCGATTGAATCCCGCCAAGTGTACCTTTGGTATCGCATTAGGCAAGTTCTTTGGCTTTATGATCACCAATCGCAGGATTGAGGCAAATTGCGAGAAGATATAAGCCTAAAGCCAGAAGCAAATCTACTTTGACAAGAGTTGAAGAAAAGCACATAACTAGACAAGAGATCAAAAGAGAACAAAGACAAGACTCAAGTAAGTAAAGTATAACCTTTTATTTATCTTTATGTAAGAAGTACATTCGGTTATATGAGTATGTATACAAGTCCCTGGGTCGGATCGACTACACCAAGAAATACATAACAGGGTCACTCAAAGATACACGAACCACAGTCCCTACACTAGAGAGTACAATAATTCCAATGCAGTGCTAGGGACAAGAGAAGGCGACCTCGGGTTTTGCCACCTCCAAACAACTTGAACCCAGCCTACTAACCGAAATTGGTGCGAGAGACATCCCCACCATAATTGGATGATAGAGGGCAACCTGGACAAATCACCCAAGGCGGTACAAGACGCGCCTCCACGCGATGAACGATCTCACCATGCCAACTGAATAACGGCTGACATAAGGAGATCTCATTCCGGTGGTCCCCCTCAATGAGATCTCATTCTAGTAGAAGTTACTCAAGCCATAGAGCTACGCATACCAAAACGTCTCACAAAACAACTCTAAAAAAGGAACTACTCTTAGTGGAACCCCCAAAGAGGAAGAAAGACCTCAATTCTCCGTGAGAAGGAACGAGTACCCATCATAACTATTTATAGCAGTAGAGAAATAGGTCTTAATTGGTTCAGGGTAGGTGAAACGGATCAGTGAGAATAGCCCATCATAAATGGAGAAATTAATTTTCTTCAATTCCCCATGAAAGGGTTACTTCTGATGAGACACACTCACGTTCGTGACAAGAGGGTGGAATAGATTAGGACGAACCAAGCACCCGTATGCTCCTGTAACGTATTAAGCACACCACACCCTAATAGATCTTTATTCATGGTGCATCTTTACCAAAAAGGCCATGAGTCAGGGGCAACTAATGGGACATAACCCTAGGCCCAATTCGAAAGGGTCAGCGCCAATAGGGCTCATGTAAGAGGCCCACAAAAGATGGCCATCATTCGATATCCAATGTTCTCTATAACAATCTATTGCGGGGTTTTGGTCGCCCAGATCTCCCAAACAATAGGGTCTCAGTCGCCCTGCCTACTGAGCGAGATTTGTCAAGAGGGAGTAACCTCCCTGATCGGGTATACAATCATTGGTCTATCGAACGAATGAATCCCAAAGATCCTTCATCGGCTAAACAACCGATTAATAGCTAGCGGCTCTAACAATTCTAAAGGAAGGTCAAAACACCCTACAACTTTAGTTTTCCTGCCTAAGAATGACATCTTTAGGATCTTTCAGTTAAGGAAAGGATCTCCCCAGGAATCGAAAGTTCCTATACGATGAAGTTCACGATCAATTCGGAATATTGAACTCCCAGAATTTCCGGATCGATTCGATAAGGAAAGTAGGGTTGAAGCACCCCAACGGCGTATGACCCTCGCAGATATAAAATATCCTAAAACCCTCCAAGCTAGGTACACTCTCTTGACTTTATACATTGGGCACTCCAATCATAGGGAATCTCTCCCTCTTTGAGCTCTCATTCTGTTTATTTACATTCGAACCGCTCTTTCTAACTTGAGCGTCGAAGTCTCCCCTGTTGGAGCACCCTACGGCGGTTTTTGTAGGTTTTACATCCCTTTAACGACAACCGTTCGAATCAACAAGGAGCTAATATCTATAGAGCCAGAACCCACCTCCAACAACATGCTTGCATTCTCCATCTCTTTCCTATTCCTCTAAAAAGGAAACATCTTTTTAATGCAAATACCATTTTGTATTGAAGTTTGATTGAAAAATTATATCAATTTTTGGCTATGACCGTAAATAAATTTAACCTTTAAAGATATATATATATATATATATATATATATATATATATATGTAATTACCGCCACTAGAAAAAAAATAATAAAACTTGAAAAGAGTTTAGAGAGAAACTTTTCTTGAACACTTGGCACATGAATTCTCAATGGAAGAACAAAGTGATTTATCAGTTTCCACTATTTGCAAAGGTTGTAATGAAGACCCGAACGGAGTCTATTATCCAAATGCTCACACATATAGAAAAGCTATAGAGATGATGTTGGCAAAATATCTGAAAGAATGGAATTCAAAATGCAGAATTATGAATGGATTTGTACATGAAATGAATACTATCTTTAAGAAAATTATATCCCACTATGTTGCTAGTTGGGTTTGTAGCAAATTCTTTCAGGATATACAAGCTAAAAATAGAAGTTTAAGACAACAAAAGCTCAAACTTCTTCCAAGAACATATATTTTTTTTATTGCTAATGGCATGAAAATTTGAAGTGAAGTTTTTAGTTGAAGGGAAACCTTATTTATAGAACAAGAAAGGTTACAATGGGAAAGATCAATTTGTTCAAAAAGACATAATAAATCGACACAGTTCAGCTTAATAGAGACAATCATTTTCTGGTCATAACCCTTAAAAAATAACTACCCATTAGGAGTGGGGGGCAAATAAGGGCCTCTTAGCTACCTCTCTTGGTTAGACCTCTCCGCTATCTCTCTCAATTGAGTTCTCTCGATTGGTTCTCTCAATTCTTGTTAGACCTTTCAGTTACCAGCTAGACCTCCCAGTTGTGGTTCCTAGTCACTACTATTAAAAGGTTATGACCTTTTAGCAATGCCCAAGTGTCATCTTTTGATCTTTAAATATTTATTTAAATTTCAAACTTTCCCTCCAATTTTTACTTCCCACCAAATTTAATTGGTTTAGTACTTGATGACTTATAAACCCATAAAGGTACCTTTTTTTTTTCCAATGTGAGATAAAAGACCTTTCCAAGTTATAATATTTGCAAACTAATACTAATAGATGATTCATTTAATTCATTGCCTTTGGCTGAATGGTTGAGGATTCGTAGTGGGAAAAATGTTTGTGGTGGTTTGTTGGGGGATTTGGAGGACCAGGAATTTAGAAGTAATAAATGACAAGCCTGTTTGCTCTTATTAGGAAATCAAGTTCATCAAGAGGCTTCTTCTATTTTGTGACTTAGCTTTTGTAGACCCTATTTTATTGGTTAAGGCTTACACCTTGACTCTTGTCATGGAATCCCCTCCCCACCATGCTTTGAAACTAACAGTTCGTTTGGATGGAAGGTTTTAGTGGGAAAGGGAGATAAAAGGATGGTTTTTAAAGAATCCACCCATGTTGGAAAAATAATTAATTGGACGGGAGAGAAAGAGAGGGTTTCAATGAAACTCTCTAAACCTAATTTTTTAATTCCATTAAATCGATGGATTTTGGAGGAGATGGATTCCTTTTTAAAACTATAAAGGCTAAATTTACATTTATACTTTTATTTTCAAAACTCTAATAAAAAGCAAAAAGAATAAAATAATAAATTTGTACACTTTTTGATTATATTCCCTCCCTTTCCCTTGTCTAACCAAACATGATTTTTTATTTTACTTCTCTTTCCCTCTTCTTCCCATCACATTTGTTGTTGCCAAATGTGATTTTTAATTTTATCTCACTTTCTCATCCTTTCTTTTACTTCCTTTTCCTATGAGATTGCCAAACACACTGTAAATGTTGATGGAAGTTAGGGGGATAATCTAAGTTTGTCACGTCCCGACCCACCCCCGGGCCGAGCACATAAGCAACCACGGCGACACCTCAATGCAGGGGCACAACCCTTCGAGACATCGAGGCACTGTAAGGCTAAAAACACATCAATTACAAAATCACATGAATTCCCAAGTAATAAAAGTAAAATATCTTAATGTGCCTCAAATGCATGAATATACAATCATAAGATGAGAGTTACCATTTACATGTGCCAAAAATAATATACAATCATCCCAAAGCAAATAAGTACAATGGTCAAACTAAATACTCCAAAATATTACAATAACCTTATATGAATAGAGCGGATGAAATGCGTAACCATACCCCAGCCCAGTCTTCAATATAAGTCCAATGAAATCAAGTCTCTACCAGCCCCTTAATCCATGACAATACCTGAAAGGGAAAGTGAGAGGTGAGTATTTATGAGAGGATACTCAGCAAGTGAGGGGATTGACATCGCGCTATCAATATCAACTGCGAACTTGGAGTGTCAAAGCATATATCAAATATCAAGTGTGCAAAACCAAACATGTTGTTTCATCCAACACATTTCTCGGGGAACACATCAGGGAATAACATATGCATCTAACAATGTATCATATCATGAAGAGCCGGCCGATTAAATATTCCCGGCAAGGGTCTACCTCGACCAATGACTGGCGCATTGGGGATTTTCATAATGTAAGTATCAATAGTGGCTCTCTACCCCAATATTGGTCATAGGCTACTCTAACTAGCCTGTAAATAATAATAATATATATATAAATAGTCAGCCGTGTATGGTGCCCCACCCAGTGCTAGACAGAGGTAAACTCACGTTCTCCCCGATGAGGGTCAACCTGAGACAACCATACACATGAAAATTTGACAAATACCTCCGGCTGAAGCATACCCGGGCACAAGGGGTGCCTCTACCAAATGTCCTTTATAGCTACAGAATGCTATAGGAAGCATATCACAATATCATCAAGTCGGTCGGGCACGTAGCCCCATGCATCACATCGTCACGTCGGTCAGGCATACAACCCCATGCATTGTATCACAACGTCGGCCGGGCATACAGCCCAAATAGTACATATAAATTCATTTAAAACAATTTGACAATACCAGTGAAAGCATTAAAATATGCCAATACGTCTAAGAAAGGTGGAACAATATCCAGTTATCAAACTCATGGATGCATATCAATAAAATCATCAGTTGTGATACTCCAATGGTCACAAAAATATGTACATATACTTATCAAAATCCAAAAATTCAGTTTTCACACGTATAGAAATCATGTCGTTTGAAAATCGGTTAAAACATGTTTTGTCAATCAATAGTAGATGTCAAAGTCTCACTCACTATATGGGGGAGGGTAGATCACTCCCCAAAGTACCACTATAACTAGCAAATGGAACTCCCTCGAATCGATCACCAATCACGTCACTAAAATGATCATATATGCACACATATGTCACTATAGTAAAATATATGTAATAAATTATACTTTACAATTTCTTAGTCTAGGGCCAAGTTCTAGGGCATTTTAAATAAATCCCTAAGTGTTTTTGTACAAAATACCCAAATTTTTCAAAATTTAGCCCGGTCAAAATCATTACATGGACATCGTGCTCATGCCACGCCCATGCCTGCCCATTGCTCATAACTCCTTACCCAATTTCAGTACACATGTTCACACAATGTAGGACACATTTCAACACAAAATAGTATTTCTCCCAAATCTAATTCCTTGGCCAAACATCACTAAAATTTCCATACACTAACCTCAAATTCTCCCCATTCTGTCATGTCTTAGAAATAATACAATAACTTTTCATACACAACTCCAATTCAAGTGAATTTTGATATGTCGTAGGTAACTGCATTACCTACAACTTTCATGTTATGTATTTTCTCAAAATCTCATCACAGAATTTCCAAAAATACTCATTTTGTTTCTGTTGCGTTCTATATTCAGATTCTGTCCTATTTTTGTGTAGAAACCATGACTTTCACCATACACGTCCAAACTTAATGAAATTTAAACATGTTATACCTAAGACATATATCTACATCTTTCATGTTTTGAGTTTTACTCAATTATGTGGAGAAAGGGGTTAAAATAAATCATGATTAGAACGGACAGGTTTCAATTGGAAACAAGGTTTCTGTCAAAACTTCTTTAGGAAAAAGGATATAACTTTTGATTCCCTCATGAGAAGTGGCTAAAATATTTATATGTTGTGGAAAAGAGTGATACCTACAACTTTTATGCTTTGAGTTTCTCAAAACTAGAACTGGAAAAGCGTCGTTTTTGCACACTATTTTTATAGTCCGAAATAGAATAACTTTCTGTCGCGTTTTAGGAAAAATGTCATAACTTTTGGCACAGGTATCAGATTAAGGTGGTTCTTATCTCGTTGGAAAGATAAGACCTAGATCTATAATTTACTTAACTAGAGCATTTTCTAATTCAGATTTTAAAATGCATCAAAAAAAGGCAAAGTCACAGACAGAACTAAGAATAGAATTTAAAACAGGACTGAAATTTCTTTACCTAAAGCTTGGAATTTTAAGTCCGCAAATCTTCACCTGAAAGGCCCTTTCTTCCTCCTTTGTGACTTGATTTGGCCTTCGTTAAAATCATGAGTCAAGGTTTAGCTTGGCTTAAATCGACACATGCTAAAGAAATTGGAGAAAGAATATGTTCTTACCTAAGGAGGCTTGAAGAAGGGTTGCTGAAATTTCAAGATCTTCTCTCTATGAGGCTCTCGGTTTTGCTCTTGTTCTCACTAACAGGTGTTCTCTTTTGGTCCTAGCCTTGTAGTATGTTGTTCTAGGATGAGAATAGGTGGGATTAATGTAAGAATATGGGTGGCTTTTTATGAAGATTGAAGGCTTCCTTCTCCCACAGTTTGGACAAGGAAACAACAAGGCACTTGTTAGCTTTAAATCCGAATTGCACGCAACCATGATCTAAGGTCCACAACTCTTGAACTTCTCCATGCAAAATCCCTACCCTTGATTTGCTTCCACACTTTAATCATTGGAAAGGTCTTATCATCCACTATCTCAATCCAAGCGCTTACATTTGCATGCAACTTCAAGCAAATTTCCTACCCTTGGATCAAACTTCAACAATTCTCATTTCTCCTCTCGAATTCGGCCAACCACTTGTCCTCCTTACTCTAATACTTGTTCAATTTATTGTTTTAATAGAATACACTTATCACATTTCATTTAAGTTTTTGTTAATTGCTAACAAGTCCTTTAAATTATAAAAATTCAAATTTGACCCCTAAAAATTTTTATAATTACACATTAGACCCAAAATTTCATGTTAGGCCTAATTAAGTTTATTTAATGTGAAATTAAGATTATTGAGTCTCTTTAAGTCAAAATTGACGCGATTTACATTTTACTAGTAAATTTCTCGGGTTTTGCCGATTTAACCTTAGAAATTTATATTCATTAAATTTATTATTTTTTTTTTTTTTACATTCTCCAAAGCCTTATTATCATCATAGAACCATTTGTGGTCATTTCCAAAAATATTTACCTTTACCGACAATCGGGGCAAAATTCTCTGGGGTCGTTTTTTCGAAAAAATTTCTTATTGAAAATTCATGAACGTAGTCATCCAAAATATCATATATATATATATATATATATATATATATATACATGAATTTGAATACACTATAGGATATACCGGGGTTGGTGTTACATTTTCCTAACCCCCTAAAAACAAGTTTCGTCCCTAAAACTAAAAGAAAACCATACAGGGAAAGGAAAACTACACAGTAAATAACTGAGGGTATTGTCCCCTCATAGTCTCCTCAAGCTCCCAGGTCTCCTCCTCAACCTGGTCGCTCCGCCACAAAACACGACTAATGGGATTTCCTTACTCCGCAGTCTCCTAATCTGGTGGTCAAGGATGACCACGGGCTGAATAGGTAAGCTCAAATCCTCCCGCAGCTCAACTGGTGGGGGCTCTAGCACATGGGAAGGATCCGACATATACTTCATAAGTACTGAGACATGGAAGACATCATGTATGCGTGACAACTCCTCGGGCAGCTCCAATCTATACGCCACAGTCCCGATCCTCTCAAGGATACGGATGACCCAACATACCTGGGGCTCAACTTGCCCCGCTACCTAAACCGAATCACCCCTTTCCAGGGTGACATCTGCAAAAATACCAAGAGGTCTCCGCCTCCGATCCGCATACGTCTTCTACTGATCCTGGGCAGCCTTCATCTTCTCACGGATGATCCTCACCTTCTCTTTCGCCTCCTCAACAAGCTCAATGCTGCTGAGTCGCCTCTCACCTACCTCGTCCCAACATAGAGGAGTCCTGCATCTCCTTCCATACAAAGCCTCATACGGCGGCATCCCAATGCCTGCTTGGTAGCTGTTGTTATAAGCAAACTCCACTAATGGCAAATGTCGATCCCAGCTACCATGAAAATCTATCATGCAAGCTCTCAACATATCCTCGAGCGTCTGTATGGTGCTCTCCGATTGTCCATCAGTCTGAGGATGATAAGCTGTGCTGAAGTTCAGTCTAGTGCCCAACGCCTCCTATAATCGGGGCCAAAACCTAGACGTGAACCTGGGGTCTCGGTCTGAAACAATCGACATGGGGACCCCATGCAATCGGATAATGGTGTCAATGTAGAGGCGTGCCAACGCTTCCGATGATCACCGCGGATGGGGATAAAATGTGCAGATTTGGTGAGTCGATCGACAATCACCCAAATTGCATCGTGCTGTGCAGAAGTCCACGGCAATCCCATCACGAAATCCATAGTAATATGCTCCCATTTCCACTTAGGAATGGGAAGAGGCTATAACTTGCCTGTTGGTCTCTGATGCTCGGCCTTCACCTGCTGACATTCCAAGCATCGAGCTACAAACTCTACTATCTCCCGCTTCATACCCGACCACCAATAGCTCCTTTTGATAGTCCGGTCCATCTTTGTACCCCCGGGATACATAGCATATGCTGAAGAATGAGCCTCCTTAAGGATGGCTTGCCGAAGATTAGCATCGGCTGGGATGCACACCCTGTCTCGAAATATCATGAGTCCATCATCACGGACTCGGAAGTCTCCGCCCTCTCCACTGTGGATCCTGTCGTGAATAACTTGGAGTTCCTCATCAGATCCCTGAAGCTCCCTAATGCGATCGAGTAACGTCGGCCACACCTCGAACCTGGCTAGCAGTGCTCCCTAACTGTTGCTAGCCAAACTGATTCCTAAAGCACGGAGTCCCACCAAAAAAGAGACATACACTCTATCTGTCGCCTGAGAAGAAGAAGCAAAAGACCACTTCCGGCTCAAGGCGTCTGCCACAATATTCACCTTGCCCGGGTGAGAATCAATAATCAAATCATAGTCCTTCAGCAACTCTAACCATCGCCTCTGCCTGAGGTTCAACTCCCTCTGAGTGAACAAGTATTTCAAGCTCTTGTGATCAGTGAAGACCCTGTAGGTTACTCTATAAAGATAATGCCGCCATATCTTTAATGCAAAGACTATGGCTTCCAACTCCAAATCGTGAGTAGGGTAGTTCAACTCATGCTTCTTCAACTGTCAAAAAGCATAAGCAATCACCCGACCATCCTGCATTAAAACGCAGCCCAATCATTCCCTGCTAGCATCGCTGTACACAACGTACTCTCGGTTACTAGTGGGGAGAGCTAAAACTGGTGCTGATGTCAGTCGTTGTTTGAGCTCCTGAAAGCTCACCTCACAACGATCGTCCCAAATGAACTTGACATCCTTCCACGTCAGTTTGGAAAGTGGAGCAGTGATCTGTGAGAATCCCTCTATAAACCACTGGTAATACCCTACTAGACCAAGGAAGCTCCGAGCCTCGGTCACTCTCTGCAGCTGCTCCCACCTCAGTATGGCCTCAACCTTCTGTGGATCAACATAAATACCCTCTATAGAAACAATATGGCCAAGAAAACCAATTTTCCTCAGCCAAAATTCACACTTGGTAAATTTGGCATACAACTGTCATTTGCAGAGAATCTGCAAGATCGCCATAAGGTGCTGTGCATGCTCCTAATCACTCCGCGAGTATACAAGGACGTCGTCAATAAATACAATGACGAATCGAACCAATAAGTCATGGAATACCCGATTCATCAGATCCATGAAGGCAGCTGGTGCGTTGGTTAGCCCAAATAACATAACCAAGAACTCGTAGTGTCCATAGCGGGTGCGGAATGCAGTCTTAGGCACATCCTCAGTCCTGATCCGTAACTGATGATAGCCAGATCGAAGGTCGATAAAAGAAAACCCTCACACCCTGGAGCTGATCAAATAAGTTGTCAATACGCGGTAGTGGATATCAGTTTTTGATGGTAACCTTGTTCAGCTGCCGATAATCTACTCACAACCGTAGGGTCCCGTCCTTCTTCTTCACGAACAACACCGGAGCACCCCAAGGCAAAGTGTTCGGATGGATAAAACCCTTGTCCAGCAACTCCTGCAACTGGACCTTGAGTTCTCTAAGCTCAGTTGGCGCTATTCTGTGTGGCGGAATAGATATGGGAGTAGTCCCTGGAGCTAGGTCAATCTCAAAATCAAACTCCCGAACTGGTGGTAGTCTGGGTAGCTCCTCGGGAAATACATCTGGAAACTCCTGCACCACTGGGACCTCCTCAAGCCTCGGCCCCTCCATAGTGGTGTTAATAACATGAGCTAGGTATGCCATGCACCCTAGGCATATCAATCGCCTAGCCTTCATCACTGATACAACGCAGCAAGGTAACACTCGCCTCTCTCCTGGGAACCTCAACAATGGCCCCTCAGGTCTCCAAAACTCCACTTCTTTGGTGAAGCAATCCACTGAAACTCTATGCGTGCTTAGCCAATCCATTCCCAGGATTTCACGCCCCGTCCCGTAGGTCGAGCACGCAAATAGACTGTCGCGACTCCTCAAAGCACAGGTATGCCCTATTCGCACATCGAGATGACGTAAGGCTAATATTATGACATTTCTCGATATCATTAAGTCAAAATCATATAGCGAAAGATAAAAAAAGATAGTTTTCAATAAAAATTTTCTTTAAAACATTTGCCTCCAATTTACATATAATATTTATATGCATGGTCCAATCGTAAATAATAATGGGTATAATCACTTACCCGATAGCGTCTCTTAGTAAAACTCGTGGGGTAGTACCTCAATGTATGTCAAGTACAGTATAAGTTGAAAATATTAATATGAGGGGTGAATATAATCCACATATTCAGTGAGTGAGGTATAATGACTACATAATGACAATAAATGAATTTGTGAGAGTGGCAAGTCAAAACATCATTTCAAATTCATATTTCTTTCATTTACAAATATATCACGTAATTCAAAATAATATGCATCTTTATCATTAAATCATACATTAATGGGGTGTCAAAAATGTATTCTACCCATAGTTTAGCCTAATTAAAGTAAAATCCACCAAGGGGTCATCACAATATTCATAAGAATAAAACACATATATCTTCCCCCTTCCCTTGGTGTTGACATGGTCCTCACGGGTACTCGTCTATTGGATCCGTTGCCTAGAGACGGGGGACTCAAACCCCTACTCCCGTGTTACCCCACCACGTCACCCCATCGGGTAAACGCTCAATACCGTGGTAGGGAGTGCATTATAACCATTATGCACCATTCCATAATCATACACTTGTGCCATAAATCATCATTTATAAATATTTACTAGTAAAAAAAGGCATTATCAGATCATCATAACATCAAGATGTAATTCGTCACAAACATCATTTCAAGACATGCCACAAACACTAAAACATTTCTAAATCACATTTATAAAAAAATCATGATCAAAATATTTTTCATTCAAAATTAGAAATAATCGTCCCACTCACCTCAATCAGGGAGGGTACGCCACTCGCCCTAACTATCCTCGTTTCTCGAATGAGTCATCCATCGAATCCTAATCCTAAGTTAAACAATATCATTTATTAATTCAATATTATATAGTTGGATTACAACATGCGTATAAAAATGGCCTCTTTCATAAGGTTGAATTTCAATTTTCATACTTAGAGAAATTTCTACAAACATATAACGCATAGGTTTAGTAAAATCATGATATCTTCAAAAATATTGATCGGATTCAATTGATTTAAATTTTATCTTAAATCTAAGACATATATCTCCAACTTTTATGTTTAGACCATCTTCAAATTCTGAATATAAGAATTTTTAAAAATAATTATCACTTTTCCTACTAAGTTCCTAAAACCAATTCTGCACAGTTTTGGGAGAATTTCCATATCTCCCTATGTATTTCTCCAATTTATGTAATTCTTACCTCAAATTAGAGATAAGACATAGATCTAAAAATTTATAGTTTTGACCATCAGAAGATTCTAAATTTATAATTTTATAAAATTTAGTTTTCATCTAGGTTTCAGTTTTAAAACTACTTCTATACAGTTTTAGTAAAATCATCATAAATTTCTGCATACAACTCCAATTCAAGTGATCTTTATCTCAAATTAAAGATAAGACAGAGACCTAAAAATTTCAAGTTTAACATTTATTCAAATTATGAACAAAAAATACCTCAAAAATTAATACAAATTACTGGTCGTACACAGGACATGAAATAGAATTTGTGAAACATGCTAAACTTCCAAAAATCACCAAAAATCGATTTCTTCATGAAATGTCTCACATGATATATCATTTTAAAGCTTAGGAAGTCTGGTATATAGATAAATAAATATCTTAGATTTTTGAATTCTAAAGAATGAGATATCCTAAGAAAACTATACAAGACTCAATCTAGAAATCAATATTTAGCATGCTAGTATGGATACCAAAGTAACTACTCATCAAATAATTTAATCTTAGCATAAGTTAGAATATGTTAGCTCCTTTATAATATCTCTTGCTAACAATATATATCACCACTCCATTTGAATCTTTGAATTTCTATCACCTTAGAAAAAAATCAAATCACAATAAACATAAATTTCTATACAATACCTCTATACTTTCAATTGAAATTCAAGAATTCTCAAAAATGTTCTTATCTCTTTAGCTCCATAGTTGAACTCAATTGAAATTCAAGAATTCTCAACCAAAACATTTCTCGGGGCACACATCAGGGAATAACATATGCATCCAACAATGTATCATATCATGAAGAGCCGGCCGATCAAATATTCCCGGCAAGGGTCTACCTCAACTAATGACGGGCGCATTGGGGATTTTCATAATGTAAGTATCAACAGTGGCTCTCTACCCCAATGTTAGCTACAGGCTACTCCAACTAGCCTGTAAATAATAATAATAGTAATATATATATAAATAGTCGGTCGTGTATGGTGCCCCATCCAGTGCTAGACAGAGGTAAACTAACGTCCTTCCCGATGAGGGTCAACTTGGGACAATCATACACATGACAATTTGACGGATACCTCCGGCCGAAGCGTACCTGGGCACAAGGGGTGCCTCTACCAAATGTCCTTCATTGCTACGGGATGCTATAAGAAGCATATCACAATATCATCAAGTCGGCCGGGTACGTAACCCCATGCATCACATCATCACATCGGCTGGGCATACAGCCCCATGCATCGTATCACAACGTCGGTCGGGCATACAACCCAAATAGTACATATAAATTCATTTAAAACCATGTGCCAATACTAGTGGAAATATTAAAACATGTCAATATGTCAAAGAAAGGTGGCACAATATCCAGTTATCAAACTCATGGATTCATATCAATAAAATCAACAGTTGGGATACTCCAATGGTTACAAAAATATATACATATACTTATCAAAATCCAAAAATTCAGTTTTCACACGTATAGAAATCATGTCATTTGAAAATCGGTTAAAACATGTTTTATCAATCGATAGTAGATGTCAAAGTCCCACTCACTGTATGGGGGAGGGTAGATCACCCCTCAAAGTACCACTACAACCAGCAAATGGAACCTCCTCGAATCGATCACCAATCACGTCACTACAATGATCATATATGTACACATATGTCACTATAGGAAAATATATGTAATAAATTGTACTTTACAATTTCTTAGTCTAGGGCCAAGTTCTAGGGCATTTTAAATAAATCCCTAAGTGTATTTGTACAAAATACACAAATCTTTCAAAATTTGGCCCGGTCAAAATCACTGCACTGACATCGTGCTAACGCCGCGCCCATGCCGGCCCATTGCTCATAACTCCTTGCCCAATTTCAGTACACATGTTCACACAATGTAGGGCACATTTCAACACAAAATAGTATTTCTCCCAAATCTAATTCCTTGGCCAAACATCACTAAAATTTCCATACACTAACCTCAAATTCTCCCCGTTCTGTCATGTCTTAGAAATAATACAATAACATTTTATACACAACTCCAATTCAAGCGAAATTTTGATATGTTGTAGTTAACTTCATGACCTACAACTTTCATGTTATTTATTTCCTCAACATTGTCTCAAAAAATGTCCAAAAATACTCATTTTGTTTCTGTTGCGTTCTATATTCAGATTCTGTCCTATTTTTGTGCAGAAACCATGACTTTCACCATACACGTCCAAACTTAATGAAATTTAAACATGTTATACCTAATACATAGATATACATCTTTCATGTTTTGAGTTTTACTCAATTATCCCGAGAAAGGGGTTAAAATAAATCATGATTAGAACAGACAGGTTTTAATTGGAAACAAGGTTTCTGTCAAAACTTCTTTACGAAAAAGGGAATAACTTTTGATTCCATTGTGCGACTTGGCTACAATATTTATATGTCGTAGAGAACAGTGATACCTACAACTTTTATGCTTTAAGTTTCTCAAAAATAGAACTCGAAAAGGGTCGTTTTTACACACTGTTTTTATGGTCCGAAACAGAACAACTTTCTGTCTCGTTTTAGGAAAAATGTCATAACTTTTGGCATAGGTATCAGATTAGGGTGGTTCTTATCTCGTTGTAAAGATAAGACCTAGATCTACAATTTACTTAACTAGAGTATTTTCTAATTCAAACTGTAAGATGCATCAAAACAAAGGCAAAGTCACAAACAGAACTAAGAATAGAATTTAAAACAGGATAAAAATTTCTTTACCTAAAACTTGGAATTTTAAGTCCACAAATCTTCACCTGAAAGGCCCTTTCTTCCTCCTTTGTGAATTGAGTCGGCCTTCATTAAAATCATGAGTCAAGGTTTAGCTTGGCTTAAATCGACATATGCTAAAGAAATTGGAGAAAGAATATGTTCTTACCTAAGGAGGCTTGAAGAAGGGTTGCTGAAATTTCAAGATCTTCTCTCTATGAGGCTCTCGGTTTTGCTCTTGTTCTCACTAACAAGTGTTCTCTTTTGGTCCTAGCCGTGTAGAATGTTGTTCTAGGATGAGAATAGGTGGGATTAATGTAAGAATATGGGTGGCTTTTTGTGAAGAGTGAAGGCTTCTTTCTCCCACGGTTTGGACAAGGAAACAACAAGGCACTTGTTAGCTTTAAATCCTAATTGCACTCAACCATGATCTAAGGTCCACAACTCTTGAACTTCTCTGTGCAAAATCCCTACCCTTGATTTGCTTCCACACTTTAATCATTGGAAAGGTCTTATTATCCACTATATCAATCCAAGGGCTTACATTTGCACGCAACTTCAAGCAAATTTCCTATCCTTGGATCAAGCTTCAACAATTCTCCTTTCTCCTCTCAAATTCGGCCAACCACTTGTCCTCCTTACTCTAATACTTGTTCAATTTATTGTTTTAATAGAATACACTTGTCACATTTCATTTAAGTTTTTGTTAATTGCTAACAAGTTCTTTAAATTATAAAAATTCAAATTTGACCACTAAAAATTTTTCTAATTTCACATTAGACCCAAAATTTCATGTTAGGCCTAATTAAATTTATTTAATGTGAAATTAAGGTTATTGAGTCTCTTTGAGTCAAAATTGACGCGATTTGCATTTTATTGGTAAATTTATGGGGTTTTGCCGATTTAACCCTAGAAATTTATATTCATTAAATTTAATTTTTTTTTTAATTCTCTAAATCCCTATTATCATCATAGGACCATTTGTGGTCATTTCTGAAAATATTTACTTTTGTCGATAATCGGGGCAAAATTCTCTGAAGTCGTTTTATCAAAAAAATTTCTTATTGAAAATTCATGAACGTAGTCATCCAAAACATCAGGTATATATATATATATATATATATATATATATATATATATGAATTTGAATACACTATAGGAAACACCGAGGGTCGGTGTTACAAAGTTGAATTAGCTTTGGAGTTTTTTCAAGGGACTCATTGGGCACTTGGATGGGAGACTTTTCTTGCCTTGTTATGGTCTTCTCTTCACATGGGACATAGGTGTAATGTATATTGCCCTTGAATCATGTTCTCTCTAGAGGCTATTAACCTAATTTGCAATCTGTCCTTAAGAGTGACACCCTTTGTGGCCACTAGTTCATGAAATTAGACAACTGTAGGCTCGAAATTGGCATGTGGAATTGGTTCATGTACTCTATCAAGGGAATCAATGCACAAACTTTATGACAATTTTTTTTTTTAAGTTCCCACCACTAGTATCTAAAATCATATTTTGACTAATTTGATTTGAGCGTTTGTAGGCCCTATTTAGAGGGTGAGTCTTCCAATGTAGTTTTCTCTATTCTCAAGTTTCAAAAATGAGATTTGGTTAAGAAATTTAACATGTCATCCTATTGAATCAGCTGTCTATTTTCATTACTAAATTTGAGTTTGCCAGGATGATGATGTGGTCATTTTGAGAATAGTCCCATTAGGATAGGGAATTCTCTACTAGTAGATAGTATTTGTATTGTCTTTGTAGGATGTGAGTCTTACTCTATAGATGATGACTTTGCTAATTCGAACAGGATAATAGGCCATCGGATAATCTTAATTGATGGGATATGCAAAAGACCATCAAAGAGTGTTTTGATAGGGAAGACTCTAATGCTCAAGTTTGAAAATAGTTTTTAAAAAGAGAAACAAACTAAAAGAGAGTTTTGTTATGGCTTTGTATGCTATGTGTAAATTCAAAGAGCGTTTTAGACTAGTTGGCTTAATGATGTATATATAGTCTCCATGTGTGAGTTTCGTATACATTCGAGACGCTAAAACTCTAGTTTTCTTATGGAAGCATCTCGAGATTCTAGGAATTATAGTGAATGACTCCCAAAGATTTAAAATACTATTATTCGAGGAGATCTAGGTCACCAAAAGATTACTTTCTGCCGATTACAAGAGGTTCTCTATAATTTAAGGGAAAACAAATATTGCTTTTAGCCAAATAGTGACACTGAGCACCAAAAAGATGTGAGGATAGACCAGCTGACTATCGAGAATGATCTGACCGATAAGTACCAAGAAGGTGGGTCGTGCCTACCCGTATTGACGACATGCTTTGGTACGTTTTGTCCATTGGGCTATGGATTCAGAGGGTCTCAAGTCTCACGATAATGGGCCTTTAGCCATACTCCATCATTTGCCCCCGACTCCTAGTGTCATTCCGTAGGAAGGGTTTTAGGAGTAGCATTAAATGGATAAAAATTTGAAGGATGTTAGTGTGGAGCATTAAATATAAAACATACTATTTCGATCTCCACGAATTGTCTCGATATGCTTTATAAGATGTGGCATCCAATTGGTTTGTGTACTATCGTGTCTTCTTTTTGACAGTTTTAACTATCACATAGAAAGGCAATTTGCAAGTTAATCCTTTTGAAATTTGCAAGCAGTACTCAGAGAGAAAGAATCAAACTGAAGATGGCTAAGGGTTCATCATCGTAGGCTCATCCAGGCATCAACGACATTAGGAGTCTCATAACAGGAGATGAATTATGGGGCATCTAGAACGACACATTGTTAGGGGATGATTATATCCTTTGGTCGGCCAGTAATGAGGATAAGGCCAACAAGGTATCGGAGGGTCGTGTTCTGATGTATAAATATTGCGTCAAATACGGCTTAAATGTGTAGTATAATGGCAATATCGCTCAAGTTTTGCTTCATTGAAATATCTTTCTGACAATGTTAATTCTCAGTGCTTAGTGCTTAGTGCTTAGTGCTTAGTTATTGTTGTGATGTCGTCAATGAGTTTTTGTCCCCTTCGCTTTGATTTTGAGATTCTGACTTCTATCTTTTCCCTCAAGAGCTACCACCATGGGGGTTCTATGGATGGTTGCTATTACTTACAAACTAGGCTGAAATTGGGCAGGAAGTTCTTATATAAGGAGACCATGAACAAGAGTTAAATGTATAAGTATTTCTTTGTGAAGTTCTTGAACAGGGATTTTATGCCCACTTTGTTGGGAGTTGATGAGGAACCATTTCTAAAATTAAAGACTCCTCAACCCTATCGTCATTCAAGATTCATCCATTTTGTTAGTGGTTTCTATACTATTAAGAAGAGGCATGTTTGGGTTGAAACCCTTCTTGACAATAAGATGTCACTAGGAGTTCTACTATTGAGGGAGAAGAGAAAGATTGAGAGATCCTTTCTAATAGGAAAGGAAAAAAAAAAGCAAGAAGCTTGTGGACGTCCTCACTTCTACCATGGAAGAGGATCTTATGGAGATCACTACCGATAAGGAGATAAGGCCAGAGTCAAAGAGAGAGGCTATAGAAGCAAAGAGCACATTTGATACAGGTGTTGATATTGTTTCCATCTCATCCCTGGTACGAAAGATGAGAAGAGTTCAGCCGTCAAACTCGTTAGGTGAGGTCGTGAGGGGGAACAGAGAGTGGGGCCCATTGGTTGCATCGAGGGCTGTCATGGCTGAGGACTTCGAGTCCAAAACTCAAGGAGATGTGGAGGTTCAGGTGGAGTGCCCGAAAGGTACTAAGGTAGACAACGAAGAGGTCGAGGAGAGAAAGGAGGAAAGAAATGAAGGAAAAAGAGATGAAAAGATTAAGGGTCATTTCCTCAAGGACCCTAAAAAGGGAAGAGAGGGAGTAGAGGGATATGGTTCTGGAGATGTTGAAGGTGTTCCTCCAAGGATAACCAAAGAACTCGATGCAAGGCCTTTTTCTATTGTTCCTTTAATACCAAGAAAACAAAGGATGTCTGGGAGGATTGCTCTCAATCCTTTTATTCCTATTTTATCCTTTGATAGTCGGAGGGGACAAGGGGAATGTGGGACTATAACAATTATTGTGGGCAACCACCGATATAGTTATATCAATGGTAGCGAGGCGAGAAAGACAGTGAAATGTGTGGATTTTCATCGTTCCAATTTAGAGTTAAATAATCTGTCTCCCGAGTAGGGCGATGAGGCTATTATATTTTCGGGGCTTACTGTATGACTGTCTTGGAATGTAATTTGTTTATGCCTTTTGGTTTTCATATGTTACCCTTCTTGTTTCGTGTAGACTATCATCTTGGCGGAGTTTCAAATGCTAAGGAGAGAGTAAATGATAGACCATCTGAAACACCGAGCTGATCAAATGGGTGCAAAGATGTCTCAATTACAGGATACTTTATCACAGAGGGAGAGGGAGATCAAGGAGGATAGGGTGATGTGGCCGCTCAGAGTGCTCGAAATGAGGAGATGGAGCGACTAAAATCTAAGCTGAGCGCAGCACTCCAATGGTGTGAGGTGGCCTCCAAGAGGTACAAAGTGTTGGAGTCAAAGGTCAAGGTACACGAGGTACATCTGTTGGCCACAGAGAAGCAGGCTGAGGTGCACGACCGATCCCTGAAGGCTAAGCAGAGAATAGTTAAACTAGGGGAAACTATCATGAGGACCATCGACCAGCATATGCGTGCTCATCATAAGTGGAGTGAGAACCTTCAATATACCAAGAAGATTATCCATTGGGAGGGTTTGTTAGGTGTTATGCCCCTGGATATCGAGAACGCTAGCTCTGAAGTCCAATCACAAACTTGTACTTGTTCTTGTGGGCAAGGTTTCTTTGGAAGCGATGGACAAAAATGTAGTGGTCGATGCTCAAGCCAACTAGGGGTCCCAGACTCTTCCGTCTTCTACCCCTCCTTGATTGTGATCTCTATTCTCTTTTGACTTAGTCTAACCCAAAAGAATTAATAAAAATGTTTAATTATTTCATCATGGGTAAGCGTTTAGAACTTCATGTCGATAGTATGTTTCATTGCGTATAGCAAACAGAGTATCATTAGAGAGATACATCCCTAGTTAATGGTTCGTTCATTCGAGAGTGTGTGGGTCGTGCCTATCTATCTAGGAGATATATCCCTTGTTAACAGCATGTTTGTTCAATAGAGTGAGTCATGTCTACCCAACGGGGAGATATATCCCTTATTAATGGCACATTCGTTTGATAGAATGGGTTATGCCTACCCAACGGGAAGATATATCTCCTGTTGATGGCACATTCTTTCGACAGAGTAGATTGTGCCTACCCTATAGGGAGATACATCCCTTGTTAACGGCACATTCGTTCGATAGAACGAGCCGCACTTACCTAATGGAGAGAAACATCCCTTGTTGACAGCATGTTCGTTCGATAGAGTGGGCCATACCTACCCAATGGAGGGATATATCTCTTATTGACGGCATATTCGTTCGGTTGAATGTGCTCGGCGACATGTGCTTGATGTGATCATTTCATTACAAAAGATTAACAAAGCAAATCATTAGGAGTGAAGTAATCATAGTGTAACCAATAGAACAGGTTGTAAGATTAGGTGCCATAGGATATTCAACTAGTAATTGTACGAAAGTAAACATAATAGAGATAGGTTCAAGATTACTTAAGAGGGTGCGTCGAAGATTCCGGATCACAAGACAGTGTTCCAACGTCGATGAAGGTCTTGAACTTGACTTTCATATATTTCATGCTCAGCAATGCCTCCAAGGTATTCAAGCCAAGTTGACCCAGGATGACATTATAAAGTGAGGGTAGTTTGATCACATTGAACATCGTTGTAGCTATTGCATGATCAGGCGGAGTTCCAAAGATAATGGGAAGTGAAAGGTTGTCGTTAGGGTATATCTATTCACGCAAAAGTCTTTTGAGCGGTCTAGCATGAGGCTATAGGTGTGCTTAAGCAAACCCCATCTACTGAAAAGCATTCTAATAGAGGAGGTTATAGCCAGCCCCCTGATCCATGAAAATTCTCCTTACTTCATATTGTTCAATCTTAGTTGTGATGATAAAAGAATCATGCCAATCCGAATTGACTCGTACTAGATTGTCGTTGCTAAAACCAATCATTGGTCCTTTCTTCTTAGACTACTTCTCAGCACGCATAGTAAGGACATCTTTCGATATAGAGCCTAATGGCTCAGCCTTGTGAATAATTGGGGCCACTGCCCTCCTAGACTCATTCCATCATATATACCCTTGGTTATGTAGTGCCATTAAGATGTGAGTTGGAAGATAAAGGTCCAAGGGATCGTACTCTCTCTGTATTTGAGAATTACTCCGTTTGGTCGATTACGGGCATCCCCTAGTATTGGCTGTTTGCCTTGCTCACTCTCTTGACTCGTAGTGTGTGATCCCTGAGGAGGGAGACCTTCCCTCTCCACACTTATAAACTTTTGGAGCCAAACGCTTGAAACGAGAAACTCGAGTTTTTCTTTAAGCTTCCTGCATTTGTCTATCAAATAGCTATAATCTCAGTGGAAGTAACAGCATCGCGTCTTATCCTTTTTCAAATCATCTTTCATGAAGCGAGGGGGCCACCTGGCATAGAGTCACTTGTTGTCTCGTTCATAGGAGTTTAACTTGTGAACCTTTGTTGTTGAGGAGGTCCTTGTTAGCCCTCTTAGGCAAGGACTATCAAGGGGATTGGTTGCGTTCATTTTGAGTTGGTCGATTTCACCCTTTGTCAAACACTTCAGCATCCTCTGCTATGATATACTTTTCCATATGAGCGTAAAACCCCTAGATGGTAGACGAGAGATTTTTCATGATGGACGTTTTCATTCCTGATGGTCATACCCCATGAGCAATGCAGCTAATGTAATGGAATGGTCTAGATCCGAAACTTTCATTATCTCAGTTTTAAATTTGCTGAGAAAATCTCTTAGTGGCTCGTCATCCCTCTGTTGCAATGAGAGAAGGGATGTGGACTTCCTCTTGGCCCCTTACTAATCATGAAATGCATTTTGAACTGCTACCGAAATTGAGAGAAACTCTTGATGCTGAACGAAGGAAGTAAATTGAACCATGTCAGCGTATTTCCCTTCAACGTCATAGAAAAGTGCTTGCACATGGCCATATCTAACATGTCTCTTAAGACCATTATGGTCACGAAGTGAGCTACATAGTCTTAGAGATTGGTAGTGTCGTCATACCTCTCCATGGGAGAGAAAAGCAAGTCACGAGGTATCAGCTCTATGGAAACCTTTGAGTCGAATGATGAGAGATCAGTAACATGTTTAGCAAGTTTGTCTCTTCTCACATTAGCACGTCTGAGTTTGTCTACCATGAGTTCTTTGACCTATTTCCTTAAATCATCAGGGTCGCATCTGGAAGTCACTGAAGGTTCTCGGTAGGCTCTGGGCTCGAGCCTTTGTAATCGCATATGACCTAACCCATGGGAGAAAGATTGTGCCTCTGGCCTTAGAGCATAGCTAAACTCTTCTAACTGTTTGCTCATCCCTGTAATTTGGATTCGAGTCTTTCCATCTTGAGTTGTATGGCCCTTTCCAGAGTGGCAGGAGCGGAGGGCGAGGGTGGTTGGTCCTGGTGGACGATCGGCTATTGGGTCTTGGTTGGGTTGTGAGTGGTTAGAATCCTAACAGGGTTGTTTGGCATTGTAGGTTGGACAGTGTTTATTAAGGTAACATTACGCCTTTCCATCTGGAAGTAATTTTGGTTTTTCTCTTGGAGGAATGAGAAGGAACGGAGCAAGAAATAAGCTTCTTTCAAGTTTGCTCCTATGAACGACGCCAATCTATTGGAGGTGGGTCTTGCTCCGCAGATGATGACTCTGTTGACTCGAATGAGATTATGAGCTATCGGATAATCTTTATTAATGCGATCTTCAAAAGACCGCGGAGGGTGTTCTAGAGGAAAAACTCCGACGTTTAAGTCAAAGAACGGTTTTTAAAAAGAGAAACAGATTGAAAGAGCGCTCTATTATACCTTTGTATGCTATATGTAAAATCAAAGAATGTACCTGATCGGTTGGCTTGATGATGTACATATAATCTCTGTGTGTGAGTTTTGTATGCATTTAAGGTATTAAAACCCTAATTTTCTTATGGAAGTATCTCGAGATTCTAGGAATCATAGTGAAGAATTCCCAAAGATTTAAAATATTATTATTCAAGGAGATCCAAGCCACTAAAAGACTCCTTTCGAAATTGACAACAATCAAAGATTTTCTTCCCGATTAAAGGAGGTTGTCTCTGTGATTTAAAAGAAAGTAAATATTGCCTTTAGCCAAATAATGATTCCAAGTACCGAAAAAATGTGAGGATCGACCAATTGACTATCGAAAAGAATCTGACTGGTAAGTACGGAGAAGGTGGGTTGTGCCTACCTGTCTGGGAGATAAATCACGTATTAACGACACGCTTTGATATATTATGTCCATTGGACTATGGGTTCGGAGGGCCTCATGTCTCGCGATAATAGATCTTTAGGTCATGCTCTACCTGTCTTTTATAGGCATTAGGCCTAATTCCTCTCTGATAAATAAAATAAATAAATATGAACATATTGGATGAAATAAATAAATCTAATTCAAGAAATCAAAAGCAAATTCCCATAGAAATCAATAAATAAATAAATAAATAAATCTAATTCATGAAAGGACATTTACAGAACACAATACTAATACCTAATTTATTACATATAAAATTGTGTACCATAATATATTGACAGATTATTTCATACGAATCTACTTTTGAACCATCATTTTAAAAAAGCAAAAAAAAAATAATAATAATAATAATAATGTCGACAAATTGCATCGGGCAAAGATCCCTTTTGGGTTGGGTCCAAAAAATTGTATAGAACAAAACTCACTCCTTGCTTTGAATCAACAGCATCGACAAAAAAACATAAAGCCGTTCATTTAAGATCAAGGGAGTTAATACAACATGAGAAAAATGTGTATAAGACCTCTGTTTTAGACCAAATAAATAGATTGGTGTGAGCACCATCAATTTTAATTCAATTCAACTTGCTGTAACTCTTATACTTTAATATCTGAAAATAAAATAAAACTGAACAAATTAATATTACAATCAAAATCGGTTGGTTAACAGTTATTCGTTCTAGAAAGAGCTTTAGTTGAATTGGAAGTGATGGATTTAATTCTCTCTATGCAATATGGAAATCAAAACGGTGGAACCAAAATTTAAGGGGAAAAAAAAAAGAAAGAATTGAATTCGACTGGATTGAGTTTTGAAAAAACTTAAAACATTCCTCCTAATACACAAATAATGATTAGTTTAAATGTCATTTTGGTTAATAATGATTAACAAAATTATGAAATTAAAAAAATTACATATAAATGAAATTGGAATGGAAATCAAACTAGGGTCTAGGGTTTATTCTAGGTTCCTTTAACCATAAAAGCAGAATCATGATAGGCCAAATTTCGGCCACTTCAGAAAAAGAAAATAAAAAAACCCAAAAAAAAGCGGCCTTGAGAAAGGTTTATGGATGTGGACGTGATGCTTTAGCTAGATGTGGCTGTCATCACATATTTCTTTAATCAAGAAACGAAAAGAAAAAATTAAAAAGAATCAAAGGGACACACCCAAAAATTGAAAATTAATGTCCAATAATACCTCTTGAACAATGGCTCTCTCTCTCTCTCTCTCTCTCTCTCTCTTCTTTCTCTCTCTCAAAGTCAAAAATAAAATTGGATGCTTGCTTTCTGACATGATGATCCGGGTGGATCATGTGAGAAAGCAAGCATCCAATTGTATTTCACTTCTTTGTTTAATATTTTTGCATCTTATTCTCTCATCATATCTCAATATTCTATGATCTATTTTTTTAGGTCCTTTATACCTATCTATAAAACATTATTTATAAGTGAGATTCTAAGGAAACCTGTAAAATAAGAAGTTAAATTAAAATAAAACTCTCCTTTCCTAATCAAAATATATTTGCAGTTGCAGTTCCGAAACTTGCGGGTTAAGAAAATAAAATTAGAAAGGCTTTATGATTCAGTCCAAGATTTTAAAAAATGAAAGGTTGAGGAAGGATTTGAAGATTGTAGTGGTTCTTCATTGAATAATGCTTGTATTAATAGGAAAAATTAAGGACCTTCAAAAATAGAATAAAATATAGAATGCCCAGCTACAGAGAACTTATTCTCATGTATATGACATTCAAGAACTTATTGTCATGTATGACTGTCGTCATGCCCAGCCCCGGAGAAAGAAACCAAAATTAATTTTTTAATAATAATAATAATAATAATAATAATAATAATAATAATAATAAAAGTCAAAAAATATGTGGAGTTGAGGGCAATTCAACCCCTTCATGGTGTTTGATTGAAGCACAATAAGTACAGTTTGATTGAAACATCTTGAGAGACCTAATTAGAACTTAAAAGAATGGATTTGTTGTGATCTTCATTTTGAAATAATTCTTGGATGCTTTCACATAATCTGCAACCGATTCCTTCCCCACCAATTGATTAAACGTCACCAAGAACCAAAAAATTTTAAAAAATAAAAAAAAAATTAAATTTGAATTTTAAGAACAAAAAAATATACCGAGAGAATTCGCTCATAAATTGAGTTCCAAGGTATTCAAATCGAATTAATCGATAACCCATATACTATTGGTAAAATATTAAAAAAAAAATTCTCACCTGTCAACAATACAATGTATTTAAATATGCAATTTTAGACTAGTTGAAAGTGATAGGGAGAATATTCACGAGAGCATAATCTAGTGATTATATCCCATTTTTTTTAATCCCATGATCTGGTTTCAAATCTCGTTGGCAGAATGAAAATGTGAGAGGGTGAACACGACTGGGATGGACTACATGGAGATCAAGCCCGGCCCACTTGTAGATGAAGTCAGCCCTAGTCTTGTTTTATGGGCTTTATATATATATTAATATTGGAGTTTGAATTTAAAATCAATGGATTAGAACAAAGGATTATGATCATTATGCTATCTTTTTTTAGATGACATTCTTTATATTGTAATAATAAAAGGTGTGCAATATTTTTTGTTATTTCTTTTTTATTATATCAAGATTTAAATTCAAAATTACTAAATTAGGAAAGAGGGTTCTGCTATTTCCCCGGAGACATAAAAGGTGTGCTATTCAACCAAAACAAAGGTGTGCTTATATAGTGATAATGATTTATTTGATAGTTTTGCAAATGTAACATTTAGACCGAGCCTTGTTCAATTTTTTTTTTTACTTGACTATCGACATTCAAAAATATGATTAATTTGATTTAAACAGTGAGACTCAATTTAGAAATTGTCTCTCCCAGTATCCTATTTTTGATTTTTAAAACTCTAATTCGATATTTTAGTTAAGAGATTTTAGTCACTACAAAAAAACAAGAGTTTAGCGACGGATTTAGTGACGAAAATTTTAAAAAAATTCGTCGCTAAAACTTTTAATGACGAATTTAGCGACGGAAAAATTTCCGTCGCTAAATTTCGCATTTAATTTTTTTATTTGTAGAACCCATCCGCTCACCCGCCGGCCGCCGCCCACCGCCACCCCGACCCCCTGCTGCTTGCCCACCTATGCCCACACCCCGCCAGCCTTTGCCCACCTACGCATTCCCACCTTTTGCTAATTTTTTTTTTTTTTTTTTACAGAAAATGTGCTTTTGCTCAGGTTCGAACCTGGGTTTAAGAAGTTGTCTGGAACGGTTTTAACCACTATGCCATATTAGCAACGAAAAAAAAATCGTTGCTAAATTTAGCGATGGAAAACAAAATCCGTCCTTAATTAGTGACGAAAACATAATCCGTCACTAATTTTAGCGACGGATTTAACTATCTGTCGTTAAATTCGTCGCTAAATATAATTTTATATTTTTATTAAATATATATTTGTAATTTATATTTTTATTAAATTAGGGTATTGAGTTTTATTAAATATAATTTTATGTTTTTATTAAAGATAATTTTGTAATTATATTAATTATAATTTTATATTTTTATCAAATATAATTTTGTATTTTGTATTTTTGTTAGATTAGGGAATTATATTTTTAATGGTGAGAGTTAGAAAAAAAGTATAGAAATAAAAAAAAATATATATATCAGATAAGTTAATGTGACATAGTGGTTAAGACCGTTCTATACCATTCCTTAAATTCAGGTTCAAATCTAGACAAAAGCACATTTTTTGTGAAAAAAATAAATCAGCAAAAAATGGGCATACGTGGTCTGGCGGGGTGCGAACATGGGTGAGTAAGCAGTAGGGGTCCAGGGCGGTGGTGGGCGGTGGCCGGCAGGTGGGCGGATGGGTTCTACAAATAAAAAAATTAAATGTAAATTTTAGTGACAAAAACCGAATCCGTAACTAAATTTGTCACGAATTTTTTTTGTCGCTAAATTTAACAATCGAAAACAAAATCCGTTGCTAATTTTAGTGACGAAAAATATTCCATCGCTAAGTGATGAATTTCGGTTTTTTTTGCTAAATTCATCACTAAATAGCGACGAATTTTTTCCGTCACTAAATTCCGTTGCTAAAATCGTGTTCTTTTGTAGTGAGTATTCTGTTATTAGATTTACAAGATGTTTGTAGATCATATTCAATTCTACTGGCTGAGGAACTACTCTGATTGGTCGAAACCCAATACTGATCATTCAGTCAATAGAGATTTTTGAAGTCAAAATTTTTAAAGAAAGAGGGATAATACCAATTAAAAAGTTATTAACCCACCAGGCCTATTCTATCAGATTATAAGAAGTCATAGGAAAAAGAGATATAGCGCATCCGAAGTCCAATTAAAATAGTTAAGGATTTGTTAGGAAGTTGTAATAATACTTGTAAAATGAATTGTAGAGGCATGGTAATGAATGTGCTCATTTGCTCTCTTTGTCTCTCTTTCTTGGTCTACCCTCTCTCTCTCTAACCCCCACTTCACTTTCCCTTCCTAATCTGTCCAACCTCATACCTCTTCCTCTTCTCTCCTCATTCATCATCTGATTTACACCATTCTTACTTTCTCTAGCTTGCCAGCATATTTTGTTTTCGTCCCACCATGCTCTATTTTCTATATATTCTTTGAGGGCAACGGCTGTTGCTGGACTTAAATCCACCCTTTTGGGTCTTAGGTTGAGACAGATAACTACCACTAGACAAAACCCTCTTATTCAAATCTTTATTTCTTTTGTTAGGAATTTCTTGGTTCTAGGCCAATGATAACTGCCACCAACACCATAATAATAAGTGAAATCTATCCCATTTAATGCCCGTCACAATTACAAATATTTGTATTTCACACATATTTGTTTACAATTAAACATATTTTAAGTATTATACTTAAGAATCCTCTTTCATAAGTTCAAGTAAAAGTTCTCCCCTAGCATAGCTCTTTTTGGTTTAGTGGGCTGACAGCCCAGTGATTAGTTCAAGAGGGAAAATTCCAAAGTTAAATTTTCATTCTTGATGTCAAAAGTGATCGATGAAATCAAACTTTGAGAGAAAAATATAAAAACCAGAGATTTTTAGACTGAAAAATAGGAATCAGGATGTATATACACGTATAGATAACCAATGGATAGTCAGTCTAATGAGATGTAGTGTAAATCTTTTAACTAAATTTTAAGATCGAAACTTTGAAAATAAAATAGATTATATTGGAGAGTCATCTCCTAATAGAGTCATCATAAACATTCAAATTAGATTAATCGAAATATAATTCCTAATATATATAGAGAGAGAGAGAGTGAATCGATGCGTGTAGGAGAGGATTACCACAATTCAAAGAATCAATTTGGGTATTGTCAATAGAAATTTATCTATTTTGGTGATAGACACATATATTCTGATGAATTGGAAGCTGCTGAGAAACATTTTTACAAGCAGACTATAGAGGAATCATTATTTGTCCGCCGGGATCATGGTTGAATTATATTTATCTAGATATTTATTTATATATTTAATATATATTTAAATTTATTAATTTATTTTTTTATATTTATCTCAAAGTTTATGAAGTGTTTGGTTTAACGGTATGAAAATTATTTGAGTTAATAGAATAAGAATAAGAGTTTCAGAATGAAACCCATAAAGTAGCAGTTTTGTCAAACCCAAATAAAAACAAGAGTTTTGGTGTAAACCCTTGTCCCAAACCCAATAAAATCCCCTCGACACTTTTTGCCCTTTTTCTACCATTTTCTCTTCTTCGACTTTGCTGTGTTTTCCTTTATGACTGCATGACCAGATCTCGTAAAATTTCCTCTATGTATTTGACTATCTTTTTCTCTCTCTCTCTCTCTCTCAATCTCCTGTTTAGATGGGTTTTTTTGTGGGTTGGTTTTCTTGTAACTTCTCACATATTTGAATTCATCAATCTTAGAATAATTCCTGCCGTTTTACATGTTTGATATCATAGGTGTAATGACTTCCTCATATGCTATGTACTGCATAATTGTGGTCAGATTATTTATGCTTATATAGTGTTTGAGAAAAGCTGATTTTCATGTTTGATTGAATCATTTATTTCCCTCTCATTTTTTGCCAGAAAATGTTCTAATTTCAACAATTTTAAGGCTCATGAAGAGTAGATTTTGATTCCAAACCGTAGATTTTGATTCCAAACCATGCCCCTTCGATGCCCCGAGCAAGGTCTAAGATTTCACTCAAAATCTCTCCTTTGCAGAGAAATCAATTTTAAAAATAAAATAAAATAAACAAATTACATATAAGTGGAAATAAAGGGCAGATGTTGGAGGAAATCAATTTTGACATATTTGTTTTTCTATTATTAATTTTTTAAAAATAATATAAAATAGATGATAATTGTAATTTTAATTTTAGTAAAATAAAATAAAATTTTAAAAATGTTAATTTTAAAACATTTTTTTAAGGACAAAATTGATAATTATATGCATGATTCTCATTCTGAAAGACGTACAAAACATATAGCAACAATGATAATCATATCTATTTTAGAATTTGAATCAAATAAGAGATATTAGATTTCGATTTCGATTCTGATTCTTGAGATTTTTTATTCCAATTCTGATTTCTGAGTAAGAAACAAATAACCCCTTAATTTATGTAGATTATGCGAGAAAAGTGACAAAGGATGAACAAGTGGGTTTAGTTGCATGTAATCTTTTGTATCATTGAAATTTAGAGAAAGAAAACGAGAGTTAGTTTAGAAATGAGAGCCAAAATTAATATTTTTGAAATCTAGAGAGAGCTAGACAAAGCCACAGATGAACCCATCTTTGTATTCTTACTTTCTCTCCTCTCATTTGAATTTTATTGTTTATTTTGTGTGTATGCTTAAGCTCTTGGTAGATGTCCAACACACAACCATGTTCATTTTGTGTGTCCTATAGATGGTATGTGTCACGCTCCGACACTTCCGTCGAGTACGTAATAATCGCTACATTATCTCGACATACGGGCATGATCTCCCCATATATCTAGATAGCGCAAGGTATTCAAACTGTATAATAAATTTTTCCAAATAATGAAATCAATCCAAACGAACAAACAATATACAATTCATCATCAACGGACCTATCCAGTCCATTCCTATCCACACATGTATGCATTGTCACATAATCAAGGAATCCCTATACATGCATGCATGCAAATTTGGCCATCCCAGCCATTCTAGAATTTTCAAATAATTCATAAATTTACTAAATTTAAAGTACTATATATATATATATATATATATATATATATATATATATGTATTACAATTCATAAATATATTCTAAATGTCCAATACAAGATATACAGTTTCCAAAAATGATTCCAAACAAAATTAATGAAGTCTCAAATCATAGTCGTATGCATTTTACCAATATTTGCTCAAAACAAATCAAGCCAATATCAATAAAATCCAAATAGTATAAAACGTACAGAATTTCCTTCCCATGGATTTCCATAATCCTAATTTCAAAATAAATGTATACTCATAACCTACCAAAAATCCATAAAAGAAATCTTCAGCCACCACTATGAGACGTCCTTGAGCTACATTTCCTCTAAAAAATTGGAAGAGATGAGTGATTATTTTAAAATACCTAGTGAGTGGAGTACAATAGTTTGCAACATATAAATAAGAAGTGAAAATGGTTGTGCCAAATAATTATATACAAAATGCATTGCCATAATTAAAAACCTTTATATAAAACAATTCATCTTAAATCACCATGACTCATATATATATATATATACAAATCAAATAATTTACATTTATTTTTCACAACTTTAGGATATACCGAAATCTTTATCCTACCAATGGCTGTTGGTAAAATCCACCAAAAGATTTTTCACAATTTTCTCAAAAATCTCATCCCCTTGGCGTTGGCCCGAAATTCTGTAGGGTACATCCACATTATCACGACAACCTAAGGAGGCTCTCCAACCCACCTACCACCAAGCTAAATTAAACAGGCTTAACCATGCCACCTTGATGGTCCGATCCGTGGCAAGACTTAGAATATAATCATTTTTCAGCACCTTGTTACCGAATATCTATTTAATAAATAAAATCATGCTCAATTTCAAAATAAAGCAAACATTTCACAATTCTCATGGTATCCAAACATGATATAGTACAAATAATTCAATAAACATATTCGAATCATGGAATTATTAAATCACATTTCATGGCACACTAATTTCACAAAACATTTCGAATGACATTTCAAATTTATTTCAAAATCAATTTATAAATCAAAATTTAAAATAATTTACTCATTTACATAGACATAGCAATCCATTCACCTCTTGGGAGGGTGATCACTCCAATTCCTCAACTTAATCCAAAATGACTCCCTTCAAGTCTCCCAATGGCTAACCTAAACCAATAATTGCAATTTATTATCAAATTGAGTTCCATTAAAGAGTTTTCAAATTTTTCCTAATTTAATATAAACCTTGATTCGCACAATTACGATTCTAGATTCTTATCCTATCAATTAAGTGTCTATTACATTCCTATAATTCTTCAATTCACAATGTTCCTCCATTTTTCTAATTTAAATCGATTTTCCCAATTGTTAAACAATTACCAACCTTAATTTCATAAGTCCATCTATAGGATTGTTCAAGTTCACCAATTGTATGTTGTTTTCATTAACAATTTGCTTCTATAAGCATTTTTCCCAAATTTCATACTATTTTCAAACCCTAGGGTTACAATTTCCAAATTTAATTCTTCCCAACCCTAATAACAAAATTCCATCTTGCAATGAAAAACTCAAATACAAGTTTAGGAAGGGAAAATTACCTCTATTTTATGTTTGATTTGAGCCGTGAGTGTTGAATTACAAAAAGCCCAAAATCTCCCTTCGTGTAGAAAACCCTAGGTTTTCTCTTCAATTCCTTTCATCCCTAGGTTTGATTGAGATTTTGGAGAGATTAATGAAGTGGTTTAAATGAGAGTATTAAATTTCCTAGAGAGTGAAATGAGAGAGAATCAGGAGAGAGTGAGGGAGATTAGAGACGGGAGAAGCAGAGACATTCGAGAGAGAGAGGGGTGAGAGTGCAGAGATGAGACTGCGGGAGAGAGTAAGTGAGGAAAGTGAGAATTTGTGTTAAGTGGTGGGCCCCTCATCTCTTTTTTTTTTCTTAATATATATATTTATATTAATATATATATTATATTCAAACTTTTCCTTTATATAAAAACATGTGATAAATTGTACACTTGGGAATTTTCATATACCAAGATTTTTAAATTATTATTCCAAAATCAGAAATCAATAAAATTTTAATTTTTCCTTTATATTACAAGGATATTTAACAGAAAATTTCTAATACCGAATTTTTTGGTGTTACAATATGGGTTGTTTGACATCTCCAGTGACATAGTGCCATTACTTTTTTCCCTAAGGAAGCTTCTCATCCCTTGGAACTAAGTCGGGTAGTTGTTTTCATCAAGCACAACAAAAATAGGTTGAGAATATCTAACTTTTCTATAGTAATCATTAAAAGGCAAGTAAAGCACAAACATGCTGAGAAATGAGGCAAAGTGTAAGATCAAACACCTAATGCTCTCAAACTGTGTTGAAGGAAGATAGAACTAAAGAAGTGAAGAAAGAAAAGAAACAAGTTGAGAGAAAATAACTTGTATTAGTATTCCTTACCCTTGCAATATATATTGAATGGCAAAATAGCCCTACTTAAGGTTCAAGGAATTCTTCAACTAGTGTAGAGATACAATGGAGAGAGGTTGGAATTAATTGTTGTAGCCTAATAATGGGGTGTGTATCTTATTACTTCTTGCAATGCCTTTGGCAGAATTCTTTGATCCGCCCCAGGCCATCTTCAAGAGATGATGGTTCAATTGCAAAAGTTATGCGAAGCCAGTTGCTCATTCCTACAACAATCCCTACAAAGAAAAACATCATATTTTGAGATATGATAGACACTAACGCTCATGAACAAGTCTTAAGCCAATACACATAAGAACTAGGCCCTTCCTATTGTACCTGGTAGAACAATGACAAATTCTTCCTTTGCAAGCTTGAGACAAAAGTCTAAATCGTTGTCAATGTCTTCAAGTAGTGACCAGTTCAGCTTTACCTGAGAAAGGGTAATTTTACAATTAAAAGAAAGCAAAAAAAAGAAAAAAAAAACAATAAATTACAAAGGAAAGAAAAAAAAAAAAAAAAAAAATCTCTACCATTATTAACATGGATCCTTCTGGTTTCTGCGGGCAATCAAAGCAAGGGATTTCCTTAATCCTGTCATAACTGATATTGGCAGCTTGCCTCAGTAAACTTTTTATTTTTGAAAAGAAAAAATCCTTTGTTTCACTGAGGATTTGAGGAAGTGCAGCCTGTATCCATAGCAAATTACACAATTATAAGAATTTGTCAAAAAATGGCAATCCTTCTCTAATGTCACAAGTATTTTCCAAAATTAGAACAATGCATTTGTTGTAATATAGGAAACGCAGTGATCACAAACCTGAATGAAAGTTACAGGGCTGGATGATACATTAAGACATCCAATTATGCATTCCACAATCTGAAATGAATTGAAGAAGTACCAAATTTAGATTTTACTAAAATCTCCTATAAGATTATCATAATTGGTTACAAGGATACCGTCTAAGCTTCGAACTAACTTGTGTAGTAATGATCCGATTGATAAAAATTGTAAGAACTTTAACAAGACCAAGGATAAAAAGGAAAAATGATAGCCCCTCCTATTCAATAACATGAATCTGAGCATATGGAAAGGATTTTATAACCAAATTTTCAAATTCTAGAAATGAGGTCGGTGACAATAGAAAGAAGTATTTCAGTCTTTTTCTTACTGATTTTTTAGTTATAACTAGATCTATCCTTTTGTTCATTGATCTTATTTATTATTAATTTAAGGTGTAAAATGGTAGTAAAAGCATAATAATTGCTGATCTGTTGAATTGACATTGACTAAAAGAAACATTGATGAGGGCACATACTCCAGATTTTTGAAGAACCCCATTTGGATCATTTGTTGCAATCCAGCCAAGTCTCCAGCCAGGAACTATCCATCTCTTTGATATAGATCCTATAGTAATGACCGGCACCATGGATCCGCACACTCCCATTGGCACAAAAGGCTTTTCACCAAATACCAGATGGTCATAAACTTCATCTGCAATTACAAAAATCCCCAGCTTTCGGCCCATCTTTGCAACCTATGAAATCACAAAAAGAGACAACAAAAACCATCATTAGAATCCATTAGATATAAACTCCCAAGTTTATGGCAATATTCAATAGATGTTCCACAAGGAGAAGAAAAAGAACCCAGACCTTCTCCAGGAGCTCATAAGAGTAGACGTTGCCACAGGGATTGCCAGGATTGATTATAACCACTGCAACAGTATTTTCATCAGCAAGAGCTTCAATGGATTCGTGGTCCAACTCCCAATTTTTCTCTGGGAGAAGATCAAAATGGCCAACGTCAAGATGGCCAAATGCTGCCCAAGCTTCATAGTCTGGATAGCCCGGTTTAGGAAGTAAAATATTGGCACCAGGGTTATTGAGAGCCGTTAATATGATTTCTATGGCATGTGTACCACCAAGTGTGAGGTAAATATCCTCTGGAGATAGCTTGTAAGGAAGATCTTGAGACAGGTATTCTGCAATAGCCCTACACAAAAGAACAATGCATATGAATCCAATTTCCTAAAATTTAAAGTAAAGTGATCATATATGTTGGAATTTAATAGAGTCAACATGCAGCGGAAGCATTCATAAATAATTTTCGGGAAAAATAAATATGGATTGGGTATAGGGTATAAATACCTCGAATATGCAGAGCCCAAAAATCGACCGTGCGTCCCTCGATCGGATCTCGCGGTCGGGATGGTGATCACGATGTTAATCGAACCACCACCGCAATGTCACAACGCCGCAATCCTCAGTCCGGCGATCATCGTGACGGGAGAAATTTTCCTACTCGAAAATATCTCAAACCCTCAATTAAAATTCTCTCTCAAGAACTTTTCACCATTGTTGCACACTTCCTCTCACGTAGAATAGAATCTTTTCACCAAGGTGTTTCAACCAATATGGAGAGAATGGAGGGGAGTGGTTAAGATGTGGTTAGTGGGAGTTACCCCACCAATCTTAATGCAAATGTCTAAAATGCCCCTCATGGGCATTCTAAACTAATATCTCCCACTTGCACGCGAGGGCATTTTAATATTCGTCACAAGATCACAACTCATGCGATCACATCACCCTGCTGGACTTTCATACAGGATTGGGCGTCGTGCGACCTGCGAGTACACCTGCAAGCAAAGACCTCTCGATGCACCTGTTAGGATGATCGAGAAGCCATCGTTAGTATCAAAAGAACTCGCTGCACCCCAGATCCAAGACTAATTACATCCATCGAGCTACTTTCCTCAACGAAAGTAATCCCCAATTAATGCTCGACTGTGTATCCACTATTATATTTACATCCCAACATGGACAGACATAATAGGCTAGCCGGTGAATACAACACAATGATGTAATGTCAATTGGTCTTCCTTTTCCCAAACTCGAATCTATTAGCCTCAATTTAACTGTTTTCCTAGACCTGTCTCTCAGACCTCAATTTATCTTATGAGCCATCGATAAACAAACTAAAGTAGCAACACTGAACCAAGACTTCTAGAAACAGTCGAAAGTGATAAGGGTACAAGAGATCCCACCCAATGGATCTCGGGTCTCACTAATGGGAACGGGGATCAAAATCATATCAGTGTCTCAAATAATGCTCCCACTATCCCTGGTCGACATATCACACGCGGTATGAAACGCGTGCCACAGTGTTATTCCCCCATCTCTCAAAGGGCATATGTCAGATTTCTCTAACACTGTGCAGGTATGGGACTCAGTCTACACATAAGACTTTACCCAGAGATCTCAGAGAGAGTATCTCAGAGACAATATCACTAGTCGCAGGTGATATCTAAGATCTCAAACCTGGCTACTTACAGGCAACATGGATGTGGGTACGTCCATGCCGGTCATATCGCATATGACCTCATCCTGAACACATATCAGGGCGACTTATGTTCTAGTAGGGCCACTCTCAAAGCCTCTTACAACTAGAAACCGTCTCATCTCCGCTCACCCAGAGCTGGAGGTGGTCACTCGTGTGAGAGAGTCGACCACGCCTGCCTGACATATTATTTTTCATAACATATCACAAAATATATGACAATTAAAATAGTGCAATAAATAAGTGACCCAATCATGCACACATGTCATATATATAACACAATAAGCATCAGTACAAGGTGAGAAATGTGAATGTTCATGCAAACCCAATGATTCCAATATCTCATACAGGAATCTATCACAATGGGTTTATGAAGGGATCAGCCAACATGCTGTATAGTAATGTACTTAATTTGTCACTTCACCCTTCTCGATGATGTATCTCATAACGTAGTATTAGGTATCAATGTGTTTGGACTTATTGATACTTAGGGTCTCAAGTGTGGTCAATGGCGGCCTGATTTTCTCAATAAATCATCACTGGCCTCCCACTATCTGACACAACCCCTAAGTGATCCGGAAATCTCCGGAGCCAAACACTCTCCTGAACTGCCGCTGAGCATCTCATAAGCTCAGTCTCTATCGTAGATAGAGATATACAGGTTTACTTCTTGCTACTCCAAGACAGTAAAACCTACTATCGATTTGCATACGTTCAGATCACCAACCCAGTTGGTATCTGAATACCCAATAAGATGCAAATCACCTCCTCCGTAACACTAGAGGAGGTCCGCAGTTCTCTCGAGATATCTCGGAATCCTTTCACCGCTCTCCAGTGATCCCCTCTAGGATTCAATCGATACCTAATTACCATAGTGACTGCATATCAAGCGTCTGAACGTGTACGCGACACTGCGTACATCAGATCACTCAGTGCACCGGAACAAGGGATTCTACTCATTTCCCTTGTCCTTTTCTGAGTCTTAGGGCATATGTCAAGAATTAGGCTTTAACCTTTTAGCGATAAGAGTATCTTTAAGGTCGTAGTCGATCTTCTCAAAGTACTCGAGAACTCTCTTGATGTTTGACTCCTGTGGAAGGGTCAACACCTGTCTCGAGCGATCACTCTGGATCTTAACTTCGAGGAAGAACTGAGTCTCACCCATGTTCTTCACATCAAGACTCGACAATATCCACGTTATCGTGGTCATCAGATACTCTCTGTTATTCCCAGTCAACAAAATGTCATTCACATGAGGACATGATCACAACAACGTAAAAAGTATACGCGATGATCCTCATCGATCATCACGAAACCATGAGATGTCACCTCCTCGTGAAATCTCAAGCGCCACTGCCTGGATTGATGATTAAGGTCGCATGTCGACTTCCGAAGTCAATGGACCTTGTCATCCTGATCTACAAGTATAAAGCCAGATGGTTGTTCCTTGTAGATCTCCTCATCCAAAACTCCCACTCAGGAGAACAGTCTCAACGTTCATCTGGTCTCACTCCAGATCCAAATCATGTCCACGACAATCGCTAAAAGTAAATGGATCGAGGTAACACGCCCTCAGTCTGAGTAACCCCTGGTTATCAGATAGGCCTTATACCTCTACACCGATCCGTCGGCCTTTTTCTTGATGTTGAGAACTCACATATTCTCAATGGCCCTACTTCCCTCAGGTAAATCAACTAGATCCCAGATCCTGTTGATTATCATCAACTCCTCTCACCCATGGCCTATAATCAATGGTCCTCCATAGAACCCTCAAGAAACTCTAGGACAGTTAAAGGTTTCTCGTAATCCTCAAGAGTCATACTGAGAGCCTCTCCCTCAATCGGGAAGCGACGGTTAGGTACGCATCCTCGACTACTCTTAAGAGGATGGGAAACCTTTTTACCTCTAGATGGATCGCTCCCACTAGAACCTAGATCCGTAATGGATTCTTGGATCCTGCCACTGGGATTAGCCAACCACTAGGCTCATCCATCTCATGAAAAGGTAAAGTCCCAATTGATTTCACCTCTCATAGGGAAATCACTTTCAAGAATCTCGGCATCATGAGACTCAATCTCAGTGAGAGTGTCATCTGTATGCTCATTAGAAATACATCTATTTTCTCGCAAGCCTAACTCGCTGTGTAAATGCGAGAAATAGTGAACATACGTTGCGTAACCCCATAATCTCAAATGGCTAAGGTCAGGCTGCCTCCCTGTCCAAAGCTCATATGGAGTACTGACTACGGACTTCAATAAAATACGATTGAGAACATAGGCTGCAACCAATAACGCATCTCCCCAATAGGAAACGAGTAAATTGGTTTGCACCATCATCGGCCTCATCGTCTCAAACAAAGTCATATTCCTCTCTCGCGGCTACTATACTCCACTGAGTAGCGAGGAATAGTCAGTTTCTCGTAATGCCCTTCTTGAAATAGAGCTCTTTAGACAAATACTCGCGCTCTCAATCGGTTCTAAGTATCTCAACTCTCAGATCTAACTGATTCTCAACCTCGCTAATAACCTCCTGAAGCATCTCAATGCCTCAGACTTACGCGAGATCAGATAGATGTAACCGAAATACGTGTAATTGTCTATGAACGTAATAGAGTACCCAACACCATTTCAGGTTCTCACGTTCATAAGGCCACAGATGTTGGAGTGATCCGACTGCAATGGAGTCCCAGCCCTCATTGCTATGTCGAATGGTTTTCTTGTAAGTTTACCGTCTAGGCAAGACTGGTTAGCGGGTTCTACAAAAACACTCACTGCTAACCGGTTCATCCTCTCTCACACTAAGAGGACAACAAGAAATACCATTGTAAAGAATTATTTCCAGTGCATATAGTCCCCCATGGACCAAAATAGAACCAATCATAGAATTGTCGTAATAAATGGAAATTATAAAATTTCCAAATTAACAGAGCATATCCTAAACTGAAATCAAGTTCCGTCAAACTTTTGGAGCATAAAGGGCATACAAAGTCTAGCAACTTTGCAACTCCAACTTGCAAGTGCTACTCCCTCTGATGTCAACAAAACACTCCGTTTATGTACGTAAATCCTCCTACTTGAGGACTTACTGGACGGAACTTTATAAGCGCGCTCCTATCTCGAGCTGTGAAGTATTATCGGTTTTCTCAGATAGTTTTCTTCTTACCTGAGGCTCGAGTCATACAGGAGTTCTTGCTCGACTCCATCGCATAAGCATGACCCGAGTATGGCCTACTCGCCTCTAGATGCTCCTACTCGAGCTCACTGTGCCTATTCACATTAGTGAAAGTGCGAATACTTTCGTCGTATGTGAAATAGACTTTCATGATTTCTCATGAATCAGGTAAAGAATTGGATCACATCCAGTACAAGAAAATATATCCGAAATGGGCTCGGTCACATTCCCCAACTCGGCGATCATACTCGACATTTTATCAAATGTTGCATCATCATATGATCAACCCTTTTCTTATAAGTTGTTACACTTATAAGTCAGTATCCTTATCTCAGGATCTGTAAGAGTACCACAATACTCTTTATAGGGTGAGCCAAACCGATAAAACCGTAGGATATTGCTCATAGACTGGGATCACATCATCGTGCATGCTACTCAGGAGGATTGCCCTGACTCGGCTATCATTCCTCTTTCATGCACGTAATGTCTCATAATCCCGTCTCTCTGAGGTGTGGAACCCTCCCTGTAGTCCACCATCACATGCCTCAGAATTTTAATTAGATCTTGCTCCTCGACGATAAATTGAATCTACCAGTGAAAAATCTCGTATTTATCACCATTCAATTTTATCCCCCTTGCAAAAATCAAATACGACAATTTTAGAAGCAGTCAATGAGATAGTTGTGACTTGTGATGCTTATTCTCATATTTTGTGCACCCAACGAATCAACAAGACCCAAATAATTCGAATACATACCCCAAGACGAGCGTATGAATCAACAGACACCATACACCACAATCCGGGATAGCATCTCACCGTTTGGACTAGAATTCGATGCACAAAAACCCACAAAAAGTCACTTTTATGGATGTGGGACCCTCAAAAATTGAAAAAATTTCAATTTCGGACAACCTGACGCGCTGCCGGAGGTCCCACGCGCCGCCACGCACCGGCGGCGCGTCCCCACGCGCCTCCACGCGCCGAGGAACAGATTCTGGCACGTGCCAGACGCGCTGCGCGTCTGGCACGCGCCCACACGCGCGTTCTGCGCGTCGGCTCACGCGCCTGACGCGCAGGCGCGCGGGTAACGCGCCTGCACGCGCGAGACCCGCGGGGCGGGACGGTTCCGGATCCGGATGCGGTTCGGAACCCGAATCCGTTCGGATCGTGGGTAGCGGTTCTGGGACACGTGTCCGGGTCGTAACCGACCCGGACGACCAGTCGCTTTCACGCACCTCTTCGCGCGTGGAATACACGCTCCTTTCCCCCAGATGCTCACGCGCCTTGCTCGCGCGTGTGTCTCACGCGCCCTCGGGTCTGGACTTCGTCTTCTTCGCCCGATGGTTTCTGTAACCGGGTCTCTCGACCCGGTTGCCGGAAATACCCATTTCCGGCACCATTTTGACCGGATTTTTTATGGAATCTCTAATTCCATGTATTCCAAGCATCCTTGACTCGATTTTTGTAATTATTGCGCCCTAAACTCGGCGTATTTTGGATCCAACAATCCGACCCTCCGCGGTCAATTTTGAAACCCAATTTTCCGGCCACAATCATATGCAATATATATACCAAATTGAAGAACATGAAGCAAGGATTACAGATCTATAAATTTCATGCATCGATTTGCCCTAGAACTCGACAAATCTAAGGTTGAAGGGGTCGGTCACTATTCACGGCCGAAAGTTTCAACCGGAGTTTTCTTCGCCTAAACGTGCTCAGAAAATTACGAAAAAATCATTTTCGTGTTCTAGGGATTATGGGTAACACAGTGGTGTTCTCGGATTCACGAAACTCATCCGTGATCCGAACCCCAAATTTTAAACCCAATATTTTTTATACCAAAAAAAAAAAAAAAATAACCCGAAAATTATTTTTAATCCAACGTATCGCTCTGATACCAATGTTGGAATTTAATAGAGTCAACATGCAGCGGAAGCATTCATAAATAATTTTCGGGAAAAATAAATATGGATTGGGTATAGGGTATAAATACCTCAAATATGTAGAGCCCAAAAATCGACCGTGCGTCCCTCGATCGGATCTCGCGGTCGGGATGGTGATCACGATGTTAATCGAACCACCACCGCAATGTCACAACGCCGCAATCCTCAGTCCGGCGATCATCGTGACGAGAGAAATTTTCCTACTCGAAAATATCTCAAACCCTCAATTAAAATTCTCTCTCAAGAACTTTTCACCATTGTTGCACACTTCCTCTCACGTAGAATAGAATCTTTTCACCAAGGTGTTTCAACCAATATGGAGAGAATGGAGGGGAGTGGTTAAAATGTGGTTAGTGGGAGTTACCCCACTAATCTTAATGCAAATGTCTAAAATGCCCCTCATGGGCATTCTAAACTAATATATATAATTCTAGTAGTAAAATAAATTTTGTATACCTTCAAAATACCATGTTCAATCAACTCAAAAAGTAAAATATTATGAGAAATAACCCCTTCCCTTCAAAATACCATTTTCAATACCCAGTAGGAGGGAATGAAGACGACGAAGTTCGAATCCCTTGAACAAGTTATTTGCAATCAAACCCCTTTGCTTTTTTAATGTTTGCATTTATATCCTTAACTTTGGAGAATTCAATAAATAGACACTTGAAGACGTGCTAATCAAATCCAATTTTTTTTCTTTTAAAAGAGTATTAAAATAATGTTTTAAACATGAGGGGAAAAAATCCGAGTTATTATGCCAAAATTTTCTTTGAAGAAGAAACATCTTGAACTATGGCAGTGGAGAAAATATCAACTAGTTCAACCAGGAGTGGAGCTTATAAATTGATTTGTGTTGGTGGTAAATGTGTGAGAGAGAGAAGGGGGGAGAGTGAGAGAGCACGATGGCAAGAACAGATCATTAAAATACAAGAGGATCACCTCCTAGCAAGTAGAATACCAACAGTGGAACTATAGCAATTGAAGTCAGCTGATTGAAGTGCACGAACAATGGCATTTTCAGCATCAAGAGTGGTTCTAAAGCTAGGGAATGAAGAAGGGTCTCCATGACCCATAGGAATTAGACCTCTCTTGTCTGATGCATTCAGGTTTGACATCAATGCATTGAGTACACTACTCATTGTAACTCCGGAGGCTCTCTTCAATTCCTTGTTTCCCCTTATTCCCCACTTCTTCACTCTTCCATTTTCCATTAGTCCTTTTGGAGGGTGGGAGAGAGAGAGAGAGAGAGGAGTGTGCGTGCGTGTGTGTGAGACTGCGAGAGGTTGCTGTCTATGCTTTGGGGGCAGGAGAAAGATTTTAAAGCCATATTTAGTGAGCCATCAGATTAGACCAACCAAAACCTGAATCAATTTTTATTATTTCATTATCCAAATCGCTAATGATGTTTTCATAAGTAAATTATTTTGTGTATCGCCTCATGATACGTACTAAATTATAAATAAATCGTTTTTAAAAACTAAAAATAAACAATGATCAAGTGTACTAGATTAACAGACATTAATCTATCGTTTAATGGATTGTTCTCATATTTGCACATGCAATAGGAAAGCAACGTTAGGGTTCTTTGTAATCTTGACTTTTGCATACAACAAAGGGACATGGACTTTTGTTGCACGTTTTGGAAATCCGTTCAATCTAGGTTGTTAGCATTTCTTCTCTCGGTCTTTGTTAAATAAAAATTTATTTTTTTAATATTGCATAATAAAAATAGTTACTTTCATAAAATCTCCATATATTCAAAAAAAAATCTAGAAATCTAAATTAAAAAATTAATATAAACTTTCAAAAAATATAATTATTTCACATAGTATAGTATCATTGCAGAAGTTTCTGAATTCAGATTATTTGAAACCACTTTAATTTAAGTATAAAGTATTTAACAAATTTTGAACCCTCCCATACCTTAAGATGTAAAAATAATCAGTGATCTCTGGGGTATATATATGTATTTTAAGAGTAATTTGAACCAATTTAAATTAGTTTAAATCGGTCGATCAACCATCAAAAAAACAAGCATTTTCTCAAGGGTTCATTATGGGATTTACTTAAATATCAATTGTTCAAAATTACAGCCTTGTTGAAGTAAAGGACACACATGAATCCCCGAGTTCCAGCAACATTTTTTTTTTCCTGGGACAGGCATTAGGTTTTATTAATGGATTCAAGGCTTCAAAGGAAACTACCTGTACCTGAGAATGGAGATAACCACAACCACTCTTACGCTACCTGCATATCAGACTACCTAAGAATGGACGAAACATGCATATATAAATATATATATATATGTATATGTTCATTATTCCAAATATAAAAAGACTTCTGTTGACGGATGCTTTAATTGACAAATGATAAGAAGCCAATTAGTGGATGAAGTATTTTTACTATATAATCCCTCGATTTAGGCATTCGCCTTAGATATTGGACACCTCTTGTGGATGTAAAACTTCATGTCATTCCCCTCGAGGTCTTGCCACCATGTTGTAGAGCGGGTACTCATTTGAAACTTTCTATTTTTGGGTCGATTATTTTATTATTTCTGTTGAAATCGATGCTTGCATGAATAGTTAAAAAAAAAAATCTTATTTGAATTGTATTGATAAATATTTCTTTATAAATAATAAATTTTATAATATTAACTAATTAGGAAAAAAAAAAAAGCAAAACAATCTATTCAATAACATTTTCTAGTGTGCCTTCAATGTGGTAGCTTGAATGGATAACTCCTCTTACATTTCATCCTAAGACGTTTTTGAATAGAAATTGATGATACATAGTCCAACAACCTATTATCAAGTACAAATCTATAATCATAAAACCCATAGGGTACTAAGTGACCTCCTTGGATGAACCACCTCCCAGGAGAGTACCCTCTCAGTCAATACCTCCCTATCGACATGAGCCTTTCAACAAAACCCTATTGCTTGACCCTTCTCCTGGCACAGTCTATTTATTGGGACCTTCAGCCTCTAGCTTTCCAACCTTTCAGTCCTTGTAGAGTTAACTCCTACCACGCAACAAGTCTTAACTGTAATTACTCGATAAGATGTCACGCCCCGATAGCCAGAGAATGTAGAGGAGAGGAGAGGAGAGGAGAGGAGGAGAGGGAAGAGAGGGACGGATCATGACCTCTGAGATGGGTTTGATTTAAGAGATGATTGTGGTTCCTGCGCCCATCCCAAACCAAGCTAGAATTGACCCAACCTGGACTAGACCCATCTCTACTCCCAGCTATATAGTCAGACACCTCAATCGTCTACTTACAACACTAGGTGGAACCACCCCTACGGGAAGTCACTCAACTTCTGCCAACTCAACCTCTAGTTTGCCTTACCTCTCCTCCTCTTGATTCAGCCTATCCTGACCACGTCCATCATTCTCAAATTGAGAAATTGGAATTCCGAATACAAGGGATGAGTAAGCATCAGGAAGACACCAACCGTGTTCCTCGATAAGAAGCACCACCTCTCTTTGGGAATTCAGTGCACTCACATTTCCCTAACCTCGTTCCCACCCAAGACCATTTGTGATGTCTTGATGGGAGCCGAAGAATTTGAGAAAACAAGTTGAAGAATTTGTAGCTACTAAGTCCAAAAAGCTAATGTGAATTGAAATGACCCCAATCCTTACTTTTTTAATTCATCACCATTTCACCTCAAGATTATTGCCTAGCCGATGCCCACAACGTTCTCCTTCACCATCTGGAGATGTACAATGGCACTAATGATCTCTGAGACCACATGGCTCATTTTGTCATGATCATGTTCTCAAGAGACATGTAAATATAGCCATGTGTAAACACTTGCCCTTGAAACTGAAGGAGAATGAGTTAACATGGTTGAACTCACTCCTACCATCTAGCATCAAAGACATCTACCAACTTCAACAATAGTTTAAGACTCAGTTTATGATTAGCCAAGGGACTAAGTGGAAGTCCACTTCCCTCCTGTCCCTTCGGCAGAAAGAAAACAAAACTTTGAGAGACTTAATTGACAAATTCAAAATTGATATGTTGAAAGTTTCAGGCTTAGATCATTCTATCGCACTGGCAATACTACTCATAGGATAACAACTTTTGAGGATGAAGACCTCGATCACCATGAATTCTCTAACCTTTATTTAAGAGTTTTACGCTCGAGCCAAGAATTACATCGCTACTGAGGAAGCTGAAGCATTCGATAGACATCAAAGCGAAGGTGAAAGGAATAAACATAACTAGCCCCTGACATGACAGCTTTTGCCGAAAAGGACTCAAGTAAAACCTCCATCTCTCCACAGGTTTACTAACTGCACCTATCACTCCCTGACTCTCCCGTCGAACACGTAACAACCGTCGCGTTATCTAGATATACGGGTATGACCTCCCCATATATCGAGATAGCACAAGACATTCCAATTTTATAATAAATTTTTCAAAATAATAAATCTATTAAATAAGAAATCATATAAACAATACACATGCAAATGACTCATCCGATCCATCCATGTACATACAAGCATACATCAGCACACATTTGAGCAATAAATCCATCAAATAAGAAATCATATAAACAACACACATGCAAATGACTCATCCGGTCCATCCTTGTACATACAAACATACATCAGCACACATTTGAGGAGGGGTTCCTGTACATGCATGCATGCAATATGGTCATCCCAGCCAATCTAGAGTTTTCAAGCATTCCATAATTTACAAATCTGAAGTAAAATATCATAATCAATAAATATAATCCAAAAATATTTCAAATCAAATGAATGAAATTTCAAATCATAGTCGTATGGATTTTACTAATACTTACCTGAAGAAAACAAGCCAATATCAATAAAATCCAAATAGTTTGAGATGTACAGAACTTCATAAAGCCAAAAGAAAATATCGAAATCCAATATTATATTCCAAATGTCATAGTACAAGATAAAACATTTTTTTCAAATATAATTTCAAGCAAAAATGAAGTTCCAAATCATAATCGTCGGATTTTACCAATACTTGCTCAAAGAACTTAACCAGTATTAGTAAAATCCGCACGGTATGAGATGTACAGAATTTCATTTCTATAGTCCAACGACCTACAAACTCCCAAAATAAAACATAGTCTGTACCTACCCCAAAGTATCACAAAAGCTCTTCGCACAATGTAAAGAGTTGCCCATAAGCTATACTTCCTTTGAAAAGTAATAAAGGAGAGGGGGTGAGTATTGGGAATACCCACTGAGTGGAGTGCAATGGTATGCAGCATATAAATGAGGGGTGAGGGTGGTGATATCAAATATATGTATCAAACATAATTTAATGCAGTAAAGAAATTCATTTATATAAAACCGTTCATATCAAACCACCATAACTCATATGATCGAATCAAACAGTCTATATTCATTTTTTTTCATTATTTTGGGGTGTACCGAAAATATTATCCTACCAATGACTGTTGGCAGGATCTGCCAAAAGATTTTCTACAATTTTTGCATAAAAATCCCCTTTCCTTTGGTGTTGACCCAGAAATTTTTTCGTGGGGTGCTACCACATCATCTGGCCGACTTGAGTGGCTCTCCAACCCGCCACCTCCAAACCTCTAATTTAACTAGTTTTAACCATGCCGCCCCGATGATTCGATCCGTAACAAGACTAAGATTATAGTCTTTTTCCAACATCATGTTACCACATTCATTTTCATAATCAATTCATACTCAATGTATAAAATGGAGCAATATTTCACAATTCGTATGAGTATTCAATCGTAATATTGTGCAAATAAATCATCATTCAACTCACGAGTCATGGATTTGTCACAAAATTCATTTTAGGCTCACCATAATCACAAAATATTATAAATTCATTGCAAAATTCATTTCAAAATCAAATTTGCAAATCATATTAAAAATCATTTACTCATTTATACGATACATAACCATCCACTCACCTATAGGAAGGGTATTCACTCTCTATTTCCATAAGTTTTCTAGAATGATTCCTTTCAAGTCTCCAAAAGGTCAACCTCAAACTTTTAAAAGCTGCAACCTGTTAGCAAATGCAATTCCAATCCAATCAGACTGCACACAGGACCACTGCTGTTGGTTAATCTCCGTCCCAGCTGAGTACATTAACATTGGATCAGAATTTAACATGATAATAAAGTCAAACCCTAGAGTTATTGATCTGGAATTTGCCCTTACCTGCGCAAGGGATAGAGTATAGGTTCACCTAGGGTTTTCGAAGGTCTACAAGTTGCGAGCTAGGTTTTCGAAGGTCAACCAGTGAACGCCACAGTAGGGGTTGCAGGAAGGCAATGAACTCCGCAAAGAACATCACGCGTGAGCGAGCGAGGGAGAGAGGAAAAACTGTCGCGCGCGCGAGAGAGAGAAAAAGAGAGAGAGAGTAACTTTCGTCGGCTAGGGTCAACAACGGTGGTCGGAGAAACCACCGGTGAGAGGGAGAGAGAGACGCGGGAGAGGGAGAATCGAGAGAGACAAAGAGAGTGACGAGCGAGCGAGAGAGACAAAAGAGGGAGGAAGAGAATTAGGGTTTTCAAACCCTAATTAAAAGCATGGGATGCAGCATTTTGGGGCAAAACGATGCGTCTTCTCTCTTCCTTTTTTTTTTTTTTAACACACACTTTATATTTGAAGTTTCAAATTTCATCAAAATAGGATGTACTTCGAATCGGTTACACAGATGTTTTAAATATATCTAAAATTCTAATTTAATACCTCGAAATCGAAAATCAATAAAATTTAAAATTTTCCTTTAAATTATAAAGATATTTAACACGAATTTCTGATGCCAGATTTTCGGTGTTACAACACTTAACCCTATAAAATTAAATTTTATTCTCAAAATTTCAAAATACAATTTATACATCAAAGAGTTACGGGTGTTGCTTCCACATTGTCCCTTCAGTCTCCCAAATTTCCTTTTCAAATAGAATCTAGTTAATAACCTAAAAATATTTTGCTTTCATAAAATTGGTTCCGTTTATTTCATTCCTTGTCATTTATACTTTACCATCAACTAAAATTTTTACTCATACAACTACCAACCTATGTCTTAGTCTTCTTTCTTTAATCTTGGATAACCTCTTATTGAAAAATATTGAACCACGTGGATCTCATTCGCGCTGCAATAGCCATCCTCAATGCTTATCATTTGAACATATAATACCCTTCTGTGGGTGCTTCAACCCCTCTTCAATATTATTGCCTTAGTTATAAACACAATATTTTTGTCATTTTAGGATTTTAAAGTGAAAGCCCTACAATCCAAAATTAATTACATGAACTATAAGTGCAACCAAAATACATATATTCTTAGAGATAATAATAGCTAAAACTCAATAATCCCCATCAAGATGGTGCATATGGCAACCACAGTCTTAAGACTTAGTGTAAGATATATATAAATTCATATATCATCAAACTTGTGTATGATGAAATGTAGATCAACCTCAATATGACCTAGACTAAGTAAGGAAACTTAATCCACTAACAATATTAGAATGCCTCCAAGTTTTAAATCTCAAATGCTTAATTGGATAACTTTTCAATCAAGATACTTTTATCATGATCATTCTCAATCAACTTTAGTATCATGCAATATCACCGATATTCTATCCAAATCAAATCAAGCACATATAATCGCATAACACCTAATGTTTACATTAATACCACCAAATTATCAAAGTTTAGAGATAAGAAATGCATACTTCATTATTCCTAACTCTATTGTCACAAGGGATATTATTTCTAACTCCAAGGCCAAAAAGACAGACTCAAACCCTCTCTATATTACCTTATTCAATGATCCACAAAATAATGAACATGAATGAATAACGAGAATACTAACCTCAAAGCAGAAGAATCCAATAACTAAGTATTAGGTTTTCCATTTCCAATGGCAGAAAAATAATAGAACACAAGCAATCTTTTGTCCATATTCCCTATCAAACCCATAAACTCCATGTCGATAAATGCACGGGCATCAATGCTAAATTTTTATTTTTTTTATTTTTTTCTTTTATTATTATTATTTTTTTGCTCTGCCAATGAAGAGCGCATATGTGTGTATGTATGTATGTATGTATGTATGTATGCGTTAGATGTCAGGTCTCTGGGTTTTGTTTCCACGGCTAACAAGCAAAAGAATTATTTGCGGCTGATGTAATTCTTGTGATGTCAAAAGTCACAGAACGTAAGCTAACAGGATCTAATTATATTGATTGGAGTAATACGATTTGGGTTTATTTGCAGAGTCTTGCAATCGATGATCATCCCATTAATAATCCACCCACAAATAATACAAGCCAGGCATGGTTGAGAGATGATGTAGATTATTTTTGCAGATCAAAAATTCTATCAATGGTAGGGTAATTAACTTAATACAAGCCAAGCCACTATGAATTTGTTAAAGAATTGATGGAATTTCTGATTTTTTTTTTATATTCTTGGAAAAGGAAATATTTCTCATATTTATAAGTATGCAAAGGTTTTTACCACACCAACAAGATATGTCTCTTACAACCTATTTTATGAATTTTAAAAGCACTTATGAAGAACTTAACGTCTTATTACCATCTAGTTCTAATGTGAAAGTTTAACAATCTCAATGGGAGCAAATGGCTTTAATAAGTTTTTTGGTTGACTCTCATTCTGCTTGTCTGCTAAATCTTAGATTCTCCCTGGTACTGAGATTTTATCTCTGCAAGAGATCTTTAGTAGAGTACTTTGCACAAAAATAGTCATTATGTTACTCCATTTTTGTAAGACTAATAGTGCTCTTGTTAGTCAAAGTAATGAAACTGAAACTACACTGTTATATAATAGGGAAGGGGGGAGTTGTGTGCTATTACTCTCATGAGCCAGGCCATACAAAAAGGATGTGCAGAAAATTGCAGAATCATTCTTAGAAGTCTCATTCAGCCCTTGTTGCTGTTACTGATGCTACACATACTTCAACTGAAAAATTAATTATGGTTTTTTTTTGCAGATGAATTTGATGATTCTCTCTGTATCAAGAAGTATTGAGATCTTATCTCATCCTATTACTGCCAATGCGAGTTAGGTAAACCAAATACGAGTGTTATTTTCTCCTCCTCAAAATGGGTCATTGATTCTGCTACTATAAATCATACAACAGGTAATCCTAGTCTCTTATCCAATTTTCAGAGAAACATATACATCCCATTCTAATGTTACTTTAGCAAATGATTCCACATCTCCTATTCTTGGTTCTAGTACTATTAATCTGACTCTATTACTTTTCCTGTCATCTGTCTTCAATCTAACACAATTTTGTTTCAATTTAATTTCTGTCAGCAAACTAAACCATTCTTGTATTTCTTTTTTTTTCTGGATAATTGTCTAGATCTTATCACGAAGGAAATAATTGGCAAAGGACATGATTCATGAGGTCTCTACATTTTGGATACAGAGTTGCCGAGGTACAATGCTTGTACAAGTGTCTCAACTCCTTTTTCAACCACAGCGTCGATTGGGACATCCCTCTCTACCTTTGCTGAAAAAAAAATTATTTCCTCAATCCATGATGTACATTCATTGGATTGTAAGTCGTATCAGCTTGCAAACATCATCCCTTGTCTTCAGTCCCTAGAGTCAATAAACAGTCTAGTTTTCCTTTTGAGCTAGTTCATACAGATGTTTGGGTTCCGTGTCGTGGTGTATCTAAAACTAAAATCAAGTATTTGGTTACTTTTGTGAATAATTTATCTCGTGTGACTTAGCTTTATTTAATAAAAAAAGAATGTTCAAGTTATTTTCTTATTTTAGTGTCTTTTGTGATAAAATTAAAAAAGTTTAATGTTTTTGTGCATGCATTGTGAATCACCAATCTTCTTGTGTTGACACAACTCCTCAGAATGGCATGGCTAAAAAAAATGACATCTCCTTGAAAAATCCTAAGCACTCTTATTCCAAATGCAATTTCTCCTAAACATTTTTAGGTTAAAGCAGTTTCCACCACCTCATTAATTACATGCCTTCATCTTACCTTGATGGTGAGATCCCTTATGGTGTTCTTTTCCTACTAAATCCTTGTTTTCTATTGAAGCTCATATAGGTGGCACTTGCTTTGTTCTTGATGTTCGCCCCAGGTAACAAAACTAGATCCCAAATCCTTAAAATGTATTTTTCTGCTCTTTTACGAAAGGGATATAGGTGCTATTGTGCTAACCTTGACATATATTTTGCATCAGCTAATGTTACTTTTCTGGAACATATTCCTTTTCATTTTTTTTTCTACTTCTACATATCCATGTAAGGGGGAGGATGATGATCCGTTAGTGTATATTGTCATTTATCAATCACCTAATATTGCTCCTCCACCTAATGTTCCCATACGTGCGCCCCACCTCCAATGCCACTTTCATCGCCACTACTGGACTTATGCTTCAATCACTATTAAGTAGCTATTCATAGAGCAATATATCACTCGGATTATGGAGGTGGAGTGGAAAATATCCTATCTGGGTTCCTTATTCTTCGTCTAGGGAGCAAAGCTCTATAGAGAGGGTCTAAGCTTAACAATTAAAAAAATGAACTAACCCAAGTGCTTAACCCCTTAAAAGTAAATCTTTAAAAATCGAAATTTTCAAAACCGCAAACATTTTAAATTCTTTGAAAAATCATTGGGACATTTGAAAATATTTCAAGTCTTTAAATATTCAAAATCGTGAGCCTATGCTCTGATGCCAATAGAATTATCATGCTCTGACTCTCCCGTCGAGTACGTAACAACCGCCGCGTTATTATCTCGGTATACGGGCATGACCTCCCCATATACTGGGATAGCGTAAGGCATTCCAATTTTACAATAAATCTTCCAAAATAATAAACCCATAAAACAAGAAATCATATAAACAACACACATGCAAAGGACCCATCCGGTCCATCCCGGTATGAGTATTTAATTTCATAATCAATTCATGTTCAATGTATAAAATAGACCAATATTTCACAATTCATATGAGTATTCAATCGTAACATGGTGTAAATAAATCATCATTCAACTCACGAGTCATGGATTTGTCACCAAATTCATTTTAGGCTCACCATAATCATAAAACATTATAAATTCATTGTAAAATTCATTTCAAAATCAAATTTGCAAATTATATTAAAAATCATTTACTCATTTATATAATACATAACCATCCATTCACCTATAGGGAGGGTATTCACTCCCTATTTCCATAAGTTTTCCAGAATGACTCCTTTCAAATCTCCAAAAGATCAACCTCAAACTTTCAAAAGTTGCAACCTATTAGCAAATGCAATTCCAATCCAATCAGGCTGCACAGGGGACCATTGCAGCTAGTTAATCTCCATCCTAGCTGAGTACATTAACATTGGATTAGAATTTAACATGATAATAAAGTCAAACCCTAGAGCTATTGATCAGGAATTTGCCCTTACCTGCGCAGATGGAGTGCAGGTTCACTTAGCATTTTTGAAAGTCTACAAGTTGCTAGCTGGGTTTTCGAAGTCAGCTGGTGAACGCCGCAGCAGGGGTTATAGGAAGGCGATGAACTCCACAAAGAACACTGCGTGCGAGCGAGTGAGAGAGACAGGAACTGTCGCACGCGTGAGAGAGAGAGAGAGAAAGCAACTTCTCTCAGCTAAGGTCAGCAACGATGGTCGGAGAAACCACCGGTGAGAGGCTGAGAAAGACGCATGAGAGGGAGAATCGAGAGAGACAGAGAGAGTAACGAGCGAGCGAGAGAGACGATAGAGGGAGGAAGAGAATTAGGGTTTTCAAACCCTAATTAAAAACATGGGGACGCAGCATTTTGGGGCAAAATGGTATGTCTCCTCTCTTCCTCTTTTTTTATTTTTTTTTTAACACACACTTTATATTTGAAGTGTCAAATTTCATCAAAATAGGATATATTTCGAATCGGTAACACAAATGTTTTAAATATACTTAAAATTCCAATTTAATACCCCAAAATTAAAAATGAATAAAATTTAAAATTTTTCTTTAAATTATAAAGATATTTAACGTAAATTTCTAACACCGGATTTTTAGTATTACAGCACCCACTTGAATGACACGCCCAGCTAGATCATGATGCAGATCAGAAACCGACGTTATGTGAACTGGCCTCCTCCCTCGAGATGAGATGATTACAAAAGGGATAAAGCATGGTTTTATAACTTCCACGAGAACATGAACACATGACAGATGAATGCCAAAGGCTGAGGGATGAGCTTGAAGTCTTAATCAAGTAAGGAATGTTACAAAGGTTTATTAATACAAAACAACGAGGCAATCTACTACAAAGATAGAGAGAAAAGGGACCAACCAGAAACCAGTCACATTGAACTAGCAGAAACCCCAGTCACAAGTGCTACTGGAACCAGCCCCAAGGAGTTATCCTCCCAGGTTCACAGAGAAGGCCCTTCACCGTGCTCTGTCAATTATTGGGTCCCCCTAGTGTTTCTGAGGATAGAGAGTCTCCTATCCAAAGAGATACTCAACTACCCACAACGAAAGGGGGTAAAAGAGAAAAAAACCGATGATAGGCTTTGACGACAAAGAACTGATGAGGGTTGCCTCGGGATAACACGACTCTTTAGTTATCACTGCCAAGATTAGGCAGTTCGCTATTAAAAGAATCTTCGATGACCAAAGAGTGGCTTGCAAAATCCTTTATTGGGATGCTTTCAAACAAATGGGTCTCAGTTACTCTGACCTTCAACCTCATGCTGAGCCCCTGAAAGGACTCTCCGATGAATTAGTATATCCCAAAGGTACCATCCAACTTCTAGTAACTCTAGGAGTACAACCAAATCCAGCCACTGCAACAGTTACATTTAATGTTATGAAACTGATGTCCTCCTATAACGCCATATTAGGCTGCCTCGACCTAGATGACTTGGAAACCCTACTAGTACTAGGCACATGAAGATTAAATTCAAAACATATCTTGGTATTAAAACACTATAATGTGATCCATACCCTTCGAAGACCTCAATTTTGTGTCCCCTACTCATTGCTAGTTATAATAACTTTTTATTGTTCCTATTATGCTATCCTAATTATAGGCTCATGTTCCTAATAATATTCCAGCTTTATTTTATTTTATTTTATTGTTTTACAAAATCTTTACTAATGGCATCAACCAAAGCCCTTCGCCACCACTATCTCTTAGCCCCGTGCCACATGGGCTCCATAACTATCTTAGCTAGTATACGAAATCGAACTCCTAAATGGGTGACTCCCACTATCTCTTGGCTCCTACCTCTCACATGGGTTCTATACCCATCTTAACTAACGTATAGGATCGAACTTCCAAACAGGTGGCTCCCACTATCTCTCGGGCCTCTCACCTGGGTTTTGTACCCATCTTAGCCAACATATAGGATTGAACTCCGGAACAGGTGGCACCCACTATTTCTCGGTTCCATGCCTCACTTAGGTTCTGCACCCATCTTAGCCAATATATCGGAACTAACTCCCAAGCGGGTGACTCCCTCTATCTCTCAGTTCTACAACATCCATGGGTTCTATACTTACTCTCTTAGTTCTACATCCTATGTTATTTGCTCGATTTCTTGGTTGTCGGATGTTTTTTTGGATATGCTCTTAGGCATACGCCCCATTTGGGTATTCTCTCAATTCTAAGTATTATTGAGAATTCTCTTGGCTCCACGCCCTACGCGACCGCAAGCATAAAAGAATGATCTAATTCTTTTCCTCTTAGCAGTATTTTTTACAAATACGTCTCTATCTCCATATATGCCCTCTTGGCTATCATAAGGGTGTGAACAGCTTAACAGCTGAGTTATTCTACTTTCTATATTGTCAAAGCAGATAAAGGGAAAAAAGGAGTTTAAGAAAACTCGTGTAACATTCATTTCACTATAAAAATACACAAAACAAGGAGGTTTATACAAAATCCAGGAGCAAGGTACACCAAGAGAAGGAAACTAAAGAGAAATTTATATATCATAACTAAGAAGATGGAGGAGAAGTAGGCTTCTATCGCAAACCCTTGAAACTAGCTCAGAGAGTGGCAACACAAGAGCTTGCATCAGCTACTTCTTGAGAAGAACCAACCAAGCAACGTTGGCTAGGCTTGGACTCAGAAATTCAGTCTCAGCACCACCAGCCTTATCCATCAAGCACTCCCTCAACCTAACTCTATGGATAATTTCTTCCCCATGTTGTAACTTCTTGGGAAGCTTACGACAGTTGCACAGGTAATTTTCTAGAATCTCCATAACTCTCCCCTCCAGGTCCGCAACCTTTTTCTTTGAGATAAGAAGCGATTGTTCTCATTCATGTGCCAACCTTTTGGCAAATAGCCATCTTGCCTCGGTTCTACTCAGCAAAGCTTCTAACCTCTTATACTCTGTAATGGTCGCATCACATTGCTGGAGCGCCGAATCCTGATTAGTTCTTAACCAATTTATCTCATTTTCTTTTTCAAGCAAAATAGTATTGGCTGCCCTACCTTCTTCCCTTTCTCTCTCCTTTTGAACCATAGCTACTTAAAGTTGCAAGATCTCCTCCCCCTCTGGTTCACCAAGTTTTGTAGATAAACCCACTAGATAGTTCTTCCTTAATCGTTGAAACTCAACCATAACAGCAGACTACAAATAGCATAATAACATGCATAAGCTATGATCAGAATACAAAAGTCATTAAAATATCTTGGAAAGAAGCACACCTGAAGGCCAAAGGCAATTACAGCCTCATCAACTTGTTCCACGGTTAAGCGGTTTAGCTCTTACTTAGCATAGTGAAGCTCCAGCCTTTTAGCAGACCTTCTCATCTCTACAATATCTATGTAGCTAAAATAATTACTACCGTAGCTAATCGCTCGGGTCTCTCTCTCCTTCAAGTCCTTAGACCTATCAAAAGACCTCACAAAAATGAGCGGAAATGGAACCGTCTGACTGGGCATAACCTTCTTACCCTTCTGGATGTATACATGCTCCGAAAATGTGCTAGATGATCCGGCTCTGCTCTTGGCCCAGTCTCTTCCTCAACCATGCCTAGAACACTAAGAGAGGCACTCTCCGTCTCAACGTTGGTAACTCTAACCATTAGATCCGGTCTCTCGACACCTACAATAGCCAAAATTGGCATCGGAGACTCATCTTTCTCGGTGCTCTTAAACTCCTCGCCACTAGCACTAGAGACCACCAACCTTCTCCTCTTCCTCTCAAAAACTAAAATAACAATAGGGCGTACATTGTTGGCCTCTTCTCTTAAAGTACTTTCCCTATCATCGACGCTTTTCTTATTCCAAACCCTCATAACCTTGTTGATAGTAATCACAAGGAGATCACCTTCGTTAACAATGTTCACAATACCAAATATCCTACTAGCTGCTTTCTTTACCAAGAGAGGTCTTTTAATCCTCACCTTATCATTAAACAGCAAGCCAACCATCTTTAACATCTCGTCATCAAGAAGAACATCCACGCGAATCAACCTATTATTCTATTGGTAAAAATCCCCGACACAATGAATAAAATCAGAATTCCAAGAATGGGTCAGAGCCTTCCCCATCAGCCCTTGGCAAAATCAACATCAGTTCTTTCTTCTCGAACTCTACAAAAAAGAACATCTTCATCCATTGCTTATCTATAGTCTTTTTATAAAAGAACCTCCGGTCAAAACTCGACATCATCTTAACACAAAACCAACCCTTGGTAGAACCCTTAACAGAACATCCCCGTAAAATAAATAAATAAATAAATAAAAGATAGAATTTCGAAATTGATATCCAAGTGACAAAAATTCAGGAGGCTCACTACCGCTATGATTAATTACCAAGCACTGGGGACTAACATGGTCGGAAAAATGTTCCAACCTTTCAAAATCTCGAACAAAACGCCTAGATAAGGCACTTTTAAATCATACCTGACATACTCCTTGTATATTGGTAGAGAAGTCTCGTGGGTTACATTCGCTCGTTCGTCTTTTGTGGTGCAACAAAACATAAAAGTCATCCCCCAGACCCATTGCTTATACGACATCTTCCCATTCCTCATTGGTCATTAAACTCTCGATTTTATTGATCCTGGCCATAACAATTGTTTTAGAAATTTTGTAAACCATAAATCATAGAACTCTCTTTCTCTCAACAAAGAAAGCCACTGAAAGTACTACAGTGTCTATAACCAATTGCAAATCGAACGATAAAAATTGTGTTAAGGAAGATTTACAAAAAAGTAAAGCGGTACGTTCCACATTTAATGCTCACTAGCATACTTCTCCACTCAATCAAAACCGCTCCGCTTTCGTGTCCATTCAATTTCCAAATTCTTATCCTCTTGAACATACTCCCAACGCCATTCTAACAAATGACATAAAGAGTGGGGGCAAATGATAATACATTATCCAATAGCCTATTACCATGAGCGGGCCCATAATCATAAACCCCGTGGGATACTAAGTGACCTCTTGGTCGATCTCAGACGAACCACGTCTTGGGAAAGTACCCTCTCGATTGATGCCTTCCTCTCAACATGAGCCTTTCGATATGACCCTTCAGTTCTCACATTGCTTGACCATTCTCTTGGCACAATCTGTTCAGTAGGCCCTTTAGCCTCTCGGTTTTCCAACCACTCGGTCCTTGTTGAATCGGCTCCTATCACGCAGTGAGTTTTAGTCATAATTACTTGATAAGGAAAGAAATTTTTAGCAAGTTAAAATTTTTCCTGATCAGATATAGATTTATTGTTATCTCTTCCGATAAGAAAGCAAATCCCCTAGTGATTCAGACCTTCATGGGTCTCTGCGATGGCAATAGAAACTTTCCGATCTCAAAAGACTTCGAATCTATGGAAAGTCTACTATTACGATTCTTATAATTTCGAAAAATCTTCTACGATCTCTACATAAGGCAAGTAGAATTTCTACACCCCCAAGCATATACAGAACTCCCCATACATGCTATATATACTGAATTGAGACAACTTGCTAGGTACGCATCCCTCTTACTTTACATGTTGTAGACAGAGACAACACAGGGTTTAGACTCTTATAGTCTTTCCATTTTTACTACTGTTTCTAATTTGAGTGTCAAAATCTACTCCGCTGGAGCCACCTCTAGTGGGATTTTTGTGGGATTCTTTTCTGAAGACGAGTCCATAAACACTATCTCACTGATTCTCTGTTAAGGCTAGAATGACGATTTACTGCGGAGTCGTTCTTTTGCTTCAATAAGAATAGCTTTCCTCATAATAACTTAATTGGGTTCTTGGCTCATCCTTTTGTCCGTTTGGTATCTACTGCCTTTCCTATATTTTTTAGATAGAGAGAGAGAGAGGGAGAATCAAGATTATTCACTTAAAATAGTGGCGACTTTGATCCTAACAAACATTAAGCTATCGTTTAATGGATTGTTTTAATATTTGCACAAGCAAGGAAAGCGACATTAAGGTTCCTTCTTATCTTGACTTTTGCAAACAGCAAAGGGACATAGACTTTTGTTGCATGTTTCGGAAATGCGTTCAATCTAGGTTGTTAGCATTTCTTCTTTAGGTCTTTGTTAAATAAAAATGTATTTTTTTTAATATTGTATAATAAAAGTAGTTACTTTCCTAAAATCTCCATGTATTCAAAAAAAGAAAAAAAAATCTAGAAATCTAAATTAAAAGAAAATTAATTTGAACTTTCAAAAATAAAATTATTTTACATAGTATGATATCATCGCAGGAGTTTCTGATTTCAGATTATTCCAAACCACTTTAATTTAAGCTTGAAATATTTATTAGAACTCTCCCATGCATTAAGAGGTAAACATAATTAACGATCTCAGAGTATATACAAATATTAAAAGTAATCTGAATCAATTTAAATTAATTTAAACCGATCGATCAACCGTCATAAAATCAAACATTTTTTCACAGGTTCGATATGGGATTTATTTAGATATCAATTGTTCGAAATTAAACATAAAATATGGAACATGTCAGCCTGGTTGAAGTAAAGGACATACATGAATCGCCAAGTTCGATCAACATTTTTTATTTATTTTTTTAGTAAATATATTAATAGAAGACTCCAAAGGAAACTACCTGAGATTTTATTAATGGACATGCATGGAGACAACCATCACCACCCTTATGCTACCTGCCTATCAGACCACCTCGAAGATACGACGTTAACAAATCAGCGGACTTTTATAACCACCCTCTGCCTCCAAATAACGAGACCAATAATGATTAAAATACTAAATAAATTAAATATTAAATCTATTGAATTTCCCGTTACACTTCACTTCAAACTATCATTTCGATTTTGATAAAATTTTATAAACCTATCACAACTCTCTTCTTTTATCCGAATTTAAAATCAGTCATGACTAAATTATTAGAATTCATATCCTTTGTTGGGGTAAGTGGTTAAAAATTTAAATGTAAATTATTTATAAAAATATGAATATCGAGAATTTAGTTGAGAAAATAACTTTAAATAGGAATAAATAGCGTTGGAGAATTCGAACTAATTGAATTATTATTATTATTATTATTTTAAATTTCTATGAATAGTTTATTTTTATTTCTTTCTTTTTATTATTTTTATTTTTAATTTTTAATTTTTAATTTTATCTTCTCTATGTTTATTTTTAAATTTAAATTTTATATTTTTTTTTTCTCATATTAATCTCTCAAACAATCGATATCAAAATTTAAAATTAAAATTCAATTTGTTGTTATTCACTTCCAACTATATTATATACCCCTCACACCGGAACACTGCCTAGGAAATGAAATTTATCTATTTCACTATAACTACAAAATATTAAAAATATTATATTTTAGTCAAAACTGTTAGGATACTTTGGGCTTCCAAATGAACCAAATGTCGGACGAAACATGAATATGTATATTATTCCAAGTATAAAAGGACTACGTTCGAAAACTATGATTGAGCAAATTGGTTATCTAGATCTTAAATTACAATTTAATTAATAGATAAAATCTTAAGTTATAAAATATTTACACATGAAGTTTTAAATTTTGATTTTATAATAAATGGGGTTTTACGGTTTATTAGTGATTTTTAATAAAATTTTTAACGCGGCTAACTCAAAGAGAAAAGAGAAAAAAAGGGTTGATACAGGTAATATCACCTGAAGACAAAGGAAGAAAAGGTTTATGTGGTTCCACATAGAATTTGAAAGATAAACTAAATTACTACATAATGAAACTCCCGGAATCAAATCAAAATTGCTCTCAAAATAATTTCACAAGATTGATTGTGAGAGAGAGAGAGAGGATACTCTGAATAATAACAATAATAACAATTAAAAAAATAAGCCTAATAGAAAGGATATTTACATCAAAGGCATTTGTCATCACACTCTAGAGAATCTTTCTATATGCGTTTTCACATGCCGAATGGTATATTAGATTTGTCCCGGAGATCTCAATCAAAAAATTTATTTGTGCTTACCTCAAATTATTTTATTTATTAAAAAGTTATTTTTTGACAAAAAATAGAGTTTTGCATATAAAATTAATTTTTCATAAAATGTCAATAGTACAAATAATTTTTTAAATTGAAAACCTTATATAAATTTAATTGAGTCTGTTATTAATTTTTTAAATAATAAATTATGCATATTACAATGGTTTTCATGCACCATCATTCCGTGAGTTGAGTGGTAAACTATTTAATTATCTTAATTAAAATTTTGAATTCGAATTTTAAAAATAAAAAAAAATTAAAAAAATTTAATATTCGAATTGGATTAATCAAGTAATCAAATATCGAATTGATTAAAAAAAAGATTTTATGCACTTTCACTAAATTGCTGTTGTATTCATTCTTTATAATTGAATCACAAAATTACTAAACAAGAAAAAAGAAAAAACCACTTGTTCGCATATATACATAGAGAGAGAGAGAGACGGAGATTCAACAACCCCCAAGGCGACTTGTCATTTATAAATGCAGAAACGCATTACCCGGCTAATGGTAAGTCTCTCCCACTCTCGCGCATATTTTTTCTGTGTAGAGAGAGGGACGAATAACAACCCCCGAGGCAACTTGTTATAAATAAATGCAAAAATGTATCACCCGGCTTATGTTAAGTCTTTCGTTATTTCTCATCGATATCTGCCGCCGGCGTACGAAGAATATTATTTTTTTTATGAGACCAATTTATATATAAAATTATATTTTAATTAAATCGATTTGAATTACTATCAAGTCTATTTAAAAAATAAATAAAACTCTTTCAATAAAATTATTTTTATTATCAAAATTTAAAATAAAATTTTGATTAAAAGTATTAATACCCTTTTAATTAGTCAAATTCATTAATAAAAGAATATTACTCTTTCATTGTCGCTTATTTTATAACTTTTAAAATATTTAAATTATAATTTTAAAATTATATGAAATAATATTTGAATAAGTATATTGTAATTTTAAAATTATATATAAATATATAGTTTCTTTCCTAGAATTTCAATGTGGTTATACTTCTACCCCGACTTGTATCCTTAGAGTTGGAGATGGGTTACGACTTCACAGATACCACCTCCTTCTTGACTTGAACAATAGCCACTGATGGATGAATACACCTGCAAAAACCACCGGAAGATTCTCTAGCGGGGAGACTCCGACACTCAATCAGTAGAGAACGGTTTTCGTTTGAAAAAGAAACAGACTGAGAATAGAGGGAAAACTGTCCCCTGTGTTCTATGTGTCCAGAGTGTTAGGACTAGAGAGCGTACCTGGTTCTGAGACCTTAGAGATTATTTATACCCCTGAGAGACGTGCAACGTTGGGGGACTTCAACCCTACCTTCCTTATCGGGTCAGTTCCAGAATCTCGGAAGTCAATATTTCGAGTTGATTACGATCCTTATTTATCGGAAGGGCTACCATTTTCAGAAGGGGTGCTTTCCTTTCTTGGAAGATCCGGGATTCGTCGTTACGAGATGGGATACTGAAGTTAAGGAAATCTTGACTTTCCTTTAGAATCGTTCGGGGTGTTGCATAACGTTCGATCGCTCGATCGATGATCCGTTCGATTGAAGAGTTGATGTCTGCTTGCTCGATCAGAGTGCGTACCTTTGTTTGGTGAGTTATCGTTCGACTGGTGGGGCAACTAAGGCCTTATCGTTTGGTAGACCCGGGCGACTAAGGCATCTCGATAGAATGATCTAGGCGGCTGTGGCCTTTCGATAGATTATCAGCAGGTGCCCTTCGTGGGCTTTCTGAGAATTGACTTTTGGTTTGGGTCTTGGGCCATGTCCCATCATTGACCCCCAATTTATGGCTTTCTTGGAAAAGAAAAGTCATAAGTTAAAATCTCTGAAGTGTGTTTCGTACGTTACGAGTGTATAGGGATGCTTGGTCCACTCTGATTCGTCCTTTTTGTATGTCAGGAGTGTGAGTATGTCTCTTCAGATGCAACTTTCTTCATGGGGAACCGAAAATAATTTATTTCGGCATTTATGACTTGTACTTGTGTCGATCAGCTTCGCCTTCCTTAAATTAACTGAAGCTTCTCCTTTTTACTGTCATAAATAACCATAATGCATACCCATTTTCTTTCGCCAAGAATTAATACTCCTCCTTCATGGTCGTGCGGCCGAGGATGGTTCTTTCCAGGGGTCGATTCGTAGGGTACTGCAACGTGTAACACTTCTTGGTCGAGATGACTTCTGCTGGAATGAGATCTCATTAAAGAAGATGACTACTGGAATGAAATCTCATTATGTTGGCCGTTCACTTTGATCAGCATAATCTGATCCCTTGCCACCGAGGGGGTGTATCTTGTATCGCCTTGTATGGTCTTCTCTAGTTAGTCCTCACCCTCTGGACATGGTATGGGTTTTTCTCATACCATTCTTGGATGGATAGGTTAAGTTCGGGTCGCTTTGGCGGGGTGAAACCCGAACTCACATCTTCTTGTCCCTAACGCTACATTGTTTTTTGTACTCTCCCATGTAAGGATCATGTTCTTTCTCCTCAGGTGAATCAGTAGCCTGATGAGGTGTATCTTCTTATATATTCTTCTTGGCGTAATCAGTCGGACTTAGCGGCTTGTTCATGTATCTTGATGTATTTCTTCACATAAGAACGAATAAAAGGATTGCCTTTCACATACTTGAGTCTTATTTTTGCTTCTTTTTGATTTCTTGCATTGCAATACAATTTCCTTCCCACTTTAGACTTCAGGTTGAGAGACTAGGTAGTATCAGCTTTCTAGACTGCTTGATGTTCGGTCAATTGAATTCGAGAGTCATGTCTTCATGTTCGGGGAAAATCTCTGCGTCACTCTCAGAACAGGGGTCGGTCGACTAAGGCTGTAACACCGATTTTCGAAAACTGTATATCATGTACTACTCCTTATGATTTTATATATAAGTATCCTTTTGAGATATCTATTTAATTATCTATTTATTTATTTTGAGATTTCGCTTCAAAATTTCTAAAACCGAAAATTTTATCGATAAGCCGAAAACTTTCTCGGAAAATGTCGGCAAGGCCTAAAGAGGTAAAAAATGACTAAGAAAATGTTTACACACTTAAATAAAGATATTTAAATGAAATTTCACATATTTAAGAAATTTTGAACAAAATTTCATAGGTACCAAAAATGCAAATTGTTAAAAGTTAGGGGTTTAAATGCAATTAAGGAAAGTTGAGAGACTAAGTTGCAAACCACTCAAGGATGGACAATTGGAGCCAAATGATTGGTCAAGAGGGAAACAAGGTTGGTTATGGCCACATAGGATTTTCCACATTTAAGAAAACTCATTGGATAGAAATTTATGCATAAAAGTTTATTGGATGGAAATTTTTGCATGAAAACTAACTAGAATAGCTTGTTCTAGCTTGTGACACCTCCTCCCCTTGACATGGACGTCCAAAGACACTTGGTGGAGTGCATAGAGGTTGCTTGAATCAACAATTGTATGGTTTAAGTGTTAGGACAAGTGGAAGGTTGAGATGATGCATGGAATGATCCAATGGTTAAGGAAATTTTGCTAGATTTATAAAAGAGCTTGTTTAAGAAGACTTTGTCTCATTTTCTTCATTCAACTCACCCCTTGCATGAAATTTATAGACTTCACTTCCATTTTTGAGTTCAACTATGGAGCCAAAGAGGTAAGAACATTTTTAGGAATTCTTGAATTTCAATTAAAAGTATAAAGGTATTGTATAGGAAATTTATGTTCGTTGTGATTTGATTTTGCTAAGGTGATAAAAAATTCAAGATTTCAAGAAAATCAAGATCAAGATGATCGGTATTAGTTAGTAAAAGATCATACAAAGGAAGGTAAAATACTCAAATGTGAAGTCTTTACAAGTAGTGAAATTAAATATATGTACTAGCATGCTAGATATGAATATTTCAATTTGAGGAAACTGTAGTAATTTCATGATATCTTATTTTGGGATGATTGAAATTTAGGTTAGTTTATTTCTAAACTAGACTCTCTAAGCTTTAAAATGAGCTATAGTGCAAAATTTTTCATTAAGAAATCGAATTTTTGTGATTTTTGAAAGTTTAGCATGTTTCACAAATTTTGTTTCATGTCCTGTGTACGACCAGTAAATTGTATAAATTTTTGAGATATCTTATGAAAGGAATTTAGAGAAACATTAAACATGAAAGTTTTAGATCTCTGTCTTAGCTTTAAAATGAAATAAGATTCACATGAATTGGAGTTCTATATAGAATGTGATGACATTTTTACTAAAACTGTGAAGAAGTTGTTTTGAAATTGAAACCGAGATGAACATTAAATTTTATAAAATTATATATTTAAAATCTGAGGATGGTCAAAACTAGAAACGTTTATATCTATGTCTTACCTTCAATTTGAGATAAGAATCACTAAAATCAGAAAAGGATACTAGGAGATATGAAATTTCTCCAAAAACTGTGCAGAGTTGATTTTAGGAACTTAGACTAAAAAGTGATATATTTTTTATAAATTCGTGTGTTCAGAATTTGAAAATTGTCTTAACATAAAAGTTGAAGATATATGTCTTAGTGTTAAGATAAAATTTTAATTATTTGAATCCGATCAAGATTTTAGAAGATATCATGATTTTACTAAACGTGCGCGTTATAGGTTTGTAGAAAATTTTCTCTAAGTATGAAATTTGATATTTAATCTAATGAAAAAGGATATTTTTATATGCATGTTATAATCCAATGATATAATATTGAATTAATAAATGATATTATTTAACCTAGGCTTAGGGTTCGAGGGGTGACTCGTTCGAGAAACAAGAATAGTTAGGGGGAGTGGCGTACCCTCCCCAGTTGAGGTGAGTGGGATGACTATTTTTGACTTTGAATAAAAAATATTTTGATCATGATTTTTATAAATGAATTTTTGAAATGTGATTTAGAAATGTTTTAGTGTTTGTGGTATGTCTTGAAATGATATTTGTGACGAATTGCATCCTGATGTTATGATTATCTGATAGTGCCTTGTTTTACGAGTAAAAATTTATAAATGATGATTTATGGTACAAGTGTAGGATTATGGAATGGTGCATAGTGGCTATAGTGCACTCCCTACCATGGTATTGAGCGTTTACCCAACGGGGTGACGTGGTGGGGTAACACGGGAGTAGGGGTTTGAGTCCTTTGTCTCTAGGCAACAGATCCAATAGACGAGCACCCATGAGGACCGTGTCAACACCAAGGGAAGGGGGGAAGATATATGTGTTTTATTCTTATGATATTGTGATGACCCCTTGGTAGATTTTACCCTAGTTAGGCCAAACTATGGGTAGAATATGTTTTTGACACCCCATTGATGTATGATTTGATGATAAGGATGCATATTATTTTGAATTACGCGATATATTTGCAAATTGATGAAATGAAATCTGAAAATGATATTTTGACTTGCCACTCTCACAAATTCATTTATTGTTATTATATAATCATTGCACCTCACTCATTGAGTATGTGGATTATACTCACCCCTCATATTAATATTTTTAGCTTATACTGTATTTGACATACATTGAGATACTATTCTACGAGTTTTACTGAGAGACACTATCGGGTAAGTGATCATACCCATTCTTTTTTATGATTGGACCATGCATATAAATATTATATGTAAATTTGAGGCAAATGTTTTAAAGAAAATTTTTATTGAAAACTATCTCTTTTTTTTTTAAATATTCCGCTGTATAATTTTGACTTAATGATATCGAGTAGGGTCATAATATTAGCTTTGCGTCACCTCGATGTGCGAGTATGGCATACTCGTGCCTCGAGGAGTCGCGACGGTCTGTTCGTGTGCTCGACCTGCTGGTCGGGGCGTGACAGATTTCGATGGTATCAGAGCTCTAGGTTCCTTATATACTCTATTTTACTTCCAGTGTTTGTAAAATGTTTTCAAAGAGTTTGTAATTTGCCTCATATGATCTTATAACGTTAATCTTTATTAGGGGGTTAGGTTAGCGCCTAACCTTTTGTTTTTTTCACTCTTAAGTACTAAGCATAGTCCTTTATGTAGAACTATGCATCCCCGAGAATGACCGAGACGTACCATAGAGACCCCGCTCGAGGCCGTATCATCGTCTCAAGCACCTCAAGCCCCTCCTACCGGAGGAAATTTTCAAGTTGTGGACCGCGTCCACCCGTCTGGGGAATTACATCCCCTCATGATGACGCGTACGATCGGTAGAGGCTGGGCGACTGAGACCCTCCGATAGGAAACTTTTAAGTTGTGGGTTACATCCACCCGTCCGGGGAGTTACATCCCCTCTTGACGACGCATATGATCGGCAAAGGCTAGGCGACTGAGGCCCTCCGATAGGAAATTTTCAAGTTGTGGGTGTGTCCACTCGTCCAGGGAGTTACATCCCCTCTTGACGACGCGTACGATCGGTAGAGGCTGGGCAACTGAGGCCCTCCAATAGGAAACTTTCAAGTTGTGCTTAAGAAAGACCTCCCAGCTATTGGATAGCGTCAAGGCTCATTGATAGTATATGCACAAGTTTTTCGAGTTCCAGGTCCTAGGTATCGCTGACTCGTCTAGGTTGTCGAGTCGGTACGTTCCCAGTCGGACTACGGAACGTACTCAATATGGACCTTCCCAATTAGGGGCGAGCTTGCCCCCGGGCTGCTGTTGACCGGTAGCCTCCACTTTCCGTAGCACCAACTCTCCGGGTTTAAACATTCGGCTTCTAACCCTTCGGTTATGATACCGGGTCATTTGTTATTGATAGGCCGCCATTCGTGTTGATGCAGTTTCCCGCAATTCCAGAAGTAAGTCCAACCTTTCTCGTAGGGTGCATTCGTTTCGCCCAGTATCATAGTGAGCTACTCGAAGCGAGTAAATACCTATTTCCATGGGTATGACTGCTTCGCTTCCGTAAGTCAGACTGAAGGATGTTTCTTCCGTTGCCCTTCGAGGGGCAGTACGATACAACCAAAGGATGCCATAAAGTTCTTCGATCCATTGTCCCTTGGCGTCATCCAGCGTTGTCTTTAGTTCTTGCAAGATTGTTCGGTTGGTTACCTCGGCTAGTCCGTTGGTCTGTGGGTGAGCGACTAATGAGAATCTGTGTTAGATCTCCAGTTTCTTGCAAAACTCTCGGAAATGCTGGTTGTCGAATTGCTTCCCGTTATCCGTGATAAGAACGTGTGGTATACCGAACCAGGTAATAACATGAGTCCACACGAAGGATTGGACTTTAGCGGCCGTGATTTGGGCTAAAGGCTCGGCTTCCACCCTCTTCGTAAAATAGTCGATCGTCATAATCAAGAATCTTCATTCTCCTATGGATGGAGGAAACGGTCCAAGGATGTCCATGCCCCACTGGGCAAACGGCCAATGATTGGATATTGGATTAGGCTCGGTGGAGGGTAGCCGAGGAACCAATGAGAATCATTGGCATCTGTCGCACCTTTTGACATAGTTGTCAAAATCGATCTTCATGGTTGGCTAGTAGTATCCCTGTCGAAGGCACTTATAGACTAAATTTTGGGCACCCAAATAATTGCCGCAAACTCCTTCGTGAATTTGTCGAAGGATGTAATTTCCCTATTCGGGAGTTAGGCATCGCAGATACGGGTGAGTGAATGACTTGCGATAGACAACCCCATCAATTATGGCATAGTGTGCGGTCTTTCGTTTTAGTTTTATTGTTTCCCCTGGGGACTCTAACAAGCGATCGTGTCTTAGGTACTCTTCTATAGAGTCCTTCCAACTAGGTGGCTGGTTGACTGGGAGGATCTCTTTAGGCTCGTCAATGCTGGGATACAACAGGCTTTCAATATATACTGTTCGGCTAGAAGCGACTAAATCGGAACTAGCTAGCTTCGACAAGGTATCCGCTCGTGCATTTTTCGAATGAGGGATTTGTTGAATATTTACTTTGCCTAATTGGTCCATCGTCTCGCATAACTTACTTAAATATTTCACCATGACCGAGTCTCTAGTTTCGTAAACCCCCTCGATTTGCCTCACGACCAACTGGCTATCCGTAAACACTCTGATATTTCGTGCTCCCATATTGGTGGCGACCCAAAGGCCCGTTAGTAGGGCTTCATACTCGGCTTGGTTGTTGGTGGCTTGGAAATTAAAGCAGAGGGCGTACTCTACCTTAAAATCGTTCGATCCTACCAATGAGTCCGGCTACATGGATAGTCCATTCGGGGTCGATCCATTCTTCTGAATGGCTAGAAAGTTGCCCTTCAGTCACTGTGGGTAAAGTGCATTCGAGGATAAAATCTGCCATTGTTTGGCCCTTTATGGCGGGTCGTGGTCGGTATTGGATATCGAATTCGCCTAGCTCCACACTCCACTTAATGAATCGTCCTGACGTATCCCTCTTCTGGAGGATTTGATTCAGCAGTTGATCGGTGAGTACCACAATGTTATAGGCCTGAAAATATGATCGAAGATGCCTCGCTGAGATAATCAAAGCATAGGCTATTTTCTCGATCGCTGGTAGTTAATTTCAGAATCTTTCAGTATCCTGCTGATGTAATAGACTGGCTTCTGGGTGGCGGACTCCTATCTCACAATTACGGAACAAAGTGCTCGTTCGGAACCGGCCAAATATAGGTAAAGTTCCTCCCCGGTAATGGGTCGCGAGAGCAGTGGTGGTTACATCAGATATTCTTTCAGTCGTTCGAAGGCTGCTTGACATTCGAGCGTCCATTTGAACTGTCGGGATCTCTTCAACGCATCAAATATGAGCTTGTACTTTTTGCCAACTCTGGACATGAATCAGCTTAGGGCCGCTATTCGACCAGTCAAGCCTTGCACTTCCTTGAGTGTCTAGGGGGTGTCATGTCTAATATTGCTTGTATTTTTTGGGGTTGGCCTCTATCCCTCAATCGGTGATCATGAAACCCAGAAACTTTCCAGAAGCGATCCCAAATGTATATTTTTCTGGGTTTAGCCGCATATGGTACCGGTCTAAAGTTTGGAAGTTCTCTTCAAGATCTGCAATATGAGTTTCTACTGTAACACTCTTTACGAGCATGTCGTCGACATAAATTTCGACGTTCCTGCCTAATTGGTCTTTGAAGACTGCATTGACCAGCCATTGGAAAGTTGCTCCGGCGTTCTTGAGGCTAAAAGGCATGACCCGGTAACAGTACGTACTATACTCGGTAATGAAGCTGGTCTTCTCTTCGTCTTCTAGTGCCATTCTAATCTAGTTGTTGCCGGAGTAAGCGTCCATAAAACTCAAAAGTTGGTGTCCCGAGGAATTGTCTAAAAGTTTGTCAATGTTGGGGAGCAGATAAGCTGAGTAAACTCACAATAGCACCTAACAAACCGTAAGAAGCGAGAACGATGAAGGAGATCCGGGATTTTCATATTCAACAAAAGCACTTGATCGGCACCCGAAAGCACGGAAAAAATATTCTTGTTCAAAAACCTCACGTAAAAGAACTTTTGTATCCAGTGCTTATCTTGAGATTCACTATAATAGAATTTCCAATGAGACTCTCGGTTGGCCTGCAGTTTATACCAACCATGGGTGGAGCCATGAGCACTACATCGTACCAAAGAAAAAAGGGCCCCCAGAATCTCCAAGTCAAAACGGATACGACAAAACCCTAATAGAGAAACCAGAGCGATCACAAAACGCCAAACACTAGGGATAAACAACGAGGGGTGGACATTCCAGTATCTCAGAACCTCTGCTAGAGGGCCCGTATATGGGACCTTCAAACTATACTTCACACATTGTTTATACGTCGGGACACAGCTATCGGGGGGGCAACACTAGTTCGAAGTCGCTTCTGAGTGACATGTCCGTCCAAACTTCCTGCAGTTCTCCTTCGTTATCGTGCTCCGAATTTTTTCTATTCCTCTCAACAAGGAATATCCTTGCAACATTTTTTTGAGAAACATTTTTCACAAACGATCAAGAGAGCAGTAGGCAAGAATACTAGGGTATGTGACATCCTGACGGACACTTATCTTTATAAAGTATACAAGAGATGATTCCCAAAAATTAAAGTGATGGAGGTCGCACACAAAAGTCTCATGCCTTTTTCAATGGTTATAATTCTTGTCGCCTTTCTCAAGAAAGAATGCCACGAGTCGGGAGCAATTGATGGGATATGGCCCAATATCTGTTTCAAATGGTCAACACTGAAAAGGTCCACACACGAAGTCCACAACTCAGAAGGGATCGCTCCAACTGATGGAACAATTAACTGATCGATAGGCAAGCACAACCCAGTATCATAGAACAACTACCCTCTATAGCCACTCTAGTGATCTACTGAAGGACTCTAGCCACCCTGTCTCCTGAACGACAAGGCCTAAGTCACCCTGCCTACCGAACGAGATTTGTCAAGTAGGATTTATCTCCCCGAACGGATACTTAGCCCCTGGTCCACCAAACGAGCAAGCCTCGAAGGCCCTACATTAGCTAAACGACCGATCGAAAGCTGATAGCCTAAATCAATCCTAAGAAAGGGTCAAAGCACCCCAACGACCTCGATTTCCTACTTAAGAGCAATATCTTCAGAATCTTACTGATAAGGAAAAGATCTTCTCAAATAACGAAACTTTCCATATGATAAGAATCATGAACATTTCAGAATATTTAACTCCCAAGCTTTTCAGACTATCTCCACAAGGAAAATAGGGTTATAATACCCTGAAAATACATGACTCCATTAGATATAAGATACCTTTAGACCTTCTAACTCAGGTACGCTTTCTGGGTCTTACACATTAAACATACTGATTGTCACGCCCCGACCCGCAAGTTGAGCATGCGAACAGGCTATCGCGACTCCTCGAAGCATGGGTATACCCTACTCGCACATCGAGGTGACACAAGGCTAATATTATGTTTAATATCACAACCTTATTCAATATCCTAAGTCAAATCATATAGTAAAAGAAGAAGAAAATCTTTAAAAAATTTCTTTAAAACATTTGCCTCCAATTTACATATAACATTTATATGCATGGTCCAATAGTGAACAAGGGTGGGTATGAACACATATCCGATAGTGTCTCTCGGTAAAACTTGTGGTACAGTATCTCAACGTAAGTCAACACAGTATAAACTGAAAATGTAATTATGAGGGGTGAGTATAATTCACATACTCAGTAAGTGAGGTGTAATGACTATATAATGACAATAAATGAATTTGTGAGAGTAGCAAGTCAAAACATCATTTTCAAATTTATATTTAATTCATTTGCAAATATATCATGTAATTCAAAATAATATACATCCTTATCATCAATCATGCATCAATGGGGTGTCAAAAACGCATTCTATCCATAGTTTGGTCTAACTAGGGTAAAATCCACCAAGAGGCCACCAAAATGTCATAAGAATAAAACACATGTATTTCCCCCTTCCCTTGGTGTTAACACGGTCCTCATGTGGTGCTTGTCTATTGGATCCATTGGACAGAGACAGGGGACTCAAACCACTGCTCCCGTGTTACCCCACCACATCACCCCGTTTGGTAAACGCTCAGTACCGTGGTAGGGAGTGAACTATAGCCACTATACACCATCCCATAATCATACACATGTACCATATGTCATCATTCATAAAACTTTACTCGTAAAAACAAGGCACTATCAAGTAACCATAATATCAGGATTCAATTTTTTACCGAACAACATTTCAAGACATGCCACAAACACTAAAATATTTCTAAATCACATTTCAAATTTCATTTATAAAATCATAATCAAAACTATTTTTCATTTAAAATCAAAAATAGTTTGTCCCATTTATCTCGACCGGAGAGAGTACGCCACTCCCCCTAACTATCTTCGTTTCTCGAACAAATCACCCCTCGTATGACAATATAACCCTACACTTAAATTAAACAATATGTATCATTTATCAATTGAATTACAATATTATATCATTGGATTACAAGATACATATAGAAATGTTCTCTTTCATAAGATTAAATTTCAAATTTCATACTTAGAGAAAAATTCCTACAAAACTTAATCACGCGCAGATTTAGTAAAATCATGATATCTTCTAAACTCTTGATCATATTCAAATAATTTAACTTTTCTCCTAAAGCTATGACATATATCTCCAACTTTTATATTCAGACCAACTTAAAATTCTGAACACACGAATTTAGAAAAATTTATAACTTTTTCAGTCTAAATTCCTAAAACCAATTCTGCACAGTTTTGAGGGAAATTCCATATCTCACAGTATACTTCTTCAAGTTAAGTGATTCTTATCTCAAATTGAAGATAAGACAAAGATCTAAAACTTTGTAGTTTTGACCATCCTCAGATTTTAAATGTATAATTTTATAAAATTCAATTTTCATCTCAGTTTTAGTTTTAGAACTACTTCTGTACAGTTTTAGTAAAAACAACATAACTTTCTATATACAACTTCGATTCAAGTGATTTTTATCTCAAATTAAAGATAAGACAGAGCCTAAAACTTTCATGTTTAAACTTTCTCCAAATTCCATTCATAAGATACCTCAAAAATTCACAAAATTTACTGTTAGTACATAGGACATAAAACAGAATTGGTAAAATATGCTAAATTTCCAAAAATCACCAAAAATCAATTCCTTCATGAAATGCTTCACATGATATACCATTTTAAAGATTAGGAAGTCTAGTTTATAGAGAAATCATTTCTTAGATTTTTGATTTCTACAAAATGAGATATCAGAAGAATACTATGCGAGACTAAATCTAGAAATCAATATCTAGCATGCAAGCATAGATACCAAAGTAACTAGTCATCGAATAATTTAATTTTAGCATAAGTTTAGATATGTTACCTCCTTTGTAAGATATCTTTATCAATAAATACTAGCACTTCTTTTGAATCCTTGAATTTTTTTATCATCTTAGAAAAATCAAATCACAATGAATATAAATTCCTACACAATACTTCTACACTTCCAATTGAAATTTAAGAATTTTCAAAAATTGTTCTTACCTCTTTGGCTCCATAGTTGAACTCAAAAATGGAAATAAACTCCATATAATTCTTACAAGGGGTGGTTTGAATGAAGAAAATGAGCCAAACTCTTCTTAAACAAGTTCTTTTATAAACTTAGCCAAATATTCTTAACCAATGGATCATTCCATGCATCATCTCAACCTTTCACTTGTCCTAGCACTTAAACCTTGCAATTATTGGTTCAAGCAACCTCCATGCACTCCATTAGGTGTCTTGTAGACGTCCATGTCAAGGGGGAGAAGTGTCACAAGCTAGAACAAGGGATTCTAGTTAGTTTTCATACATAAATTTCTATCCAATGAGTTTTCATGCATAAGTTTCTATCCAATGAGTTTTCTTAAATGTAGAACAATCCTATGTGGCCACTAACCAACATCGCTTCCCTCTTGACCAATCATTTGGCTCCAATTGTCCATCCTTGAGGGATTTACAACTTAGTCCCTCAACTTTCCTTAATTGCATTTAAGCATCTAACTTTTAACAATTGCATTTTTGGTCCCTATGAAATTTTGTTCGAAATTTCTTAAATATGTGAAATTTCGTTTAAATATCTTTATTTAAGTTTGTACGCCTTTTCTTAACCATAATTGACTTCTTTAGACCTTGTCGGTGCTTACCGAGAAGGTTTTTGGCTTACTGATAAAATTTTCGATTTTCGCGATTTTGAGACGAAATCTCAAAATAAATAAATAGATAATTAAAATTTCATCTTAGATGTCCCAAAAAGATGTTAATATATATATAATTATAAGAAGTGGTACATGTTACACAGTCACCGAAAATCAGCGTTACACTGATCATAGGGAATCTCTCCCTCTCTAAAGCTCTCATCTGTTTCATTACATTCGAAAATCACTCTTTTTGACTTAAGCGTCGGAGCCTCCCCCATTGGAGTACCCTCAGGTGATTTTTTTAGGTCTCGTACTCCATCGACGGTAATTGTTCGAGTTGCTACGAAGTCAGAATCTATAGAGCCATAACCCACCTCTAATATAAAGCTTAAGCACATGATCATTAAAAACTCCTATGTATACTATGATTTTAGATTTGCATTGGTTTATTACTAGGTAGAGCAATGATGGATTCTTCACTCGAAAATTTGAGATAGAAATCCATATTAGTTTCAATCCCTTCAAGCAACCCGAGGTTTAGCTTTACCATCGCAAACATGAACCCTTTTGGTTTATGTGGACAATCAATGCAAGGGATTTCCTTAGTCATATCATAACACATCTCTGAAGTTTCCCTCAACAAACATTCTATCTTTGAGAAGAAATGGCCTCCTGTTTTCTTAAGGATTTGAGGAAGTGCCCCCTGTATACCAAGTGTAGAATTTAAAGTTGCCAGACAATAAAGATTAAACAAACAAAATTGTTAATGTAGATCAATCTCTAGGTGAAGCTCAATTTAAGAAACACAAACCTGAACAAAAGTTATGGCATCGGCCGGTTGATATATTGAGCAAACTATCAATGGAATTGCTAATCTGAAATGAAGAAAAACACAAGTATATGAGATCTCAAACTCTAGTAAAATCATCATTGATGCTATGCCAATCATTTTGAGAGAGAGTAGGAGAAGAACATATACTAGATTTTCTAAGAAAACAATTTGGATCATTGAGCACAAGCCAACCAAGTCTCCAGCCAGGAATGATCCATCTCTTTGATAAAGAACGGACTTTAACAATGGGAACAATTGATGCAAATACCCCTATTGGCACAAAAGGCTTACTTCCAAATGCCAAATGGTCATAAACTTCATGTGTAATTAGCATGATACCAAGCACTCCAGCTAACTTTGCAATAAAAAAATGTCAAAAAAAAAAAAGCACAAAAAAAAATAATCAAAACCAAATCAACCATAAATAGTACCAAACAAGCAGACAACCTTTTTAAAATTAGGATCCTAAAGTAAAATTATAGTATCTAAATTTGAATTGAAGAGATTATAAGATTAGATTTTAACAGCTACACAAATATGGCACAAACAAAAGACATTGAACGAAGGAAAAAAATCCCACCTTTTCCAAGTGTTCATAAGAGAAGACACTACCACAAAGAATGCCAAGATTGATGATAACTATAGCAGCAACAATGTTTGATCCATAAGAGCTTCAATAGAGTTGAAATCAACCTCCCAACCTTGTTAGGAAGAGGACAAAGTTTGCTTTAGGAATTAAGGAAATTAAAGAAGAGGTGTAACTTATTGGAAATGCTCTACCATATATTAGTTTCAATAGGTGCATATATATAGGTTTACAAAAGAAACAAAAGCAACAGACTTTAGCCCACGATCTCAACTACAAAGAGAAAAGTAGGCACGTAAACCACTAAATAGAAGAAAGTGGGACGAACTTAATTGACCCATTTAACAAATTAAATAATAAATAATAGTAAACCAACTTCCTAGATACTAGGATTTATTGACTCAAAACAAGACCACAAATGTTGAATCATTCTTCAACACTCCCCCTTGATTCAAAATCAGAAACTTCGAGACGTGACATGAATTAGACGAACTTAACTTTTGGAAGTGATTTTGTAAGAGTATCTACCATCTGTTCATGTGTGCTACATTGCTTCAACATTATTTCACCATTTGTAACCAAGTCTCGGATGAAATGTAAGCGAATGTTGATATGCTTCGTCCTCCTATGGAAAGCTGGATTTTTTGTCATTGCGATTGTTGCCTTGTTATCACAGAAAATCCCAGTTGCACCTCTTGCTTTTGGTGAACATTTGCAAGAATTCTTCTAAGCCAAATTGCTTGACAAGCTGCTGAAGTTGCTGCAACGCACTCTGCTTCTGAAAAGGATAGTGTTGTTGCAGCATGCTTCTTTGAACTCCATGTGATTGCTCCTGACCCAAGATTGAAAACACTAGCCGATGTGCTTTTTCGATCATCCATTGAACTTGCCTAATCACTGTCAATAAATCCACAGAGCCTGAAGTCGAAAAATTGGGTGTACCAAATCCCATAATTCATTGTTCCGACAACATACCTCAAGATCCTTTTTGCTAACCCAAAATGAGCTTTGGGGAATTTTGCATGAACCTGGAAATTACTCTTACAGAGTAAGCAATATTTAGCCTAGTGTGAGTCAAGTAAATCAAACCTCCAACCAAACATCTAAAATTTTTTGCATTTGCCTCCTCTGTACCATCTTCAAGTTGTAACTTTCATTTATATTCATGGCCATAGTGGTTGGTTTACAATTAGGCAGGTTGAACCTTGAGAGAAGATCTATTGCATATTTTCTTTGTGAAATAAAAATCCCAACAACTCCTTGTTTCACTTCAAGACCAACAAAATAATGCAACAGACCCATGTTTGACATCTCAAATTTCTTCATCATATTAGACTTAAAATCACCCACAAGAGAACCAGAGGAGCCCATGTATATAATATTGTCAACATAGAGGCAAACAACAATAAAATCATCACCTTGCATCTTCATATAGAGAGTGGACTCAGTTTCACTTCTTTTGAAACCACTTTGACAAAAGTAGCCATCAATCTTGTTGTACCATACCCTTAGAGCTTGCTTTAGCCCATAGAGTGTCTTTTTTAACTTGTACACCTTTGTCTCCTTGCCTTCGACAACGAATCCTTCGGGTTGAGCGACATAAACCTCTTCTTGCAAGTCTCCATTTAAAAATATTGACTTGACATCAAATTGGTAAACAGGCCAATGTAGTTATGCAGCCAAGGCTAAAACAATTCTTACAGTTTTGAATCGAGCAACTGGAGAAAATGTTTTTTCGTAATCTATACCCTGTTGCTTCGAATAGCCTTTGACCACAAGCTGTGCTTTGTGCTTTTGAATGGTTCCATCAGCATGATATTTTGTTTTGAACACCCATGTAAGACTAATTGCACTATTGCCTGCAGGTAGATCAACCATCTCCCACGTTTCATTTTTCTCGATTGCTGCCAATTCTTTTTATATTGCATTCTACCATTCTTCTTTTGTCACTGCTTCTTTAAAGGTTGTAGGATCTGTAACAAAAAGATCAAATTGACAAGATTCATAGATCTCTCTCAAAGATCTAAACTTCTTTGGATGTATTTTATCAGAAAATTCTTGTAAGAAGGATGAATTACTGCTTCTTGATACTGATGGTGAGAAACTTGGAGATTCAAAATGAGTAGAAGAATCGATCGGAGCTGTTGGAGTTGGTTCTTTAGTTGTTGAAGACTCATTCTCTATTGAAATCTGAACTTGACTTACTTCACCTTCTCTATTACAATTCCAGCTTGCATCTTCATCAAAAACTATATCTCTCCTTATAACTACTTTGCCACTAAGAGTGTTATATAACCAATATGCTTTGGACTGATTGCAATACCCAACAAAAATGCATTTTTCAAATTTATCGTCAAGTTTGTGACTAACTTGAGAGTTTACCAAAGTATAGGAAATACAACCAAAAATTCTTAAGTAGCTTACCGATGGTCTTCTACCTCACCATGCCTCATATGGTGTTTGATTCAAGATAGCCCTTGCTGGAGAAATATTCAGCAAGTAAACAGATGTTGCAACAACTTTAACCCAAAAACGATTTGGAAGTCCTCTAGCATTTAGAAAGCTTCTAGCCATTTCCACAACGGTTTGATTCTTCCATTCCGTCACACCATTTTGATCCATGTATAAGGTGCTGTCAACTCCCTGCGAATGCCATTTTCTTCAAAAAAATGGGTAAATTCTTTAGATAAAAGTCACCACTTCGATCTGTGCGAAGAGTCTTTATAAAAGTGTCTTTCTGCTTTTCCACAGATGCCTTGAATTTTCTAAAGTTTTTAAAAGCTTCTGACTTCTCTATTTGAAAATACACCCAACTCATTCAATTGTAGTCATCAGTAAATAACAAAAAATACTTACTTCCACCAAGTGATGTAGTTCTCATAGGCCACCATAAATCAGCATGAATCAGCTCCAAGCATTTAGAAGCTCTCTAAGATTGTCCACTTGGAAAAGGCTTTCTTGTTTGCTTCCCATAAATACACCCTTTACATAAGCCAAGACAACTAATTTGAGGTAACCTGGTAACCATACCTTTTTGACTTAAAAGCTGCAAGCCTTTGATGAGATGTCCATATCTCAAGTGCCACTTTATGGACTTATTCTTCTCACTAGCAATAAGAGCTTGATTTTCCACATTAGAGATTCTAAGTGGAAACATCTTGTTTTCTGTCATCTGTACATTGACAATTGGCTGTCCAAACTCTTTGTCATTAATAACACATGCTCTATTATCAAATAAAACTGCATAACCACTAGCCATCAACTGCCCAATACTTAATAAACTATATGCCAAATTACAAACAAAGAAAATATTGTAAAGCAATTTTACTTTACCGTTGCTAGTCCTTACAGCAACCGTGCCTTTGCCTTTAACTTGAATCTTCTTGTTATCTCCAAGTCTAACTTGAATCTTTTAAGTCTTATCAAGCTTTTTAAACAATAATCTATTGCCAGCCACATGGTTTGAACAGCCATTATCCAAGAACCAAACATCATTTTCAACATCATTAGAATGAGAGTGAACCAAAAATAACTTACTCTCCACATTTTTTTCTTCCACATAGTTTGCCTGTGAGCCTTGCCTATAATATGCCTTTACATACCCAAATTTTTTGCAATTGTGGCACTGAATAGAGCTTTTGTTCCATTTTTGGTCCCCAACAGACTATTTTTCTTGCCCATCAAAATGTCCTCCTCCTCTTCCTCTGCCACGTCCTCTGCCACGAAAGCCTCCTCTTCCATGTCCTCTCCCTGTAGAGTCTTCCTTTTTGTCCATCTCCTCCTTCATTTGAGAAACTTGGAATAACTTTTCTTCATTTATGTCAACCGATCTGTTACGCCGTGCCTTATAAGCTTGTAAAGAACCCATTAGTTCATCAAAAGAAAGAACAGAGGGATCTTTGTTGTCCTCAATTGCAGTGACTATAGAATCATAGTTAGGAGTCAGACTCCGTAAAACTTTAGAAACAATGATGGCATTAAAAAATTTTTTCTCCATAAGTTCTCATTTAACTAATAATGGAAATTACTCTAGACAAAAAAATCTTGCAATGCTTCATTACCCTTCATAAGCAAAGCCTCAAACTCTTTTCTGAAAGTCAAGAGTTTCATAAGCAAAGCCTCAAACTCTTTTCTGAAAGTCAAGAGTTTCACCTTTATTACCTTTGATGAGCATGGAATTCTTTCTGTAGCATTTCCCAAGCGTCCTTTGAAGTGGTGGCCATTGTAATTCTAGAGAAAATTATGTCATAAACCACTTGTTGAAGGAAGAACAATGCCTTTGAATCTTTTTTCCTATTGTCCTGTAACCGAGCTTCATCTGTATCTTTGTTGTCATAGCCGCTCTCTACCAAATCCCAAAGATCTTGAGATTTGAATATAGTCTTCATTTTGATGCTCCAAAACTCATAGCACTCTCTTTTGAAGATGGGAATGAGAGGTTGGGAAACACTCATGGAATTGCTATTGACTGCCATTGTCTTTCCAGTCAATTGTGTTTATCACTCACTAAGGCTTTTCACTCATCAGGTCACTTTTTTTGCTCTGATGCCACTTTTTCTAGGAAGCGGACAAAGTTTGCTTTAGGAATTAAGGAAATTAAAGAAGAGAGACAACTTATTGGAAATGCTTTACCATATATTAGCTTCAACATACAAAAGAAACAAAAGCAACAGACTTTACCCCACGATCTCAACTATATAGAGAAAAAGTAGGCATGTGAACCACTAAATAGAAGAAAGTGGGACGGACTTACTTGACTCATTCAACAAATTAAATAATAAATAATAATAAACCAACTTCCAAGATACTAGGGCTTATTGACTCAAAACAGGGCCACAAACTTTGAATCATTCTTCAACACTCCCCCTTGATTCAAAATCAGAAACTCCGAGACGTGACCTAAAGTAGACGAACTTATCTCTTCGAAGTGATTTTGTAAGAATATCTGTCATCTATTCATGTGTGCTGCATTGCTTCAATATAATTTCACCATTTACAACCTAGTCTCGGATAAAATGTAAGCAAATGTCGATTTGCTTCGTCCTCCCATGGAAAGCTAGATTTTTGGTCATTGCGATTATTGCCTTGTTGTCACAGAAAATCCCAGTTGCACCTTCATGCTTTTGGTGAACATCTACAAGAATTCTTCTAAGCCAAATTGCTTGACAAGCTGCCAAAGTTGCCACAACATACTCTGCTTCTAAAGAGGATAGTGCTGTTATAGCTTGCTTCTTTGAACTCTATGTGAAAGCTCTAGACCTAAAACTGAAAACACTAGCCCATGTGCTTTTTCGATCATCCATTGAACTCGCCCAATCACTGTCAGTAAATCCACAGAGCTTGAAGTCGGGAACTTGGGTGTACCAAATCCCATAATTCACCATTCTAGCAACATATCTCAAGATCCTTTTTGCTGACCCAAAATGATGCTTTGTAGGATTTTGCATGAACCTGGAAATTGCTCCTACAGAGTAAGCAATATTTGGCCTAGTGTGAGTCAAGTAAATCAAACCTCTAACCAAACTTCTAAAATTTTTTGCATTTGCCTCCTCTGTACCATCTTCAAGTTGTAACTTCTCATTTATATTCATGGGCGTAATGGTTGGTTTACAATTAAGCAGGTTGAACCTTGAGAGAAGATATATTACATATTTTCTTTGTGAAATAAAAATCCTATCAACTCCTTGCTTCACTTCAAGACGAAGAAAATAATGCACTAGACCCATGCTTGGCATCTCAAATTTCTTCATCATATTAGACTTAAAATCACCCACAAGAGAATCAAAGAAGCCCATACATATAATATCGTCAACATAGAGGCAAACAACAACAAAATCATCACCTTGCTTCTTCATATAGAAAGTGGGCTCAGTTTCACTTCTTTTGAAACCACTTTGACAAAAGTAGCCATCAATCTTGTTATACCAAGCCCTTGGAGCTTGCTTTAGTCCATAGAGTGCCTTTTTTAACTTTCACACCTTTGTCTCCTTGCCTTCGACAATGAATCCTTCAGGTTAAGTGACATAAACCTCTTCTTCCAAGTTTCCATTTAAGAACGCTGAATTGACATCAAATTGGCAAACAGGCCGATGTAGTTATGTAGCCAAGGCTAAAACAATTCTTACAATTTCGAATCGAGCAACCGGAGAAAATGTTTCTTCGTAATCAATACCTTGTTGCTATGAATAGCCTTTGACCACGAGCCATGCTTTGTGCTGTTGAATGGTTCCATAAGCATGATATTTTGTTTTGAACACCCACTTGAGACCAATTGCACTCCTGCCTTCAGGTAGATCAACCATCTCTCATGTTTCATTTTTCTCGATTGCTGCCAATTCTTTTTGCATTACGTTTTGCCATTCTTTTTATATCACTGGTTTTTCAAAGGTTGTAGGATCTGCAACAAAAAGAGCAAATTGACAAGATTTATAGATCTTTATCAAAGACCTAAACTTCTTTGGAGGTGTTTCATCAGAAGATTCTTGTAAGAAGGATGAACTGCTGCTTCTTCATGTTGATGGTGAGAAACTTGGAGATTCAAAATGAGTAGAAGAATCTGTCAGAGCTATTGGAATTGGTTTTTCAGTTGTTGAAGTCTCATTCTCTGTTGAAATCTGAACTTGAGTTACTTCACCTTCTCTATCCCAATTCCAGCTTGCATCTTTATCAAAAACTACATCTCTCATTAAAATTACTTTGCCACTAAGAGGGTTATATAATCGATATGCTTTGGACTAATTGTAATACCCAACAAAATGCATTTTTCAGATTTATCCTCAAGTTTGTGACAAACTTGAGAGTTTACCTAAGCATAGGAAATACAACCAAAAATTCTTAAGTGGCTTACCGATGGTTTTCAACCTCACCATGCCTCATATGATGTTTGATTCAAGACAGCCCTTGTTGGAGAAATATTTAGCAAGTAAATAGATATTGCAACAGCTTTAGCCCAAAAATGATTTGGAAGTCCTCTAGCATTTAACAAGCTTCTAGCCATTTCCACAATGGTTTGATTCTTCCATTCCGCGACACCATTTTGCTCTGGTGTATAAGGTGCCGTCAACTCCCTTCTAATGCCATTTTCTTCACAAAAATAGGTAAATTCTTTAGATAAAAATTCACCACCTCGATCTATGTGAAGAGTCTTTATAAAAGTGTCTTTCTGCTTTTCCACAAGTGCCTTGAATTTTCTAAAATTTTCAAAGACTCCTAACTTCTCTGTTAGAAAATACACCCAACTCATTCAACTGTAGTCATCAATAAATAACAAAAAATACTTACTTCCACCAATTGATGTAGTTCTCATAGGCCCACATAAATCAGTATGAATCAGCTCTAGGCATTTAGAAGCTCTCCAAGATTGTCCACTTGGAAAAGGCTTTTTTATCTGCTTCCCATAAATACACCCTTCACATAAGCCAAGAGAACTAATTTGAGGTAATCCGGTGACCATACCTTTCTGACTTAAAAGCTGCAAGCCTTTGATATTGAGATGTCCATTTCTCAAGTGCCACTTTTTGGACTCATTCTTTTCACTGGCAATAAGAGCTTGATTTTCCACATTAGAGATTCTAAGTGGAAACATCTTGTTTTCTGTTATCTGTATACTGACAATTAGCTGCCCAGACTCTTTGTCATTAATATCATAACACATGCTCCATTATCAAATAAAATTGCATAACCACCAGCCATCAATTGCCCAACATTTAACAAACTATGTGCCAGATTAGGAACAAAGGAAACATTGTAAAGCAATTTTACTTTACCATTGCTAGTCCTCACAACAAGCGTGCCTTTGCGTTCAACTTGAATCTGCTTATTCTCTCCAAGTCTAACTTGAATCTTTTGAGTCTTATCCTGCTCTTTAAACAAAAATCTATTGCCCGTCATGTGGTTGAACAGCCACTATCCAAAAACCAAACATCATTTTCAACGTCATTAGAATGAGAGTGAACCAAAAATAACTTACTCACCACATTTTCTTCTTCCACATAGTTTGCCTGTGAGCCTTGCCAACAATATGCCTTTACATGCCCAAATTTTTTGCAATTATGGCATTGAATAGAGTTTCTGTTCCATTTCTGCCACCCAACAGACTGCTTTTCTTGTCCATCAAAATGTCCTCTTCCTCTTCCTTTGCCATGTCCTCTGCCACGAAAGCCTCCTCTTCCACGTCCTCTTCCTGCAGAGTCTTCCTTTTCGTCCATCACCCCCTTCATTTGAGAAGCTTGGAATGCCTTTTCTTCATTTTTGTCAACCGATCTGTTATGCCTTACCTCATGAGCTTGCAAAGAACCCATTAGTTCATCAAAAGAAAGAACAGAGAGATCCTTACTCTCTTTAATAGCAGTAACGATAGAATCATAGTTAGGAGTCAAACTCCATAGAACTTGAGAAACAATGATGGCATCGGAAATTTTTTCTCCATAAGTTCTGTTTTGACTAACAATGGAAATTACTCTAGACAAAAAATCTTGCAATGTTTCATTGCCCTTCATAAGCAAGGCCTCAAACTCTTTTCTGAGAGTCTGGAGTTTCTCCTCTATTACTTTTGATGAGCTTTGGAATTCTTTCTGCAGCATTTCCAAGCCTCCTTTGAAGTGGTGGCCATTGCAATTCTAGAGAAAATTTTGTCATGAATTGCTTGTTGAAGGAAGAACAATGCCTTTGAATCTTTTTTCTTGTTGTCCCGTAACTCAGCTTCATCTGTGTCTTTGTTGTCATAGCCGCTCTCTACCAAATCCCAAAGGTCTTGAGATTTGAATAGAGTCTTCATTTTGATGCTCCAAAACTATAGCACTCTCCTTTGAAGATGGGAATGAGAGGTTGAGAAACACTCATGGAATTGCCATTGACTACCATTGTCTTCCCACTCAATCGTGTTTATCACTCACTAAGGCTTTTCACTCACCAGGACACTTTTTTTGCTCTGATACCACTTTTGTTGGGAAGAGGATGAAGTTTGCTTTAGGAATTAAGGAAATTAAAGAAGAGAGGTAACTTATTGGAAATGTTCTACCATATATTAGCTTCAACAGGTGCCTATATATAGGCTTACAAAAGAAACAAAGGCAACAGACTTTATCCCACAATCTCAACTACATGGAGAAAAAGTCGGCACGTGAACCACTAAATAGAAGAAAGTGGGACGAACTTAAGTGACCCATTCAACAAATTAAATAATAAATAATAATAAATCAACTTCCTAGATATTAGGACTTGTTGACTCAAAACAAGGCCACCAACTTTGAATCATTCTTCAATAAACCCTTCTCTGGGAGAAGATCATAATGACAAACTTCAGGATTGGTAAAGCCACCCAAGATTCATAGTATGGATATCCCGGTCATGGAATCAAAATATTTGTACCGGGACTATTGAGGACTGTTAGTATGATTTCCATGGCTTGTGTGTAGCCTACTATGATACAAATATCATCCGGTGATAACTTGTAAGGAAGATCTTTCGAAAGGTGCTCTGCAACTAACGTTGTACAAAGACAACCATGTATGGTGAAAAAAAAAATAGTGCAATTCATATGTTTCTTTGTTCTAAATTTGGTAAATTATTAAAGTCTAAGAAATATGTGAGCTAATATGAGTACTTCATTGAATCAAACCATCACTTTAAACCATTGGAGTAAGTGGATTTGGTTCCGTGGTACTTGCGTTGAACTTGGAATGAGAGGCTATAAGCTCAATTTTTTTTTTATTTTTTTTTTTTTTTGTGTACATAACGAGGTTCAAACTCGAAACTCAAGATTGGGGATAGGAGAAGGTGTCACTTGAGTCAAAACTCATTAGCATAAGCTCGATTTTTAATAGTGGGACTTCTTATGCCCCTTTTTTCTCTTTCCCCTTATCTCTTGTTAGGCCCATTGGCTTCCTCTGTGAGTATAAACATGGATCAGCTACACCCACTTGGCCCATTAGGCCCAACCCATTGTTGTTGGGCTCGGCTACATGATTTGGGCCTGAGGACCTAATCGGGCCTTCCCAGATTGGCTAGACGTGCCCAATAGGTTGGCCTTGGGAATTTTCCAGATTTTGATACCCAAATCTAACCATTATTTTCAACATAATGAGCCTAACCCAACCGGAAAACTTGAAAATAAAGTTGGGCCCTGTTGAGTGACATATATATATATATTATCAGGCCCAAGCTGGAATCAGTCTACCATAAAGAAAAAGGGTTCTGTATACCAACATTTTAAGTTTAGTGATCAGATACTAAATTCTCTTAATTAAGATTTCAAGTTTGAATTTTACGAATGGAAAAATAGACATTGGGAGAGCTAACCTCTAAATAGGATTCAAAGTGTTCGCACTACATTATTCGGGTAACCCGTATACCGGGCTCTAAAAAAAAAAAAAAAAAAAAAAAAAAAAAAACAGAGAGAGAGAGAGAGAGGATTTGCATGACATCATCAAGTGATTGCCTTTGGTTGGTATCAAAAATTATTATATTGAAATATGAGGATGGGATATTGAATCACCATCCAGTAATTATCATTCTTTGTAGAACAAGATGGTAGAATAATGAATGCTTATAGATATCGATACCCATAATTATATTATTTATTTCAATTTTATAACCAGTGATGAAACGTTATTATGCTGAAAGTTTGGACATAAGAGAAGTAAATAACCAGAAACATAAAGAGGAATAAATGACAACCTAAAAGAATCAAAGAAAATAACCTTCTGGCGGAAGGAATACCAACGATGGAACTATAACAATTAAACTTAGCAGATCGAACGGATTCAACAATGGCATCCTCAGCGAAGGGAGTTTGCTCTAAAGCAAGAGAAATGAGAAGGGTCTTCTTGAGCCATAGGAATTACTGGCCTCTTATCTTGTGGATTCAGCTTTGACATTATCTCTTGGCATGCAGCCCTTGTTGTCACCTTCATAGCCGACTGACCTCCCAGCTTTCTGCTCCCTTGGAATCTCCACTTGGCATGCCCATTCTCCATTGTATTTCTCAGGGCTGAGAGAGAGAGAGAGAAGGTGGTGTTGCCGGCGTCTGTGTGAGAGTGAGAATCTAGGTAGATTTATAGCCTTGAAATCTTTAAGGACTATAAAATTTTTTAAAGGTAGTAATTCATTTGAGATATAAAATTTATAATTGAAAATTTTTAAATAAACTTATAATATTTTTTTTTTACATAGAGGAGGTTCGAAATCCAAACCTCTGACGAGAAATGTGATAGCAATAGTTGAGATATAACTCATTGGAAATAAAAATGATTTGAAGATGTCAATTTAGTGAAAATATCAATTTGTTTATTAATTTTGGAAAGTTTTTAAAGGAGCATTGTACATTTTACCAACACTATGCACTTTCAGCCATTCCCTTTGGAATATGCCAACTAAACTTATCTTCCAGATTAAGTGGAACACCAAAAGAAAAAATGAAAAAAAAAAGAAAATGTTCGTTGTTATAGACATACCTTATCAGGTATAGTTAAATTTTTGTGAATTATTATTAAAAAAAATGTAAATTATTGAATGAATCAATTTTTTTTTTTTTTTGGTTACATGAATAAATCAATTTTAAATCAATGTCCGAATGTTCTTGCTAATTGGAGAGCCATGCAGGAATATCTCGTTAGATACTTTGTTCAGATCCGTCAACAACCTTAAAATATGTTGAAGCAACATTACAAAAAAATAAGGGTTTAACGATGGATTTAGCGACAAAAATTTGAAAAAAATTCGTCGCTAAATATATTAGTGACGGAATTAGCGACGGAAAAATTTCCATCGCCAATCATACGTCGCAAAAATTTAGCGACGGAAACTGAATTCCATTAGCGAAGGATAATATTTTCCGTCAGCGACGAAAAATATTTTTTGTCACTAAATTTAACAACAAAAAATGAATCCGTCGTTAATTTAGCCACGGAGAATGAATCCGTCGCTATACTAGCGACAGACTCCTTTTCCGTCACCAAATTTCACATTTAATAATTTTATTTATAAGGCCCACCCGTCGGCGACCTCCCACCACCGCCCTGACTCCCTACGGCTTGCCCACCCATGCCCGCTGTCACGCCCTGAACCGGGAATCATGAACAGCCGCCCGTTGCCCTGGATGTCGGCTGTATTCCTACAGAAAATCGGGCAGAACCTCCCCATAAATCGGAGGTCTTCCATGTACAATTTACCTGTATACCTGTATAAATTAAAATCATCATGTAAATTAAACACATGGTCATCCCGGCCTCAAAACAATCCACCAAATCTCCCAACCGACATCCAGACAACGCAAAGCTAACAAATCACCAACAGTCCTAGCCACAGACCTCTACTGTCATGCCCAACTAGAGCATGAGCAGCCGCTACACCGAGTGGGCCTAAATTTATACAAATATATTACAAATTCCCAAGTTAACACTTTAAACATTTACAAATACCTCAATGCAAGTGAAATGAGAGTTTTGCAAACAGAAGCCCAAAATTATACAGTCATCCCATAATATGTACACGGTCAACTACGGGCCTCAATATCAAGACCACGCAGGGTGAACATAAAGTATGAAACTCATATTTTAAATTAAAACTTAATCTCACCGTCGTAAATACCAATCCATCAACAAGCTATCTTTCCTCTAGAGCCAATTGCGTCGTGCTAGCACCATAATCCTGTCTGGGGAGGGAAAGAGGAAAGAAAGAGGGAAATTAGGGCTAGCCCTAATTTCGATTCTTTTTTTTTATAATTAAATTTATAATTATTATTATTATTATATTTCTTTTTGTAAATAAATTTATAAATAATTAAGTGAGTAAATGTATAAATTAATAAATGAATAAATAATCATCTATATATTTTTATACTCACTTTACTTTACAAATCGAAAATACGGATACTTTAAATATCCCAAAAATTTCAAATTTCATACCTCAAAATCGAAAATCAATATAATTAAAAATTTCTCTCTTTATATATAAACGGAGAAATATTTTATTTAATTTCATGAACAGGATTACTAGTACGGACACCGCAGTGTCGGTGTTACATTTTCTAACCCCCTAAAATAAGTTTCGTCCTCGAAACTGAAAGAAGGCTAGGTACTTCCTTAGTACTGAGACATGAAAGACGTCGTGAATACGGGATAGTTCATTTGACAACTCCAATCTGTATGCCACACTCCCGACCCTCTCAAGGATACGGAAGGGTACAAATATATCTGGGACTCCGATTGCCCCGCTACCTGAGTAGTATAACTCCTTTTAAAGGAAATATCCTCAAGAAAATCATATCTCCTATGGCAACTCAAGGTGTCGTCGTCTATGATCGGCATGTACCTTCTGCTGGTCCTGGGCGGCTCTCATCCGCCCACGGATGACCCTAACTTTATATTTCATTTCCAAATCAACTTAACATTGTTGAGATGTCGTTCTACGACCTCACCCTAACATATCGGGGTGCGGCACTCCCTGTCATACAGTGCCTCATATGGGGCATCCTGATACTGGCCTAACCAGGGGAAGATGCCGATCCCAACTACTTTGGAAATCCCTATAATCTGGACCAAAATCTAGAAATGAATCTGGGATCTCTGTCCGATGCTATTGAAATTGATACCCCATGAAACCTGATAATCGTGTCAATATAGAGGCTTATTAATAGGAATAATCATCATGAATCGGAATAGACTGTGCGAACTTGGTGAATCTATCGATGATCACCCAATTAGCATCGTGTCGTGCTAAAGTCCGTGGCAATCATTGTCACAAAATCCATTATGACGTGTTTCTACATCCACTCGGGAATGGAAAAAGGCTGCAAGGCGCCTGTGGGTCACTGATGCTTGGTATCATCTACTAACAAACCAGGCATCAAGCAACGAACTCTCTCTTTATACCAAACTACTAATAACTATCTCGGATAGTTAGGTACATTTTTGTACCTCTCAAATGTATAACGTAAATGGAGGAATGAACTTCCTCTAGAATATCTCTACGAAGATTCACTGTCGGCGGGAGTGCAAACCCACTATCGATATACTACTAGTCCGTTATCACGGACTCGGAACTCTGTCATCATCTCTACAGATCTATCAAGAACACTTGGAGCTCCTCATTTGCTCCGTAAATCTCTCTAATGCGGTCGAGCAAGGTCGGCCTCATTTCAAATCAAGCTAATAATGCTGCTCGATCATCACTAGTCAAACTGACTCCCAATACGCGGAGTCCCATCAATAAGAGAGATAAGCACTCTCTATATACTGAATTTCTGACCAATTGCTCATCAAAAGGAGTGACAATCAATAGCTCCTCATTTAGTGATGACAACAGTCTACCCAACTGTCGAGCGAAATAATATTCTCACGTAAGAAAATCTGAACCAGTGTCAATAAGAACACGGGCGTCGACTCTGAGTATTTTCATGGTACTCATGATACGAGCAATTGAAAAAAAAAAAAGATCCAATATAGGATACGCAAAGGATATACGTATATATATATATCAAGTAGTCAAGCCTCTAAGGCTTTAACCAGTCATAACCGTACATATCATCATGAGATGCATGGTTTCAAAAGAGGATCACAATAATTAAGCTTCTAGAGTTTTAACTAGTTAAGACGGTACATAGGTATCATGATATACATGATTTCAAAAAAAGGAGTATCTATAAACTCCTAAACAAAAGAATCTGTTGGAGGATTACCCATGGTCGTATCTGGGTTTGCCTAAGCGTCCTCCTGAGTCGTAACATACACGTGGGCCTGTGCCCTCGGCTCCTATAGTGAAGAGCCTAGTGTAATGTTGCTCCCGGCTGTAGTCCATGGAGCGGTGTGTACTGACTGTGCAGGTACTCTCTGCTGACCTGTCCATGGTCTACTCATGTGTGTCTGTGACACCTGACCTTTGAAACCTAGGTCAGGACAAGAGCTACAAGTATGTCCTTGCTTCCCATATTAGAAGCATCTAAAGGGAGCTTCGCAAGCTCCAAAATGACATCAGCCGCAGTCGCGACAGATAGGATGGTGCAATGTTGTGGAATAACTAGAGGCACTAGAGGCCTGTACTCTAAAACTCTAGGAACGTGGTCCCTATCCAAACTGTGTTGATGTAAAGTGAGAGGGGCTTCCCTAAAAGTTAAAAGTCCTATCCCACTTCGAGCTCTGGCTCGTCAGGGTCTCAACCCTATATGGTCCTACTAGGATTCCGTAAAATATCTGCGGTCGAACTTCCTCAAGAAGTCCTCCTACCGCAATGAGTCAATAGCCTCGTCACAATTAGCCTCCCACCAAGTGAGGGCATCACCGTTGAGGAGTCTCTCAACAACTCTCAATGTGAGCTCCTCTGACAATCCTACATCAGTAAGGATCCTGCGAATCCTATAGATCCAGTGCTTCGCCGCTACGGCATCACTAGATCCTGAAAAGTCTGTATATCTGAGCTGTCGTAACTCTGTCACCAACTGAGTAAGCTCATGGATGCGTATCAAGATAACCGATGTCTCATCGGTTAGACTAGAAATGGAAAAACTGATCACCGAAGAAGGAATCGGTGTCGTAGGAGCAAGTATGGCCGCAGGTGCGGTCGCTGGAGTCTATGGTAGAGGTGGTGGCATCTGCACCCCATATCTACTAAGCCACTCCTGCCACTACCTCAAGGCGTCGAGTGGTGGCGGAGAAATCTCAGCTGTAACAACCGGTGGAGGTGCTGAGGGTGGCACTAGTGAAGGTGCGTGAGTAGAGGAAGCATCCTCTGGTACTCGTGAAGTCTCGAGTGCCACAAGCGTATCAGACACTAAGGGACTCTCTAGTGATGCACCGCGCCTACTACACCTAGGCGGCATAGTTCTGCGAACACAGCACCTTTTCATTAGATAAAACCAAGGATTTGGGTTAGTTACTGGGAAACTAACCCCCTAAAATAGAATTCAAATTATGAATCAAGGTATTTGAATCCAATGGGAGGTGTATCACTCATACACCTGCATAAATGCCTCAAATGATGGTAATGGAACCGTGGCTATAATAGCCGGCTGAGAGAGTGCTAGAAGGGTACACCCAACGAAGAACATCCTCAAGTATTTTAGATGTCTCAGGTACAAATCTAGTACCTCGTCTAGTAATCATAATTTTACAAACGAAGAACTCAAATCAGATATGATTCAAAGATTAGGGTTAGTTGCGAAATAACTAACCCCCTAAAAATGAATAGAGTTAACGGTTTAAAAACCGATAGAAATGATATGCTAGGTTAGATACGCACCGTATCTAACCCCCTAAAAAGAATAACTCATATGCCTAAAACCGTTATACTGGGATCTCATGACTGTATGAAACTCTTATGCATTGAGGACTTTAAGCACAACACACTTGGGAATGTTTTCAAGACTCTCTTCCTACATAGCTTTCAACCTAGAGCTCTGATACCAACCGAACTATCACGCCCCGAACCGGGAATCGTGAACAGCGGCCCGTTGTCCTGGATGCCGGCTGTATTCCTACAGAAAATCGGGCAGAACCTCCCCATAAATCGGAGGTCTTCCATATACAATTTACCTGTATACCTGTATAAATTAAAATCATCATGTAAATTAAACACATGGCCATCCGGGCCTCAAAACAATCCACCAAATCTCCCAACCGACATCCAGACAACGCAAGGCTAACAAATCACCAACAGTCCTAGCCACAGACCTCTACTGTCATGCCCAACTAGAGCATGAGCAGCCGCTACACCGAGTGGGCCTAAATTTATACAAATATATTACAAATTCCCAAGTTAACACTTTAAACATTTACAAATACCTCAATGCAAGTGAAATGAGAGTTTTGCAAACAGAAGCCCAAAATTATACAGTCATCCCATAATATGTACACGATCAACTACGGACCTCAATATCAAGACCATGCAGGGTGAACATAAAGTATGAAACTCATATTTTAAATTAAAACTTAATCTCACCGTCGTAAACACCAATCCATCAACAAGCTATCTTTCCTCTAGAGCCAATTGCGTCGTGCTAGCACCATAATCCTGTCTGGGGAGGGAAAGAGGAAAGAAAGAGGGAAATTAGGGCTAGCCCTAATTTCGACTCTTTTTTTTTTTATAATTAAATTTATTATTATTATTATTATTATATTTCTTTTTGTAAATAAATTTATAAATAATTAAGTGAGTAAATGTATAAATTAATAAATGAATAAATAATCATCTATATATTTTTATACTCACTTTACTTTACAAATCGAAAATACGGATACTTTAAATATCCCAAAAATTTCAAATTTCATACCTCAAAATCGAAAATCAATATAATTAAAAATTTCTCTCTTTATATATAAAAGGAGAAATATTTTATTTAATTTCATGAACAGGATTACTAGTACGGACACCGCAGTGTCGGTGTTACACCCGCACCCCGTCAGCCCTTACCTGCCCGCGCATGCCCTCCACCTGCTATTTTTTTTTTTTTCAGAAAATGTGCTTTTGCCAAAATTCGAACCTGGGTTTAAGGGGTTGTTTGAAATGCTCTTAACCATTATGCTAAATTAACATATCTAATATATATATATATATATATATATTTTTTATTTCTTTACTTTCTTTCTAACTCTTACCATTAAAAATATATTTTCCTAATTTAACAAAAATACAAAATATAAAATTATATTTAATAAAAATACAAAATTATATTTAATAGAATTATAAAATTATCTTTAATAAAAATATAAAATTATATTTAATAAAAATCAATAACCTAATTTAATAAAAATATAAAATATAAAATTATATTTAATAAAAATATAAATTTATATTTAGTGATGGATATTTTTTTTGTCACTAAATTTAGTGACGGATATTATTTTCCGTCACTAAATTTAGCGACGAATTTTTTTTTCATCGCTAAATTAGCGACGGATATTTTTTCCGTCGTTAAATTTAGAGACGGATTTGAATACGTCGCTAATTAGCGACGGATATTTTTTCTGTTGCTAATTTAGCGACAGATTTTAAAATCCATCGCTAATTTGCGACGGATATTTTTTTCCGTCGCTAATTAGCGATAAATATTTTTTCCATTTTTCGTCGTTAAATCCGTCGCTAATTAGTGACAATTTCTGTTTTTGTCGCAAAATTCATCACTAAATAGCGATGAATTTTTTTCGTCACTAAAATTGTGTTCTTTTGTAGTGAAATAACTATTCATGATGTACAAAAATTTTTAAATACGAAATTTTTCCAATTTTCTAAACATTTTTAAAATATTTCAATACACTAAATTAATTAATATTTATACAAAAATTCTTATATTTTTATATTTACATATTTTTCATATTTAATAAATTATTTATTTATAATTTTTGCTTTTATATTATTTATCTTATAATTAATAATTACATATTTACATATTTTTTATTTTTTTATTTACACAAAAATTAATTAATATTTTCATATTTACTAAATTAATTAATATTTACACAAAAAATTCTTATATTTTTATATTTACATATTTTTCATATTTAATAAATTATTTATTTATAATTTTTGCTTTTATATTATTTATCTTATAATTAATAATTACATATTTACATTTTTTTTATTTTTTTATTTACACAAAAATTAATTAATATTTTTATATTTACTAAATTAATTAATATTTACACAAAAATTCTTATATTTTTATATTTACATATTTTTCATATTCAATAAATTATTTATTTATTTATATATAATTTTTTTATATTATTTATCTTAAAATTAATAATTATATATTTGATCATTTTAAATTTTTATTATAAAATATTATTATTTTATTATTTTCATAAAATAATTAATATTTATATAAATTTCTTTACTTTTTTTATATTTATATGTTTACTAACATTTTTGTTTTCATTTTCGTTTCTGTTTACTAATATTTATATAAATATTAATTAATATTTTCATTTCCGTTTCTGTTTTCATTTCTGTGCAATCTACGCCAACACTATAATCTTTGTAGTTCCTTTTTCTTTTTAAGAAAATTTCATTAGAGATCCTTAAACTATTGCTCATAACCTTTTAGATGGCAATAAAATGTTAGAAAATAATCATAAAAATATTGCAATTGCTCATTAGTATTCGTAATGATTAAGATACAATTAAAAAAAAGGATAAAAGTACAAATTAATTACCACCAATAGTTGAATCTCTCTTCCCTTTCACTACCACCTGCAACACCTAGGCGGCTGGCTCTCTTTCCCTTCGCAGCCTTTGTAATGTAAAATTATTTTATATAGTAAATTCAATGGTCAATATATATATTAGTTAATATTAACATGTTTATTAATGTTTTAGAGAATTAAAAAATTATATATTAGAGAGTTAACAAGAATATAAAATGGCATACATAATAAATGATATTTTTTTATATTCGATTAGTGTATAGAGTTATATTCTAACGAACCATTTTGAGTATTATCAAATTCAATTTAGGAAAGAGTTCTCCTAACATATTATTTTTTATCCTTAAGTTTCAAACTTAAAATTTGATTAAAAAATCTAATATTGTTACTCATTAGACCAATTGTCCATTAATACATTATAAATGATAAATATATATGAGTGTCTTAGTATGTATAAAATAAAAAAGAAAAGACAATTAGAAATATATATATTTAGTATCACATGGGCAGTTGTGCGGAGCTCAGCATGACTCTCTAAAACCATACATTTCTACCATCATATTATACTAATATATATTATATGCTTTTCTCACACAAATTATTTCTACACATATTTATTTTTATTTTTCTCTTATATATTATGATTATTTTACTGTGCACAATATATATATATAAATATAGAGAAAATTACATGTCAAGGCCTTGAACTTTGTCCCAAATTCACAAATTTGTCCCTAAACTTCAAAACATTACGTTTGAGGATCTAAACTTCAAAATACATAACTTGTTAGTCCCTCCGTTAGTGATGACACCAACCTGCCCGTTAAATGCTTACGTGTATCCACGTGGCAGACGACGTGGACTCAAGTTGGCACTAATTGTTGATGTGTTACATGACACGTCAGCAATTCATAGTCGTGGCTACAGTGCTGTTGACGTGGCAAGCTACGTCAGCTACTCGTTTGCTTTTAACAAAGGGATGAGTCTCGATGTAAAAAAAAAAATGACGGGACATTAATAGGCAAGGGAGAGATAAAGAGAAGGCTAGTCATCCTAAAAATAAATTAAAAAAAAAAACCCTATTTTTAGAAAGGGAGTGAAGATCTCAATGGCGTTACAGATGGATTGCTGAAGGTTAGAGATTTATTTACTGTATTCGAGGGGACAGTAATAGTTGAAAGTGGGTCTCGACAAAGTATTTTGGTTTCCTTAAAAAAATTTGGCTTGTGGTCCCAGATTGTTGGTTCACGATCGTCATTTTCTTCATGGTGGGTCCTTATAAGGTATATAAATCTAAGTTTTGGATTACTATTTCTATAATATCAAGTTTACTGAACTTAGTTTAAAATTAGGGTGTTGAAAAAATTAGGGTTTCGAAAAAATTAGGGTTTAAAAAAATTAACTTCTTTAAATTTGTTAATAAAATGTGATTAATTCTGTATTGTTATAAGATCTAAAAAATTAAGGATCGTTTAAAATTAGGGATTCAAATTGGGGTTTTAAAAATTAGGGTTTCTTTAAAATTATCAATAATATGTTTTTAAATGTGCAATTTTTGTTAATTGAATATGTATTTATACTGTGTTAATATCGATTAAAGATCTATAAAATTAAGGTTCATTCAAAATTAGGGTTTGGGACAAAAATTAGGGTTTAAAATTAGGGGTTCAAATTAGGGTTTTTGTAAAATTATCAATGCAGTGTTATAGATTTGTATTATGTTTTGTTAATTATTGCTATAATTTGTATTCCTATAATATGATCTATGTCTTGTTTCTTTAATTTCAATATTGGTTTTTAAGTATGTTCAATTAACTGTGTTATGTTGTGATTGTTGAAATGCTATGGTACAATGTCTTAGCATTTTTCAAATTTTTTCTTCCTTCAGATATGGATTCTACCAAATTCACTGTTGCATTCCATCATGGGGGTAAATTTCTAGGAACAAATAGTTATGAAGGTGGTGAATTGACATATTTTCATAATTGTGATAGGGATAGAATGTCAGTATTTGAATTAGGGCACATAGCAGAGTTAGGTTATAAAAACTATGTAAGGTCATGGATACCTTTGCCTGGAAATGGTTTCAGTCCAATATTGACTGATTCTGCATTGTTATATTATTTGGATGAAAGGAAGAAAGATGAGGAAGTGCGTTTTTATATAGAACATGGTGTTGGTGATGCTTGTGTGTTAGAGAATGATGCTGATTTATTCATTGAAAGTGATGAAGACATTGGGGAAAATTAGGGCTTTAGTACTGAGATTTTGGTGAGTAGTGATAGTGATTCTGAATAGTGTGATGATAAGAGTTCAAGGGAAGAAAGGGAAGAGTCAATGTCTACTGATAATCCTATAAAGGATGAAGAGGCCAATGCAGGTGATGAAGAGGTCATTGTAGAATCAGAAGAAGAGGGAAGCTTCAGAAATGTTAATTTCTCTGATTGGGATGAGGTAGATGAGGAGGAGGAGTTAGAATACACAATGAGAGAGGATGACAGTGATGATGAAGACGTTGTTAGAAAAAGATACAGATATGAGGAGTTCAAGACAGATTACAACCCAAAATTTATTGAATTTGAGCAGGGCCAAATTTATGAAAGTATGAAATTTTTTAAAGATGTATTGAAGGATTATGTTGTCTATAGTGGAAGGAATATCATATTTGTTAAAAATGACAAGGATAGAGTGAGAGTTAAATGTATTGAGGGCTGTGATTAGTTGGTATATGCAAAAAAAAATTCAAGGTCATGAGAAGACAGCAATGGTAGTGACATGTAACCCTGAATATGGCAGTCCTAGAAATTGGAATAATAAGCATGCATCAGCTAAGTGGCTTGCAGGGAAATGGGTAAAGAGTGTCCCAAGTGATCCTAACATAAAAGTGCATACTCTTCAGCAAAAGGAAAAAGAGAAATTTATGATTAACTGTGGAAGAATGAAGGCTTGGAGGGCTAGACTTTTGGCTAAAGAACTTGTCGAAGGCAAGAATAAAGAGCAATTCTTCATGCTAAGACCATCTTTTGAAGAGATTTTGAGAACAACCAAGAGAAGTACTTGTAAAATAGAGAGTTATCTACCATGTGTTAAAGAGCATCCCTTATCCATCCAATATCCTCCAACTTCAACCTTCAAAAGATTATACAATTGTCTGGATGCTTGTTTGAGGGGATTTTTGGCAACTTATAGGCCATTTATTGGATTGGATGGATGATTTCTGAAATCAAGGTTTGGAGGGCAGTTGCTGGTTGCAGTTGGAAAAGACCCAAATGATAGAATCTTTCCACTAGCTTTTGCAATTGTGGAGTTGGAGGACACAGATTCTTGGAAATGGTTCCTACAACACTTACTTGGGGATATTGGAGATGATAAGAAATGGACTTTCATGTCTAACCAATAGAAGGAACCAAACTGGACCATTAGGTACCAAACTATGGCTTTTATATCTTGTAGTGCTATTGTATTAACATATACATCTTTGTGTGCAGGGACTAATTAATGTCATTTCAACATTGTCTCTACAATTTGAACATAGAATATGTGTTCGACATCTGTACAATAACCTACACAAGAAATTCAAGGACCTGGAGTTGAAAAACATGTTTTATGCTGCTGCGAGGGCCACATATGAGACTAAATTCATTCAAGTAATAAGAGAAATTCAAATCTCTGATGCTACTACTTATTCTTGGCTGATGGAGAAGTCTCCCCAAACATGGACACGATATGCATTTTTTGGGTTTATTAAGTATGACTTACTTGTTAACAATGTTTGTGAATCATTCAATACAAAAATTTTGGATACACAAGACATGCCGGTGATCAGTTTGCTAGAGGTAATTAGGTCTAGGTTGATGTCCAAATTTTCTAAAAATAGGAGCAAAATATCATCTTTCCAAGCTGATATTTGTCTCGCTATTCAAAGGAAACTTGAAAAGGAGAAGAGGCTAAGTAGACATTGGTTTTTAACCTTAGCGGGTGGTGGGATTTATGAGATCACATCATTTTTCAATAAATTTATTGTTGATTTGGATAATAGGAGCTGCAGTTGTAGGGCATGGAAATTATGTGGCATTCCTTGTGCCCATGCAATTAGTTGCATGTTTGTCTATAGAGAGAAACCAGAGAAATATGTGTCTAATTGTTATAATCCAACCTGTTATGCGGAGTACTATGCACCAATTGTGTATCCTCATAATGGAACAAATATGTGGGACAAATGCCAACTCCCAAGCTTATTACCTCCCAACTACAAAAGAAAGGCAGGAAGGCCAACAAAAAGAAGGAGAAATGATCCAACTGATGTCCTACCAAAAAATCCCCATTCAATGTCTAGGGTTGGAACCATTATTAGATGCACTCTTTGCAAGCAACCAGGACACAACAAGAGATCCTGTGGCTTTAATACAGATAAGGTTATTGATTGAATTTGGATCCCTACTATGTTTGTAGCACTATTTGACTGATGGAGAACTAATCTAATTACTACTTGCAGGGCCAAGGTTCACAAGGTGCATCCCAAAGTTCCCAGCCACCTTCATCTCAAAAATGATTTGGATTCAATAAGACCTGTGTTTATGAACTTGTAATGATGATTTGAACAATGATGTCTTATAAACAAAACCTGTGTTTATGATATGTTTATGATGTGTTGTAATCTACAGGACCTGTGTTGTGAACAAGACCAAATGTGATGTTTGTGATGTATTATGCTACGCGACATGTTTTGAACTTGTGGTACCTTTGAGAAATGTGATGATTTATGCTATTTGTACAGCTTATGTTCGGAATGTGAAGCTCAGAATGTGTAACTTGAATGTAATGTTCAGAATGTAGAATACACTATTGAACTTATGCTCAAATTTGAAAGCAGAATGCAGAATGTTTGTTTGTTTGAATACAGAATGCTTACAGCCTTTGATTGTTTGAAGCCAATGTGACGTCATCAGAATGCAGAAAGTTTGGCTCAATATGCAGAATGCTTAAATTCAGCTTATGAAAGTTTGGTTTAATCTTTTCATACATCTGCTTCACATCATGATCTCTGTTTCCATTATCTTTCACTTTTTCTTGCTTCCTTTTGCTCTAATCTCTCTCTCTCTCCCCTGTTTTCTTTCGTTGTCTTTTACTCTCTTAACGTCCAGATTTCTTAAATTCTTAACATCCAGATTTCATTATACTCTTGCCTCTAATTAGTGATCCAAATCGAATTCCTCTTACACATGGTGAGTAGCAAAAATTTTTTTGATAAATAATTAATTCAAAAATTTTTTTTCAAAGTGGTTCCTACAATTATTGATGATTTATGCTGTTTGTTGATTGCAGAGTGTTTGCATCGATATAGTGTTTTAACCAACAGCCAGCCTTTCATTGCTTAAAAAGCAAGAGTTCATAATATTACATATAGGATTCTTAACATTACATAGTGTTTCTCCCCAAAAAAAAAACTCTAAACCCTTATCCTACCCAAAAAAGAGGGAAAAAAAACATAACTGCAACATTCTTAATAAACCCTTATCCTACCCAATTTTATACAAAAGACCAAAAATAAGAACTCCCAATGACAATATGATAGTGACATGCATGAAATCTTTGCAAAAGCGTTGAACTTTCTTCTCCTTCATCTCCTACAACCGTAAAATTTCTTGTTTCATTGACAAATTCATATCCTCTAGCTCTTGAACACAACGCAACAAATGATTGTTCTCTTCCTTCAGTCTCTCAATCGTGTTTCTTGCATTCTGCATTCTCAAACTCCAATCAGTTACAACAGAGTTGCGCATAACTTTTAGCTCATCCACTATTCTTTTCAGTCCATGAAAGACTTCAACTGCTCTTGGGCAGAATGGTGGATCATGTCATTCAAAAAAATTTCAAGCATTTCCTTTATGCAAAAACATTATAATTTGACATATCCAAAATTTAGGGCAACCATACCCAAAAAATTCAGTCCGTGAATGGAAAATATGAATCGACATACCCAAAATTTAGGACAACCATAGAACCTACGGCTTGGATTTCGTTCTGACCATGAAGTCACCAAAATAGCATCGAGGTTGCATTTGCACTTCAATGAACCTTCTACTATGCTTGATGACATTCTACGACTGTTGATTTGCAGACAATAAGATGAGACCGACACAGTGCCCAAACCCTAACTCTCCTTTGTTTTGATAATGCACGAATATTGGTCCAAACCCCAAACCCTAACCGATACCTCTGAATCTTGGCCAAACCCTAACCCTCTTTGCTTTTGATCGTGCACGAATGTTCTTTCTCTCTCTCAAACCACTCTTTCGCCTACTCCCTCTTTCTATATTTATGTTTTTTTTCCCCTAAGAAACTAACCCCTTTATGGAGGGAACAATGGCACCAAAATAAAAGAGAAAAGTCTTCAAGATTAGCTGACATGGCTTGCCACGTCAGCAATATTGTAGCCACGACTATGAATTGCTGACGTGTCATGTGACACGCCAACAATTAGTGCCACCTTGAGTCACGTCATCTGCCATGTGGATACACGTAAGCATTTAATGGCCAGGTTGGTGCCATCACTAACGAAGGGATTAACAAGTTACGTATTTTAAAGTTTAGATCCTCAACCGAAGCGTTTTGAAGTTCAGGGACCAATTTGTGAATTTGGGGTAAAGTTCAAGGACTTGACATGTAATTTTCTCATTTTTAAAATCGCATGCTAGCATGTGATCTTTGATTGAGGAACCATTGGACTTTAAATAGAAAGAATCAATCTTGCCATGATTCATTATTGAGGGGAATATTTTCAAGAAAATAAAAAGTCTAGGGACCTATGGGATATGAACTTTAGCTTAAGGACAATTTTGTAATTTCGCTTAATAAATGTAGATGATGCTCAAATTGTTTAGGTTCAATCATCATATCTAAAAGTTTTGCCTAGAAGATCCACCTTGGCTGGGCTGGGTCTACTATATAAGACTTAACCGGGTGAATCTAAATTTTCATCAAAATTGAATTCTAAAAACATGTCCGAATGGCAATTCTGACATTTATCGCACATATAAAAGCAGTTATTATAAATACAGAAATATAAAAATAAAAAAGTCAAATATACATCAAAATCAAATCAATAATTGATTTGATCTTAATATATAATTTATTTTCTAACACAAACCTTTTACCCTTGAACTTCGAGGGCACTTTCTGGAATTCATGGATATCCTTGACAAGTGAGATGCAAATGTATTATGTTAAAAAAAATGTTAACCGATTAAAATTAAAAAAAAAAAAGTAATGAACAAATTTTAAAACCACATGCTGGCAGGTGATCTTTAACTGAGGAACCAATGGACTTTAAATAGAAAGAATCAATCTTGTCCCTTTTCATTATTAAGCGAAAGTTTTTACGGAAAATAAAAAGTCTAGGGACCTATTTAGATATGAACTTTAGCTCACAAGCAATTTTGTAATTTCCCTAAATAAAAATATACGATGTTCAAATTGTTTAGGTTCAAACATCATATCTAGAGGTTTTGCCCAGAAGATCCACCTTGGCTAGGTTGGTTCTACGGAATAAGACTTAACTAGGTGAATCTAAAATTTTCATCAAAATCAAATTCCAAAACCTGTTCGAGTGACAGTGTAATACCAAAAATTCGGTATTAGAAAATTTTAAAAAGTTCTTTAATGTAATTCCAAAATGAATTGGGATTGTATTGATCATGTGATATTGAACAAAGACCTATGAACCTCATTTTGATAAGTGATATGACATATTGAGAAAAATGATATAATTTTGATGTTGTGGGTTGATATATTGAGTCATTAGGTCAACATGTCAAATCCCAAAAATAGGTTTCTGAGAGTGTGGTTTTGTATATCGATATGTTTGATACATTTGGTCGATATAATGGAACCCCGTTATAAATCTCTTGAGAGTGCAACTTTGTATATCATATGTCTAAAAACACCAAATTGATATATTGGATCTCTGTTATAGACTTTCTAAGAAGGTGATTTGATATATCGATATGTCTAAAGCACCAGATTGATATATTAGAACTCTATTACAGACTTTCTCAAAGAGTGATTTGGTATATCGGTATATCTAGTGGTTGGGTTGATATATTTGATCTTTGTAATGGGCGTCCTTAGAGTATAATTTAGTATATCGATATATCCCAATAGAATGTATCGATATTTGAGGCCTTTGTTATAACCATCTAAAGACTATGACTTACCGTATCGATATATACCGATTTATGTATCAATATATGCGAACTCGATCACAGCTTTCTGAAGTCATGACTGAGTGTATGGATACGCCATATGATATGTATCGATACGCAATAGTAAAAAAGACAATAAACCCATTTAAAATCTTTGATAAATGAATAGGCAAATTGGTAAATGCACAACCAACTACCATTTAACACTTACACACAAACTCATTCCCATTTTCCTCTCCCATTTCTCAAATCCAACACTCTCTCACTCTCTCTCCCCCTCTCTTGTTTGAAATCTCTCTCTCTCTCTTTCTTTCGTGAAATCAATCGAGCCTCTCCAAAACCTATAGATTCAAGTTCCAAACTCTCTAATAAATATCTAGGAAGTTGAATCTAGAGAGAGAAAACCTAGGGTTTAGTGAAATCTCAACTTGGGAATGAAATTGATGACACAAACAAAGGTAATACTTCTTTCTCATCCTGAATTTGGGTTCTTTTTTCTTTTTTCTTTTTTTTTACTTATTCAAAGGATTTGGCTTGAGATTTGGACGATGTGAATTTGGAGTTTAATTCTAGGGTTTAGAAATGTTGAAATTGGGAAATTATACGAATTGAAATGGTATGTAGTTGCAATTAGTGTGTGATTGATGGAATTAAAATATAGACTTATGGATTTTAGAGATCTAGGGATTGTGATGTGCTGGGAAAAAACTCATTTAACCCTAGCCCTATAAATGATTAAGTGATGAATTGGTATTGTTGACTTAGGTCTAAGACAATTGGAACCCAAAGAAAGATTATCACTTGAGTAAACCTCATTGTGGATTGAAATTAAGAGTTTTTACCCTCCCAAAAGAGTGAGTGGATGGCTATGTTGAGAATGAATGAGAAAATGATTTTAAATTTAGATTTGTGAAATGAAATTTGAAATAAACTTGAAATGGTTTTGAAATGCTTTGTGATTGTGATGTGTTCAAATTGAATTATTGACAAATTCATAACTCCTTTATTGAACATTGAATTGTTTACATCATGTTACGATGTAATTTTGATTTATGAATTTTGCTCTCTTATGTATATGAGCACAATCTATGAATGATAAAATGGATAGCCTTGTAACATGGTATTGGGACTATAGTCTATATTAAGTCTTCGACGGACTGAGCCATCGAGACGGCATAGTTAAGACTGGTATAAACTACAGTTTAGAGGTAGATGGGATGGAGAACCCCTCAAACTAGCGTGATGACGTGGTAACACCCTACGAAAACTCCAAGCCAACATCAAGGGTGGGGAAATGTTTATATGAAAAATTATATGAAAAGAAAAACTTTTGACGGATTCTACCAACGGCCATTAGTAGAATAGTGATTTCGGCAATACCAAAGAAAATTTGAATAGGGAAAAAAATGAAAATGGGTTGTCGATGAATAATGTATGAGTCATGGGAGATTTGTTCCAAAAATTTATTTTGTGCAAATGACTTTCATATTTGCATCGGAATATACTATGAGATATATGTTTAGCATTACAACCCTCACCCCTCATTCATGTTCAATATGTCATTGTACTTCATTCACTGAGTATTTTCAATACTCACTCCCCTCTTTCTAACTTGTCAGAGGAAGCTTAAATTGAAAATATAGACTTGGATTAGTACCGGCTGGAAGAAAACGTTTGGTAACTTTCAATATGTATTTGAGATGTAAATTTATTTTTGGGAATTGTGTTAAGTGAACCATGGAAGGAAATTTTTATACATCTCTTTTTATGTTGGGATTTGATAAATACTTACTCAATGATCTTAGGCAAACATTGGAAAATCCTTACTATTATGATGTAGAACTTTATTAAAATTGTTTAAAATTATTTTTACAAGGTAATTTATTTTTGTTGGGACATTTGGACTATATTGTGAATTTTGAAATACATTTTGAGTTTTTGTAAAATTTGTGTAAATTGCTTGGGAATTGATTGGATGGCCGGGAGGGTCTTGGAATGACTTAAATTTATTCATGAAATAATTTGGATATCGAAATATCTTGCGGTACCACAGGACATGGGTAGGGTTCACACGTGTTTTGGAGTAACGCGGTGGTTGTTATAAGCTCGATAGGAGAGTCGAGACATGATAATTCTATTGGTATCAGAGTATAGAATCATGATTTTAATTATTTAAAGGTTTGAATATTCCAAATGTCCCCAAGAGTTTCCCAAAGATTTTGAAAAAATTATCTATTTGAAATTTTGGAATCTAAAATATTTTTCAAGGAATGTTCAACAACCTTCTATGGATCTTAAGGATTAGGGCTCATATTATTTTTTGGGGGTTACGTACCTAGTCTGAGTCCTAACTTAGTAAGCTAAGGATAGTGTTTCTCTTCTTATAGGAAATCATGCTTCCTAGACGAAAGTTGAGGAATGTTAGTGAAACTCCTCCTTCTAAGCACAATGATAGATTGTCCTCGCATGCTTCATCTTCTTCTCTGGCTGCAACTAGCACTCCCATAGTCGGGATTCCTCCACTGTCACTCGATGTACTCAGGCAATGGACTAAGTGGTGGAATACCTATGACGCTTACCTCTAAGCCCCTCCTCAAATGTCAGTACCTCCTCCACCTAGCCTAATGATTCCACCTACCCCTCCGACAGTGCCAATTGCTCCTCCCACCTTAGTAATCACACCTACTAATCATCCAACCATCGAGTTATCTAAGTTGATCAGAAAATCTCGACAACTTGGATGTGTCACCTTCATGGGGACTAGTGATGCGATGGTGGCGAGGAACTAGATAAATCGGGTTTGGGAGACCGTGGCTGACATGAAACTCGATGATGAGTTAAAACTATTAATAACCGTAAAGTTGTTAGAGGAAAAATGAGTATGGTGGGATAACCTTAAGGAAAGATCCACCACGCCCATTTCTTAGAATGAGTTCCTTAGAGAATTTGATGACAAATATTACACTCGATTTTATCGAGACTTGAAGAGGAAAGAGTTCCTTCACCTTTGCCAAGGCAACAAGTCGGTAACGGAATATAAGATGGAGTTAAGGAGATTGTCCTCATTTGCCCCATAGTCGGTGACTTCCAAGGAGTACTTATACTTCAAGTTTGATAATGGCCAAAATTTATCCATTCGGGAGAAGATGTATGTAATCTCAGCCCATACTTACAAAGATGTCTTGGAATTGGCATTGAAAGCTGCAAAAATAGTTTAGGAAAGGGAAAAAACAAGAGAAGGGTAGTAGAAGAAGAGAAGATTTGAATCTGCATAAGGCCAAAGTTTAAAGCAAAGTAGGAGCACAGGCTCCTATGGGGGAGTCTCAGACACCAGATCTATTGGCACTCCACAAGGCCAACGAACGTCCCATCTTGGGACCCCCACACCTAGTATGGCCTCGGGAAGTAAATCGATGGGAAACAAGAAGGAGCAATGTAAGCATTACAGGAAGTTATATTTTAGTGCCTATCATAAACTCAAGAGGTGCTATCGATGTAGAAAGAAGGGCCATTTTTGCAACACTTATTCAGAGTTGGGACGGGGAGGTCAATCAAGTCGAAATCACCATAGTGGATCCACGGGAGGTCAAGACAATATCTCTACTCCCTCCCCTAATGTCACACCATGAACGAGGATGGGGAGCAACACAGTGGCTCCTCCAACTCAACATCCACAAACAAAGACTCAAACAAGGATATATGCAATGACAAATGAGGGTGCACAAAGCGATCTAAACATGGTCATAGGTAATTTCCCTAGAACTTGGATTTGATGACTTAGGAATTTTATGTAAACATTATGTGTTTATGTGTGCTTGATTGGATTTGGATTGCATATTAGTTATATTGTATGATAGTAAAGAAGGTTGAAAATGATTTTGATGTCTTAGAACAGTTGTGGTGGTATTGGAAGCTATGAGAAATAGAGACATAATTCTCTTGTCGTAATTTGTTAATAACACTACTGCTAATGTATTAAGAAACCATCAAAAAGAAAAAAGAAATAGACCATATTGATATTAATCTGCACTTCATCATACCCAAGTTTAATCATGTATGAATTTGTATTGTTAATAGAGGTACAAGAGTTGAATGGTTGAATTTCAATCTTGTTGGGTCAAGGATTTTGTGGAGATTTACATGATGTTATTTGTGGAGCACAATCTTAGGTTATATCTTGAATGTAGGTCCCGCCAAAGTCAAATCTTTTGAAGTTATTGTCATTCAGTTCATGATTATACTTATACATTGCCTACCCACGGGGATTCTGATGGTCATTGGTGGAGTTTTTGACATTATTCTTTTCATCCTTATAGCCATCCAATTTTGTATATGATCCCTTTTGAGTTATTCAAGGCATGCCATCCTTATTACGTGCTTTTTAAGGATCATAAATAATTTAATTTGTTCAAATATATTGCTTGGTACTTATAACATGTTGATTACAACATCATCTTTTGTAAGAAGATATAAAAATTGAAATAGATGATCTGTTAGTTATTTGGGACGAGATAAATATTGAGCTAGATTGTGTGGTATTAAAGCGATTGAAGCTATCCATTTATGTTAAGAGATTTATAGTTTCAACTAATGGATTCAACTCTCCAGATGTCATCGGAATAAAGGGATGCCCACGCTTTGAAACAAAATCTTTCCAGATTTAATAAGCAATACATCGTAAAACTTCGAAATATGGATGGAATCATTTATTTAATCTACTCTAGTGGTTAGATTTTTGTTTTGCATGTCAGTCTAGTTACTATTTACAGTTCCCCTTAAAGTTATACCATTAGAGACTTTAAATGGATTTGATAGACACAATCACATGTACTTTTTGGGGAAGGTATTACTTTGAACTATTCATAAAATAAGTAGTAAATGATAAATGCTTATAGTTGAAGGATGAAAGATCTTGGAGAATTCCTTTTTGAATCAAACTTAAATGAAGTTGGAGAGTTAGGATACCATCCCTGGACTACTAAAGGAGATCTTAAAATGATTCTATACCCTTATCAATGAAGTGGTAGGAAGAGGGATTCCATGAATATGATTGCTTTTCTAAGGTTTGCATCATTTTAATTGGATTGAATTCTCTTTAATAAGTGAGGAAGTTAATTGGTCTAATTTGACTTGGAACTTTGCAATTAATTGAGGAAAAATTGAAGGGAATTGGATTTTATAAAATATGAAGAAAAATGTGAGAGAGAATAAGTCATTCTCATAAATAAAAATGTGTGGAATCATTAAATTAGATTCAGAATTCTATTAATGTTTTGGGAGACTAGTCTCTAAAACCTTCTTTAGTGGAGAGTCTAAGAGATGCCTGGAAAACAATCTTTATCCTACAAATGATTAATAAAAAGACATTGGTCTTTAAAAAAAAAAAAAACAAAGAGAGGGAGAGAGAGAGAGAGAGAGAGATAGACGATAGTATCTTATGTTTTTACCTTTCATTTATGATTGTCGTCTCAATGTCATCTATCCATAATAGGGCAACCAACCAAAGCAAACATTACTTATACCTTCACTGCTTAATGTGCTATATAGAGGAGGTATATGGGTAGTTTAGAGTAGGATAAAACTATTATTGGAAAAAGTCATGGGTATTAAAGAGAGAAATGTATAATTCTATATATATATATATATATATATGTAAAGAGAAAATATATTAGATGAATAAGAATGTTTGGAAATTTATGGTCTATAGTAAGTGACATTCAAGTAGTCTAATTTTATTTTGAGTTTAGGGGAACCATTGGTAAGGAGTATAAAATATCGACGTTTGGTCTTAGTGAAACTGACTTTGGAAATAATTTGATAGTTGATCTATGTCCTAACTAATGTATTTGTGAGTTTCTTGCTAGATTCTTGGTTACTTTTCCTTCTGTTTTGGATGATACCTTCTTGCTTTATTGGAGTGTTTTTGTGAGTGGTGGAGAAGTTCTACATGTTGCTTAGACCTTTAGCAGGCTTATGCTTGGGGTGATGATTTCTATGTTAGTTTTAGGAGTATATGTTATCCGGAAGCACTCATTCTTCTATTCTTTTTATGGTATTATCATCTTGTATTAAACTTAATATTTAGTTAAAACCTAGAAGATTTAAGTAAGATTATTAATTTTGATCTTGAAACAATTATAATATACATGATGGTAGTTCTCTATTATTGGAAATTCATTGGCTTCAATATTATCCATGGACCTTGTGTGATTATATAAATTTTAGTTTATAAGGTGGTCTATATGAGCTATTGCTTCTAATAGAAATTTTCGAGTTATTATAAGGTGAGCAGAAACCAAAAAATGTGAAATTGGTAGAGGCATGGTATTCTTGAAGATATTTTCTTGAAAAGGAGTAATTTGGTTTCAAAAGTAGGAAAAACTTGTATACTTGCTATGTTGGCCATTTCAGGGTCCTTAAGAGGATAGGAATGGTGACCTACCATTTGGAATTATCTCGAATTTGGATAAAAAAACCATGATGTCTCCTATGTGTTTATATTGGAGAGATATTTGCCGGACCCTTAACATATTTTTTAGAGACTCTCCTGATTTAACTAAACAAGAACTTGAGCATCAAAACCCAACCAGCAACCATTCTTTATCAACAGGTAAAGAAGTTGAGAAGTAAAGAGATTCCTATAGTTAAGGTGCACTAGAAGAGCGACCAAGTTGAAGAAATGACTTGGGAACTCGAGAATGCCATGAGAATGCAATATCCATATCTTTTCGACATGTAAATTTTATTTAAATTTCAAGAACGAAGTTTTCTTTTTAGGGAATTAAGTTTGTAACACCGAAATTCGATGTTAGAAATTTTTATTAAGTTCTTTAATGTAATTCCGAAACAAATTGGGATTGTATTAGTCATGTGATATTGAACAAAGACCTATGAACCTCATTTTGATGAGTTGATATGACATATAGAGGAAAATGATACAGTTTTGATATTGTGGGTTGATATACTGAGTCATTGGGTCGATATGTCAAATCCCTAAAATAGGTTTCTGAGAGTATGATTTTGTATATCGATATGTTTGATATATTAGGTTGATATAATGGAACCTTGTTATAAACATTCTGAGAGTGTAACTTTATATATCGATATATCTAAAATCCCCGGGTGAATATGTTGGACCTCTGTTACAGACTTCTTGAGAGAGTGATTTGGTATATCGATATGTCTAAGAGCACTGGTTGATATATTAGACCTTTGTTATAGACTTCCTGAGAGAGTGAATAGGTATATCAATATGTCTAGTGGTTGGGTTGATATATTTGATCTCTGTAATGGACGTTCTGAGAGAATGATTTAACATATCGATATATCTCAATGGAATATATCGATATATGAGGCCTTTCTTATAACCATTCTGAGACTATGACCTAGCGTATCGATATATCCCGATTTATGTATTGATATACGTGAACTCTATCACAGCTTCCCGAAGTCATGACTGAGTGTATCGATATGCAATAGTAGAAAAGACAATAAACCTATTTAAAACTTTGATAAATGAAGGGCAAATTAGTAAATGCACAACCCATTACTATTTAACACCTACACACAAATCCATTCTCTCTTACTTTCTCCCCCTCTCTTGTTTAAAATCTCTCTCTCTCCCCTCTCTCCCCCCTCTCTCTCTCTCTTTCTTCCGTGATATCGATCGAGCCTCTCCAAAACCTGTAGATTCAAACTTTCAAACTCTCTAATAAACATCTAGGAAGTTGAATTTAGAGAGAGAACAAGGTTTTCTAGAGAAAGAAAACCTGGGGTTTGGTAAAATTTTAACTTGGAGATGAAATTGATGACACAAATAAAGGTAATACTTCTTTCTCATCTTGAATTTGAATTTATTTTACTTATTCAAACGATTAGGCTTTAGATTTGGGCGAGGTGAATTTGGAGTTTAATTCTAGGGTTTATGAATATTGAAATTGAAGAAAATTTATGAATTGAAATGGTATGTAGTTGCAACTAGTGTGTAATTGATAGAATTAAAATGTAGATTTATGAATTTTGGAGATCTAGGGGTTTATGATGTGCTGGGAAAAAACCCATTTAACCCTAACCCTATAAATGATTGAGTGATAAATTGGTATTGTTGACTTAAGTCTAAGGCAATTGGATCCAAAACAAAGATTATCACTTGAGTCAACCTTATTGTGGATTGAAATTGGGAGTGTTTACCCTCCCAATAAAGTGAGTGGATGGCTATGTTGAGAATGAATGTGAAAACGATTTTGAATTTGGATTTGAGAAGTGAAATTTGAAATGAACTTGAAATTGTTTTGAAGTACTTTGTGATTATGGTGTGCCCAAATTGAATTATTGATAAATCCATGACTCTTTTATTGAATATTGAATTGTTTGCATCATGTTACGATATAATTTTGATTTATGAATTATGAATTTGCTCTCTTATATATATGAGCACAATGTATGAATGATAAAATGGATAGCCTTATAACATGGTGGTGGGAAAAGACTACAATCTATGTTAAGTCTTTCACAAACCGAACCATCAGGGCAGCGTGATTAAGGCTATTATAAACTATAGCTTGGAGGTAGGTGGATGGAGAACCCCTCATGCTGGTCATGATGACATGATAGCACCTCACGAAAACTCCGAACCAATGCCAAAGGTGGGAAAATATTTATATAAAAAATTATAGGAAAATAAAAACCCTTTGGTAGATCTTACCAACGACCATTGATAGAATAGTGATTTCAGTAATCCCAAAAAAAAAATTGAAAAGGGAAACAAATGAAAACGAGTTGTCAATGAATAATGTCTGAGTCATGGGAGATTTGTTTCAAAAATTTATTTTGTACAAATGATTTTCATATTTGCATCGGAATATACTATGATATATGTATTTGGCATCACCACCCTCATCCTTCATTCATGTTCAATATGTCATTGCATTCTATTCACTGAGTATTTTCAGTACTCACTTCCCTCTCTCTAACTTTTCAGAGGAAACTTAAATTGAAAGCATAGACTTAGACTAATACCGGCTAGAAGAAATTTTATTTTTGGAAATTGTGTTGAGTGAACCATGTAAGGAAATTTTTATATCTCTTTTTATATTGAGATTTGATAAATACTTGCTCAATAATCTTAGGCAAGTATTGGAAAATCCTTACTAATATGATGTAGAATTTTATTGAAATTGTTTAAAATTATTTTTGCAAGGTATTTTGTTTTTGTTGGGACATTTGAACTATATTGTGAATTTCAAAATACATTTTAACCTTTTGTAAATTTTGTGTAAATTGCTTAGGAATTAATTGGATGGCCGGGAGGGTCTCGAAATGACTTAAATTTATTCATTAAATAATTTGGATATTGAAATGTCTTGCAGTATCACAGGACATGGAGTGGGGTTCACACGTGTTTTGAGGTAACGCAATAATTGTTATGACCTCAACAGAAGGGTCGGGGAGTGATAGACAGTTTGACATTTATCACAAATATAAAACAATTATTATAAATATAAAAATAGAAAAATAGAAAAAGTTAAATATATATCAAAATTAAATCAATAATTAATTTGATTTTGATATATAATATTTTTTTAACATATACCCTGCAACTCCAAGGATAGTTGCTCGAATTCATGTAGATCTCTGACAAGTGAGATGTAAATGTATTGTGTTTAAAAAAAAAGATTAAAAATTAACTTAAGAAATTCATAAAAAAAAATTAATGAACAATTTTTAAAATCACATGTTGGCACGTGATCTCTGAGCAAGGAATCGTCGGACTTTAAATAGAAAGAATAAATCTTGCCACTTTTCATTATTCCGGGGAAGTTTTTCAAGAAATTAAAAAATCTAGGGACCTATTGGGATATGAACTTTTGCAAGGACAATTTTGCAATTTCCCTTGATGAAAATTATTTGATGCTCAAATTGTTTAGGTTCAAACATCATATCTAAAATTTTTGCCTAGAAGATCCGCATTGGCTAGGTTGGTTCTACTATATAAGACTTAATCAGATGAATTTAAATTTTCATTAGAATCAAATTTTGAAACATATCCGAGTGTCAATTCTAACTTTTATAATAAATATAGAAATAATTATTATAAATATAAAAATATAAAAATAAAGAAAATCAAATATATATCAATATCAAATTAATAACTGATTTAATTTCGATAAATAGTTTATTTTCTAACACAACTTTTTACTTATAAATTTAGTTGCTAGAATTTATAGAGATCTAGTGAGATGCAAGTGTATCATGTGTAAAAAAAAAAAAAAAAAAAAAAAAAAAAAAAAAAAGAGTTTAACCAATTAAAAATTATTTTAAGAAATTCATAAAAAAAAGTTAATGAATAATTTTTAAAATCACATGCTAGCACGTGATCTTTGACCGACGAAACAATGGACTTTAAATAGAAAGAATCAATCTTGCCACTTTTCATTATTGAGGGGAAGTTTTTCAATAAAGTAAAAAGTCTAGGGACCTATTGGCATACAAACGTTAGTTCAGGCACAATTTTGCAATCTCCCTTAATAAAAGCATATGATGCTTTGTTTAGGTTCAACCATCATACCTAAAACCTCTGGATAATTGATGCAACCATCATCACTGGCTCTTGGATAATTGATGCAATGCAAGAGGCAAATATAATTAAAATCCAAGAGATAAATTTATTAATTTTTGGCAGTTAACAAGGCATAGAAATTATAAAAAAGAAAGTTTAAAAATAAAAAATAAAAAATAAAAAGCAGAGGTTTCATCATACAAAGAACCCATATCCAATATGAGACATGTTAGTTCCTTGTACGTTAAGGAATCAGGGTTAGTGACACAAAGGATTCTTCAACTTGTTATGCCTGAGGCAGAATGCTCTGATCCTACCTACACCATCTTCAAGAGATGATCGCTCAACTGCTTAGGTTAATCCGACCCAGTTTTTCATCCCTACCATGGTCCCTGTCCAAAATAAATAACTAAATAAGTTGGCGAGGAGTTGAGGTAACAAAACCCGGAAGGCAATGACAGATTCTTCTTTGGCAAGCTTTAGAGTGAAATCTATATCATTGTTGATGCCTTCAAGTAGTGACATGTTGAGCTTCACCTGAAAATGTTAATTCCCAATTTAAGAGAAATAGAAAATGGAAGTGAAAATGTTGGGGACACAAATGTGGTTATATCCTCTACCATAATAAACATGGATCCTTCTGGTTTATAGGGGTCCTTCATCCTACCACAACAGAAATTTGCAGCTTCCTTCATTATATTTCTTACTTTTGAGAAGAATTCCTCCTTTGTTCTCTCAAGGAATTGATGGAGTGCACCCTGCTTTATGAGGCATTTTCTTCTTTTAGGACATTGCAGCTATGTCATTGCCCTATATGAGGTAGAACAGAAAGACAAACCTTAACAAAAGTTACAGGGTCAGCTGATAGGTTGAGAAAGCTGAAAATGCAATCAACAATCTGAAACATACAAATTTGGCATAAATAAAATGTTTAGATGGGCAAATCAACAATGGCAATCAGGGATTTAGGCTTAGTTGTCTTAAGAGATGTGGAGTGGTAAGAATGCATACACCATGTTTTCAAAGATAACCATTTGGATCATTGAGCACAAACTAGCCAATTCTCCAGCCAGGAACTATCCATCTCTTTGATATAGATCCCACAATAACAACTGCAGCAATTGATCCAAATACCCCCATTGGCGCAAAAGGCTTACTTCCAAATGTCATGTGGGCATAAACTTCATCTGCAATCACCATGATACCAAGCTTCCTAGCCATCTGTCATGTGGGCTTACTTCCGAATGACAGACTTGGAGATGTTCATAAGCTGCTCGAGCTTCATAATATGGATAGCTCTTTCTTGGAAGCAAAATATCGGCACCGGGACCAGAGAGAACAGCTAATATAAATTCAGTGGCTAGTGAGCTACCAATTGTGATATAAGCATCATATGGCGATAACTTATATGGAAGATCTTTAGATAGGTGCTCTGCAACTGCCCTGCACACCCACATTGTGCGAGAATCCAATTCCAGGGTAATAAGAGCAAATTGATTAAGTATAACATTAATTGCATCCCTGAAATCCTAAGATTAAATCCCCAAAACTAATGACTAATATATTCAACAATGCCTTTATTCCTACATGTATATTGCAGTAAGACATCACATGTGGATGCGTATGTTCATAAAGAAACATCTTCCACTGTGTTTATAATGGGACTCATTTATGCAATATGTTGGCTTATGCCATATAAATAAATATCATATATCTTAAAAGATTCAAAAACCCAAAAGCATAGGATTTTCTATTGTTCACTGTCGACGATCAATCACTTTTGGAAGTAAATGATTGCGACAGAAACCGCAAATAAATCAAGTCGGATAATATTTAAATTCGTTTATTTTATGAATGAGAAGAGACTGTTTCTAAACAAGCCTAAACATAATATACACAAATATAGAGCAGAGTTGTAGAAAATAGACCAAAGAGAACAGAAATTGGAGACAGCAAATTCTTTCGGGATATACAAAAAAAAAAAAAAAAAAAAAAAAAATTCGAGACAGCAAAATGTCAAATTTCTTCCAAAAACATAAAAGATTTTTTGTGAATTCCTTTATTGCTAATGATGAGAAAATCTAAAATGGTTTTCATCAATCATAAATAGAAAAGATCTATTAGGCACAAAAAAACATCGACAATTTATGTTAATGGGTACATTGTGTTTGTTTGACTCTAATAATAGGCAAAATTTCTGTTTTCTTTTTAAAATCCCAAGTGCCCATCTTTTTTATCCTTAAATACAATTGAAATTCAAGATTTCCCTCCAATTAATTCTTCTGACAAATCTTTTTTTCCCCCAATATTGGACAAAAGTCCATCCTTTATTTATATATTACAAACGATAACTAACACCAAAGATTTGTGGGAATTAGGGAAAGCTGGAATATATTGAGATTTATAAGACAATATTGAGATTTATAATTTTTATTTTATTTGTATTGTATTTTAAATATTATTATCTGAAATTAAAGCCATTCACACCAACTAAAGTTGAATATTTGAGAGAAAGAGGGAGAGATATAGTTGGGTTTTTTTTTTTTTTTTTTTAAGGGAGAGGCCTAGAGGGGTTAAGAAATTTGATTTTTTATTTTTTTTTCTCTATAGATGAAAAAAAAATTTGAAAAGTTGAACATTTTTAGAGTGAAAGAAAATTTAAATATATATATATATAGGTTTTTTAGGAAGAGAAATACTAAAATTAAATATTTTGAGAAAAAAATTTAGTAAGATACAAAACAATTAATAACACTTTTTTTCACTAATTTAAACTTTTGAAAGAAGAGTAGCTACACAAAATATAAAAGTTTAATTCCTTTTAAAAGTTTAAACTAATGGAAAAAAAATGTATTATTAATTTTTTTATATTTCACTCCCCACAAATATTGGATATTTTTATCCAATCACGTGAATTTTTATATGAAGTGAAATGAGATTTGGCATCATTTTAACTCAAAACCTCCTAGTTTAATATCATTGATAGCTATACAAAATATAAGATAATAATAAGGTGAAAAATTCTGAATTCAAATCATATCAAATCATTTTATCCAATAACATGGGACTTTTAAATGGATGGAAAGGATGCTTGACATAATTTGAATTTGGGACGGGAAAAGATGGTTTAAAATAATTTGAATTCAGAAACTCAACTCTCCCTTGTACTTCCACAAAATATAACCTAGGTTGCACGAAAATGGGAATGGGAAATGAAACGGATACAAAACAATACGAGCAAACTACATTTTGTAAGAATATAGAAAACAAAAACATGAACAAACATGTAAATATAAAAAATATAAAGTTTTTTATATAAATATTAATTATTTCATGAAAACAATAAAATAACTATATTTTATAATAAAAATCTAAAATAATCATATATGTAATTATTAATCATAAAATTAATAACATAAAAATGAAAATTATAACTAAATAAACAAATAATTCATTAAATATAGAAAAATACGTAAATATAAAAAATATAAGGATTTTGTGTAAATATTAATTAATTTAATATGTGAAAACATTTAAAAACATTTCGGAAACAGGAAAATGTTAGTGTTGAGAAATTTCCGTACATTATAAATATAACATAGCATGATTCGAAAGTTTTGAGTCAAATTATGTCAAATCCCTTAAATCCTATGTAGTTAGATAAACTAGTCAACACGTAAGAAGAATTATTAAGATACAAAATAATTAATATTTTTTTTTACTAACTTAATCTTTTGAAAAAGATTGTAATTACACAAAATATAAGTGTCAGAGAAAAAATTGAAAAGTCATATTTTTCTAGAAAAAAAAAATAAAGATGAAAAGTTGATACATATATATATTTTACGAAGACGGGTGATAGTTATTCATAATATGCAATTATAAGGATTATAGTTAAGATACTCTAGTTTCAAAATATTGAATTTAAGTAGCAATTTATTGAAACTTATATCTTTTTAAAAATTAAGTATTTAAAGGAAAGATTTGGATTTGGGTTCCAAATCTATATTCTTAAATAAGAAGATTTGTCCGTCCCTTCAAGTGAAGTCTGAAGATAGTTATACTTTTCACCCATTTCTTTTAAGTTGGGTAGACAGATAGTTTGTCAAACGAATTAGAGTTCATAATTTTACTCTAGGACTAAGCATGAAAAATATATGAAAGAAAATTATACATAAGAGAGTTTTCCTCATAGAATAACCAAAGGTTCATTCTCAAGGGATTCTTCCACTAGTGAAATGTAAGGTTATAGACTAATGATATATCAATGCATCTTACTATTGCTATACGTTCACAGAATGCTTTGATCCTCGCAACCATCAATGGAAGGGACCTAGGTTCCCTTTGAGCTATCATGCGTGATTCGGGCCGGGCCATCTTAGAATTTTACTCATAACCAAAAAGCCTAATCTAACTTAAAATGCTATCCTAGTAATAATAGGCCCAAACCTAACAGGGTTGAAAAGATAGGTTAGCCCCAACCATCACTTTTCCACCATTCCCATGCCAAACATTCGAATCTTACCCCCAGGATGTGCCCTGCCCAAGAAGATATGATGCAGGAGATGCATTGATAGGTTAGGCAATCGGAATGGCATGGAATTCAAACTCATGATGGGACTTCGCATTAACACACCCATCACGCCTACTATCTGGGACGACGCGCTTCATGATGTAGGCCAACCATGCCATAAAAATGGCAAAAGGAAAAGGGGAGGCACAGCAGATCAATTATAAATGAAAGAATCTCCCCTACAATTAATCATATTCTCATCTACTTGGAGAGACAGAAATTTCTAAATCTCAGTTGGAGGCCAACTGAATAGCTACCAAATAGAAGAAAACCACTCCCTACTTTAACAGAACAAGTATATATCATCATGCCCACTTCCAAAAAGCTAGGTTAGTTATACATTTTATAGCGCAATATCTTAATCAAATTGATGGTGTCAAGAAATAACAGCTGAAGATGTCATAAGTGCCATATTCTTAGATCAACCAAAGTAGTCAAGTGTTAACTTCAATGTCTTACCAGGTAGAATAATGACAAATTCTTCTTTGGCAAGCTTGAGACAGAAGTCCATATCATTGTCAATGTCTTCAAGTAGTGAAAGGTTTAGTTTGACCTGAATAAAGACAATTCATGATTTAAGGGAAAAAAGGACCCTCAAAGTAACAATTGCCACACAAAATAACACATAATAAATGTTTTCACCATAATAAACATAGATCCTTCTGGTTTATAGGGGCAATAGATGGATGGAAATTCCTTAAACCTGTCATAACAGATGTTTGCTGCTTCCCTCATTACACCTTTTATCTTTGAGAAGAAGTCCTCTGTCTTCTCAAGGATTTGAGGAAATGCCCCATGTAGGAACCACGAGAGCATCAAGTATATCAAGAAGATAGTTGAGAAAATTGCAAAGATATGGATGCTGGGATGGGCTAACATTTATAAGGCTGAAGAGAAACAAACCTGAACAAAAGTTACAGGGTCGGCTGATGCATCGAGATAGCCAACAATGCAGTTTATGATCTGAAATCAGAAATGACGACACATTCAGACCTTACTCTAAAGAGATTATCATTCTGAATTCTATGATAAGTTATAAAGAATACAAATAGAAAGCAAAACAAAATAGAAAACACTATGAGAACAGAAGACTGCCCCATGTCTTCATTATGAAATGGGATTAGGAAATAATTGTTCAGGTATATCCTACAAAGTCCATAGAGTTCTACGCGGTGCTTGCAATCAGAATGTAGGGCACTGAAGAAGCCAAAATAATAGCATTTTCCAATAGAATAGATTGTTTCATCCCATTTCATGATTAATATACATAAAGTGCCAAAAGAAAGAATAATAGTACATACACCGGATTTTCTAAGGATGCCTTTTGGTTCATTTGTGACCAGCCAACCAATTCTCAGCCAGGAACTATCCATCTCTTTGATATAGATCCTACAGCAACCACTGGCACAATCATTCCAAATAACCCAACGGGCACAAAAGGCTTATTTCCAAATGTCAGATGATCATAAACTTCATCTGCAATTACTATGATTCCGAGCTTCTTAGCCAACTTTGCAACCTACCAAATCAACAAAAGCACCAAAATTCATCATCCAAGACCCTCAAACCAAACTCCAATTTATGTAGCATATATATCATAGAAAATGTGGGGCATGTACCAAGGATAAATCTCACCTTTTCCAAGTGTTCATAAGAGTAGACACAGCCACAAGGATTGCCAGGACTAATGATCAACATAGCAACAGTATTTTCATCAGAAAGAGCTTCGACTGAATCAAGATCAATCTCCCAACCTTTCTCTGGGAGAAGATCAAAATGACAAACTTCAAGATGCTCAAGAGCTGCCCACGCTTCATCGTAAGGATAGCCCACTCTTGAAAGCAACACATTGGCGCTAGGACTGGAGAGAACAGCTAGCATGATTTCCATGGCTTGTATGCAGCCAATTGTCATATAAACGTCATCAAGCACAGAGAACATTACATGTATATAACATTAAAAAAAAGGGGGGGAGGGAGGGAGAGGGGGAGAGAGAGAGAGAGAGATAAGTGGGGGCAAACTCGTGAAACATAGAGATAGCAATACCAAGAAATTAACTAAGGTATCAAATCCCAAAAGCTGAAAACTTAAATACGACACCAGAAAACAAAGTTTAGTACATGTTATCGCAATTAACCTTAAATTCGAACTATATGTTGGGACACATACATATAAATAATTTGAAACCAAAATTTTGGTTCTTTTACTATAATTAAAATTATGAACACCGGCAACACGAGAAAATTATATTAGTGGAGACAAAACAATATGTTACAAATAATGGGAATATTCATTATAATTTTTTAAATAAACAATATTGTAAATAATTTTAATGGTATTTTTTAGATTTTAGCTGTAAATTTATGATTTTGATCAGTATTTTTATAATCTTTGGTAGCATTTTTAAAATTATCTATTAAAAATACACACAAATTTTTTTTCTAAAATTTTAGAGGTGATTGCACCCCTGAGTGCCTTTGACAACTGATGAATAACTATATCTTTCATATTAGAGAATATGATTTAATTAATCACAAGGTAAATGCCCCAAAAGAATGGATATTGATATATTTATGGACCAACAAAATAAGCACAATCAAAAGAGAAATAAATAGCAACGTTGTAGGAAAATAAAAGAGAGTGGACCTACTAGCAGGGAGAATACCAATGGTGGAACTATAACAGTGGAACTTAGCTGATCGAACAGTGTCAACAATGGCATCTTCAGCAATACAAGTGGTTCTAAAACAAGGAAAATGGGAAGTGCAAATCAGACAGGCTAGCTTTTGTCTCTTTCATTTAAAACGTCACTGCTTGATCATGCACAACTGACAAGAAAGTAATTTATATGCCTAGGTACCCACAAGTCCTTCATCCACATTTCTGCCCGTGAGACTGGATGCTCAAGTGCAGGTACTCTTCCTCAATCCATGCGCATTGAGATTTTTGGGGCCCATCATTATAAATGCTTGATTTTCTGGTGATCCACAACATCAGGAATATACTAGAAAGCGTAATGTTTCCTGTTCCATTATCTTGAGACTCAATGGACTTTCAAAACAGGAACCCACCAAGTTTGGGAGTCATAGTTCCTCAAAAAATATCTTCTATTCAGTCTAATATCACACAGAGTTGCACCCACAAATTGATCGTTTGACATGTAGGAGAAAGCATTTTCCCAATAACACTGCCCTGCCATTTTGGGTGGAGAGAGTTTCTTTTGGCTCCAAGGACCTCAATAAGGCTATTAACATAAGATGATTCGCCCAAACCCTTGTTCATACATAGGTCTAATCCAACCTAATTCATCAGCACAAATTTCCTTAAGTCATTAATCCTCATTTGAGCCACTCCTAGAGCAATTCAGCTTCCTTGTACAAGCCTCTACTCCGAGCCAACAACCCTTCCCTCATCATACTTGCAAACTTTTCCCTAATATCTACAAGAGGGTCTTTCTGTGCAAGTTGCCGACTAGCATAAGCTTCCCTAAGCACAACAGTTTGAGTGTCATTTTTCTTGGATATGTAGAATATGCCAGGATGACGCTCAAATACCTTCGTGAATTTCTGGGGTAGGGACAGTGGTTTTCGAAGGTTGCTCACATTCCTGCGTTCAGTTTTCTTCAGCACAGTGAGATGGAGCAGCTCATGAAAGACTCCCACAATTCTCTTCTCGGATACATCTGTACGAGGATCCAAATGGGAGGCATCTGAATATGGAGAGGTATAAGGGAGTTTCTGCCACTCTTGTAACCATGCCATGCACTTCTTCTTTAAACCAAAACCCCTAGTGAAGCTAATAGGAAAAGCTAAGCCATCATTTGTTGCTTCTGTTTCTTGTGAACCCGCGTTCTTCTGCAATTGGGAGACAGCAAGGCGATCATCCCAAGATAGGAGTTTCAAGCCAACACGGTCATCAGGGAGTTGCACTAAAGAGAAAAGATCTGGGTTGTTCGGAATCAATGACTGCTGATAATCATAAGGCAAACCGAGATCCCATTTTAGTTGGTCAATCGTTTGCACAGGAAGCATCCTTTCCCTGGTGAGCATAAGCAGCTTGCAAAGCCTGTCAAGTAGATACTTCTGATTGCATTGGAGGGTGTTTACCTCTTCTTGGTAGAGACTGAAGGCCTCTGGAGTCAAGCAGTACCAGGGGACACGAGTGCCTCCACTGTCAAGGTTATAGGTTTCATAGAAGATATTAGGATATCTCCTGACAAATGTGCTGAGCTTAAGGTCATTGGGGAGGCCAAGTAACCTTCGATGACCAGAGAGATGGTACACAGGAAGGCAACCACGATTGATAATAGAAACAAGGATGGAGGCTGCTCTGACCTCCCTCTCACCTGCCACAACTTCATCAAGTACTTTATCTTTCACCCACTTCAATTTTACATTTACAAGGCTAAATTTTTGCTGGTGATTAAATCCTCTGCAATATCCATGTTGGGAATAAAAGTGTCCTGTTCTAGTTAATAACCAGAAAACCATCTCTACTTGATCATGATAAAGTAGGAGCTTCCTTTCACAGAAAACTACCACAAATTAAATCTGCATACAGATGACCTCTTTTGCCATCCAGAATTTCCCACTTTTGCTTCAAATTACAGAACTGCAGAAAACCACATTTTCGATGAGGGTGGCTTTAGGAAAAGGAGCAAAAAAGAAATGACTTCAGGCAAACATCTATCCATAAGCAAGTCCTGAAAAATGCAACAAACATAAGAAAATAACCATGCAAATTTGAAGCAGACTGAGCTAGTTTCCCCATTTTTTGCAGTCAACAAACAAATTACAAATGCCATACAATATATTGCAGAGGCATGTATAGACCTAAATACTTGAGAAACAAAATCTAAGCCAAAAATTTCTTGGTTAACACCATGTATCATTGCCGAATCAAGTATTCCTTAAAATTAGAAGTCCAGAAGAAAGGCAGCAGCAACAATCGGACCGGACTGGTAGAAGACCCCAAACTCGTGAGATTTGAAAACGGCTCAGTCTTGAATCAGATATAAGTATTCAAAGGTAGGAAGACAAAAACATGTCACAAGCACCAGAAGCATTTAAAGTGAAACCATTCAACATAGTAGCATGAAGCATCAATCAAGACTTCCAACCTGAGAAACTACCATGAAGCATCAACCAAGACTTCCAAACCGAGAAACTAACTCAAGCACTCAAGCATTAAATTTATGATACTGGATACAACTATTGAATCTGCTTGAGTAAACAATTTTTCACCAAAAACTTGCTAATGCATAATAGGGAAATTAGACAAACAATGTAGACCACAAAATCTCTCTTAATCTCATCATCTGAACACTTATAATCCCTTAAACTCATAAATGATCCTAGCCAACTATATGTAACATTATCCCCCATTTTATTTTACAAAAACAACCATTACAAAATGGGCAATAGTATAAATTATCACATAGTAGGGCACTCTCAACTTCACCTATCAGTTAGATAAGACAGAGTCAAATTATGTACACAATTATATGAAAATTAGCCTTATGTAAGACACCTCTCTTGATATATCATCAAATAAATCACCACTACACAAAACTAACTGCAAAAAAATCAAACATAAATCTCATCAGCACAATTAACGACAAAAACAAAACATTTCCAACTTCCTTGTCATCTACCATTGCATTCACATAACTACCACATCTACAGACAATCAAATAATCAAACAACTAACAAGATACATAGATCAAACGTAGAAGCATTTCCATCACATAATCCCGATCTACAGCTCAGATCAACGAATCGGCTAATCAAACCCCCCCCCCCCCAAAAAAAAAAGGACACTAGACAAAGTAACTACAAATTAACAAATCCTACTAATTGTGCGACAAATCCCCACATAAACACTACCAGAATTCTGACGACAAATGGATACGAATATTGCAAAATAAACCTTCATTAACAAAAATAAACCCTGGGACACTCAAATTATAGATCTAATCAAGTGTATGACAAAACCCCAGATAAACCCTACTAGAATTCTGACAAGAAATGGATTTGAATTTTGCAAAATAAAGCTTAAAGGTAAAACCATAGGAAACCCAGATTTCAATTCATCAGTACAGTTCATTAATTACATCACAAGAAGATTGAACAGAATATAAGATATGAAGAAGCAAAAATTCACGAAAGAAATGCTTCGAATTCGAAGAGAACTTACCAGAAAATTGGTGTTTAATTCTCGCCCAAAAAGTTGAGGATTAGGGGAAAAAGAAAAAATTAGGGCATAAAACGGTGAATCGCACCATAAATTCCCCCCCCCCTTTCTATTATTGCCGCGACGTCGTTCAAATGGCTCTACGACATAGGCTCTGGGCTTGGGCACGAATCAGGTCCAAACAAACGAAGGTTGGCTTACAAAGAGCACCTGGAAGCAGAACGAGAAAAGATTCGGGGGCGTACAGAACGGATTTTCAGCATTTTCCGAAGAAAATAAAAGGAGACCTGAGCAAATCTTTAGAAAGGGCTTGGGACATTTGGCCAAGTTAAGATGGATAACAAGACATGATAGAAATCCCAAATCCCAAAGATGTTCAAATGATCGATCAAGTCTTACATTATTAAATATTTAGAGGAATCCGTCAATATTTAGAGGAAGAGAACTGCATTGAGTTTCTCCCGATAGGGAGGAGGGGAATGTATTTGAGATATTGAAATTCAACGGAAATGCAATTAGAAAAATAGAAATAAATATGAAATAATAAAAAAATGATATTTTATAAAAATAAATAAAAATATAAATATGTAGAAATATGTAAAAATAAAAATTATAAAGATTTTTATATAAATATAATTTATGTTATTGAAATGATAGAATTTTATAATAAAAAAAAATAATCAATATAATATTAATCATAAAATAAATAAAATAAAAAATTATAATTATTATTAAATAAATCATTAATCATAAAATTGTATAAATATAAAAAAAAATTAAAAATTTTTATATAAATATTAATTAATTTTATGTGTCGGAAAGTTTTAAAAATGGTTTAAAAATAAAAAAGTTAGTATTGAATCATTTTTGGGCATCCGAGACGAGACAAGACTTTTTGAGTGTAAGAGAGGAAATGAGGGTTTGCTAAATAAATAAATGTTCTTCACTGTCTTTATGATGGGACTCTTTTATACAATTTGTTGGTTTATGTCATATAAATAAATATCATATACGTTACAAAATTCAAAAACTCAAAAGCATAGGATTCTGACATTTGTGGTCTGAGCCCAACTAAGCCCACAAACTCCCAGTTAAATAGGCGGATTGGGCTTTCAGAGGTGCCTAGAATCATGCACATGGTTTCAAGTAACTTTAATTTATGAGACCAATGCGCTTTAATCCACTTAAACAAAATTTTAAATTTAAATTTTAAAAATAAAATAAAAATTAAAAACTGAAACAGTTTATCTCTTAATGGACTCGACAATTAACTTCAATCAGAATAGTCTATACTAATAAATATTAATTATCCGATACCAATTAGTCAAACACAAAAAAAATAAATAAATTCGTGAGTCTTTCAAATAATTGATGCAATGCAAGAGGCAAATATAATTAAAATCCAAGAGATAAATTTATTAAGTTTTGGTAGTTAACAAGGCATAGAAATTATAAATAGAAAGTTCAAAAAAAAAAAAAATGGCAGAGGTTTCATCATACAAAGAACCCATATCCAATACGAGACATGTTAGTTCCTTCTACATTGTGGAGTTAGGGTTTGTGACCCAATGGATTCTTCAATTTGCTATGCCTTGTGCAGAATGCTCTGATCCTACCAATACCATCTCCAAATGTTCATAGGAGTAAACACAACCACAAGGATTGCCAAGTTTGATGATAACCATGACAACAGTATTTTCATCAGCAAGAGCTTGGCAAAATCTAGATCAGCTTCCCAACCTTTTATCTGGGAGAAGATCAAAACGATAAACATGGAGATGGTTAAAAGCTGCTCGAGCTTCATAATATGGATAGATCGGTCTTGGAAGCAAAATATTGACACCGGGACTAGAGAGAACAGCTAATATAATTTCAGTGGCTTGTAAGCAGCTAATTGTGATATAAACATCATCTGGCGATAACTTATATGGAAGATCTTTAGATAGGTGCTCTGCAACTGCCCTGCACACCCACATTGTACAAGAATCCAATTCCACGGTATTAAGAATAAATTGATTAAGTATATGATTAACTGCATTATTGAAATCCTAAGATTAAATCCCCAATGTTAATGACTAAAATATTTCAATAATGCCTTGAATCCTACCTGTTTATTGCAGTAAAACTTCACATGTGGATGCGTATGTTCGTACAGAAACATCTTCCGCTGTGTTTATAATGGGACTCATTTATGCAATATGATGGGTAATGCCATATAAATAAATATCATATATCTTAGAAGATTCAAAAACCCAAGAGCGTAGGATTTTCTATTGCCCACTGTCGAATTAGTACGATAATATAACAACCGAGGCATCTGGTGTTAAGAGAGATAATCAATCGTTGTTGGAAGTAAATGACTACGACAAAAACTGCAAATAAATAGTCAGATAATATTTAAATTTGTTTATTTTTTGAATCAGAAGAGACTGTTTCTAAACAAGTCTAAACAAAATATATACAAATGTAGAGCAGGGTTGCAGAAAATAGACCTTTTAGCAGGGAGAAGGCCGACAGTGGAGCTATAACTATAGAATTTGGCAGATCAAACGGAGTCAACAATGGCATCTTTAGCCATGGGAGAGGTTCTATGGGAAGGGAAAGAAGAAAGGTCTCCATAACCGAGAGCAATGACTAGTTTCTCATCAAAGAGATTTGGGTTTAACACTACAACATCACATACATCTCTCATGGACCCAGCTGAAGCATCGTTCAGCTCTTGCCTGCCTTTGAATCTCCACTTCACCACTCCATTCTCCATTATACTATTATTCATAGAGAGAGAGAGAGAGAGGTTGTTGCTGGGGGTGTTAGAGAGGAACGGATTTGTAACCTTTCTTTCTATGCTAGGGAACAAAAGATAAAACAATAAGAGGAGAGTTACAATAAAACGCAATTCAAAAAGAGAAGCTCTATAATGCTATGGGTAATTTATAACAAGATAGAATAAAATAAATAAAGAAAAATGTGAAATTATTAAAATGGTTAAGTTTAGAGCCGGATCACAAATTTGAAACTTCTTATACAACTATGGGTAATTTAAGAGGTAAGAATTAAATAACACAAAATTTATTAAAACATTAAGATTTAATTATTTTATAAAATTATTATCATTTGCTCTGTATTTTCATTATTCAAAACAATTTATGTTATCTAATTGTCGAATTATCTGTTGATTTTATACATATTATATTATTTGCTTTTTTGCATATTACATTCACTATTTAGCAAAATTCGTGTTAGTCGACGAAACATCAATCCGGCTATATACGTTCCTACATTATTTATCTTTCCATCTCTAAATACTGTTAGGTTATTACACTTTGATCGGATGATTTGTCTAACTTCTCTAATGTCTCTGTAATTATTGAATTTTGATTAGATGAATTGTCTAACTTCTCTAACTCCTCTTTGATCATTGCACTTTGATTGGAAAAATTGTCTAACTTATTTAGCAACTTTCAATCATTGTATTCTGATTGAACATTATGTTTATTTTTCATTAATTACCTTGTCCTTTATATGATATTGTGTTTACATATATTTGATAACTCACTTTGACTAACCCCCAAATTATCTTATATTTATTGCATTTATGTATCTCTTATCTTTTAACATATCCATTTTGGCTAACCCCCAAATCATCTATAAATTTTTTCTTTAAATATAAATAAATAACTATTAGGAGAATGAAAGACACTCTACTAGCAATTTTATAAGCTCAATAAGCTCAATAATTTTGGCCAGCACCATAAGTACAAGCCTTGGTCTCAAGACCCACTGCTTGGGATAAATCAAAGCATTGATAGTTCATAAGTTTATGTGCAGCTGCTTTCCATTCAGAAAATGTAAGCTTGGCTGGCCAATGCCACAATAATAACTAACATCAAGTTTATTAAGCTTGAATACGCTAACACCATAATATATATTTAGGGTTTTTTTTTTGTGGATTTATTGAATTACATGGGGTATGAAACATTAAGTACATCATGTTCATCGTGTGTTTATTCTTACAGTTGGATATGCCCACGTGGGGCAGTTACAACATTTGATTTTTGAAATTCAAATGAGGGGTATTGGGTAGTTACCCATTATCCCACTCCCCTTATTTCTCTCTAGAGAACTCCTACGGGAGAAAATGAAGACTAATTGCAATTTTGAAGATTGTAGTGAAAGAGATATTTTTCCTTTCTTTTGAGAGAGAATTAATTGTTGTGGGAACAATTAATTTTAAGGGTTTTTTTTCAATCGTTTACAAATCACTAGGTTAAAGGGTTAGATCGTTGTGGTATTACGGTGATAGTTCAATTACTGTGACTATCATCTCGACTTCGAGAATTCGCATTGGGAGTTCGCGGTTCTGAAAATTTTCTGCATCACCGATTGAGGTATATCACGAATTCAAACTTTTACGATTCTAAAATTTATTTATTGCTTCCGCTGCGTGTATGTGTCACGAAATATTTCTAACATTGGTATCAGAATCTGTTAGAAATATTTTTAAATAATTTTTCGGAATAAAATTTGAGTATAAAAATATAAGGTATAAAATTTGGGTTCCGGATCAGGATGAGTTTCGTGAATCCAATTATACCACTGTGTTACCCAAATCACGTAGAACACGAAAATAATTTTTTCGTAATTTTATGAATACGTTTAGACCAAAAAAATTCCTGTTGAAGCATTCGGTCGTGAATAGTGACCGAATCCTTCAACCCCAGATTTGACAAGATTTAGGTTAAATCGGTTCATAAAAATGGTAGATCTGTGTTTGTATCTGTTAGATCTACATTTTGATATATATATATATTGCATGCATTCTATACCGGAATGTGAGATTTCTGGAAAATGGGTCGGAGAAACCCGAATTGCAGATATTCGGGCGAAGAAGAAGAAGGCGCGTAAGAGACACGCGCGAGGAGGCGCGTGTCACCCAGCAGGCTGGCGCATGCAACACACGCCCGAGAAAGGCGCGTCGGTGCACAGCGCCTAGGAGTGTGCATCTCACGCGTGCGTAGCGCGTGAGATGTCGGGTCTGGCCGGGTCAGACCCAACCAGTTCAGATCCGACCTGAACCGGGGATTTGGACCGGGTTCCGGGTCCCGACCCGCGTCCGGATCCAGATCCAGCCCAGGGACGCAATCACGCGCGTGCAGGCGTGTCGCTCACGCGCCCACGCGTCAGGCTCGTCTGCGGACGCGCATCGGGCGCGTGCAGGCGCGTGCCTGACGCGCTGCGAGTCCTGCACGCGCCCAGGCACCTTCCCGGCATGTGTGGGCGCGTGAGACACGCCGCCGGGGTCCTGGCGGCTCGTGAACTCTCCCGGCGGCGCGTAGGTCATCCTAAAATTGGATTTTTCTGATTTTCTGATGGTTTTGTGATAAAAAATTACTAATTGTGGGTTTTTATGTACTGAATCCTATTTCGAATGGTGAGATGCAATCCCGGATTGTGGTGTATGGTGTCCGTTGACTTATACGCTCATCTTGATATCTGTATTCGAGTCATTTTGGTTTTGATGAATCGTAGGGTACATAAAATTGTGAACTAAGCATCAATATGTCACTAATGTCTTTTTTTCTATGTGACAGAGACATGACTGCAACGAAAACTATCGTTCTAGATCTCGTAAAGGGAGATAAGCTGAACGGTGACAACTATGATATTTGGTACCGGAAGGTTCAGTTTGTCTTCGAGGAACAAGAGATCGGGGAAGTTCTTAAAAACGAGATGGTGAACCCCAGGGAGAGTACCACAGCACAAGCACGACGGGATCAGGATGTGTATCGTGCTTGAAAAAAGAAGGATGACCAAGCGAGAGTGATCCTTCTTAGCAGCATGCACGATGAGCTGATTCCGATCTACGAGCAGTATCCTACTGCACAGTCAATCTGGCATGCTCTGAGAGAGCACTATGGCACCCCGTCAGCTCCTAAGTTGAGGATGCTGACCTATAAATTCATCACGTACAAGAAGAGACACGATCATACCATGAAACGACATTTAATGCATATGTCGAGTATGATCACCTCTCTAAAGAATATGGGAGAGCCGATGTCTGATGAGCTTCAGGTAATGGGTGTGATCCAGTCCTTGCCTGACTCTTGGGATGTGGTTAAGACCTATCTCACGCACACCGAGAGTATTTATACTTTCATAGACGTGAGTAGGCATTGTGAGCTCGAGGAGGAGCGTCAGGAGGTGACTAGGTCTTCTTCTGCTCATGCTAACATTGCGGAGTCGAGTAAGGGCTCCTGAGGAGTAAAGCGCAAGTGGCGCAAACATGAGAAGAAGGCCAAGGGCCAAGGTAAGAAGAAGCAATCTTCCAAGACCGACGACAGAGGACAGAAACACAAGAAGAAGGAGCTCGATAAGCGTAAGGTCCAATGCTACGTGTGTGGCAAGACTGGGCATTTCGCACGCGAGTGTGGCGAGTGAAAGGTAAGTCCTTCTTCTTTACATGGTTTGAGTTACGTGTCATCTAGTGTGATGCTTGCTAACTCTTCTCCTTTGTGGATTGTAGACTCAGGAGCCACGGACCATGTAGCTCGCGACAGGTATGCATACGTGGAGTTCCGTCGTTTGAGTCCCCAGGCGAGGAGGCTATACGTGGAGAATTGAGCATTTATTGAAGTGAAAGGGATTGGCACTTGCAAGCTATTGCTGCGAAGTGATCAAGTCTTATATCTTCATGACGTTTTGTATGCTCCTGAGATTAGGCGGAATCTAGTATCTGTCCAATGTTTAGATTTGTTAGGATATTCTGTACTTTTGGGAAACTCTAGAGTTTCCATTTCTTATGACAGTACTTTAATATGTTCTGGTTTAGTCCATGTGGGACTTTATGTACTGGATATGATTTTCTTTTGTGAAATTTATTCTTCTTCTACTATTGTTTTTGTATCTGATAGTGTAGTGGATGATGTGAATGTATGGCATAGTAGCCTTGGCCACATAGGACAAGAGAGGATGACCCGATTAGTTACGAGCGGTTTGTTGGGCCCGCTAACCAAGGTCTAGTTGTCTGTGTGTGAGTTTTGTCTTGCGGACAAAACTACTAAAAAACTATTTGGGAAAGCAATGAGAGCTGGGACTCCATTACAATTGGTCCATTTCGATATTTGCGGACCCATGAATGTGAAAGCCCGAAACGGAGCCACATATTTTATTACGTTCATAGACGACTACACGCGTTTCGGTTACGTCTACCTGATCTCGCACAAGTCTGAGGCACTAGAGTGTTTTAGGAGGTTTATCAGTAAGGTTGAAAATCAGCTAGACATGAGGGTGAAAACTCTTAGAACCGATCGGGGGCACGAGTATCTGTCTGAGCAGTTCAAAGAGCTATGTTTCGATAGAGGCATTACGAGACAGTTGACTATTCCTGCTACTCCTCAGCAGAACGGAGTAGCCGAGAGAAGGAATAGGACTCTGTTGGAGATGGTGAGATCGATGATGGCGCATGCCAACTTACCTCTCTCCTATTGGGGGGATGCGTTGTTGACTGCAACTTACGTCCTTAACCATATTCTGACGAAGTCCGTAGTCAGCACCCCATACGAGCTTTGAACAGGGAGACAGTCTGACCTTAGCCACTTGAGGCCATGGGATTGCGCCGCGTATGTTCATGATTCCTCGCATCAGTACGACAAGTTAGGCCCACGAGGAAAGAAGTATATCTTTATTATATATTCTAAACAGTCCAAGGGACATGTGTTCCTAGGAGAACATACGGACGACATTGTCACTGAGATAGAGTCTCGTGATGCCACTTTTCTCGAGAGTGATCTCCCTAAGAGAGGAGAAATCGATTGAGACTACACCTTTTATGAGATGGATGAGCCTAGTGGCTCAGCCGAGCCCAGCAGCGGGACTCAAGACCCTATTACGGATCTTGGTTCTAGTGGGAGCGGTCCATCCGAATATGTGATGGCTCTCTCTCCTCGTAGGAGTAGTCGGGGACAAGTGTCTCGTCGCCGTTTCCCGATTGAGAATCAGATCCTCATTGTGACTCCCGAAGACGATGGAGAGTCGAGGACTGTATAGGAGGCTCTCGAGGGTTCTGCAAAGGACCAATGGTTACAGGCCATGTACAAGAAAATGGAATCAATGAGAGTTAACGAAGTCTGGGAGCTAGTTGATTTGTTTGAGGATAGAAAGGTCATTGGGAACAAGTGGGTTCTCAAAATTAAAAGAAAGACCGACGAATCAATTGAGAGGTACAAGGCCCGTCTGGTAGCTAAGGGTTACACGCAGACTAAGGGCATTAACTACGAGGAGACTTTCTCCCCAGTAGTCAAGTTTACTTCGATCCGTTTACTTTTGACGATTGTCGCTAGTTTGGATCTAGAGTTACACCAGATGGACGTTAAGACCGTTTTCCTTAACGGGAGGCTGGATGAGGAGATCTACATGGAACAGCCTCCCGGGTTTGTTCTAGTAGGTCAGGAGGACAAGGTCTGTCAACTTCGGAAGTCGATATACGACCTAAATCAGTCATCCAGGCTGTGGTACCTAAGATTTCACGAGGAGGTGATATCTTACGGTTTTACGATGGTTGAAGAGGATCATTGTGTCTATCTAATTCAGTCCAATAACTCTTTTGTAATCCTGTCATTGTATGTGGTTGACATAATGTTGACTGGGAAAGATATTCAGTATTTAATGACCATCAAAGCGTAGTTGTCATCCAGTTTCGACATGAAAGACATGGGTGAAGTTGAGTTCATCCTCGGAGTTCAGATCCAGAGGGATCGCTCGAGAAAGATGTTAACTCTTTCACAAGAAACCTACATTAGGAAAATTCTCGAGCGTTTTAGGATGAGTGATGTAATCCCATAGATACTCCGATCACCAAAGGTGAAGGTCTAAAGCTGGAAATGTGTCCGAAAACTCAGGAAGTAGTAAGGGAAATGCGTAAAGTACCTTACTCCAGTGCAATGGAAAGTTTAATGTACGCAATCTTGTGTACTAGATCAGACATTTGTTATGCAGTTGGTCTGGTGAGCAAATATTAGGCAAATCCTGGAAGGGGTCACTGGAGAGCAGTGAAAATGATTTTCCGATATCTAAAAGGAACTGCAAACTTCTCCTTGTGTTATGGAAGGAAGCGATTTTGCGTCTTATGGGCTATTCAGACGCTGACTGGGGAGACGATTTGGATAAGCACAAATCGACATCAGGTTTTGCTTTCTTGCTCAATGGCGGGGCCATCTCTCAGAGTAGCAAGAAGCAAACCTGTGTTGCTCTATCTACGATAGAGGCTGAGTTTGTGGTATGCTCAATTGCAGTTCATGAGAGTGTTTGGGTCCGAAGACTACTGGATGACTTAGGGATTATAGCGAATAGTGGGAGGCCAGTAGTGATTTATTATGATAATCAGGCCGCTATCGCTTACACTCAAGACCCTAAGTTTCATAGTAGGACCAAACACATTGACACCAGATTCTATTATGTTAGAGACATCATTGAGAAGGGTGAAGTGACCGTCAAGTACAATTCGACACACAGCATGATGGCTGACCCCTTCACCAAACCCATCACTAGAGACTCCTTTCTAGGGCATAGAGAGTCATTGAGTTTGAGTATTTTCTGACATTTCTCAGTTTGTACTTTTTTTATGACATTGATGCTTATCGATTTTCTATATATATGATTATAGTGCATTATTCAGTCACTTTTGTGTTGTATTTTCATTTAATGCATTTGCTTTTGTTGTCATATATATTCTGTGAAGTGATAATAGATATGTCAGGCAGACGAGGTCGACTCTCTCACACGAGTGACCACCTCCAGCTCTGAGTGAGCGAAGATGAAATTGTTTCTAACTGTAAGAGGCTTTGAGAGTGGCCCTGCTAGAACATAAGTCGCCCTGATATGTGTTCAGAATGAGGTCATATATGATATGACCGATATGGATGTACCAACATCCATGTTGTCTGTGAGTAGCCAGGTTTGAAATCTCGGATATCACCTGCGACTTGTGATATTGTCTCTGAGGTACTCTCTCTGAGATCTCTGGGTAAAGTTTTATGTCTAGACTGAGTCCCTATACCTGTACAGTGTTGAAGAAATCTGATATATGCCCTTTTGAGAGATGGGAGAATAACACTGTAGTACGTGTTTTATACCGCGTGTGAAAAGACGACTTGGGATAGTGAGAGCTATATTATTTGAGACAATGACTCGACATTTATCCCCGAGCCCCACTGTGTGAGACCCGAGATCCATTGGGTGGGATCTCTTGTGCCCTTATTATTTTCGGTTGTTTCTTGAGATTCTGATTCAGTGTTTACTACTTTAGTCTGTTTATCGATAGCCCGGAAGATAAATTGAGATCTGATAGACAGGTCTAGGAAAGCAGCTGAGTTGGGACCGATAGATTCGAGTTTGGGAAAAGGAAAACCAATTGACATTGCATCACTGTTTTGTATTTACCGACCGATCTTTCATATTCATCCATGTAGGGATTTGGACATAATAGTGGATACATAATCGAGCGATATTTGAGGATTACTTTCGATGAGGAAAGTAACTCGATGGATGCAATCTGTATTGGATCTGGGGTACTGCGAGCTTTCTTTTGATACTAACGGTGACTACTCGATCATTCTAACAGGTGTATCGAGAAGCCTTTATTTGCAGGTGTACTCGCTAGTCGCACGACGTCCAACCCTGTATGAAAATCCTGTAGGGTGATATGGTGGATCACATGAGTTGTGATCTTATGACGGAAGTAAAATGCCCTCGTGTGCAAGTGAGAAATGTTGGATATGCCCACGTGGGGCAGTTACAACATTTGATTTTTGAAATTCAAATGAGGGGTAATGGGTAGTTACCCATTACCCCACTCCCCTTATTTCTCTCTAGAGAACTCCTACGGGAGGAAATGAAGACTAATTGCAAATTTGAGGATTGTAGTGAGAGAGATATTTTTCCTTTCTTTTGAGAGAGAATTAATTGTTATGAGAACAATTAATTTTGAGGGTTTTTTTTCGATCGTTTACGAATCACTGAGTTAAAGGGTTGGATCGTTGTGGTATTACAGTGATAGTTCGATTACTGTGACTATCATCTCGACTTCGAGAAATTCGCATTGGAAGTTCGCGGTTCCAAAGATTTTCTGTATCATCGATTGAGGTATATCACGAACTCAAACTTTTACAATTCTGAAATTTTATTTATTGCTTCCGCTGCATGTACGTGTCACGAAATATTTCTAACACTTACCAAGTCACCTTAAGTTACCTAAAATTTTCTTTCTCCTAACGTGATCAAGAGTTTAGTTGTCTCCATATTGGATTGGATAGTAAGGAGTTATCATCATGCAAGATAACTTAGAATTATTAGTAGCAAAATTTATATGAGACACATATGTTTCTTCTTTTGATTCCAACCCACATCGATTCTAAATATTTGGAGTAAAACATTTTGTAACAAAGGGCTCACATCCCACATCAATTTTAAGCAAAGTTGCACAACACTATATGAATAGAACGCAAAGATATGAATTAAAACAACTGGATTTATAGTTTCTATGTTGAAATAAATTATCACATGAAATTAACTGTATTTAATTTTCAATGCATTTTTATCTTAAATCTACCAAAAATTACCAGATTCCAACAAAATTGGGGTCTTGTTTTAAGCATCCTCTCAAATTCTAATATTATGTTTATATAACACACCAAACAATTAGAAGTAGGTATGTCTTGTTTTCCTGACAAGTTTTGAGTGTCTTGTCTTGTGACAAGTTCGTCCTCTTTGTTTCTGTAGCTTATTGTTGAAATTTTTTGTTCGACGGAAGAATCATATATCAGGCCTTCACCAGAAGAAGAGAAGGACGAAGGGCTAGTACTTTAAGGTGATGAGGAAACTATTCCAACAATGGAAGTAGAGTGGTGCATAATTGGGCGCCACTTAAATGATAAAGTTATTAACTTTTTATGCCATCAAGTACACTTTGGCTGTCCTCTAGACCAGTTAAAGGAGTTTGTATCAAAGAAGTGAATACTTCCCTGTTTCTCTTTCGGTTTGTCCACGAGATTGACATGAAGAGGGTTCTGGAAAATGGCCAGTTGACTTTTGATGGTCATTTGTTGTTGATGAGGAAAATAGAGATCAGCGATCAACCTATTAAAGTGCTGCCATTCCATATTTCTTTCTAGATTCAGGTATATAATCTCCCTATTGAATTTATCTCTGGAAGAGTGGGTCATGAGATTGGGAACTATATTTTTTCATACATATTGAATCAGACAAAGAATTTTGATAGAATACGAAGAAGAAGTTTCATGCGTATTCGTGTTTCAGTTGATGTTAGACATCTATTAAAGTAACAAATGAAAATAAAGATGAAAAGTTGATATATATATATATATATATATATATATATATATAAACGCCGGTGACAGGTTTCATAATATGCAATTGCAATCATTATTACTTTAATGTATAATTTTTGGAATTTGAAATATTAGAGCCAATCGATATATCTTTTGAATCTTGAGATATTCTAGTTTGAACATATTAAATTTACAATAAATCTTTTTAAAAATTTAGTATTTAAACGAAAGATTTGGATTTGGGTTCCAAATCTATATTCTCAAACAAGAAGATTTGCCCATGTCCCTCCCAGTGAAGTCCGAAGATAGTTATACTGTCATCCATTTCTTTGAGTTGGGTAGACGGATAGTCTGTCAAATGATTTAGGATTCATAATTTTACTCTAGGATTAAGCATGAAAAATAAATGAAAGAAAATTATACATAAGAGAGTTTTCCTCATAGCATAGAACAACCAAAGGTTCATTCAAGGGATTCTTTGACTAGTGAAATGTAGAGGTAAAAATTATAGACCAATGATATATCACTGCATCTTGCTATTGCTATGGCGTTCACAGAACGCTTTGATCCTCGCAAGTCCATCTTCAAGAGATGATGGCTCAATGGCAAATGTTATCCGAAGCCAATTGTTCATCCCTACTGCGCTCCCTGCATGTCCAAGGAAGAGACATGATATTAAAAACTGGACCCATGCAAATTTGTTGAGGCATGGTTGTATTCAAGGCTCTTATATTGTTATATACGTCACTGGGAGGGACCCTGGTTCCATTTGAGGCATCATGCCTGACTCAGGCTGGGCCATCTTAGATTTTTACTCATGCCGAAAAGGCCTAATCTAACCTAAAAAGCCATCTTAGTAATAGTAGGCCCAAACCTAACAGGCTTGAAAAGATAGGCTAGGCCCAACCATCACTTTTCAGCCATCCCCATGCCAAACTTTTGAATCTTACCCCCAGGATGTGCCCTGCCCAAGAAGATATGATGCAGGAAATGCCTTGATGGGGTGTTCTCCTCCACCCCCCCCCGGGGGGGGGGGGTGGGGGTTAGGCAATGCATGCCTACTGTCTGGGCCGACGCCCTTCATGACATAGGCCAACCATGCTATAAAAATGGCAAAAGGGCATAGCAGATCAGTTATAAATGAAAGAATCTCCTCAACAATTAATCATATTCTTATCTACTTGGAGAGATGGAAATCTCTGAATCTCAATTGGAGGCCAACTGAATAGCAGCCAAATAGAAGAAAACCACTCCCTACTTGAACAGAACAAGTATATATCATAACCTCCACTTCCAAAAAGCTAGGTTAGTTTTACATTTTAGAGTGCAATATCTTAATCAAATTGATGGTGTCAAAAAATAATAGCTGAAGATGTCATAAGCGCCATATTCTTTAATCAACCAAAGTTGTCAACTGTTAACTTCAATTTCTTACCAGGTAGAATAATGACAGATTCTTCTTTGGCAAGCTTGAGACAGAAGTCCGTATCATTGTCAATGTCTTCAAGCAATGACAGGTTTAGTTTGACCTGAATAAAGACAATTCATGATTAGGGAAGAAAAGGACAATCAAAGTAACAGTTGCCACAAAATAACACCAAATTAATGTTATTACCATAACAAACATAGATCCTTCTGGTTTAAAGGGGCAATCGATTGAAGGAATATCCTTAAACCTATCATAACAAATGTTTGCAGCTTCCCTCATCACACCTTTTATCTTTGAGAAGAAGTCCTCCTTCGTCTTCTCAAGGATTTGAGGAAGTGCCCCCTGTGTGTCAAGCGTGAAAGCATCAAGTATATCAAGAAGATAGTCAAGAAAAATGCAAAGATATGGATGCTGGGATGGGCTAACCTTTACGAGGCTGAAGAGAAACAAACCTGAACAAAAGTTACAGGGTCGGCTGATACATTGAGATAGCCAATAATACTGTCTATGATCTGAAATTAGAAATAGCAACAAATTCAGATCTTACTCTAAAGAGATCATCATTCTAAATTCTATGATAAGTTTTTATAAAAGAATACAAATAGAAAACAAAACAAAATACAAAATACTATAAGAATAGAAGGGCCAGGAAAAAATTGGTTAGGTATATCCTACAAAGTCTATTGAGTTCTCTAGTATTTGCAATCAGAATGTAAGGCGCTTGTTTGCCGTAAAGAAGCCAAAATAATAGCATTTTCCAATAGAATAGATTGTTTCATCCTATAAAAGGATTAATATATATAAAGTACCAAAAGAAAGAATAAAAGTACATACACCGGATTGTCTAAGAATGCCTTTTGGATCATTTGTGACAAGCCAACCAATTCTCCAGCCAGGAACTATCCATCTCTTTGATATGGATCCTACGGTAACCACTGGCGCAATCGTTGCAAATACCCCCATGGGCACAAAAGGCTTATTTCCAAATGTCAGATGATCATAAACTTCATCTGTAATTACTATGATTCCAAGCTTCTTGGCCAACTTTGCAACCTACCAAATCAACAAAAGCTCCAAAATTCATCATCGAAGACCCTCAAACCAAACTTCAATCTATATAACATATATATATCATAGAAAATGTCAGGCATGCTCCAAAGATAAACCTCACCTTCTCCAAGTGTTCATAGGTGTAGACACAGCCACAAGGATTGCAAGGATTAATGATAAGCATAGCAACAGTATTTTCATCAGCAACAGCTTCCACTGAATCAAGATCAACCTCCCAACCTTTCTCTGGGAGAAGATCAAAATGACGAACTTCAAGATGCTCAAAAGCTGCCCGTGCTTCATAGTAGGGATAGCCTGGCCTTGGAAGCAACACATTGGCACTAGGACTAGAGAGGACAGCTAGCATGATTTCTATGGCTTGTGTGCAGCCAATTGTCATATAAACGTCATCAGGTGATAACCTATAAGGCAGATCATTCGAGAGGTGCTCTGCAACAGCCCTGTATGCAACTAACATTTATGAGGACCGGCATGAAAACATTTTGATTCATTACGGCGCTAATTACTCATAAGCCTATGTGCTTGTTGAATTGAAAATTGTTAGTTCAATCCAGTTCAAATATCAGATATATGAAACAAAAGAGAACATTACATGTATGCCACATTTAAAAGGAAAAAAAAAAAAAAAAAAAAAAAAGGAGAAAAATGGAGACAATCCTGTGAAACATAGAAATAGCAGTACCAAGAAATGGACTAAGGTATCAAATCTTGAAACCTTAAATACCACACCACAAAACATAGTTACAAGTTACCGCTAGTAACCCTAAATTTGACATACATATAAATAGTTTGATACCAAAATTTTGATACTTTTACTATAATTAAAATTATGAACACCAGTGACACGAGAAAATTATATTGGTGGAGACAAAATACAATAGGTTACGAATAATGAGAATATTAGTTATAATTTTTTTAAATAAGCAATATTGTAAATAATTTTAATGATTTTTTTAGTTTTTAGCTGCAAATTTATGAATTTTATTAGTATTTTTAAAATCTTTAGTAGCATTTTTAAAAATATCTGTTAAAAGTATACCTACAAAATTTTTTTCTAAAATTCTAGGGGGGAATTGCCTTTGCCAATTGATGAATAACTATATCTTTCATGGTAGAGAATATAATTTAATAAATCATTTAAAATTTTTCAAAAGGGTAAATGCCCCAGAAGAATGGATATTGATATATCTATGGACCAACAAAATAACCACAATCAAAAGAGAAATAAATAGCAACATTGTAGGAGAATAAAAAGAGAGTGGACCTTCTAGCAGGGAGAATACCAGTGGTGGAACTATAACAGTGGAACTTAGCTGATCGAACAGCATCAACAATGGCATCTTCAGCAATACAAGTGGTTCTAAAACTAGGAAAATGGGAAGGGTCGCCATGGCCCAGAGGAATTATGGGTCTCTCATCAGTTGGACTCACCTTTGACGTTATAGCATTCAGGACAGACCTCACAGTTATAGCTGACGCACTGTTTAGCTCTTGCTTTCCTTTCACTCTCCATTTCATGCTTCCACTCTCCATACTATTTGTTAGAGAGAAAGAGTGGGAGAGAGAGAGGGTGTTGGTGTTGGTGGCGTGGGCAAGGGAAGCGGATTTTATTTATAGCTGTTTAGGTGAGTCATGCCTCATTCAGAAAACGTGAATCACCCAAGAGTTTTAGTATTTGAAGTTTAACTTTGTTGGCCCCAGAATAAGACTATCAAAATTAAATTTTTCTACTTTGGCTGACCATTTAAGGGCAATTGAATTTTTTTTTTTTTTTTGTTTTTTCTATTTAACAAAATTCTGTAGTTTTAAATTTTTATGATTTTAATTATTAACATTTTAAAAATGATGTTCCAAATACAATTTGGGTGATGAGTTTATAATTTATGGGGTAATAAGCAACAAAGAGTAATGAAAGAAAATCAACGCTTAGTTGATCCGGTAGTTAGGTGCTAATACCTCTTGTCTCGAATTCAAATTTTGTATATGACAAAAATAGACGTCGGGAGAGTTTTGTCCTTAAAGATCTAATTCGGTTTAAATTGGATTTAGTTATAGCTAGTGAGGTGATCATTTATACCTAAAAAATAAATAAATAAATAAAAGAAAATTACACAAATAATAGAGTATTTGCCCAGACAGGAGGATGCATTTAAGGCCCATGCAAATCACTATAATATCTTCCTAATAATGTTTTCTTTTTGGTAACAATAAGTTATTTTTATAGGCATGATATATTATTTACCATAGACTACTAATTTTGTCATTTATGTAACTCCTCGAATAATTTGGGATAGGAATTTTTGAATACAAGTCCATCCGACGTACCAAAATGAGTTTCGAGTGAATATAGATAGGTGTTATATTAATGAGAAAACAATAAAGTCTTTTCTTTGTTTTTTCATTTATTAAAAAATTATAAATTTAAATTTATACAATTAACAAATTCTCGTATAATTACTACATAAACTGTATTTATTGGTACTGAAAATTACAAATAATTAACATTTTTTGGGGGGTGTTGGTTGTGCTTTTGCATTTCTTAACTTCTAAGATTTAATATAACTTTAACAAAAAAATTAAAAAAATGAATGAATTACTATTGTTCTTCTACTTTAAAAATTAGCATTCCTTATCGTAATTACCGACGAATAAACCTCACTTACATTTCGGATTATTTGGTATTTTTGTTCCTCGAGGAAATCGATTTGATATAGGTGTATATATTGGAGTTGTAGCAATGTTTGCACGCAATCTGGTACGATAATAGGACTCTATACTCTCTTAATTAAAATTTTAAATTTAAATTTATCAAAAAAATAGACTCTAGAATTATTAATCTCTTAATTGGATCTTACAATTGATCAAATCAAATAAATCGACCCTTCAGATTTAGTTAAGTAATATATAAATATAGGAGTTGTATTTCATGCTTTTCCTTTTTCTCAAAAAGAAAATATTAAAAATTAAAATTAAGTTGAAGGTGGCTTTTTCTAATAAAAATAAATAAAAATAAAATAAAATATATGCATATATTATACTCTATGGATGTGGACCACAAGAGGGAAATTGATGTTTTTGGGGTCAAACTTAAATTTATTATTTCCATTATTTTATAAAATTCCAGAACTAAAACCGCCATAGAACTCCTTTTCTTGGGACGCAAGCTTGAACGCGTGTTTGAATATAAGTGGTCAACCCTTTGAACCCAAGAAAGGAAATTACCATGCGCGCACCGGAAATACCTCGAGAAATCCGAAATGAGTACAAACTCTTCCCGACAACCACGCCATGCAGAAGAAAATTCCGTAAAAAGGGACAAACCCATGAAAAATTCTAATTAAATTGGAAACTACGAATTAACCAGACTTTTTGCACCTCTATCAATTAGGATTTGTCTTCCACTAAAACCCATGTGTCAAATTTGATCCCCCACAAATGTCATTGAATCTCCAAATTCTTTAATGTCTTTATACTTAATATTTATTTTTTATTATATCAAAATTTAAATTTAAATTTATTAAATTAAGAGAGAAGTTATCACCATTGAGATATCCCTTATAGTATGTTTAGATGGAAAAATTTAGAGAAAAAAGAAAAAGATATGAGAAAAAATTGGTTATTTTCATTCATTTAAGAGTTTTATATGGAAAGAAAAGAAAAGAAATTAAGTGATTTTTAACATAAAAAATTTTTTTTCCCAAAAGTGAAGAAAATGAGAAAAAATAAGAGAAAAAAAAGTATCTCAAAAATATATTAAATTTACTTTTTTAAAATTGAAAGTAAAACTTTTTATTTTCAATAAATCTCATTTCTTTCATTTTCTTTCATAAAACTTACAAACAAAATGTAAGAAAATTATAATTTTCTCTCTTTTTCTTTTCTCTCCTAACTAATCTTTTTTTTTCTCTCTAAAACTCCCAAACATACCATTAGAGACTTTATACTTATGATCTTATTCTTCACACTGCTTTTCTCAATCAAAACAAACCTCTTATTTAATCACAATTTGTTTTTATAAATCCAAATTCACTTGTTTTAATAACCAGACATCTCATTGTCTTTAGATATCTAATATTCACATGGTGATGCTTGTAAATTACATTGGTCACCTTCACTGCCCTTTTGTACTGCTAACTAATTTTTTTTTTTTAAATGTCTGATTCTAATAATAAAAATCCTTATTTTCTTTCTCAGTAATATATTAGAACATATCTTTGGATCATGAAAATTTGGTTTAACATGGCTAGAATTTACATGGGAAATGCACATATGTGAGTAACGTGTTTTTTTTCTCTTTTTTCTTTTTTCTTTTTTCTTTTAAACGGATGTTTGACAATCTCAAGAAAAAAGGAGATAAAGAAAAGGAAGGAAATGGATAGGATACCAAAGAAAAGAGAGAGAATATATTTAAAAAGTGTATAAATTTACTATTTTATTTTTTTTTATTTTTATTAGATTTTTAAAATAGAACGTATAAAAGTAAATTTAGTTTTATAATTTTAAAAGGTACCCTCCCCTCCAAAATCCATCAATTTAGCGGGATTGAAAAATTGGATTTAAAAGACTTCACAGAAACTCTCCAAAGTGTTTCTCTGTAATTAATTATTTTGCCAAATAGATGAGTTTTTTAAAAACCCTCAATTTTCCTCCCTTTCTTAGCAAAACTCTCCATCCAAACAGATGGTAAATCTAAATGAAGGGAAAATATACTTGAATATCAGAATAGTTTAAGTTAAAATTATATATCAAAGAACTATATATTATTATTATGGGTTTAGTGATCTTTTTTTTTTTTTTTTTTATCAAATGAGGCAAAGATCAAATGTAAAAAGAGAAAGCAAGTGCCTAATACATCTTACGTGTTCCATATCAGAAGACATCATATGTTTTAAAAAAATTTTAAAAAAATAACATTATCTATCAAAATCAAATTAATAATTAATTTGATTTTAAGAATATTTGATTTTCTTTATTTCTATATTTATAATATTTATTTCCATATTTATAACAATAATTTTTTATATAAATCAAATATATTGTAATATTTTATTGAAACTGTTGGAGGTGTGTTTGATTCAACAGATAATGAATTTGTTAACTTGAACGGAATGAATTGGCTATCTGATGGTATTGATCAATGAGACCTGTAAAAGACCGCTAGAGCTGTTATGACACTCGAATCAAATCAGATAATATCGATACCCGAGCTCAGCTTGAGTGTTGGTTAGGTGAGCTCGAGCTCGGGTTCGAAGTTGAAGTGTCATCAGGTATTGTCATCAGATAGTATTATCTCGTTTATTTTAAAAATTATTTTAAAAAATATAATTATTTTAATAAATAAAAATTATTATAAAAAAATTATTATAAAAAATAGGCTCATCGAGCCTTCGATCTTGACACAGTTGGGCTCAAACTCGAGCGCAATACCAAAATACCCAAACTCGAGCTTGGTTTGACTAAGCTCGAATCGAGCATTGACCGGGCCCGTGACACTACCTAAGTGTCAAAATAGGCCTAAAAGCCATCAAATGATGCTTCGACGGGGGAAACTTTGACGTTTAAATTAGAAAGTGGTTTTCGAAGAGAGAGAAATAGAGTTAAAGAAAGCTCTATATATTTTTGTGTGTTATGTGTAGTTCACAAGAATGTACCTGATCAATTGACTTAGTGGCATATATGTAGTCCTAGAATGTAAGAAACATGTGCATGCAAGGTGTTGAAACCCTAATTTCCTTACGAGAGTGTTACGAGATCATAGTGTAGGATTCTTAAAGATTTCAAATCCTTACTGATTAGGAAAGTCCAGATCGTCATGGAGATCCTTTTCCTTCTCTGCTATGATTATAGGTCGCTCTTCTATTTATGTAAGATTGCCTTTGTTATTTAGGGAAAATGAATATTGTCTTAGCAAATTAGGTAACAATCACGGAGCACCGAAGAGGTCTAGATACCGATCCATCTCATGCCAAGCAGCTGGCTACCAAGAAGGATTTGGTCGGTAAGCGCCAAAAGAGTATCGCTTATGAGGCACATGCCCGGTTATCCTTGAGCCCAACATGAATTGGGCAGCATTCCATCAGTTACCCCCTACTCCTTATGTCGCTTCAAATAAGAGGAGTAAGGAGTAAGTTAAGGGTCACTCTTTGGAAGGTCATGGGAGCGTAAACATGCATAACCACCATATAAATGATCCCGGAATAAATGTTAAGTGGAAAGTTAGAAAACTTGAATTCTTTATTCATTGTGTATGTTTCTAGTCATTTCATCTACTCAAGATCACTGAGGTCACGTCTTCATGGTTATAAATAGGCAGTCGAGGACCCCCACACCATGTCAAAGCGATATAGAGTACTTCCAAGAGTGATTCTATGAGTTCCTTCTGTTGAGAGTTAGTGTTTTCGAGAGATGGCTTGGATATGGGTTTTGAATCACAAAACCTGATAGTTTAAAAGACTTATACCGATACAAGGGTCCATCAAGAATGGAACAGCTGATGCAACGTCCCATCATGATGTAGGGGATCCCAGCGTCAAGATGGACCTGTCGGGGTTCCTCAAGGATGTTGGCTTTGAGCACAAAGAGAGCTTAGCTTGGACAGGAGAAAGTGTTGTTTGTGGTTAAAACTCTCTTCTCAAGGTCAGAATCATCGTCTAACCGCTAGGCGTAGCAGAAGTTGTTGAAGATTCTTCTTCAATGTTTCATCAGGTTAGGCGATAAGAGGAGCCAAGAAGGTGGTTAGAGGCTTGATGCATCTGTTTTGTCTTTTTGGCAAACTCCTACCTTCCTCAACTCCTTTTATAGTTTTTGTTTGTTCCGAATGTTTGACGTCTCTTTTGTTATCTCTATTGACAAGCCATGGAGCTTTCTTTAGTTTCCAGTTTGCATTTAGTTAGCTTTCCATCCCATGTGTCAAACAGAAATTGTTGGGTTCACATGTGATTTTGTCCTTTAATGTATTCCTTTCGATGTGATTCATTCCAGTTCAGGGACTTGTAAATTTTCTTTCGTATTTTATTCGTATGTATTTTGATATGTACTCATTGTATTAAAATAAAATGAGAGCTTTATTACTTACTTGTTAATCTTGCTTTAGTTGAAAGAGAAATCACCTTATCTATTGGTATTCCATTGATGCGAATAATGAGCACTGAACCACCAAGTGAGTAATTTAACAAATAGTATGTCTCTTGGTTGGTAGGCTTAGTCGCTGGCATGGGACTTCATTGCTCTCATACTCATTATATAGATTGCAACTGAGAAAATGAGTTAGGTTTACCTGAACAAGGTTTTCCTTACATTGACAGTACGTTTATTTGAGATAGCTCAACTAAGTGAATGGGTCGTGTTCACCCATCGAGAAAATAGATCCTTTATTAACAATATGCTCATTCGATAGGTGGGGCTATGTCTACTGATGGGGACTCACATCCCTATTCGCCTGATAAAAGAGGCCATGCCTACCCAACAGGGAGATATAATCATTATTGACAACACACTCGATTGTTAAAGGGGGTCATACCTATCCAACGGCGAGATACATCCCTTAATAATAGCATGTTTGTTCAATAGAGGGGACCGTACCTATAGGAGATATATCCCTTATTGATAGCATATTTGATCGTTAGAGGGGGTCATGCATTATTGACGACATGTTCATTTGATAGGGGGTCGTGCCTACCTAACAAGGAGATACATTCCTTATTGACGGTATTCTTTGAGAGACATAAGTATAAAAACAGATCGGTCAAAAGACAGTATATCGAGGTAAAGGATCGTAAATATCTTACTTGATCGTTCGACTAGGCATGGAGCAAAGGACGTTCCCACGAGAGAGTATCAATCATCATTGATAATAAATGCGCAAATTCTCAGAATTCCAAACTCTGGGCACTGTCGAGCTATATAGATGATCTGGGCAATATGTACCTAGGCAAACTTCTGAGTGTATTTTGTAAGTGCCTTCCCTATTGGCTGCCAGCTTGCCCCCTAGTTGAGGTTGACCAGTGGCATCTACCTTCTTGCCCAGTTCGAAAGATCCCATCAAGGCCTATCTAAAACACAGGCAATCACTGAGCACTCCCTCCGAAGCCGCCAAGCTAAAGCGCCAAGCAGCCCATTATGCCATTATTGATTACAGTCTCTACAAGAAGTCTTACGCACACCCGTACTTAAAATACTTAACACCCGAAGAGGGGAACTATGTCCTCCAAGAAATCCATGAAGGGATATGTGGCAATCACTTAGGCACCCATAACTTAGTGAACAAAGCCCTTTGACAAGGTTATTACTGGCCGACCGTGAAGGTTGATGCAGACAACTACGTCAAAGATGTGATAAATACTAACGGTTCTCACCGATACCACAATAACTGTCCACTGAGCTCTACCCGATAGCTAGTCCATGGCTATTCACCCAGTGGGGAATAGACATTCTAGTGCCTTTTCTACCAGCAACGGCCAATGCAAGTTCCTGGTCATAGCCATCGACTACTTTACGAAATGAGTGGAAGTTGAACCGCTAGCCCAGATCACTGCCAGCAAGATGCAACACTTCATGTGGGCATTCACAATCACCAAATTCAGTATACCCCACGTTTTGATCATTGACAACAGCAAGCAATTCGATAATAAAAGCTTCCAGGATTTTTGTGATGGACTAGAGATCCAACACCACTTTACCTTCGTTGCCTACACACAAGCTAATGGCCTCACAGAAGTAACCAACCGAATGATTCTCCAAGGACTAAAGGCCGCACTGGATGAAGTCAAGAGTCGTTGGGTAGACAAGCTTTACAATATTCTCTAGGCTTATTGAACAATGCCTCAAAAAGCTACAAGTGAAACTTCGTTTAGCCTCACTTATAATTTCGAAATAATCATACCAGTCAAAATTGGAGTTCACTCGTTGAGGGTGGACCTATACGTAAAAGGACAAAATGAACCTGCATTGCATGAGAGATTAGATCTACTCCCCGAACTGAGGAAAACGGCGTCCATACGAATGGTAGCCTACCAATAGCAGACGACGAGATACTACAACAGACGGATCAGGACAAAGATGTTCAAGCCATGCAACCTGGTACTCAAGAAAGTGGAAGCCACCAAACAGTCCCAACTGGGGGGCAAGCTAGCGCTCAATTGGGAAGGACCCTATCGGGTATGATAAAAAATTCACCCAGGCACCTACCGCCTTGATCACCTAGATGGATCGGCAGTCCCCAAATCGTGGAACTCCAAAAACCTATGCATCTACTACCAATAAGGGCTAGACCCCTACCAAACGCACACGTCCAATCTGACGTGAAATCCCCTAGTTAGGTAAGATCCCTACGATCCTATGTATTGTTATGCTAACCGATCTGATTACTCTTATGTCATTTAGGACATCCTATCCTTGGGATTTATTTCCTCGATGGGTCCATGTGGCCCTACCCTATTATTAGGATCTATCTTCCTGAACGAATATATGTCGTTATGTCCTGTCAATGGAATCTATCTCTCTAAATAGGTCTGTCACCCTATCCTATCATTGGGGTCTATCTCCCCAAATAGGTCAATGCCATCTGACCTATCGTTGGGATCTATCTTCTTCAGTCTATGTCACCCTGTCCTATCATTGGACTCTATTTCCTTGAACGGACCAACGTTGCCCTGACTTATTGTTGGGATCAATCCCCCCGAATGGGCTAACATTACCCTAACTTATCGTTGGGATCTATCCCCCCGAACAGGCAAACGTCGTCCTAACTTATCATTGGAATCTATCTCTCCGAATGGGTCTATGTTATCCTGTCTTATCATTGGGGTTTATCTCCCTGAATGGACCAACGTCGTCATGACTTATCGTTGGGATCAATCCCCTCGAACAGGTTAATGTCATCCTGACTTATCATTGGGATCAATCCCCTTGAACGGGCCAACGTCACCCTGACTTATCATGGGATTTATCTCCCTGAAGGGGTCTGTGTTAGCCTTACCTATTGTCAAGATCTATCTCCTTAAACAGACCAATATCGTCCTGATCTGTCATTAGAATCTATCTCCTTGAATGGATCAACGTCACCCTGACCTATTGTTGGGATCTATCTCCCCGAACGGACCAACATCATCCTGACCTATCGTCGGGATCCATCTTTCCAAACGAGTCAACACCGCCCAATCCAACCATCGAGATCTTTTCCCTTGACCCGATGAGTGGCACCCTTCCATTGAGCGAACCAAGTCAAGAGACAAAACTCAGACAAACAAGGGTAGTCCTCATGTTCAACATTCGAGCAAATCCACTCGCTCCAAATAGGATTACAAGAACAATATCATCCCGTGCCTGGCAGAAGGGAGGCCTATCGTGTGCAAAATCTTTTACCGACTAAACTACATAGAATCCAGAAGGCAAACGACAAACAAGGTCAATAGCAAATAACAAAAGCCTTTGTTTATTTTCATACAACAAGCACATATCAGCATACACAATTGGATACAACACAAAAGGAAATTACATAAGTCCCTGGGGTGGACCGAGTCACATTAGAAGATATACACAAAGAATTTACAGCATCACTCCTGGATAAAAGCCGCAAGATTGTAGTCAGTCGATAAGATTGGATAGTACAAAAACAGTAGAAAAGAGCCGAAAGAAAGAATTTCAAAAATTTTCACAGTCAAACTTAGACAAGAAGATTGCAGAGTAAGCCGAAATGATTATCTTTCAACTCTTTTCTAGCGACCCGAGTGGATGCCTCAACCACCTATTACACCCCAGGATCAGACAACATTCTTGACCCTGAGAAGAAAGCTCATGCTGAGGGGCATCTCATCCTCCTCAAGGTCAAAAACCCCGATGAGGGCCCTAACGGGATCCATCATGATGCCTGGAAACCAGACGACATGATGGAACCTCGCACCAGGTGTCCCATTCTTAACGAAGCCTCGCATCGGCTAAAGTTTCTTACACTTCTGAGCCTTGTGATTCAAAACTCATCACCAAGCAGTCTCATAAAAAACCGGGTTCTCAACAGAAAAAACTGACAGAATCAAAAATATATAAAATCTCTCTGAGACAACACTAGGCCACATGACCTGTATGTATAGCCAAGAAGGCACGATCTTTTCAATTTTGGGCAAATGAAACAGTCCATTGAGAACCGCGCACAATGAGTGAGGAGCTTCAACCTCTTCAACTTCCCACTCTACATTAAATCTAAAGTCATTTACTCAAAGGTTGAACGCATTTACTCCCTCTTGGCTTTTCAATTACCGACTTTCTGAATTACTCCTTATGTCTCTCCTATGAAGTTACACAAGGAGTAGGGGGCAAATGATGATACCTAATTTAGATCATGCAAAGCCCAAAAAGCAACTAGGCCCACGGAGCATCAAAAAACCGTCTAATTTCACAGTCCACTGATGCATCCACGACTAATGCATACCGATTGCCCCTTTAATCTGATGGATATCTATTTGGTGTCCTAACTGATCGATCCTCGACAATCATTGATGCAGTATTTGCCTCCTATAATCGCAGAGGCAATTATATAAAAACGGAAAGGGTATATACAACCCCTGTCAATAGAGGAAAGGATTTATCTGATGATTCGAAACTTTCCTTATTGATAAGGTTTGACAATCTTTGTGTATCTTACGGTATGATTTCTCGAACTTTTAGGACATCTTCAGAAGGAAATTTGGGTTTTATCACCTTGCTACTACATGGCTCTTACACCCAAAAGATATAAAGACCCTCACACGTATATTGACAAGTAAATTCTTTTGACCAACATAGGGGTACACAACTCACGCTGGGTTCTTACTCTCTCTCTCTCTCTCTGTTCTTTTCTCTCGAAAACTGTTTTCTAGTTTGAGCATTGGAGTTTCCTTACCGAATCACCCTCTGGCGATCTTTTACAGGTCCCATCAATTGCGACTTCCAAATAGCTGAATCATCCCATTCAATTTAGTTAAGCCATCATCTATGAAGTCAAATCCACCTCCAACAGCTACGATTGTAGGTCCCCCTCCTATTTACGTAAGATTACTTTCGTGATTAAAGGAAAATAAATATTATCTTAATAGATTGGGTGACATCACCAAACCCCAAGGAAGTCTAGATACCGATCTGTCTCATGCCAAGTAGCTGGCAACCAAGAAGGATTTGGTCGATGAACACCTAGAGAGAGTTGCTTACAAGGTTCCAACCTGGTTAACCTTGAGCCCAACATGATTTGGGTTACGTACCACCAGAATCAATAGAGCATCAGAGTTTATATTATATTTTATTACTATTTTTAATTCTTAATATAATATCAAAGTCATATTTAAATTTTATTTAATATCATATCAAAGAAATATTTATCAATTTTACATTCAAAAAATAATATACTATTAAAATCATGTTCATATTCTCTATTTATTTGGAAACACAGGGTCAAACCCATGTCACAGATATTCTCATGATTTGCTAATCGGTCAACCTAGTTATCAGCATGGAGTTGGGTTGGGTTCAAACACCCCCAACGCCCCCAAATAATAATAATAATAATAAATTGCTTGCAGTTTTGTAGTTTGTTGCTCGAGAGTTAGATCAACGTAAGAGTAAAATGCAGTAAAATTGTACGGTCTAATCATTAAAGTTTTTTTTAACCAATAAGATTAATGACATCGGGAGGGCTTGGTGTTGTAATGTGGAATGTGAAAATGAAATACAACTTTATAATAACCCCAAATGGAGGTCCTCCATTGTCAATTTACCCGTTAAATTCTTAATTGAAAGAATTTAATTTCAAACTTATCACAAACGAAACTAAAGTATGTCTTTCAAACACATGGATGGGATCAACGTGAGTTCTTTTTTTTTAACCAAAAATATCAAAATAACTAAAGATGCAGAAAAATTATAAAATTGGGGTGGCGATTCATTCGTGCTTATTCAAAGAATCTTGTCAGAAATTGACTTCAAAATCACTAAGAGTTAAAATGGTAATATGGCATTGTTTGCAAAAAATAAAAAATAAAATGAGTTAAATCTCTTAATTTTAAATTGAGTTGTTCACTCTTGAAACAAGCATCAAAAGGTTAAGTTATTGACAAAAGGGACAAGGACATTTTAACAAGCCCAGATAGACATCTTGGACGCATGACGCAAAACATGTCATGGGATGTGCCATGCCATAGTGCATGGCGTGGGTGTATTACGGCATAGTATCACCCCTTCTTTTGCTTGATTCCTTTGTTTCTCTCTTTTCTTCTTTATTGAAAAGTTAGAATTAAACTCTATATTAAAGATAAAGATATAATTTTAAATTAGATGTGAGTAGAATCTTATAGGGTTTGGTTTAAGCTCACTCCAACACTAGCACAAATATATAGGCTCAAATGAGGAGTTTAATATCAAATTCACATATTTTATTCGGTCCCTTTTATTTTAACAATCCAGTTAAGTGGGTATATGCAATACCAAAATAATAGGTGGGTTGAATTTTTAGTACAATCAAAGATCACTCACAAACCCCTTATCAAAGTTTGGGTCAAAAGTCAACATTCTATGAATTTAAAAACAAAATATTAAACTCTTTTAACTAAAATTTCAAACTTGAATTTTAAGAATGAAAAATAAACATTGCAAAAGTCAATTGATAAATTAAATTCTACAACTACTCGAATCGAATTAGTTAGAATTTCATATATTGATGTTCAAGTTTAAAAAAAAAAAAAAAAATTCAGGTCAAAATGGACCAGACCCAATTAGACCCAAAATTTTAAAATATTGTCCCAATCCAATATCTACTCGTAACGGAAATTCAAAAGATTTTTAGAATTTTAAAAAAAATAATTTTGGCCATAAATAATGAGAAATTATTTTTTTATTATATAGGAATCGTAAAAACCACTGAAATATACGTATTCACAAAGTTTCAAATATTAGAACTCAGAGAAAACACTCGAACATTAGTTTTTTACTACCCGAATGTCCCTATAAAGATATATATATATATATATATATATATATATATATATATTTTTGTTACAGGGAAGGAAAGAACAACTAGCCTCTAAAAGAGGCCGTACCTCTCATATCCCTCTTTAGAAAACAATAGACTTCACTAGGGGGAGAATGAAATCCATGAACACTAGGGGGAGACTATGTCTCATCTTAGCAATAGCATCAGCATAGAAATTTCCCTCCCAAGGCACATGCTGGACTTCTCAAACAAAAGTTTTCTCGTAAGTAAACGGCACTCCCTTAGTAAGTGAGATTGGGGATGCGAAAACAAATTATCCACCTTCAACACCTCCACCACCGAGGAATAGTCCAATTCTATAATCAACGGGGAGTACGATAATCCAGAAAAAATATGCAAGGTTTCATAAACTACCAATAATTCTATGACATCTTGATTAACAAAATCCAAATTGACAGTAAAGCCAAAAATCCAGAAACCATGTTCATCCCTTAGTATACCTCTGCACTTGTCGAGCCCAAATGTGGAAGAACTGAACAGTTGGTGTTAAGTTTGAGACATCCTACTAGGGGAGGACACCAATAGATCCTACGCCCTCTCTTATAAGGAATGTCTCTATTCAAGAAACTAGCAGCAAATACGTTTCTGACAAAACTAATTGCATATTGAACGGAATCTCTCGGTATGAAATCTTTCCCCTCAAAAGTCACGTTACACCTAGCTTTCCAAATCTCCCAAATCATAGCACTAAATAGGAGAGACCAAGGAAGATACATATGAAAAGCATGTCAACTACAGTTCCTCTCTAGCTATGCAAATGTTTCTCCCGTAGAAAATGTCAAACGATACAAGTATGACTCTACTAGCAAAATCTTGAAGGCACCTTTACTCCTATCACAATCCCTTAGAAGATGAACTATTGTCTCATCTACCGAATTACATGGGACACTGAGCATCTACAACAAGACCCCTTCAAACTCACTCATGATTTGCTAGAATCTTGTTATGGGCAACTATCTATATAAAGAACTTTACCCTCTCCAAGCACTTCACTCTCTATACCCATCGCCAATCAAAGGAACCCAACAGACCCTCCTCACCCATACCCATTATTAATTTGTAAGTTGATCTAACCGTGAACAATTCACTAGAATCCCCTCCCCAATACACCTCATCTCTAGCCCTAAAATCCCAAGGAATAACAACTCCATGGATCTCCTCCACTCGATCAAGGGGAATGAGAGTCAAAAGCATATCAACATCCCACTATCTCTCACTTATGATGAAATGACTCACCCTCAGAGAATCCTCATCAACCCCAACTCTTCCATCCTACTATGAGCCCAAGGTTAAGTTCCAACCTAGAGATCTATCTAGAATTTTATCCTCGAACCATCTCCAACCAGCCATCGAAGACCAAGTGTGATAATGTCCTAAGCCCGTAAAATACCCCTCCACAATGTAGAACCACTAGGATGCCATGAATGAGTCAGGATCTGACCATCATGGAAATACTTACCAACTAACACCCAACACCACAAAGTGGGCTCATCTGTTAACATTCTCCAACCAAGCTTGGCAAAAAAAGCTCGATTAACATCCCTACTTTTACGAAGGCCTAAACATCCTTGTTGGTCAGATAGACACATAGTATCCCACCCAATATTATGTACCCATTTAGAAGATTCTAAATCTCCCCAAAGGAACATATATTACACATATCCAACTGATTACAAGTAGATTCTAAGAGCCAAGCTACCACATAACATAGGAGGGGATCGATGAGGACACCGCTTAAATTAATGTTCTCCTCCTCACCATACTCAAGAGCTTTATTTTCCAAGCCACCACCTTCTTAATTACCCGGTCTACAAGAAATTGATATGTGCTCATTCGAAGTCATCCATGAAGAATGGGCACTCCCAAGTAGCAACCCAAAATCCTCTATTAGCAAAAAATTACATAGAGTTGCCAATTGTCTCTTTACCAATCTAGGGAGCTAAGGAGACACAAAAATCTTAGATTTAGCCAGGTTGACTTCAAGCCTACTCACCATAGCAAACTTCTGAAGATAATCCAAAATAGATTGAAGACACCTAGGCCTGGTTCCCCAAAAAGCATGAGATCAATCGCAAAAAACAAATGAAAAATCTGAGGTCCCAATCTAGACATTTTGATAGGCTTCCAACTCCCGCCTCTCTCCCTATTCTGAATCATATACGACAACTTCTCCATCATTAGGATAAACAAGAGGAAACAAAGGATCACCCTGTTTGAGCCCCTTCCTCGAGAAGGCGAAAGGCAATATCTCTCCATTCCACAGCAAAGCAGATTTAGCCCTAGAAATGTGAACATGATAAGACATGTCAAAGACCAAGGAATCCCAAAATGTAACAACGTTTGCCCCGAAAATTCCCAAGATGCACTTTCATAAGCGTATCTCTAAAATCGCTAAATAGAGTGTATAATCTCCTGAGTAATATTATATTATCAGAGGTGCTACGACTCGATATGAAACTAGTTTGGTAAGGCCCCACCACCCTCTGCATAATCGGGCACAATCTATTTATGATCACTTTGGATAGAATCTTGTAACTCATGTTTAGTAGACTAATCGGCCTGAAATCACCCATTACCTCCGGGTTTGGTTTCTTCGGGATCAACACAACATAAGCATGCAAGAACTCTGAAGGACAAAACCCATCTTGCATAGCCTCCATCACAAACTGAAAGATTGAATTATGGGTAACGTCCCCAAAGTGCTATTAAAACAAAGATTGGATACCATCTGGACTAGAGCTGTTATTCGAACCGAGTCGAATACGAGCCATTCGTTTAATAGCTTGTCTCAACTCGATTTTGACCGAATTCGACTCGAGTTTGAGTCGAATTCATTATACAATCGAGTTGAGTTCGAGTAATAGAATTTTAAATTCAAAAATAACTCATCGAGTAGATCGATAATATATATTAATATATTTTATATATATTTATATATGATTATAATATAAAAAATAAAATAAAATAAAATATATTAATATATTATATAATAATTGAGTTTTTGAGTCGAGTTCAAGTATTTTGATTATAAAATCGAGTCAAGTTTAAGTCTATTATTTACTACTCGTCGAATTCGAATTCAAATTCAAGTCAAGTTAAAAAAATCGAGTTCGAAATCGAGAACATGGATACTTCGAACTGACTTGACTCAAATACGCCCCAAGTCTGAACTTGGGGATTTCCACCCCTCATCGAAAACACCGCCTTCTTTGCTTCCTCCATCTCCACCAAACTAACCAGATTCCCCTGATCCATCTCAGAAATTCTCTACTGCCAATCCACATATTGATTAACCACTATACACGTTCACACCGAAGCAAACATCTCTACAAAAAAAGACTGAGCATGATCCTTTATCCTCACCATGTCTGAGCACCATGCACCGTCAATCCTTAACTTAGTAATCCAATGTGAATTCCTTCAAATGATAGTGGTAAGGTGGTAAAATGTCATGTTGCGATCCCCCTTACCAAACCAAGCTAGCTAGGACTTCTGATACAAAAAAGTCTCCTCCTTATCTAATATGCAATGATACTCATCCAATAACTCAATTTCCAACCTATGTAAATAAGTGGAAGCATCATAAACCGAAGATTGATGAATTCCTTGAAGTCTTTTGGCCAACCTACACTTCCGTTGAAAGGTATTCCCAAACACCTCCTTGTTCTAAATCCGAAGCTTTGTCAACATAGTGTGTATGGTCTCCATCAAAGAAGTAGGCCCTCGGGACTAAGCATCTACGAAAACTTTCCTAAATTCCGAGTGATGAATCCAAGTTGTCTCAAACCTAAACGGCCACCCCACTTTAACAGAGGGCCTAAAACCAAGAGTCTAAAATAGTAACGAATGATGATCCCCCTAAACACGAGGTAAGACCACCACTTTAGCCTCCTAAAAGAACAATCTACTAGATGTGTTACCTAGGACTCTATCCAATCTCTCTCCAAGAGATACCAGGCCATTTCTTCTCCTGACCCATGTAAAAGCACACCCTATGAATCCCAAGTCATGAAGGTCACAAATTCTTTGATATTCACGAAATCAACAAGCTCTATGAGTTATCCTCGCATCCCGATTCATTGTTTCAAATGGTTATGCAATATCATTAAAGTCACCAAGTATAATCCAAGGCTCTCGCATATCCTGACCCAAATTAGAAATATCCGCCCATGCTAATAATATAGCATGACAATGTGGTTGAATATAAATAAAAGTTGTATACCACACTCAATTACCCATGTGTACCCTACAATGAATAATCTGATCTATTGAATGTACAACCTCCACTATTACCTGTGAGGATCTCTAAGAAAGCCACAAAAACCCACAGAATCTCTAACAAATTCTTCATCAAACCCCTTCTTTTTGAGAAAAAATGAAATCCTAGCCGAGTGTGCTTTTGTTTCTATCAATCAAATGATATCCAGAGAATACAAATTAACTAACTCCAAAGTGGCCCCGTCACCCTGGAATTATGAAAACCTCCTACATTCCACACCAATAAATTTTGGGACCAAGGTATGAAAAGTAAAACAAAGAGGGGTTGGCATTTGAGTATCATTGGAGATGTTAGGAGGTTGGACTTTCCCACATTTGTTTTGCAAATGATTTGATGATATTCTCTCAGGGTAGTTTAGCTTCCGTGCAGAGTATTTTGGACGTCTTGGCTTAATTTGGGTCTCTTTTTGGGCTGTGAATGAACCCTCAGAACAGTGGGATTTTCTTTGGGGCTGTTAAGCAAGAGCACAGGAGAATATTTTGAGGATTTTAGGATTCTGGTAGGGTTATATTCCCATTAGATACTTAGGAGTCCCTCTTTTGTCGACTAGACTCTCGGTAGCAGAGTATATTCAGCTTGTTCAAAGGGTGACAACTCGAATTCAGTGTTGGATGAGTCATCACTTATCCTATGCTGGACGATTATAGTTGGTTAGTTCTGTACTCTTTTCCATTCAGACTAATTGGTTTTCAATATTTCTTCTTTCGAAGGTGGTTTGTGAGGAGTTTGCGTACGTCTTATCTTAATTTTTATGGTCTGATTCATCCTTAGACCAACATAGAGCCAAAGTAGTCTGGTTTCTTATTTGTTGTATTAGGAAGGAGGGATGGTTAGGGTTGAAAACAGTAATAGAGTGGAATAGGATAGCCTATCTTAAGCATATCTGACAGCTTCTTTCAGATCTTAAGGATAATGTTTGGAGTCGATGAGTGAGGACTTATCTTCTGTAATGGTGTAGCTTATGGTACGATCAAATTCTGAATAAGCACTCATAGATTTGGATGAAACTCCTTTCTCTTTGACACTTAGTTCGAGAGCTTGTGGTCTGGAGGATGGGTGATGGTAGCCATATTTCTTTCTGGTATGACACTTGATTATCTACAGGGCCTTTGGTAGAGGTTCTAAGGAGACAGGCTATGGACAAGTTTGGTTTTATTGCTACTTGCTCTGTTCAAGATGTCTTTTCTAAAACTCATTGGTTAGAGTATGTTCAAGGACAGTGGATTTCAAGATCAATGCGAGCCTTATTTGATAGTATCCGAAAGTGTATCTCGGAGTCTGATCTTCCTACTTTAGTGTGGAGGTACCTTAGATGTTCTTATGACCATGTTCCGTAGACTGATTTGGTTTGGTTTCCGGGAGCGATTTCATGATTTGCTTTTATTTTGTAGCTTATCTTCCTGGGACGAGTGACCACTTATTCAAGTTTGGACTTATAACTTCTTCGACATGTCATTTATGCTGTAGTCAGAGAGATACTCTTGATCACCTCTTCTTTCACTATCGGTTCTAGAGAGAGGTATGGCAATTAACGATAACTCAGCATGTTCCCAGTAAATTTCATATCTCTTGGTCTGGCATTCATGGGATCCTACTTTCCCTAACGAGGTACCCCCTCTAACGGAATAGGGTCTTCAATTGCCTCCTCAATGCATGTGTTTACTGTATTTAGATGGAGAAAAATAAGAGGAGGATGGAGAGCACTGATTATCACCATGTATCATTATAACTTTTGTTAGTGTAGTCCTTCCGCCTGCTATGACTGGGACTTAGTCTTTTTGCTTGTTAGGCCTCGTTAGCCTGCCGATCTTTCAGGTATCTTTGGACATATCCTGATACCTGTATAGTCATTCTTTTTTTAGTATATATTCTTTTTATATCAAAGAGAGAGAGAGAGAGAGAGAGAGAGAGAGAGAGAGAGAGAATGACTCACCACCCAATCACTTAAGGGTTTTCCTCCAACACCATCGCTGAACCATCAAAGTGAGTATGCCTCAAATTCACCACCTCCACATGGACCTTCTCCACTTTAGCTGGATTTGCCAACAATCTCACGGCTTCCTCCTCCCCATACAACTGGCCACCTAGTTTTTGTGTTTCCACCAACATATTTCCACCTGCAAACTCTCTAGTAGTAACATCATCACCCAAATAGGCACCCTCATCAGTCACCCATAGCAGTAACTATTAGAAGCGGACTCATTGAGAGGATAAATTCTATCCTACCTTAGAACAATTACATTTCACTATATATAGAGGATTACAAGAATGTACATGTGCATAACGTATGACCAGATACATGATTGATTATGAGGCTAAATACAAGGTAGATCATTAAACTAAATAAGTTAATATTCTATACTAAATAATAGGCTAGATACAAGGGGTCAATATTCTATCATACCCCCATAGTCGAAATGGGAGGAGGTCGAACGTTTAAAATGGACCGAAAATCAAGGAAGAGTGATGAAGGGAGACCCTTGGTGAAGATGTCAGCATACTGATAAATAGAGGGCACATGAAACACTTTAACCTATCCTAAGGCTACTTTTTCTCATATAAAATAGATGTCTAATTCGATATGTTTAGTTCGTTGACGTTTGATTAAATTATTAGACAAGTAGACATGCTAATAGTCACAGTAGACCATTGTAGCTTTGGATAATGGACAGTGAAGCTCAAGAAAAATGTTTCGTAGCCAGCAAGTCTCAAATTCTGCATTGGCAATATTGTAATACTTAACTTCGACACTAGAATGAGAAATAGTGGCCTATCATTTGGAAGACCAGGAAATCAAGTTACTACCGAGAAAAACACAGTAGCCAGATGTGGAATATCGAGTGTCGGGACAACCACCCAATCTGCATCTAAATAAGCAGTCAAACTACTAGTCGGTGAAGAGTAGAGTTGTAAACCATGATCAAGTGTTCCAAGAATATATCATAAAATATGTTTGAGTGCTCAAAAATGAGGCTATCGAAGATCATGCATGAAAAGGCACACCTATTGTACTGCATAAGCAATATCCGGTCTGGTAAAGGTGAGATATTGAAGAGCACCAGTGAGATGACGATAAAGAGATGGATCAAAAATCGGAGGGCTATTGCAACTAGATAACTTGGCTGTTGTTTCTGCAGGAGTGGTGGAGGCATTACAAGAGCTCATATTAGCGCGTTCTAGAATCTCTAGTCTAGAGCATATTGCATTGAGAAATGAACAAGCCAGTCTTGGTGTGGGACACAGAGATACCCAAAAAGTAGTGTAGCAGCCCCATATCAGTTATAGCAAACTCTTTGCCGAAAGAGATTGTAATAGAGCATAGAAAAGCAGTGGATGATGCAGTCAATATGATGTCATAAACATATAGAAGAAGAATATCTATGTCCCTATCTTGATGATACATAAAGAGCGATGTATCAGATCGACAATTGACAAGGCCGATGGAAGTGATAAAAGTAGCAAATCTTTAATACCATGCTCATAAAGCCTGTTTAAATCCATAGAGAGACTTTTTGAGACAACAAACGAATTTGGGTGATGGTCACTGACAAAACTAGGTGGTTGGCACGTGTAGACTATCTCCCGAAGATGTCCATGCAAAAAGGCATTTTGCACGTCCAACTGGTGAATGTGCCAAGATCTAAAATCGTGCAGACAGTGGCTAGTTTGACCATGGGGCTGAAGGTCTTATCATAATACAAACCAGCCTATTAAGAACTACCAACAATGACCAGACGAGCCTTATGGCATAGAAAATTATCTTGTGAATCAAATTTGTCTTTGAAGATCCATTAAGAATTGACAACGTTATCCCCAAAAGGTGAGGGAACAAGATCCCGGGGACAATTTTAATAATGACAAAATATTCCTTAAGCATGGCACGTTACTAGTTTGGATCCTGAAGAGCTTGTCGATGACTATGAGGAATAGAAGAGGAAGTGCGGGTACGAAGGGAAAGCGGTTGCTTTGATTTGAATATACTGTGTTGACTACGTGTAACCATGTGATACTGAGGTGGATGAGGAGGAGGAGGGGGATTAAGGGAACTAAGTGAGGGAGATGGTTTTTGTGGAGGGCAAAAAAAGAGAGGATATTAGAGAGGTCGTTAAGTCAGGAGATGATGGTAGGGATGTCGTAGGGAGAGGAGAGTGATGAAGGGCTAAGGATATGGCAAAGAAAAGGAGTAGGCATGTTATCAATGGGATCGAGGAAATTATATGAGGCAGTTTTCGGTGTGTGATATGATGCAAAAGTAAATTTTTGCTTATCAAATGTAACATGGCAAGATATGATTATCTTTTTGGTAGTGAGGTCAAGATATCTATAGTCTCGATAATGAAGTGGATAGCTGAGGAATAAACATGGTGTGGAGCGAGGGGCTAATTTGTGAGGGACAGCATGAGATATGTCTGGGTAACATAAGCACCAAAAAATGCGAAGATGAGTATAAAGCGGTGGTTTGTGAAAAAGGGTTTGAAATGGTGTTTGATTATAAAGTGTTTTCGTGGGATGTATATTAAGTAGATGCATGGTCATTTGTAATGCTTCTACCCAATATGATGGTCGCATAGAGGCTTGAAAAAGAAAAATACAAACGACATCATTGATGCTACGTAACATTCACTTAGCTTTGCCATTTTGTTATGAAGTGTCGGGACAAGAGAAGCGGTAGGAGATGCCATGATGGGCAAAAAAATTGACAAAAGATGAGTTATTAAACTCTATGCCATTGTCACACTGAATCATCTTGATTTCAATGTTAAATTGTGTGTGAACAAAGGCACAAAAGTGGAGAAATTTTTCAAAGACATGAGATTTAGTAAGCAAAGGATATGCCCAGACAAAGTGAGAGAAATCATCAAGAAAAATCAAATAATACCAAAAACGACTTTCACTAGGTATAGGTGATATCTAGAGGTCAGAATGGATAATATCAAAGGGAGCAGAACATATAGATTGTGAGGTGGAAAATTAAAGTCTAGTGTTCTTCCCTAATTGACAAGCATTACAGAAAAGTATGGGAAGTATTTTTATCACAGGAATTTAAATTTTGTGAAAATAAGTAAAAAAGGTAGGTACACTAGGATGACCAAGATGTCGATGTCAAGTAGTGGAGGAAGAGAGGGCCAAGGCAATGGGTAGAGAAGAAGTGGGAGAAGGAGTTACGAGATATAGATCTCCTGAACTGTTGCACCTACGGCTGATTTGTTCCGTTCGAAGGTCTTTCACGGAGAAGGCAAAGGGATCAAATTCTATAAAGAAAGAGTTATGTTTTATAAATTGACGCACAGAGTTGAAGTGCAACTAACACATTTTCAAGGTGAAAATGAGAGGAAGATGTGTTTAGGTAAGTGTTTCCAGCACAAGAAATAGGAAGGGGGTTTCAATTACCGACAAAAACATGAGAAATATTGCTCGTATTAAAAATAGTATGAACATTACCTGGGGTTTATGTCAAGTGGGAAGTAGCTCCAGTGTCAAGATACCACTGATTGTCGTGTGGCTGTTGAAGTGGCAGAGAGTTGAATTGTTGGATTGTGTTTGTGGAGTGATAGGAAGGGTCAAAACTATGCGAACCGGTCCAACAGAACTATGGTGGTGTACTACCCAGTAGACCAGGCCCAGTTGAGTTGATGGGCTGGCCTTTGGCTAACCAAACAGAAATCAGAGGATTTTTTTTTTTTTTTTTTTTTTGTGGGTACCCTCTTCCTTGTTTTTGTGTACCTCTTCTTTTGTATCTCCTTTTTTTTTTGGTACCTCTTTCTTTCTTTCTTTTTTTTTTTGGGGTATCTCCTTTTTTTTTTTTTTTGTACTCTCTTCCTTTTTTTTTTTTGAGATGATGTTTTGAGAATAATATTGCAAGTGATGAATGCAAGAGTAGGAAGGTTGAATCTTCTTAGGAGTCCATGAAATATACAGGAAAATCAAAGAAAGCAATAAAGGTACGGGAACGAGTAAAGAAAGTCAAAGAACAAATATGATGATGCTGGTAAGGAAAATTAAAGTGAAACGAATCTCAATTAGATTTGAGGGTTTTATAAAAATGATTGTTGACAGAAAAAGGTGTTTGTTCTCGATGTTAATGGCTCTCAAAAAAATAAAAAAAAATGGAAAAACAAGTCATTTGCAAGAAATAAAATAGACTCCCTTTTTTTGTCCAATAAAAAAGACTGAAGGTGTTTGTTCTCGACGGTAATGGCTTATTCTGATGCATAAGATCCTTACAAAAGGCAAGTACTAAGCATCATAGAACTAGAAAGATTTCTTGGCAATGGGAGACAAAAGAGAGGGGCTAGGTTTTCTAATGTAGTTCTGATACCATGTTAGAAAATGGTTCATTGAGAGAATAAATTATATTCTATTTTAGGACAATTGCATTCCACTATATATAGAGGATTACAAAAGTGTATATGTATACGAAGCATGATCGGATACATGATTGATTATTAGGCTAAATACAAGGCAGATCATTAGGTTAAATAAATTAATATTCTATACTAAATAATAGGCCAGATACAAGAATCAATATTCTATTAGTAACAATATAGAGGATTCCATCCGACCATCCCCGAATTGTGAGTCACTAAATGTTACGCCGAAGACTTCCTGACCCAGCGTCCTCTAGCATACCAGCTGACGACTCATTCTAACCACTTCATACAGGGATTGTAGTCATTTTCCTTATTCCAGAATCACTGGAGTTTCGGTTAGGACGAGAATCGAGAGAGGTGACTATCGTAGCTTGGATGACAAATGAAGAATGAGACTCGCCTTCATGAAGATAAGACTCGTGCTACAGTAAACCAGCATCACTTGTAACTCTAGGACCATAAGCATTTTTCCTTATGTCCAGGGCCATTATGAGCGAGCTTGCATAGTAACTCGGGCCATTGAATTGTTTGAAGATTGGGCCTGAATGTGAAGAGAGTTCCTGGGCTGTAGGTTCTAATATCTATTTTCATGCACCACCAAAGTGATATTGATGTGGTAGAAAGGATATCTCACCCTTTAACTATATGTTCAAATTCGAGTCTCCATGAAATTGAAAAAAAAAACACTTTTGGAAGACCTTCCCCTAACCAGCTCAACAGTAGATCGATCCGAATTAGTCAAAACGAAATTTCAGATATCGGATGGTAATATATCCAAAAAGAAAAAATTTCCATGCGCCATCCCAAGTGAAATGTAGAAGGCCAAAGAAGACCTGGGCCTTAGACCTTACCTGTACAGGCATAAGACAAAGCATCTCAGAAGTTTTTATTCTCGGGTCCAATGGGTGGATATGGTCTGGTTCTCGGGGGCGATTCCCCGGTTTGCATTCTTTGTCTAGCTAGTGTTCATGGAGCGGCTTCAGACGAACGACTTCTTGCTCAGGTTTCGACTTTCGTTTTCTTCGACTTGCCATCTCTGTGGTAGTCGGAGAGAAACTATTGATTACCTCTTCTTTCATTGTTCCATCTCGAGAGAAGTTTGGAGATTAACTGTTGCGCATCATGTTCCGTTGTCTTTTCATATTTCTTGGTCGGGCATTCGAGATACTCTTTTGTCTCCTACGAGACATTCGCTTCGTAGGAACAAGGGTTTCAAATACCTCCTCAGTGTTTGCATTTATTATATATGGATGGACAGGGATTGCAGTCATTTTCCTTATTCCAGAATCACTGGAGTTTCGGTTAGGATGAGAACCGAGAGAGGTGACTATCATAGCTTGGATGACAGATGAAGAATGAGACCCGCCTTCATGAAGACAATACTTGTGCTGCAGTAGACCAGCATCACTTGTAATTCTAGGACCATAAGCATTTTTCCTCATGTCCAGGGCCATTATGAGTGAGCTTGCATAGTAACTCGGGCCATTGAATTGTTTGAAGATTGGGCCTGAATGTGAAGAGAGTTCCTGGGCTGTAGGTTCTGATATCTATTTTCATGCGCCACCAAAGTGATATTGATGTGGTAGAAAGGATATCTCACCTTTAACTATATGTTCAGATTTAAGTCTCCATGGAATGAAAAAAAAAACACTTTTGGAAGACCTTCCCCTACCCGGCCCAACAATAGATCGATCCGAATTAGTCAAAATGAAATTCCAGATATCGGATGGTAATATATCCAAAAAGAAAAAATTTCCATGCGCCATCCCAAGTGAAATGTAGAAGGCCCATGAAGACCTGGGCCTGAGACCTAACCTGTACAGGCATAAGACATAGCATCTCAGAAGTTCTTATCCTCGGGTCCAATGGGTGGATATGGTCTGGTTCTCGAGGGCGATTCCCCAGTTTGCATTCTTTGTCTGGCTAGTGTTCATGGAGCGGTTTCAGACGAACGACTTCTTGTTTAGATTTTGACTTTCGTTTTCCTCGACTTGCCATCTCTGCGGTAGTCGAAGAGAGACTATTGATTACATCTTCTTTCGTTGTTCCTTCTCGAGAGAAGTTTGAAGATTAACTGTTGCGCATCATATTTCGTTGTCTTTTCCTATTTCTTGGTCGGGCATTCGAGATACCCTTTTGTCTCCTGTGAGACATTCGTTTCGTAAGAACAACAGTTTCAAATTCCTCCTCAGTGCTTGTATTAATTATATATGGATGGAGATTAACAATAGAATGAGAGACAAGCGTTAGTTACCCCCTTGGGTCATTACAGCTTTTGTTAGAGTAATCTTACCTTCATTTGAGACTAGTTATTAGTTCTCTCTTTATAGATTATTGAACATTCAGGCTTCTCAGGATTTGTCTGCGATCCTATTTTCATTTTCTTTTTGTTTTTGATATAATATTCTTTTTTATCGAAAAAAAAAAAAGTTTAACAATAACCAACGCTCAGGAAATGGTAACCAACGCTCTTACCCCCAAAGTTTCACAATAACAGATGTTTTCCAGCGCCGGTGGAGGGTCGAGAATTTCTCATCCGAGACCTCAACCTCAGGAATTCGAGAATCATCCAACCCCATCGGGTCTGATTCCTCCTCATAATCAGACTCCTCCACTGAGTCTTCCTCTATTTCTGTCAATAGAGCTGAACAAGAATTTCCCAGTTACTTGTCAAGACCAAGGAGCGTATCACGGAAACTCCGCCCAAATGCCGGCACTTTGCTCCTCTCCGTCATCCCCCTTTATCTTCTTAGCATTTCGGTGCAGGATGTTATCGTCCACTGTGGATGAATCATCCCCTGCCTCAGCAATCTCGGCCACCACCGAACGCCGTTTTCTGCTGTTGACTTGACGATTCGAGTCTCTCATTCTAGAGAGTCCTTCTAGTATGGTTTTGAAAATATCTTGGGATGCCTCCTCTGAGAATGAAGGAATAATGACAAAAATGTAGAAAAATGAAGACGCAGGGTGAAACGAGCTATTTGTAGTGTAAAAATTGAGTTCATTAAATGGTCGACAAGAAATGACGTGAGCTGACAGTAATTTGAAGAACACAAAAAATCTTAAGTTCACACATTTTATCTTCTAAACAATTGTCTTCCTCAGCAAACCCACTTACAAGTTACCTTTACAATACCCACTGATTTCCAAGTTATCGTTCAAAAAGTGATTGGTTTAGCTGGTTTTGTCTTCTACTAATTGGTGTCAGCCTGTGCTTAGGTTTTATTTATTTATTTTGAGTGTATTGTTGTACCTTTTGTTTGTTTGCTCCTAAAATTTACATCAAATTTATTTTCCTTTTTTTCAACATAAAAAACCTAAATAAAATTTAGAATTAAAAAAAGACCAAAAATATGTGGGCTTGAGGGCATCATTGTTTGAAGGAACCCTTTCCGGAGTTTGATTGAGCCCTTCATAATGCCCAAACGATTATGTCATATCGTTTGTTTATTTTTTCTTTTGATTTTTTTAATTTTCAATATCAATTAATCAGATTTGATTATTATATGATCCATTAAAAGATTAACTCTATTAAATTTTATTTTTTTAATCTTATAAGTTGAACTCAAAATTTATAATTAAAAAATACATAATATCTCATCGTTACAATCATAAGAATTTGGTGCCGTATGTTTGCTTGAATCCATATAGAAGCATGGAGAGACCCAAAACCCTATGTTGATTATTTAAAATTCAAAAAATTCATCTCCTACCCACGTGAGTGAGTAGGAAAGAGTAAGAAACAAATAAAAAAAATTAAAAAAACCAAAGAACCTTCTATATTCTTCTGAAACGCCACAAACAACCAGCGATCGTTCTTTTTCTCCACTTATACTAAACTTTGCTGAGAACATACTAAGGAGTGATCCATGTTTGAAATTTTGTCACAAGAAAAAAAAATCAGAAGAACAAAAGATTTGTACCTGAGGGTATTTTGTAACCATAGGATGCGTTTACAGGCAAAGACTTCTAAGGATAATCACATGGAGAAATAGCATAATAGAACAAGCATTGAAATGCAAGAGGTGCCTGGGTTTTTATATGCTTGCATTCTCCGTCTCTCTCGTACTCCTTCGAAAAGCAAACATCTTTTTAATGCAAAGACCATTTTGTGTTGAAGTATGATTGACAATATTAGTTTATTGTGTCTTAGAGGGGTATTTTAAGTAATTGATAGGGGTTAGTGGGATAACTCCCACTAACCCATACCTACCCACTTACCCTTGATTCTCTCAAAAAAAACGTAGAGTTACAATTAGATTGGAAGACTAATCTCTCCTTCACTCTTGTGTTATTGATTCATAATTGAAAACTTTGCTTGAGAGAAGAAAATACACAATATTGAGAGAAAAATAGAATTCTCTAGAAAGAGAATTTTATTTGAGGGTTTGAGAAATTTTCGCGTCGGAAAATTTCTCCCGTCACGATGATCGCCGGACTGAGGGTTGCGGCGTTGTGACATTGTGGCGCTGGTTCGATTAACATCGTGATCACCATCCCGACCGCGAGATCCGATTGAGAGACGCACGGTCTATTTTTGGAGACTGCATATTCGAGGTATTTATTATTATACCCGAAACTATTTATTTATTTTTTCTGAAAATTATTTAAATGCTTCCGTTGCATGTGACTCAATTAATTCCAACATTGGTATCAGAGCCAGGTTGGATTAAAAATAATTTTCGGGTTAATTTTTGGGTATAAAAAAATTTAGAGTTTAAAATTTGAGGTTCGGATCACAGATGAGTTTCGTGAATTTGAGAACACCACTGTGTTACTCATGATCCCTAGAATACGAAAATAATTTTTTCGTAATTTTCTGAGTATGTTTAGGTGAAGAAAATTCCAGTTGAAAGTTTCGGTCATGAATAGTGACCGACCCTTCAACCTTAGATTTGTCGAGTTTTAGGGCAAATCAATGCATGAAATTTATAGATCTGTAATCCTTGTTTCATGCTCTTCAATTTGGTATATATATTGCATATGATTGTGGCCGGAAAATTGGGTTTCAAAATTCACCGCGGAGGGTCGAAATTTTGGATCCGAAATACGCCGAGTTTAGGGTGCAATTATTCCAAAAATCGAGTCAAGGATGTTTGGAATAAATAGAATTAGAGATTGTATAAAAAATCTGGTCAATATGGTGCCGGAAATGGGGTTTTCAGGCAACCGGGTCAAGACGAAGAGGTACAACCCGCGGGCGCATTAAATACACGCGCGAGGCAGGCGCGTGCAGCGCAAGGCAGGCTGGGCGTGATGTTCACGCGCGAGAAAGGCGCGTGAACCGGTCGGGTCGTCCGGGTCGATTACGACCCAGACACGTGTCCCCGACTCGCAACCCACGGATCCGGACCGGGTTCGGGTTCCGACCAGCTACTGGGTCCGGAAACCTACCTGCGCACGCGGGGTCCACGCGTGAAGGTTCATGACTCTCACGCCTGCGCGTCAGGTGCGTGTGCCGACGCGCAATGCGCGCGTGTAAGCACGTGCCAGACGCGCTGCGCGTCTGGCACACACCAGTAACTGTCCCCGGCGAGTGGAGGCGTGTGGGGATGCGCCGCCGATGCATGGCGGCGCGTGGGACCACCGGTAGCTCGTCAAGTTGTCCGGAATAGAAATTTTTCAATTTTTTGTGGGTTCCACATTCATAAAAGTGATTTTTGTGGGTTTTTTTTTGTGTGTATCGAATCCTAATCCAAATGGTGAGATGCTATCTCGGATTGTGGTGTATGGTGTCTGTTGATTCATACGCTCATCTTGGGATAGGTATTCGAATTATTTGGGTCTTGTTGATTCGTAGGGTGCACAAAATGTGAGAATAAGCATCACAAGTCACAACTATCTCATTGACTGTTTCTAAAATTGTCGTATTAGATCTTTGTAAGGGAGATAAAATTGAATGGTGATAAATACATGATTTTTCACCAGTAGATTCAATTTATCCTCGGGGAGCAAAATCTAATTAAAATTCTGAGATAAGAGATGGTGGACTTCGAGGAGGGTACCACACTTCAGATAGACGGGATTAGGAGATATTACGTGCATGAAAGAGGAATGATAACCGAGTTAGGGCAATCCTCCTGAGTAGCATGCACGATGATGTGATCCCATTCTATGAGCAATATCCTACGGTTTTATCGGTTTGGCTCACCCTATAAAGAGTATTATAGTGCTCTTACAGATCCTGAGATGAGAATGCTATCTTATAAGAAAAGGATTGATCATATGATAATGCAACATTTGATAAAAATGTCGAGTATGATCGCTGAGTTGGAGAATGTGACTAAGCCCATTTCGGATATGTTTTCTAGTACTGGATGCGATCCAGTTTTTTACCTGATTCATGAAAAATCATGAAAGTCTATTTCACATACGACGAAAGTATTCACACTTTCACTAATTTGAATAGGCACAGTGAGCTCGAGTAGGAGCATCTAGAGGCGAGTAGGCCATACTCGGGTCATGCTTATGCGATGGAGTCGAGCAAGGACTCATGTGGGACTCGAGATTCAGATAAGAAGAAAATATCCAAAAAAACCGATAATAATAATGCGCAGTGAGAAGGAGTTAGATACGACCAAGGTGTAATGTTACACGTGTAGTAGACTTGGTCATTTCGCTCGTGAGTGCAACGAGTGAAAATTATCTCTTTCTTGTTTATGTTGTTTGAGTTGCTTTCTGTTTTCTCTCGTTCGTGGATTGTAAACACAGAAGCAACCAACAACATAGCTCGAGATAGGAGCGCGCTTATATAGTTCCGCCTAGTGAGTCCTCAAGTAGGAGGATTTACGTACTGAAACGGAGTGTTTTGTTGACATCAGAGGGAGTAGCACTTGCAAGTTGGAGTTGCAAAGTTACTAGACTCTGTATGCTCTTTACGCTCCAAAAGTTCGACGGAACTTGATTTCAGTTTAGGATATGCTCTATTAATTTAGAAATTTAAAATTTCTAAATGTTACGACAATTCTATGATTGGTTCTATTTTGGTTCATGAGGGACTATACGTACTGGAAATAATTCCTTTCAATGGTATTTCTTGTTATCCTCCTAGTGTGAGAGAGGATGAACCGGTTAGTAGTGAATGGTTTTGTAGAACCCACTAACCAATCTTGCCTAGACGGCAAACTTACAAGAAAACCATTCGACAATGCAATGAGGGCTGGGACTCCATTGCAGTCGGTTCACTCCAACATCGTGGCCTTATGAACGTGAGAACCTAAAATGGTGTTGGATACTCGATTACGTTCATAGACAAATACACATGTTTCGATTATTTCTTTCTGATCTCGCACAAGTCTGAGGCATTGAAATACTTCAGGAGGTTATTAGCGAGGTTGAGAATCAGTTAGACTTGAGAGTTGAGATACTCAAAACCGATTGAGAGCGCGAGTATTTGTCTAAAGAGCTCTATTTCAAGAAGGGCATTACGAGAAACTGACTATTCCTCGTTACTCAGTGGAGTAGAGTACCACGAGAGAGGAATAGGACTTTGTTTGAGACGGTGAGGCCGATGATGGCGCAAACCAATTTACTCGTTTCTCATTGGGGAGATGCGTTATTGGCTACAGCCTATGTTTTCAATCGTATTATATTGAAGTCCGCAGTCAGTACTCCATATGAGCTTTGGACAGGAAGGCAGTCTGACCTTAGCCATCTGAGATTATGGGGTTATGCAACGTATGTTCACTATTTCTCGCATTTACACAGCAAGTTAGGCTTGCGAGAAAAGAGATGTATTTCTAATGAGCATACAGATGGCACTCTCACTGAGATTGAGTCTCATGATGCCGAAATTCTTGAAAATGATTTCCCTATGATAGGTGAGATCAATTGGGACTTTACCTTCTAAAAGATAGATAAGCCTAGTGTTCAGCTGATCCCAGTGGTAGGACCCAAGAATCTATTACGGATCTCGGTTCTAGTGGGAGCAATCCATCTAGAGGTAAAAAGGTTTCCCCTCCTCTTAAGAGTAGTCGAGGACGCGTACCTAACCGTCGCTTCCCGATTGAGGGAGAGGCTTTCAATGTGACTCTTGAGGATTACGAGAAACCTTTAACTGTCCTAAAGGCTCTTAAAGGTTCTGTGAAGGACTATTGATTATAGGCCATCGGTGAGAGGAGTTGATGAAAATCAACGGGATCTGGGATCTAGTTGATTTGCCTGAGGGTAATAGGGCCGTTGGGAACAAGTAGGTTCTCAACATTAAGAAAAAGGCCGATGGATCGGTGTTGAGGTATAAGGCCCATCTAATAACTAGGGGTTACTCAGATTGAGGGCTAAATTATCTCGATCCGTTTACTTTTAGCGATTGTCGTGGATATGTTATGGAACGTTGAGACTGTTCTCCTGAGTAGGATTTTTGGATGAGGAGATCTACAAGAAACAGTCATCTGGCTTTATTCCTGTAGATCAGGATGGTAAGATCCATTGACTTCGGAAGTTGACATGCGACCTTAATCATCAATCCAGGCAGTGGCGTTTGAGATTTCACGAGGAGCTGATAGCTCACGGTTTCGTGATGATCGGGGAGGATCATCGCATATACTTTTTACGTTCTTGTGATCATGTCCTTATGTGAATGACATTCTATTGACTGGGAATAACAGAGAGTATCTGATGACCACGATAACGTGGACGTTGTCGAGTCTTGATGTGAAGGACATGGGTGAGACTTAGTTCTTCCTCAAAATTAAGATCCAGAGGGATCGCTCAAGACAGGTGTTGACTTTTTCACAGGAGTCCAACATCAAGGGAGTTCTCGAGTGCTTCGAGGAGATCGACTACGACCTTAAAGATACTCTTATTGCTAAAATGTTAAAGTCTAATTCTTAATATATGTCTTATGACTCAGAAAAGGACAAGGAAAATTAGTAGAATCCCTTGTTCCAGTGCACTGAGTGATCTGATGTATGCAGTGTCGTGTACACGATCAGACGTTTGATTTGCAGTCACTATAGTAATTAGGATCGATCAAATCCTAGAGGGGATCACTGGAGAGTAGTGAAAGGATTCTGAGATATCTCAAGAGAACTGCGGACCTCTCCTTGTGTTACGGAGGAGGTGATTTGCATTTTGTTAGGTATTCAGACACTGACTGGGTTGGCAATCTGAATGTATGCAAATCGATATTAGGTTTTGCTGTCTTGGAGTAGCAAGAAGCAAACCTATATATCTCTATCTACGATAGAGACTGAGCTTATGAGATGCTTAGTGGCAGTTCAGGAGAGTGTTTGGCTCCGGAAATTTTCGGATCACTTAGGGGTTGTGTCAGAAAGTGGGAGGCCAGTGATGATTTATTGAGAAAATCAGGCCGCCTTTGACCACACTTGAGACCCTAAGTATCAGTAAGTCCAAACACATTGATACCTAATACTACGTTATGAGAGACATCACTGAGAAGGGTGAAGTGACAAATTAAGTACGTTACTATACAGCGTGTTAGCTGATCCCTTCAATAAACCCATTGTGAGAGATTTCTGTATAAGATATAGGAATCATTGGGTTTGTATGCATATTGACATTTCTCACTTTGTACTGATGCTTATTGCGTCTTATATATATGACATGTGTGCGTGATTGGGTTACTTATTTATAGCACTATTTTATTGTCATATATTTTGTGATTTGTTGTGATAAATGATATGTGAGGCAGGCGTGGTCGACTCTCTCACACGAGTAACCACCTCCAGCTCTGAGTGAGCAGAGATGAGGCGGTTTCTAGTTATAAGAGACTTTGAGAGTCGCCCTACTAGAATATAAGTCGCCCTGATATGTGTTCAGGATGAGGTCATATGCGATATGACCGGCATGGATGTATCCACATCCATATTGCCTGTAAGTAGCCAGATTTGAGATCTCAGATATCACCTGCGACTAGTGATATTGTCTCTGAGATACTCTTTCTGAGATTTCTGGGTAAAGTCTTATGTGTAGACTGAGTCCCATACCTGCACAGTGTTAGAGAAATCAGACATATGCCCTTTGAGAGATGGGGGAATAACACTGTGGCACATGTTTCATACCGCATGTGATATGTCGACCAGGGATAGTGGGAGCATTATTTGAGATACTGATATGATTTTGATCCCCGTTCCCACTGTGTGAGACCCGAAATCCATTGGGTGGGATCTCTTGTACCCTTATCACTTTCGGCTGTTTCTAGAAGTCTTGACTCAGTGTTGTTACTTTAGTCTGTTTACCGATGGCCCGGAAGATAAATTGAGTTCTGAGGGACAGGTCTAGGAAAGCAGCTGAATTGAGGTTAATAGATTCGAGTTTGAGAAAAGGAAAACCAATTGACATTATATCATTATGTTGTATTCACCGGCTAGCCTATTATGTCTGTCCATGTTGGGATGTAAGCATAATAGTGGATACACAGTCGAGCATTTATTAGGGATTACTTTCGTTGAGGAAAGTAACTCGATGGATGTAATTAGTCTTAGATCTGAGGTGCAGCGAGTTATTTTGATACTAACGATGGCTTCTCGATCATCCTAACAGGTGTATCGAGAGGTCTTTGCTTGCAGGTGTACTCGCAGGTCGCACAATGCCTAATTCTATATGAAAGTTCAGTAGGGTGATGTGATCGCATGAGTTGTGATCTTGTGACAGACGTATAATGCCCTCAAGTGCAAGTGGGAGATATTAGTTTATTGTACCCTAGAGGGGTATTTTAGGTAATTGATAGGGGTTAGTGGGATAACTCCCACTAACCCATACCTACCCACTCACCCTTGATTCTCTAAAAAAAAACGTAGAGTTACAATTAGATTGGGAGACTAACATCTCCTTCACTCTTGTGTTATTGATTTATAATTGAAGACTTTACTTGAGAGAAGAAAATACACAATATTGAGAGAAAAATAGAATTCTCTAGAGAGAGAATTTTATTTGAGGGTTTGAGAAATTTTCGCGTAGGAAAATTTCTCCCGTCACGATGATCGCCAGACTGAGGGTTACGGCGTTGTGACATTGCGGTAGTGGTTCGATTAACATCGTAATCACCATCCCGACCGCGAGATCCGATCGAGGGACGCACGATCGATTTTTGGAGACTACATATTCGAGATATTTATTATTATACCCGAAACTATTTATTTATTTTTTCTAAAAATTATTTAAATGCTTCCGCTGCATGTGACTCGATTAATTCCAACAGACAAATTATATCAATTTTTGGCTATGATTGTAAATAAATTTAACCTTTAAAGATATATATATATATACACATACATATATGTATATATATAATTTCCGCCATAAGAAAAAAAATAATAAAACTTGAAAAGATTTTAGAGAGAAACATTTCTTGAACTTCTATCACGTGAATTCTCAATGGAAGAATGAAGAGATTTATCAGTTTCCTCTATCTGCACAGGTTATAATGAAGAACCGAATGCAGACTCTTATTCATGTGCTCACACAATGCAGAAAGGCTATAGAGATGATGTTGATAAAATTTATGAAAGAATGAAATTCGAAAGTGCAGAATCTTGAATGGACTTGTATGTTAAACGAACACCATCCTTAAGGAAATTATGCCTCCACTATGTTGCTAGTTGAGTTTGTGACAAATTCTTTTATGATATACAAGTTAGAAACAAAAGTTTAAGATAACAATATTTCAAATTTCTCTCAAGAGTGGAAATATTTTTTTTTTTTTTTTTGTGGGTGTTAATGACATGAAAATTTGAAGTGAAGTTTTCCGTCGAAGGGAAACCCTATTTATAAAAAAGGAAAGTTACAATGGGAAAGAACTATTCGTTCAAAAAGACACAACAAATTAGCACAACACAGGTTAATAGGCACAATCATTTCCCGGTCATAATCTTTAAAAATAACTGCCCATTAGGAGTGGCGGGCAAATGAGAGGCCTCTCGGCTACCTCTCTCGATTAGGCCTCTCAGGTATCTCTCTTGGTTGAGGTCTCTCAGTTAGGTCTTGGTTCCCGATCAAAGCTCTTGGTTACCTATTAGACCTCTTGGTTAGACCTTTTGGCTCCCAGTCAGACCTCTCAGTTACCAGTTAGACCTCTCAGTCGAGGTTCCCGGTCACTTCTATTAAATGGTTGTGACCTTTTAGCAATGCCCAAGTGCCCAAGTACCCTCTTTTGATCCTTAAATATTTGTTTAAATTTCAAACTTTCCCTCCAATTCTTTCTTCCCACCAAATTTAATTAGTTTGGTACTTAATGACTTATAAACTAATGAAGGTACCTTTTCTTTTCCAATGTAAGATAAAAGACCTTTCCAACTTGTAATATTTACGAACTAATACTAACAGATGATTCATTTAATTCCTTGCCTCTGGCTGAAAGGTTGAGGATTCACACTACTAGAAAAATGGGTATCAGTGACGGAAATACCCGTCCATAATACTCAAATTTTCGTCACATAAAGTACTAGCGATGGAAAATTCCGTCGCTAAAAGTCACATTGCTAATTTAGCGACAGAAATTTTTCGTCGTTAAAAAAATCCGTCGCTAATCCATCACTAATCCGAAAATTTTAGCGACGGATTAGCGACACAAAATTTTATAAAAATACAATACCCTAATTTAAAAAAAATATATAAAATTTTATTTAATAAAAACATAAAATTTTATTTAAAAAATATAAAATTATATTTAATAAAAATACAAAATTATATTTAATAAAAATACAAAATTAAATTTAAAAAAAAACAAAAAATTATATTTAATAAAAACATGAAATTATATTTAATAAAAGCAAAAAATCATATTTAATAAAAACACAAAATTATATTTAATAAAGACACAAAATTATATTTAATAAAAATACAAAATTATATTTAATAAAAACAAAAATTTATATTTAATAAAAACACAAAAAATAAAAACACAAAATTATATTTAATAAAAATACAAAATTAGATTTAATAAAAACAAAAAATTATATTTAATAAAAATATAAAATTATATTTAATAAAAACACAAAATTATATTTAATAAAAACAAAAAATTAAATTTAATAAAAATACAAAATTATATTTAATAAAAAGAAAAATATATATTTAACAAAAACAAATTGCATGTTTTAGCGACGGATTAGTGAAAAAAAAATTAGCGACGGATTTTTTCGTCGCAAAATTTATCACTAATTTGTTTAAAAAAGTTTTAACAATAGAAAATTTCTATCGCTAATTTCAGCGACGGATTTAGCAACGAAAAAATCCGACGCTAAATTCATTGCTGATTTTTCCATCACTAATTCGTTACAAATCCATCGCTGATAGCGATGGATTTTTATCCATCAGTAATTTTCGTCACTGAAGAGCTATTTTCTTGTGGTTTTATATTGGGAAAAATGTTCGTGGTGGTTTGTTGGGGGATTTGGAGGACAAGGTAATTAGAAGTAATAAATGACAAGCCTGTTTGCACTTATTAAGAAGCTTTTCTAGACTCTATTTTATTGGATAAGGCTCACACCTCGACTCTAGTCATGGAATCCCTTCCCCACCATGCTTTGAAACTAAATGTTGATGGAAGTTAGAGGGATAATCTAAGTTGAATCGGCTTTGGAGTTTTTACGAGGGACTCATTGTGCACTTGGAAGGGAGGCTTTTCTTGTCTTGTTATGGTCTTCTCTTCACATGGAACAAAGGTGTAACGTATATTGTCCTAGAATCATGTTCTCTCCAGAGGCTATTAACCTCATTTGCAATCTGTGCTTAAGAGTAACACCCTTTGTGGCCACTAGTTCATGATATTAGACAATCGTAGGCTCGAAAATGGCATGTGGAATCGGTTCATGTACTCTGTCAAGGGAATAAATGCACGAACTTTATGACTAAATTTTTTTTAGTTCCCATCACTGGTATCTAGAGTTATATTTCGACTAATTCGGTTTGAGCATTTTCAAGCCCTATTTAGGGGGCGAGTTTTTCGACGTAATCTTTTCTATTCTCAAGTTTCAAACTTAAAATTTGGTTAAGAGATTTATCACATCATCCCACTAAATCAACTGTCTATTGGTTTTTTACTTGCAAAATTAGAATTTGAAAAACCTATAAAAGTTTTTAAGAAATTGTACGTTAACATTCCTCTTTTGAATATCATTAGACTAGTGCCAGACTATTGGGGATTCCACAAAGATGTGATCAAGAAAAAAGGGAAGCTTGATGAAGGAAGAGTGCACTGCGATCTTATAAAGGAAGCAATCACCGAAACTCGAAGATCCAAGGAGTTTCTTTATCCCTTGCACTATTGGCTCTACTAAATTTTATGATATTTTGTATGATTTGCGTGTCGGTGTCAATCTCATACCATACTCTGTGTTCTTAAAGTTAGGGTTAAGGGAATATAGGCTACTGCACGAGCATTAATTGATGTTCCTTTTGAGGAGTTGATTTTGGGAATGGATGATAAAAAAATTGAGTTTAATGTTTCCCATCATAGGAAAAGTTTTGATAAACAAGAGGTTTCTACACTAAAAAGATTGCTGAACATAATGTTAATATCTTTTAATTAAGTGATTTTATAGAAAATTGATTTGTCGGTTTGCCAAAAGTCAAACATGATTTTCTAGATAATGAATATGTTGATGCATGTGCTACTTTGAGTGTGAATTTAAGTGAATTTAATTCAAAAGGTGGGTTTCATGCAGGTACAAAAAAGAAGTTGCAAGTCAACAAGTTAGAGGAATAACAAAAGATGTCTGAGAAAGATCGAATTGACAAGGAGGGGACAACAGCATAACAAGATGCTACGAATAGCACAATATAAAGATCTATGAGTCGAGTTAAAATAAAGAGATTATGTCTGACCAAAGATAATAAAGAAATGTGTTTATTGGGAGGCAACCCAATGTTTTTATGATTCTCTTTAGTAATTGTTTTTGTTAATTTAATTTAAATTTAAGTTTTGATGGCATTTTATAGGTGAATAAGAAACTCTTCGCATGAGAGGAAAGAAATCAAAGAGAAAGCTGCATTTTAGGGGAGTTTTCTATTCTCTTTACCTTTTGTATTATTTTCTTTGCACATCGAGAACAATGTTTAGTTTAAGTATGGGGAAAATATACATATAGTGGCTGTGGATTTTTTTTTTATAGGAATTTGAGTGCTGAACTTTTGTTTAGTTCTCAAAAGTTTTTGCTAAATTCTTCCATGTCAACAAAAATTTTTCTTGAGTTTTCTAGTCCTAGTATGTTACTTGTTTTGAATTAGGTTGCATGATAAAAGATTGGTATTAATAGTTATTTGGTACATAATTAACTATTCATCTTTTTATGGTTGATTTGAAAAATAGAGCATGCAAAATTTGACATAAATTTACTTTAATGAGAATTTGAGTCTTAAAGAGCAATTCCTTGCTCTCATCATTTTTCTTATTAAGCGTATATCACACGTAAATTAATTATTCTAGAACTTACTTTGTTATGTATTTTGAGACCATATTCTTGATTTTCATGCACCAAAATGATTAAAATACCTAACTTTACACATTTTTAGTTTTTGAAAAATATCATCTCTATCATTGTATACCCCTTAATGAATCCATTTGAGTCTGGACCTTTTTCTTTCCTTAATTACCCACATAATTTACCCCATGACCTTCAATTTTTTTTAGCCCCAAATTTTGAACCCCAATTCACTAATGTACTCATAGTTTATAGCTTGGTATTCTATTTTTAGGCATTATATTCTTTTTATATTTTTGAGTTTTCTATAAGTTTTTGGGCGTTGTCAAATCGATATATTTCAAAAAAAAAACAGCCGAAAAAAAAAGAAGAGAAAAAATTGCTGGTTACAAAAAAAAAAGGAAAAAAAGAAAAAGAAAAAAAAAAGAGAAAAAGCATTTGTCATTCTTGGATATTGTTTGTTCTTATAGTGGGGTTTCACTACAAAAAAACCATGGATTTAGCAATAAAATTTAGCGATGAAAAAAATTCGTCGCAAATCTGCAACAAAATTAGTGATAAAAATAGAAATCGTTGCAAATCAGTAACGAAATTAGCAATAAAAAAAATTTCATCACAAAATTAGCAACAAAACAACTTTTCATCTCATAATCCGTGGCTATTTTTTGACAAAAAATTATTGTCGCAAAATTCGTTGCAAATTAACGACGAATAGAAAAATTCGTCACTAAATTTGCAACGGAGTCCAAATTCGTCGCAAAATTTGTGACGAATTATGGATTCATCATGAAATTTACCACAAATTATGGATTCGTCACAAAATTTTGTGACGAATTTCTAATTCATCGCAAAATTTGCAACGAACTATGAATTTTTTGCAAAATTTGCCACGAATTAAGCATGCGTCGCAAAATTTGCGACGAATTATGAATTCGTGGCAAATTTTGCCACGAATAGGGAATTCATCACAAAATTTTCCACGAATGTTGGATTCGTGGCAAAAAATTTGCCACAATCCATGCTTCGTGGCAAATGATTCGTGGCAAAATTTGCCACGAATATGGAATTCATGGCAAAGATTTGCAACGAAGTCAATATTCGTCACAGATTTTGTCACAAATTTCATATCCGTGGCAAATTTTGTCACAAATTTATTAACTTTTGACCCCAGCACCAAATTTTGAATCTTCAGAGATAAGATTTGCTATTATTATTAATTTTTCCTTTCGATTTTTCTAAACTTTTTATCGAGTTGAGAATTAGTCAGCTCCAACTCCATGAAAACTCGTAAAAACTTACTGAAAATCGAACGAAAAGCACAACATAAAACCCTTTATCTCTTAGCATACCAACATCTTCAAAATCGAAACCAATGAATGAGAGGGAGGGAGAGAGAGAGAGAGAGAGAGAGGGAATTTGGTATTTGATTTAGCCCTTCATAACAATAGTGGAATTAAAATTGAGTTTTGACAATTGAAAAAATCAGTTTTACAAATGAAATGAGAGAGAGAGAGAGCAACCTTACACTTATCCAAAACATTTTCCAAAACACATATGCAAAACATTTTCAAAATTTAATTTCAAATTTCTTGAAAATTTCAAAATTGCATAAAATCAAATTTTGCCGTTTGCCACAAATTTTGCAACGAATTTTAGAATTTGTGGCAAATTTTTGCCACGAATTCCTTTTTTGTGGCCAAATTCGTGGAAAAAATTTTGTTTTTGTGGCAAAATTTGTCGTAAATTTATTGAATTTATGATTTTCCCTAGCTCCCAATTTTGAATATTCAGAGGTAACATTTGTTATTACTATTCATTTTTCCTTTCGATTTTTCTAAACTTTACACCGAGATAACAATTAGTTAGCTCCAGCTCCAAGAAGACTCTTACGTCAGATCTAATAACTTACTGAAAACGAAACAAAAAACACAAGGCAAAACCCTTTACCTCTCGGCACACCAACATACCGAAACCAATAAATGAGAGGGAGGGAGAAAGAGAGAGAGAGAGATAGAGAATATGACATTTGATTCAGCCATTGATAACAACAATGGAATTAAAATTGAGTTTTGACAATTGAAAAAATAAGTTTTATGGATGAAATGAGAGAGAGAGAGAGAACAACCTTATACTTATCCAAAATATTTTTCAAAACACATATCCAAAACATTTCAAAATTTAATTTCTAAATTCCTGTTAATTTCAAAATTGCATAAAATCAAATTTTGCAGTTTGCCACGAATTTTGCCACGAAATCAGGGATTCGTGGCAAAATTTGCCACAAAGTGAGGGATTTGTGGCAAATTTTGCCACGAAAACATTTTTCGTGGCAAATTTCGAATTCGTTGCAAATTTTTGCCACGAATTCGTTTCTCATGGCAAAATTTGTAGCAAAATTCTACTTTCGTGGCAAAATTCGTCGCAAATTAATTGAATTTATGATTTTCTCTAGCTCCCAATTTTGAATATTACTATTCATTTTTCCTTTCGATTTTTCTAAACTTTACACCGCTCCAAGAAGACTTTTACGTCAGATCTAATAACTTACTAATAATAGAGCAAAAAACACAGGGCAAACCCTTTACCTCTCGACACACCAACATACCGAAACCAATGAGAGAGAGAGAGCGGGAGAGAGAATATGGCTGAATTTATCCAAAACATTTTTCAAAACACATATCCAAAACATTTTTAAAATTTAATTTCAAAATTCATGATAATTTCAAAAAGTCAAATTTTGCCATTTGCCACGAATTTTGCCACGAATAAGGAATTCATGGCTAATTTGCCACGAATTCTACGACGAAAACGTTTCGTCGCATAAACTTTTCACTCTCACTTACATGATTTCACTCCCTTCACTCACACTTAAAGTATTTCACAAATTTCTCTCAACCTCCTCTCTCATTTTTGAACATCTGCGAAGGTGATGGGTGCGGATGCTGGCATGGATGCTGATCTGCAATGAAAGGTAATTTCTTCTCTCTCTCTCTCTCTCTCTCTCTCTCTCCCTCAACCTTGGGATGTAGATCTGGCATGGATGGGGCTGTTGGCCCCTGCGCGGCTCGGCCACGCGATGGGGCCCCTGCAGTTGAGGCGCTCCTTTCTTTTTTTTTTTTAAATTCAGTGGTGCATAATTAAATTTATTATTTAATTTAAAGTATTTAATTAAAAATAAATAAATCAATTTTTGACTATAATAGTATGATGGTGCATTATTATTTAATTAAAAATAAATAATAATTATATAAAATATAAGATAGTATCATAGTTAATACTTTATCTTTTAATATCAAATTTTAGAAAATAAACATATAGTTTAATTTAAGCCTTATTTTATGGATGTTTTAACTTGAAATAATAATAGTATGATGGTGCATATTAAATAAGTTTGTTATGTGTGATATTAAATGTAACTTGAAATAACAATATTATGAACTTGAAGTATATTAACCATTTTTCTATTTTTGACTTCGAATAAAAATTTTATATTATGATACTATCTTATATTTTATATAATTATTATTCATTTTAAAAATATAAATTAATAAATAAAAATACAAAATATATACTACCTCCGATATTTTATGTTCTATTTCTTAAATAAGTTTTTAATTTTGTGTTTAATATTTATACAAATATAACATAATCATTTTGAATAGTTATGATTTAATAAATAGTTGGATTACTTTTGCATTATTTTTATTATTATTATTGTTATTTATAATTGTTTTTGTTGCCTCTAGGTTTCCCATTGTCGAAGATTTGGATTGGAAGTTGTTGCTGGTGAGGGTGAAATATTATTTCGTGGTGAGAAATGTTTTAATTTGTACTTTGATAATAAGTAATGTAGATTTTTTTGTGCTGAAAAATGCGATTAGTTCCTTCATTTGTGTTTGTTATAATTGTATTTAGTGGTTGATTTCATGATGTTACTATATTTGTTAATTTTATGTTTTTATATAAATTTGGGATCCCATGTGTTGATAATTGATTACAAGCAATTTATAATAAATCTCATTTCGATTCGTTGATCAATCTAATATATTAAATGTTAAATATTTAAAATTTTATTTGGTTATATGGTAATATTTAATGTTATAGTAATATTTGGTAAAATTAGTTTAATATTAATTAATTTTATAATATTATTTATTATTATATTAAATTTTTGTGAAATTAACGTTATTATAATATTACTTATTGTTATATCAATTTAGCAACAATTAATGATGTTACTGTTGTTGATGTTGTTGATGTGGTAGCTTTTATTTGTAGTATTTTATATTAATATTTTAATAATTTTAAATTTGGAATCAGGAAAAATACAGAAAGAAAGAAGTTGGATGTATAAAAAGAAATTACCTGATCATCGAGATTTAACTGATGAGTTTATTATTAGGTTTGAACAAATTTTAGAATTTGCTTATAATAATATTGAGTTTATGGATGGGAATAAGATAAGGTGTCCATGTAGAAAATGTCATAATGGTAAATTTTTTTCAATGTGATAAGGTTCGAGAACATCTTTGTAGATTTGGTTTCACACTGAATTACTATAATTGGACTTGTCATGGTGAACCATTCATATCTGATAAGGAGTATGAATGAAATATACAAGTCTTAGTTAGTGGGGATCAGAATTATTATGATCAATTAAATCCAAATCTGAGGATGGTAATTGATACAGCGGGTTAGAATTTTGTTCCTGAACCAAGCGCTAGAAGTTCTAGTTTTGCTCCAACATTTAAACAAATATATACTAGTTATGCATCACCATTGGAGGAGGTAGAAGTACCAGGTATTGATGAAAATGCGAATAATGAACCATATCTCCAATTTCAGGAAGTGTTGAGAGCTGCAGATGAACCTATGTGGGCTGGTTGTGATAGTCATACAAAATTATCTCTAACTGCAAGACTATTGAATGTCAAGGCAGAACATAATGTGTTTGAGGATTGTTTTAATGATTTTGTTCAAATTATTGGAGAAGTATTGCCACGTGATCATATAATACCCAATGATTTCTACAGTATGAAAAAATTTGTGAAAGAATTAGGTCTTCCGATAAAAAGAATTGATGTTTGCAGAGATGGTTGTATGCTACATTAGGAAGATGATGAAGATGCAGATTTTTGTAAATTCTGTAATCAGTGTAGGTATAAGAGTACCAGGAGATCGAGTCATAATCAGCGACGTAAACCATATAGACAAATGTTTTATTTGCCTTTAATTCCTAGGTTACAAAGGCTTTATACATCTAAAACCACCGTTGAACACATGACTTGGCATGCAAATCATAAAATAGAAAAGGGGTTAATGTGTCATCCATCAGATGCAGAGGAATGGAAATATTTTGACAGAATATATCCTAAGTTTGTAAAGGAGACTCAAAACGTTAGATTAGATCTCTATGTAGATGGATTTGCTCCATTTGACAAATCAGGAAGAACTTATTCTTATTGGCCAGTTATCTTAACTTCGTATAATCTTCCACCTGGTATGTGCATGAAAACACCGTATATGTTTTTAACATTGGTCATGCCTAGCCAACAAAATCCGAAAAAATTAATAGATGTTTACATGTAACCACTGATTGCGGAGCTGAAACAACTATGGGATAAAAGTGTTCCTACATATGATGTTCATACTAATCAGATGTTTGTAATGAAAGTTGTTCTTCTTTGGACCATAAATGACTTTCCGGCTTGTGGTATGTTATCGGGATGGAGTACCACTGGGATCTTAGGATGTCCAATATGCATGGAGAGATCAAAGTCATTCAGATTGAAACATGGGAAGAACGTGAGTTATTTTGATTATTATGACAATTTTTATCACCAAATCATAAATTCAGAAGAAATAAAGAAGAATTCACTAAGAATAGAATTGAAAGAACATCTCTGTCATTGAGATTAACCGGTAAACAAATTTGGTATAGGGTGCTTAACTTTCCGTTTGTTATTAAAGAGCCACATGATACAACATAGGGCTATGGAAGTACGCATAAATGGACTAAACGGAGTTTATTTTGGGATTTACCGTATTGGAAGAGTTATTTGATTCATCATAATCTCGATGTAATGCATATTGAGAAGAATGATTTTGATAATCTGATAAATACAGTGATGGATGTTATTGGAAAAATGAAAGACAACTTGAATGCAAGAAAAGATATGTGACTCCTTTGTAAACGACCCACTGTTGATGTCAATGAAAGTAGTAGGGGACCAAAGCCAAAGGTAGTTTATACATTGAATAATGATCAGAGACGGATTATTTTGTGAATGGTTGAAATCATTGAGGTTTCCTGATGGTTATGTCTCTAATCTTGGGAGGTGTGTCGATTTGAAAGAATGCAAGTTGATTGGTTTGAAAAGTCATGACTGTTATATATTCATGAAAAGGCTAATTCCTATTTCTTTTAAGGAACTCTTACCAAATTTTGTATGAGGTGTCATTATAGAGTTAAGTATTTTTCTTTATGATATTTGCTCGACAGTGTTGAGATATTCACACATGGAGACATTAGAGAGAGATATCCCAATTATTTTGTGTAATTTAGAAAGGATATTTCTACCAACATTTTTTGATTCAATGGAACATCTTTTGGTTCATTTGCCATATGAGGCCAAAGTTGGAGATCCTGTTCAATTTCGATAGATATATCCATTTGAAAGATAAAATTTTTATCTTTTATATTTCGTTATCAATGCATATAAAATGACTAATTTTATTATATATTATTTTCTAATACATTTTGTTTTATTATAATTAGATTCCTATATCATTAGAAGAAAAAAGTGAAAAATAAGGCACATGTTGAAGTATCAATTGTTAATGTATACATTGTGGAAGAAGTAACAACGTTTGCATCATATTATTTTGAACCTCACGTTCGTGCAAAAGGCAAAGAACGGGAAGAAATGACGAGAGTCCTGTTGATCCCAATTTGAAGTCATTCTCAATTTTTAACTATCTTGGTCGACCAAGTGAACCATGTAAGTGTAAATACTTAACTGGTCAAGAATAACGGACAGACCACATATATATTTTACTGAACTATCTAGAAGTAAAGCCATATTTCGAGTTAGTATATATTTATTATTTTATGTATTTCTTATATCGTAAATTATTTGTATTATAATTTGTTTTTTTTTATAGTAGGATTTTTCAAAACTTATATTCTGAACTTTCGACACATGAGTTTGATCGCTTCTGCGATGAAAAATTTGCACCATGGTTCAAAAAATATGTAAGTAAACTATAAATTACTTAAATCTTGATTTTAAAATATATTAACATATTTACTTAACTTTAGGTTCATGATAATCAAGCTCAAGTTGAGCAAGAATTGCTAATCCATCTGTCATGAGATCCAAAATCAATGGTACAAACTTGGCCAGCATATTTCATAAATAGATATAATTTTCATACTCAAGAGTATGAAATGGGGAAATCTACAATGAACAATGGGGTTTGTGTTCAGTTATCCAATGATGGAAGTGTAAGAAATGATTTTTATGGTTTGCTGGATGAAATCGTAGAGGTAGAGTACCTTGGACCAGAATTGCGAGTTCTTTTATTTATGTGTCGCTGGTTTGACCCTGTCAAAGGGATGAAGGTACATCCACAGTTTAATTTGGTTGAAATAAATCATAAAAAATTTTATAAGAGATATGAACCATTTGTGTTGGCACAACAAACAATTCAAGTATTTTATGTTTCATATCCTAGTTTGAAACGTGACAAAATTGATTGATGGGCTGTTTGTAAAACAAAAGCACGGAAAAAAATTGAAGAACGTTGGGAAGATATAGCATATCAACAAGAGCAAGTTGCGAACACATTTCAGACCGAGAAATATAATATTCCAACATTACGATATCCCAGCGGAGTAGTGATAGACGTGAATGCAAGTGAAATTCATGAGATTGATAATGAGGAATCTAATTTTGAGATAGATGATAAGGATGAGGAGGATAATGATAATGATGTTGAAGAGCCAGATGATGAGGATGAGAATGACAATGATGACTTTGATTTTTGATGATGGGTAAGTTTTGTTCTCTTAATATAACAAAATTTTGATATTTATCTTCATATATGGTAATTTTTTTTTATGTGTGTAAGTAAGTTTAGCTTTAATTTGTAAATTTATAAATTTCGTAACTCAATTAGTTGTTTATTTATTGTCCTATTCTTAAATTTATATATTTTATTTGTTAATGTACTGTCTTTTTTTAAAGAGATCATTACAGAGGATTTTTTGACATTTTGGTGTCTTGTTTCGTGCATTTAGTGTTTTAATTTAAATATGGTAAGTTTTTTCATATTCTTCATTATGTAACCGATGAACATACAATTTTAATTTTCTTTATCATTTTAACAATTATGGTTGACAGTTTCGACATGGCGGCCAAAAACGAAATACTGATGGAAGATCACGCTCTACACCATCGCAGTCTGCTTCAACACCTTCGCAATCTCATCCTCTTCCTGAGAATGTACCTTCGCCCCCTCCTTCAGTTGTAGGACTTTCCCATTCTCAACAAATGACTAGTAATATACCTTCGTTAATCCCTTCAGTACAACATTCATATGTTGTTAGGGAAGAAAATCGAGAATTCATAACCTCTTGTGGAGATTCATAAGTACTAAAGATTAAAATTTCACATATATTATTTTTTTATTTATAAAAAATATTATTCTTTTAACTATCTTATTTATTTAACATTGTTTGTTTATAACTTTATGATAGATTTACAAATTCTATATATGTTATTCACGAGCTTAATAGAACAGTGAATAACCATTGAAGAAGGGTTTCGATGACTTTTACAAGCACTCCAGAAGAAACAATAGAGCTATGGTAGAATGAATTCAAGTAAGTTATCCTGATCAGTTTATATATGAAATTAAAATTAATATAATCAATTGCATTTTTCCATTGCGGCGAGCATTCACTTGGAATGAGATCGAAGAGTTAGAAATAAGGAGGATTTTTAAGAAAAAATGTGGCAATCACATCTGAAACGTGCTAAGTCATGCAAAGACAAGCGGAAAAAAACCAAACTGCATCACCGAGGAGAATTGGGCCATGATTGTGAATTTTTGGGAATCTGAGGAAAGTAAACAAAAGATCAAATGGAATAAAAAAAAATCGAGCTTATAACTCTGGGGAATCGTCTACAACATATGCGGAGGCTTGATTAATATTGATGAACATAGACAAAGATTGGTAATTTTTTTCAAACATTAATTTTTGAATCTATTTTAAACTATTTAATCATTTCTAATAGTGATTATTTAGGTCAAGGAAATGGGGAGCGAGCCATTAATCATAGACACTTTTACTCGCACATTTCAAAAAAAAGACAAAACGCGGAGCGAGGTGAAAGTTAGAACAATTAAGGTTTGTAATTTCTACACTTCCAATTATTTAATGGATATTCTCAATGTTGATTTTAATATATTATGTTAAATGTAGGAAGATGAATTTATTTGGTTAGTCTCTTTGAATCTTGTTTTCATTACTTACTTGATTCTTTGATTTCTAATGAATCACTTGATAAAGATTTTCTTATTTTTTTTTCCATAAATTTCAACTTATTCAATGTTAATTTGAATGTTTATAATTTAGATCCTATATAGTCTCATGATTTATATTACTAATTTCTTTTATTTTCCTTCACATATATATATCTAATCAAGATTATATGTATTGTAAATTTATTTTATTTTTTCTCATGATAATATAGGATAGATATGATGAGCTAGTATAGAGAAGTTTGAATGCTAGTGATGATGCTTACGGATTTGATCCATCTATTGATAATATGAGTCTATGGATCGAGGCGACTGGTGGACCAAAAGGGGGAAGAATATTTAGGCTAGGATCTTTGAATAGAAGTTGTAAAATCGCTGGTACATTTTCTTCCACCCCACCAGTAGTAAGTGCATAAATAAATCAATTGAATCAAAAGGTTGGCCATTTGAAGGAGTTACTAGTGCAAAGGGACAATGAACTTCAAGATATCCGTGCACTACAGAGGCAAAGTGATCAGGAATTCAATGAACTTCATACAAAACATATGCAACAAAAGAACGAGTTCCGCCAACAACAGATGTTAATTATGCAGCATCTTCAGTTAGCCTCCGCTCCAAGTCAGATTCCCCCTTCTTTAGCCTCCGCTCCAAGTCAGATTCCCCCTTCTTTAGCCTCCGCTCCAAGTCAGATTCCCCCTTCTCTATCTCCTCTTGGTGATGCTTGTGATGGTGATAAAGGTGATGATTTCTTCGATGATGATGATGATGGTGGTGATAGTTTTGCTTGAGATTATTGTGTATGAATGTTATTTGATTGTTACATTTGATACTTATTACATTGATTTTCTTGGTTGTGTTGGTTTTTGATATATGAACATTAGAACTTGATGATGCTTTCCTTATGTTTGATACTATAATGATGATTTGTTATTGAAATCTTAGTTTATTGATCTTATTGAATAGTTGATTTTATTGATTAATACAAACATCATAAATTTAATACTGATGATGATTTGATGGTTAGTTGTTGATAAAGTTGGATGTATAGGAATAAAAACAGGTTATATAGGGAAAAATGGTCCAAATATGCTAATGAAATGTAAATATGCTCAAAAAATACAGATTCATCGCAAAATTCATCGCAGATAGTTGTACTCATCGCAAATTTTGTTGTAAAAAAATATCAAGTTTGCAACAAATTTTGCAATAAAATTATGTTCGTTGCAAATTTTGCGACAAATATTTTTTAGTGGCAATATTTGCCACAAAAAATGTTTTATCCCAAATTTGCGACGAAAACCTTTTTCGTCACTAATTTACGATGACTTATTTGCAACGAGAAAATTTTTATTTCAAAATTTGTCGCAAATTTTTTTTGCAACGAATTTTTCTAAGAAATTCGTCGCAAATTTTGGATTTTTTTGTAGTGTTTCATGTCATGCTTCTTACTTTGGATGAGTGATACACTGCATATTTGGAGTTGAAGTACTTACATATTTTAGGATAAGAAATTATGGTACTTTGCATAAAAGATGTCATGTCTTGATGTTTAAGTATATTTAGTGAATTATTGTAACCCAACATTTTTCTTATTATCCTGTCCTTTACCCTAATCTTGTTACAACCAAATAAAAGATCTTTTGATTGGTGCATGAATTTCATATTTGAGTGGTGAAAATTTAATATGTTAGCAAATTTATGGTGATATCATCTTATTGTGTCGATTTGAGTGATACACATACGATTATATAAAACGAGGGCTTTGAGTTGTTGAATAGTATCTTCCTTCGTTCTATTGAGTGAACCGATTATAAAAGTGTTTAAATCTTACATTGTTCTTGATTTCGATGAAACTATAGGAGATGTAATGGGTTTTTTCAGTGTGGAATTCTACGAAGTATTAAAAGTCTTGATTGTATTTCTAATTTGAGCTTGTTACATGCATGGTTAGGAACTTGGAAAAATTGAATTAGTTTTCAAGGAAATTATTTTTGTTTGAGGACAAACAAACATTTAAGTGTAGGAGTATTTGATACCAATATTTTTATACACTTGAATTATATCTTTTTTAGCATTTATTTATAAGTTTTAGGACTAATTTGAATCATATTTTATGATTTTATATTTACTTGTTTTCGTGGTTATTGATTTAAAAAAAAATGAAGCATACTTGCTATTTTCAGACTAGACAAACAGCATTTAGTATTTTGGCCATAACTTTTCACTCCAATATGCAATTAAGCTGATTCTTATAGTGTTGGAAAGAATACTTCAAGCTCTACAAATTTTATGAAGACCACAGAAGCTAATTCAGAGAGGAGATTGTCCAAAATCTGAGTCGAATTTATTACAGAGCTGGAAAAAGGAAATTGGGAAGGAAAAAGGAAACAAAGTGCTATAATTTTGAATCTGCATGCTAATAATTTTAGAATTTATCCAAACTGAAGGAAAGAGAGTCTTTCAAGTATTTGAAAAGTTAAAGATTATCATCAAACAGTAAGAAGAAGTTTCTAAATCAAATTCAAAGACCAAAACTTCTAGAAAACTCCTAGTTTTTAATTTCTCTTAGGGATTTTCACTCCTATATATATTCACTTGCCAAGGCAGCCATCCCAATTCAATCCCTATTCTTTCTCCATGCCTTTTCACATCCCTTCAACCACTTTGCAAACCCTAGCAGTGGCCACCCATTAAAGATAACGACTTCTACCTCTATCATGATGCAATCAAGCATTGTAATGTTCTCTTTGATTTCATTGTTTTTCTTTTCAATGTTTAGCTAAATTTCTTTACCCTAGGATTCGACAAATTCTATTTTTAATTAATTACATGAGTTGATTTATTTATTTCCTTTAAATTTCATTGGTATGATTATTGATTGATGAGATTTTATTATTAAACCTAATATTTCAAAACATTTAGATCTGCATTTTGAATAAATTGAGATCGAGTGTAAACATGACTCATATAATTAGATAAGATTAGTCCAAACATTAAAATTCATAAGAAATTATAAACTTGACTATTGGATTAATTTCACGTGTAGAGATTTAAGAGAAACTTTAAGTTATAGATTATCTAAAAAACATAATACAATTCGGTTAATCAAAATTGTATGACTACTGGGTTTTACTTAGTCGAATTAAGGATTCATTGCATGACCATTGGGTAGATCTAATTTAGAAAAATCTGTCAATATCACCAATAATTCGTAACCAATGAATTTAGAGATTGAAAAGATTTAATAATGTAAAAGATTAAAATATATAGAGATATCACTGAGCCATGCTGGACAGGGCCTGGTCAAGTTCAGGGGCGGTTCCTAGAACTACGGGCCGCCGACTTGGCCCGATGAGCTTGAACCGCTGTGTCGGGCCCAGCCAGGCTCGTTCCGATTCAGGTTCAGGATTTTTCTTGTTCTTTTTTTTTTAACTCATTTTTTTTAACCTCCCTTGTTTTCCTTTTTTTTAACTCTCTTTTTTTTTTTTTTTTTTACCTCTTTTGTGTTCTTTTTTTTTTTTTATAACTCTCTGGTTTTTTTTTTTTTACCCCTCTTGGGTTCCTTTATATCATTTAACTCACTTATTGTTTTTTTTTTTTGTAACTCTTTTGTATTTTTTTCTTTACTTTGCTTTTTTTGAAATACACTTTTTATCAATAAATAGATAAAAAATTAGAGACACACAAAATTTTTAGAGTGGTTCCACAGAATTCGGTGTACGTCTACTACCAACCTTTTCACTTGGATTTTGAAATCTACTAATTTTTTATGATTACATTATTTTGATGTTTATACAATGATGATTTTTTTTCCTATTTACATAATGTTTCTTATATATAAAAAAAAATTATGTTTTTTCTTCTTCTTCTCCTACTTCTTCTTTATCTTCTTCCAAGGCTTTGGTAATATCTCGCATCCTTTTTTCTGTATCCTTCCAATCTTGAATGAAAATCAAGTATTCCCAAGTATTGTTCGCCAAATTTGCACACTTCTTGTTTAATACTCGACCATCTACACTAAAAACACTTTCCGATAGCACTATTGACATTGGAGGGGTTAGTATATTTTTGGCCACTTGAGCCAAAATTGGATAATATGATAAATTATTTCTCCACCAACCTAATACATCAAAAAAATTATCATCATCAAAACTTTCTAATTTAGGTGTTTGTTTGTATAAAAGTAATTCATTGAATATTGATAAAGAAATTCTTCATTTTTTTTCCTAACATATGTAAAGGATTAAAAGAAATTAAAAATGATCGACTTGTTATACTAGTATTACTATTATCTATATCACTAGTATTTAAATTATTATGTTCTTTTTTATATAAGTCCAACATGACTTGTAAAGTTTGAAATATTTGTTATTTTTAAATGTTGTCGGCTAATATATATTTCCGTTAGAAAAGTTTTTACAAAACAATTTATTAACATTTTAACACTTTCAATTTTAACACGTGGATCTAAAGCATTTGCTATTAAATACAAAATAGAAATTTCTTTATAATATTTTAAAAATTTTATTTTCATTAGTTGAACAATATCAGTAAACCAATCATCTTCTTCAAATTGTCTAAATACAAAACAAATTTACAAAGATTAGATAATATTAAATGAGTTGTTGGCTAGAAATTTCTAGAAAATAAATTTGTACATATATAAAAAATTTATAATAATTTAGTTAGTATGGTTGCAAAATCAAAAGCGATATTATCAATAAAACCATATTCATAATTAGAATTGGAAAATTCAGTTAAAATATTTCAAAAAAAATATACCTTATAACATATCATAAGTTGAATTCCACCTAACCTCACATTCTATTTTAATTTTTTTTTAATTTTTGATTATGTAATTGACATAATTGTCTCCTTTCTTGAGTTTTTGCTAAAAAGTTTCTAATTTGATGAATTAAATCACAAATGAGTTTTAAAACTACACTGTCATTTCTAAATTATCTCTAACATATAAATTTACAATAGGACAAGCACATCTAACATGAAAAAATATTTCATCTAAAATTATTTTTATAGTTTATTTTAAAGTATTAACTGTATTAGTATTAACAGAAATATTATCAAAAGATATAGAAAAAATTATATCACCAATTCCAAATTCATGAACAATATTCGTAATTACTCTAGTTATGTAAGTACCAGAATATAGATAATCTCAATGTTGAAAATCTAAAATTCTTTTTTCTAAAGTTCATGAATTATTAACTCAATGACATGTTACTACGATATAATGTTCTTTTTTAGTTTCATTTTTCCAAATATCCGAAATTAATAAAAATTTATATTGACTAGTCATAAATTGTGCAATTATACCATCTTTTAATTCTTGATACCGATCTATTGATCTCCTCTTACCGGATGCTCTACTAGTTTTTTTATAATTTGGTTGTAAATATTTTTTAATATATTATTCAAAAACGAGACATGCAACTATGCTAAGTGGTAATTTTTTTTCTTACTATTCATTCTATTTGACCAATTTTTCCTTTTTTCACATTATATTCAAATGTACCTGTGATATTGCCTCATTTGGTGACTATTTGTGTTTGTCTTATTTAAAATAATTTATCCAGATGATCTCCAATTAAGTGTGTCTTAAATGTGCAAACCCCCCAACCTTTCAAAATTTTATATTCTTGGTGACAAATTTTATAAGTTGCCTTTTGTTCATCAATATTTTTAACAAAAAATTTTCATACATTAATATCATCTTTTTTAGTGCGTGTTGTGTTAGAATGTGTGTTACTAGATTGATTTTCTTCTAAAAAATTTTCAATATCTAAATTTTTGAGAATTTTCTCTTAAAAAAATGAAAATGGGGGGAGAGGAGATTGTTGGGAAGCTTAAGAAAAATGTGTTCTGACCATTTTTTTATATTAAGATTAATTTTTTTAAAAAAAAAAGTAATGCAAATGAATTAATTATGCAAAAAAAAGTAAAGACGTAAAAATATTAAATGTACTAACTTGATGAAAATCGCGGTTGTTTTACACTAAATCTTGAATTTGAACTCCAAACCTTGAAATCTTATCAAATCTTGATGAATGTTGTAAATGGTGGAAATGATAGAGTTGAGAATGAGTTATGGAAATTATAGAAATGGTGGAAATGGTAAAGTTGAAAAATGGAAATAGTGGAAATATGTTAAATGTAATTAGTGAGAGATGGAAATGTTAGTGTAGAAAATTAAAATTGACTTTGAGAGAGTCTAGTAATATTGAGAGAATATGAATGTGAGAAAGAATATGAGATTTTGTTGTGGAGATTTTGAAAATGAGATACGACTCATTTATAGGAAAATTTTTTAATCTCGTGGAGCAAAATACCCCCCAAACTATCCGTTTTATAACTATTGGGATGGTAAAAATTAGAAAAAAATTCAAAAAAAAAATGAACATTGGAACTGGTCGGGCCAGGCCAGTTCCGAGCCCAGGCCAGTTCTATGCCAATTCAAGGCCTGGGCCATGCCAGTTCTCGATTCCAGAAACCATAGAACCGGACCGACCCGCTACTATAGCCACGCCAGGCTTTTTCGAGTAGGCTGGGCCGATTTTCGAGACAAAACTAGCCCAGTGACGTCTCCAAAAATAGATAAAATCGATCTCCCAGAATTTTTATCAAACTAGGGTTCTTATCGATTAGGGTTTTTATATATTGATTTTAACTCTTCATTAATATATTTGCAATCTTGGTTCGATTAGTCCAATTTAGATTAGGGTGACACATAATTGGTAATATAAAATATTCTTATGGGATCAACACGTGTACGTACTATACACAACACTAGATCAAAGTGTACTTGTCCAAATTTGTGACCTAAAAATCGCATAACAAGTTTTTGCTATTTGAAAGCAATATGTTTATATACTTGAATTATATCTTTTCAGTATTTATTTATAAGTTTTAGGACTAATTTGAACCATATTTTACGATTTCATATTGATTTATTTTCATAGTCATTGATTTAGGAAAAACAGAGCATACTTGCTATTTTCAGATTGGACAAACAGCATTTAGTATTTTGGTCATAACTTTTTGCTCCGATATCCGATTGAGGTGATTCTTGTCACGTTGGAAAGAAAACTTTGAGCTATAAAAATCCTGTGAAGACCTTAGAGGACTGGGTCAAACCAGAAGACATCCAAAAATTGTGTCGAAGTTGCTACAGTACAGAAAAGAAATCCATGGACGAAAAAGGAAACAAGGTACTGTAAATTCAGAATTACACTACTGTTAATTTTTGAATTTATCCAAATTCAAAATAAAAGAGTTTTCAAGCTTTTGGAAATTTAAAGATCATCATCAAGCTGTAAGAAGAAGTTTCCAAATCAAAGTAAAAGTCCAAACTTCTACAAAATTCCAAAATTCCAAATTCTTTTTAGGGTTTTCACTCCTATATATATGTAACATTAGAACAGCAGCCTTGTGCATGTTTTTCTCTCTATTTCTCTCATTCTTCCACCACTTTACAAATCTTAGCAGCTACCTCCATACCAAGGATTTCGACCTCCTTCATCACACACAAAAGGTTGTAACGTTCTCTATTTTATTTTCATGTTTCTTTTCGTTAATATATTGGTTTTAACTTTTCATTAATATATTTGCAATTGTGATTTGATTAGTCCAACTTTTCATTAATATACTTGGCCAAAATCATGATACACCAAAATCGCATAACAGGAGCATTAAATATGGCATGTACTACTTCAATCTCCAAAAATCATCTCTGATATGCTTTATAAGATGTGAAGTCTGATTGGTTTGCACACTATCGTGTCTTCTTTTTGATAGTTTTAACTTTCACACAGAAAGGCAATTCACAAGTCAATCCTTTTGAAATTTGCAAGTAAAACTCAGAGAGAAAGATTCAAACTGAAGACGGCTAAGGGTTCATCATCATAGGCTCATCCAAGCATCAAAACCATTAGGAGTGTCATAACAGGAGAAGAATTACGGGTATCTAAAACGACATGTTGTTAGAGGATGATTATATCCTTTGGTCTACTACTGATGAGGATAGGGCCAACAAGGCATCAGAGGGCCGTGTTCTAATGCATAAACAATGCGTCAAGTTTGACTTAAAGGCACTGTATACAAGCAATATCGCTAGAGTTTTGCTCTGTTGGAACACCTGGTGCTTGGTGATTGCTGTGATGTCGTTGATGAGTTTCTACCCCCTCTGTTTCGATTTTGAGATCTTGGTTTCTATCTTTTCCCTTAAGAGATACGGCCATAGGGGTTTTATAGAAGATTGGTATTACTTACAGATCAGGCCGGAATTTGGTTGGAAGTTCTTATATAAGGAGCCCATGGAGACGAGTCGAATGTACAAGTATTTCTTTATGGAGTTCTTGAACAACAATTTTATGCTCACTTTGCTAGGATCTAATGAGGTGCCATTTCTTGGATTAAAGACTCCTCAACCTTCTCATCATTCAGGATTCAGCCATTTCGTCGATGGTTTTTACATTATCAAGAAGAGGCGTATTTGAGTTGAGACCCTTCTAGACATGAGATACTGTCGCTAGCAAGCCTACTAATTGGGGGAAGAGAAAGATTGAGAGACCCCTTCTAGTAGGAAAAAAAAAAGCAAGAAACTTGTGGACATCTTCGCTTTTCTCGAGGAAGAGGATCTCACAGAGATCACTACCGACAAGGAGATAAAGCCAGGATCAAAGAGAGAGGCTATAGAAGCGGAGAGCACATCTGATACAGGTGCTGATACTATTCCCATCTAGTTAATAATGTTTAAAATGTTAAATTTATTTTTGATATTATGGTTTTATTTTGAATTGGTTTGTGTTCTAATGGATGGTCTTTTGTGATTCGTTAATTTTAGGTGATTGAAATTGAAAGATTGGGTTAAAGTGGACTTAAAAAGGCATTCTAGAGTTTAAAGATTCAAGACATCAATTTGGGCCTATAAAGAAAAAAAAAAGTTTGACAAATTGGATGATTTTTAGTTTAATTAAATTTAGTATGATTTTATTTTAATTGAAATTGTTTTTAAGAGTTAAATTTTAATTTTCTTATTTTGGAGGAGCCAATCCTTATCCTTTGGATGGGAGACTTTGTTTTAAACTAGAACACAGAAATGCATCTTGTATGTCCTTTTGCTTTTTTACTAAGAAAGACGGCTATTGCATACTCTCTTAGGCTTTTGCATTTTTTTCTTCTTCAATGAACACTTTTGTTTTAATTTTCTATTGTTGAAGATTCAAGGGATGATGTTTACCACCATGAATGGCTAGTTTCATTTTCTGATTCAAGAGAAATTTTTATTCGATTATCTTTACTGTGAGATTATGTACTTAATTTAATTTCTTACCTTTTTAATTCAAGTATTCATTGGTTTTTGATGAAAGATTGATATTGATTAATCTGATAATTTATTTTGAATATTATTCTTTTTATAGCTGAATTTCAGTGATCCGTAATTGTCATAAATGAATGGTGCAGTAACAAATAGGTTATTTATATTTATGGCTCCTTTACCAATATTCAAGTTTAACCTAGGGAATCGATGGAACAAAATTGAATAATTGCGGCTATCCTAATTATTTGTATTTTGGTTTAACTGTTTTCACATAATTTAATGCTATCATTATATTGATATAGAACGCTATCGTGTCTAGTCGATTAGTGATAATTTTTTATTAGATGCTGGATTTGATCAATTAATTTAAGAAAATATAAAATTTATTACGGCTATTTTAATAAATGTAAAGTTAAATAGTTGAATTATAAAAATAATATTTTTAACCTATAATCAGTGAAACAATTGAATGTAGTGAACTCTTAAATCTAGGTTTGGTAGGTTGAATTTCTTTTCTAATTTTTGTTAGTTTTGCATTGATGATTTGTCTCTTAATTTAATTAGGCCTTGGTTTTTAATTTAGTAATTTATTTGAAAAACCCCCTCTTTTATTTTGGCATTTAACTAAGAACTTAAATTAATTTAATTCCTTTGGAATTCGACCAATTACACTATTGCTACAAATTTGTTACATTGGGGAATCAATATTAATTTTGATGACTTCAACAACCCGTCAAAATTTTGGCACCGTTGTCGGGGAACTGTTTTAATTTCTTAGTTTATATTTCTCACTTGTGTTGCTGACCTCTTTTATTTTATAACCCGTTCTTCACAAGAAAGTGAATTGGAATATATTCCTGAAGTTGAGAAAACTGCTTATCATTTAAAGAAGGAGGCTAGACAAAGGAAAGGTAAGTTACATCAAATGGTGAATTTAGAGATTAATCTAACAATTTGTGATAGGTCTATTTTTGAAGAAGAAAAAAAGATGGAAAAATGTAAAAGAACTCAAAAAGAGTTAGCTTCACCAAATTTGAACCAACAACCCTTGTGCATCAAGTATCCAGCTCTTGAGGTAGCATTTGAACTCAAATCTAGTTTGATTCACTTGCTTTCTACTTTTTGTGATCTTTCAGGTTAGGATCCGCATAAACATTTGAAAGAATTCCATGTTGTCTGCATGAGCATGAAGCCTCAATGTGTGACCGAGGAATAAATTAAATTGAGAACCTTTCCTTTTTCTCTAAAGGATAAGGCAAATGATTTGTTGTAATATCTACCCCTGATTCAATAAATATATAGAATGGAATGCAGAGATTATTTTTGGAGAAATTTTTCATGCATCTAGGGCTACCAATATCAGAAAAAAAATATGTAAGGTCAGACAGATTAGTAGAGAAACATTGAATTAATATTTAGATAGGTTCAAACATCTTTGTGCTAGTTGCCCACATTATCAAATATCGAATCAGCTCTTAATTCAATATTTCTATGAAAGACTTCTACCTATGGATAGAAGCATGGTAGATGTAGCTAGTGGTGGAGCTTTGGTCAATAAAATACCTGAAGAAATCATATAGCTAATTTCAAACATGGCAGAAAATTCTCAATAATTTAGGATGAGAGTAGATGGAGCTACCAAACGTGTCAATGAGATAAGTCACTCAAATCTTGAAAATCAAATTTCTGAACTAACTGCTTTGGTTCGTCAGTTGGCTATAGGGTAATTGCAGGCAACTAAGATTTGTGGCATACGTTCAATTCCCAGACATCCTATATATATGTGCCCATCCTTACAAGAAGATCCTACTCATCAAGCAAATATCATAGGAGGATTTCTTGGTCAACCTTAAAGGAAGTAAGATCCCCACTCCACTCATTACAACCTTGGATGGAGAGATCATCCAAACCTGAGCTAGGAAACCAAGGAGGATAGACAAGATATCCATACCAACAGTTTAACAGACCAGCACCTGCACCTAAACAACCCTCAAATTCTTGTATGTCTTTAGAAGACATAGTAAAGGCTTTCACAACTAACACTCAATAATTTTAACAAGAAATAAAAGCGAGTATACAGAATTTGGAGAATCAAATCACTTAACTAGCAATTTTGGTTAGTAACTTAGAGGCTCAAAACTCAGAGAAACTACCTTCACAAACGGTAGTAAACCCTAAGGAGAATGCTAGTGCAATGGTGTTGAGGAGTGAAAATGAACTATGATCAAGCCCACTATCGCCCAAGAAGGCTGATGACAAGATTGATGAAGAAGAAGAGGATGAAGCCGCCAATGAAAGTCCAATTAGGGTAAAATCTGATTCCTCTTTACCTATGAGTTCTAATCTAATTGTGCCACCTTTTCCCAATAGGTTAGAGAGATCCAAGAATGAAGATTATGAGAGGGAAGTTTGGGAGACCTTCAGGAAGGTAAAAATAAACATACCATTATTGGATGTCATTAAGTAAATTCTGAAATATGTAAAATTTTTTAAAGAATTATGTACAAATAAAAGGAAGTTGAGAGGTGATGAGAAAATAAGGGTGGGGAGAATGTGTCTGTTGTTATCAAGAGAACTCTACTAAGAAATGTGCTGATTTAGGTATGTTTAATTTACCTTGTATTATTGGAATAAAGAAATTTGAATGTGTCATGCTACATTTAGGAGCATCAATCAATTTCATGCTATATTCTATTTATATTGCTCTAAATCTAGATCCCTTGAAGGAAACTAGAGTGATTATTTAACTAGTTGACTGTTTTATTGTGTATCCAGAAGGAATTATTGAAAATATTTTGGTGTAGGTTAACGAGTTAATTTTTCCAACAGATTTTAACATTTTGAAAATGGAAGAAGACACCATTACAAATTCAACTCCACTTCTATTAGGAAGATCATTCATGAAGACAGTAAAGACAAAAATAGATGTGGATGAGGGTACCCTCTCTATCAAGTTTGATGACGAAATTGTTAAATTTAATATTTCAAAGCCATGAAGTACCTAAATGGATGTCATTTGATTTGTTCTACTACCATTGTTGATTCAATTGTGTAGGAATTTTTTTGAAGAAGAAAATGACCTAAACCTTGAATTAGATGCACAATTGAATACTAAGGAAGAGTTGACCGAGACTTGTAGAATTTTAGAGCCCATATTGGAACCATAATTAGGGTTAACAAATTCGAGTACATTATTACCTATTTCTTATGAGAAATTGTTACCCTCTATTTTGCAGGCTCCTAAGTTGGAATTGAAGACCTTGTCAGATCATCTTAAGTAAGTCTATTTAGGTGATGAAGAAACCTTGCCTGTGATCATAGTAAGGGAGTTGACAGATAAACAAGAAACTCGGCTACTCCAAATCCTAAAAAAGCATAAGATAGCAATTGGTTGGACTTTGGCCGATATAAAGGGTATTAGCCCTTCAATTTGTACGCATCGAATTCTCTAGGAGGAGAATGCCTAACCGGTGAGGGAAGTACAAAGGAATCTAAATCCAACCATGAAGGAAGTGGTAATGAAGGATATTCTTAAACTTTTAGATGAAGGAATAATCTATCTAATTTTGGACAGCAAGTGGATAAGTCCAATCCATGTGGTACCAAAGAAAACAGAGATCACGGTGGTAAGAAATCAAGACAATGAGTTGGTACCCATGCAGGTGCAAAATGGTTGGCGAATAGTTATTAATTTTAGAAAACTCAATTTAGACATCAAAAAGGATCATTTCCCCTTATCCTTTATTGATCAAATGTTAGAAAGATTGACCGAAAAATTATTTTTTATTTTCTTGATGGTTTTTTAGGTTACTATCAGATTGTGATTGCACAAGAAGACCAAGAGAGGACTACATTCACTTGTCCATTTGAGACGTTTACTTATAGAAAGATGCTTTTTTGTCTATACAATGCTTCAGATACATTTCAAAAGTGTATGTTGAGTATTTTTTATGAATATATTGAGAAATGTATTGAAGTGTTCATAAATGATTTCACTGTTTATGGTGATTCATTTTATAATTGCTTGGGTCATTTGATCAAAATCTCGAAAAGGTGCATGGAAACGAATTTGGTTTTAAACTATGAAAAATGTCATTTTGTGGTGAGGAAAGGCATTGTGTTAGGGCATGTGATTTCTTCTAGGGGTACAGAAATAGATAAGGCAAAGGTTGATTTGATCAAGAGCTTGCCTTACCCAACCAATGTTAGGGAAATACATGCTTTTCTTCGACATGTAGGTTTTACTATAAGTTCATTAAGGATTTTTCAAAAATTGCTTTGCCATTGTCCAAGCTGCTTCAAAAGGATGTGCCTTTCAAATTTGGGGAAGAATGCAAAAAAGCATTTGATAAACTCAAAAACTTATTAACTATTGCACCAATCATTTAACCACCTAACTTGAATTTGCCTTTCGAAATCATAAGCGATGCAAGTAATTTTGTTGTAGGAGCTATTCTAGGCTAGCGGGTTGATAAGAAAAGTCACGTTATTTACTATGCTTCAAGGATATTGATTACGGCTCAACACAACTACACCACCACCAAAAAGGAGTTCTTAGCAATTGTTTTTGTTCTAGATAAATTCAGATCATATTTACGTAGCTGTAAAGTAATTGTGTATTCTAACCATGCAGTCTTGAAATATCTATTGGCAAAAAAAGAGTCAAAACCAAGGTTGGTAAGGTGGATACTCTTGCTTCAAGAGTTTGATTTGGAAATCAAGGATCGAAGAGGAACCAAAAATTTGGTGGTTGATCACTTAAGCAGGCTAGTGAAGGAATAAGAATCATTGCCCATTTTTGAAATTTTTCCTGATGAGCAATCGTTCCACTTAAAAGGTACGACCCCTTGGTATGTAGATATTGTGAATTATTTGGTCACTCATATTTTACTTAATCATCTTAGTAGATCATGGATGGGAAAAATTCGATATGAGGCAATATATTATATTTAGAATGAGCCTCATTTGTGGAAATCTTGCTCTAATCAAATAATCAGAAGATGTGTCCCAGAAAATGAACATAAATCCATTTTAGCATTTTGTCACAGTTATGTTTGTGGAGGACACTTTGGGTAAAAAAGAACTGCTAGTAAAATTTTGGATAGTGGGTTGTATTGGGAAATCTTGTTTAAAGATGCATACTTGTTTTGTAAAAGTTGTGATAGATGTCAAAGAAAAGGTACCTTGTCCTATAAAAATGAGATGCCCCAAACTCTTATTTTTATTTGTGAAATATTTGATATACGGAGTATTGATTTTCTGGGTCCATTCCCTTCATCTTGCGGATATATTTACATACTCTTGGCAGTAGATTATGTATTGAAATGAGTGGAACCAAAAGCCACCAAGACTGACGATTCTAAATCTATTTTAGGTTTTATCAAGTCTAACATTTTTAGTAGGTTTGAAATTCTTAGAGCCATCATAAGTGATCGAGGAAGCCATTTTTGTAATCGAACAGTTGAAACTTTGATGAAGAAGTATGGGGTATATTACCGGATTGCTACGGCATATCATCTACAAACAAAGGGACAAACCAAAGTTTCCAATCAGGAGGTTAAATCCATTTTGCAGAAGATGGTCAACCCGGGGTGAAAAGATTGGAGTTTACATCTAGATGATACGTTATGGGCTTATCGAATAACATTCAAAACACCAATAGAGATGTCTCCCTATAGGCTAGTTTTTGGAAAATCTTGTCACTTACTAGTGGAAATTGAGCATAAGGCATATTGGGCAATCAAACATTGCAATATGAATATGGAGGAAGCCAGTGAGTCAAGGAAGTTGCAATTGTAAGAATTAGAAGAGTTGAGGTTCGAGGCCTATGAGAACTCGAGAATTTATAAGGAAAAAACCAAATTATTTCATGATGGTTTAATCTTAAGGAAATAATTTGAAGTTGGGCAAAAGGCGCTCTTGTACAATTCTCAACTCAAACTCATGCTAGGTAAGTTACGTTCTCACTGGGTAAGTCCATTTATCATAACTAATGTGTCTCCCTATGGTGCAATGGAGATTAAAAGTCTTGACACGAATAAAATCTTCAAGGTGAATGGACATAGGTTGAAGTTGTTTCACAATAATATGGAGGTTTCTACAATACTAGACATTGCATTAAAACCTCCAGATTATTCATCCAACTGAAGTTACCAATGAAGAGTGTCGAGCATAACGACGTTAAATAATTGCGCTTGTTGGGAGGCAACCTAAAATTTTCCTAAGAGTTTGATTTAGTTGACTGTAGATTTCTTAATTAATTAGGGGAGTTTGATTAGTGTCATTAGTTCTTTTTTTAATTTTTGTAAGTACCCAAGATAGAAATTCTAAAGGATGCTTCTATTCAAGTACAAGGGATAGAACATAAGAAAATTGAGAAGTTGGGTAGAAGCATTCAGTGAGTCAAGGTGTGATCACACGAAAGATGAATTTAAATTCACAAATTGGTAGAAGCATTCATTTTCATAGGGCGCGATCATATGCTAGTCTGAAGTTAAATTCACAAATGCACATAAGCATTCACTTTCATAGGGCGTGATCATGCAATTTTCTATTCAAAAAAATAATAAAAAAAGAGAAGAGAGAGAGAAAGTTCACAAAACCATCACTTCCCCTTCTCATTCGTGAACCCCCTTCTCCTTCGCGATTTTCTCTACATAAATCCATCAAAGCCATTAATCAAAAAAAAAATTCTTTCTTTTTCTCTAAATCCGCAAATATTCATCATCGTCATCAATCGCCATCACTACAATTTCAAAAATTTCAACCCCTTGTTTCTTCGTGAATTTGACTATCGTTTTGATCGCCAGCCCTTTGAACCTTTTGATCGAAGCCCTAAATCTTGATTGAAAACCCTAAAAATTTCAAACCCACTTCTCATTTGTGAACCCCTATTTCTCCTTCGTGAAACCCATTTTGATAGGAAACTCTTGATTCTTGATCGAAAGCTCAAAAATTTTCAAACCCTAGTTCCACGTTCACAATCCTCTCCACGAAGAATCTTTGATCTATCACTGAATCCTAGGTTGCCGAAGCCCTGATTTCATCACAATGGGGAAGAAGAGGGTTGTTGAGCAACTTGTTTCATCACAATCCGAAGTTCCAATTCGTCAAACTAGAGAACCAATCTCACTTTCATCTAAGGATCAACCTGCTCCATCCGTGACCTCATCCATGCAATCATCTCCACCAACCCCTATGGCCCTTTCACCACAGCAAGAACCATGAACAGGGCCTCGGGTGCAAATGCCTAAACCGAAGGATCCTCAAAGACGGCCTTGCATGTTACTCACACGGTCGACTGCAGCATCTTCTGGTGATAACACTCCAAGCAAGCCTTCTTCCTTTCCGATGGAACCTGAAGAATCACCAATCTTAGACCAGCAACCACCATCCACTTCAAGAAAACAAAGGTCACGGTCTTGAGTTACAAAGGGAAAAGCAATCCTTCCTCCAACTCCATTGAAGTTAGGAAGCTATCTCAGGTTCAATTCTGTAGAACACAACTGTAGGTACTCTAATATGTCTGCCAGGCCTGTTATTTCTTACAAGTATTTTCATATTCCTACGTTAGAATCACATGGCATGCTTAATAGAAGCAATGGATTTTTATCTACAATTGACTAGAGTAATTACATGAATTTGACATATCCTGTATTTAGAGAACTCATATGTGAGTTCTATATAACCTTTCAGTTTGATACTACTTCACAATGGATAGTAGATACCCCAGGTGTCATTGAATTTAGGCTTATGAACCATACATTTTATCTCTGTTTGACACAATTTAGTGAGGCTTTAGGGTGTTTGGATGCAACTGTTTCTCGATCTTCTACTTGTTTATCATCTGTCTGTGATTACATATCTCATTTTAATTCCTATTGCTCAAGTATTTAGTCAAAAATGACCATGGACCCTAAAATCTTCGATCCTAGTCATTTAAAGAGTCAGTATCTTAAGGACCATGCTTTGCAAATTATACAAAAATTCTTGGCCTTTAGTTTTTCTGGGAAAAGGCTAGCTCCGCCATTTGTACCAAAGTAGAACTATTTTTCTTGTGGTTCATGACCCAAAATCAAAAGGTTCATTTTGGTTATTGGCTTGCTACACAATTCTAGTGCGTTGTGACCTGTTCTGCTATACCACTAATTCTTGGATCATTATTCACACTTTTGGCTGTTAACTTGAGGGTATTAGACTTGGAACATCATAACATTAATATTGTTTGTTTAGCTGAACCATAGGATCTTGAATGCTTGTTGAGAATGGATGTTGTTTGCAAATTGGATGATGTTTATCATTTTACCTCATCAAATGAAATCCTGTCAAGAGTTCATTCTGGTTTTGTAGGTCCTTCTAATGCATCGAAGCCATCTCTTTCCATTTCTCTGACTCAAACTATGCATGACATTTAACAACATATCTCATGGCTGGAGAGAAACACTCAAGCTCTCGCTAACTTTATGAGTTTTCAACTCCCTTTTCGGCTATCTATCACCCCAGGGAAGTTCTCTCTCTTTTCCTATCTTTTCATTGCCCTATCTTTATATGTTGCATTGGGTGATTTTCTGAGACTGGTTTGTGAGTTTCTTAGGATTGTACCAAATTTCTTACCTTCTGCACACATTGAGGACAGTATAAGATTTAGAATTGGGGGAAGATTTTTATGCTAATGTTATTTTCTTCTAATTTCTTTGGAATTTCATATATTTTTTATTTTTATCTAAGAATAATTTTGAATTAGTATGTGTTGTTGGTTTGAGTTGAAATGCATGAAAGAGACAAGTATGATTAGTTATTTTTGAATAAAAAATGTTTTGAGTGTCTCATTGATCTTGATGATTGAATTAAATGAAGATGTGCAAGATTTGATGCAAATTAAACTATTTATGTGAGTTTTTAAGTCTTAAGAGCATATCATCATCTTTACTCTAAATTTTCTTTGATAAGATTTTATCAATCATAGTACGTTTATTTTAGAACTTGTTTTGCTATGCATTTTGAAACAACATCCATGAGTTCATGCATTAATATGATAGAGGCACTTAGGTTTACCCTTTTGGCTCTTGGGGAAAAAAAAGACCTTTCCGTACATATTATTTCCCCTAGTAAACCCATTTGAGCCTACTCCCTTTCCTTTGTTTATAACCCCATTATTTGGCACATGGCCTTCTTTTTTATGCTTAACCTTCTTTTGGTCCTTATATCAAAGAAGCATATGATTAAAATATGAATTGAGTGGTTATTTGTAAAAGGGAGAGGGGTAAATTTTATTGTGAGATTGTTTTTAGGGATTCAATCATACGATTGGGGATGGTATTTATGTGCACTATTTCTTCATTTATCCTTAAATTTGTTATTGTCTTCTAAAAGGAAAAAAAATGAAAAAATGAAAAAAAAAATGAAAAAAAAAAAAAGAAAAAAACAAAGAGAGAAAAAACAAAATTCCCAGAAATTGAGATTGGAGAATTTGGAAAAAAAAATTAAAGTTTGTGATTGAGGAATGAGATGGAATAAAATAGGAAAAAAAAAGCGGTTATTTTTCTTTGAGTTGATTGTATTTCATGATATGGGATATGTTTGATGGTGGGAAATGGGTCATGTGTTTCTTGACATACTTCTTTTGATATATACATAAACATCACATTTACCCTCTTATCCTATCTTTATTCAAACCACGTTACAATCTTTGTAAAGATCCTCGAATTTTTGTTTTGAATTCATATAATTAGTAGTGGAGATTTGATAAATAAGCAAACTTATGGTAATGACATGCTATGCTTTGATTTTGAGAGTTATTGATAAATTTCCTTAAACACTTTGAGTATATAGAGTAAATTCCTTGTGAGGGTATTGAATCTTGATACATTGAATTTTGATGAGATTATTGAGTTTGATGGGATGCTTATATTTTCTCTTAAAGTTATAATACTAAGATCACTTGATTTCTGGATTGTGTCTTACCTTGAATTCTTTGATGTGTGCTAATTTGGAATTGTTTGAAGATGAATTGAAGGAGGAGTGAAGAGGAGAATAGTTGTGTGTAATTCGTCTAGTGAATGCTTGAGAACAAGCATTAGTTTGGTATGGAGGAATTTGATAATATATAAAATATTAAATTTATTGTTAATATTATGGTTTTATTTTGAATTGGTTAGTGCTCTAATGGATGGCTTTTTGTGATTCATTAATTTTAGGTGATTGAAATTGGAAGATTGGGTTAAAGTGGACTTAAGGAGACATTTTAGAGATTAATGGTTTAAGACATCAATTTGGGCCTATGAAAAAAGAATAAGCTTGACAAATTAGATGAATTTTAGTTTAATTAATTTTAGTAGAATTTTATTTTAAGTGAAATTGTTTTTAGGAGTTAAATTTTATTTTTCCTATTTTGAAGGAGCCAATCCTTATTCTTTGGATGGGAGACTTTTTTTTGGAACTAGAACACTTAAAAAAAGCATCTTGTGCGTCCTTTTGCTTTTTTTCCCAAGGAGGACAGCTACTGTATACTCTCTTAGGCCTTTGCATTTTTTTTCTTTTTCAATGAACACTTTTTTTTAATTTTCTATTGCTGAAGATTCAAGGGATGATGTTTACCACCATGATTGGCTAGTTTCTTTTTCTGATTCAAGGGAAATTTTCATTCGATTATTTTCACTGTGAGGTTATTTGCTTAATTTAATTTCTTACCATTTTAATTCAAGTATTCGTTGGTTCTTGATAAAAGATTAATATTAGTTAATCTAACAATTTAATTCAATATTATTCTTTCAATAACTATCCAGAATTTCAGTAATCCGTAATTGTCATAAATGAATTATACAACTAGCAAATAGATTATTTATATTTATGGGTCCTTTACCAATATTCATATTTAATATAGAGAATCGATGGAACAAAATTGAAGAACTGCGGCTATCCCAATTATTTGTATTTTAATTTAACTGTTTTCACATAACTTAATGCTTTTATTACATTGATATGGAATGTTATCGTGCCCAGTCAATTAGTGATAACTTTTGATTAGATGCTGAGTTTTGTCAATTAATTTAGAAAAATACAGGGTTTATTATGGTTATCCTAATAAATATAAGGTCAAATGCTTGAATTGCAAGAATAATATTTTTAACCTATGATCAGTGAAACAATTGAATGTAGTGAACCCTTGGATCCACGTTTGATAGATTGAATTTCTTTTCTAATTTTCATTATTTTTGCATTGTTGATCTGTTTCTTAATTTTAGGTCTCAATTTTTAATTTAGAAATTTATTTGAAAAAAATCTCTCTTTTATTTTGGCATTTAACTTAGAATTTAAATTAATTTAATTCCCTTGAAATTCAACGTGGTATACTATTGCTACAAATTTGTTACATTGGGGAATCAATATTATTTTGAGGGTTTCAACAACCCATCACTCATCCCTGATACGAAAGAAGAGAAGAGTTCAGTCGTCGAGCTCATCGAGAGAGGTCGTGAGAGGTAACAAAGTGCAGGGCCCACCGGGTGTACCAAGGGCTATCAAAGAGATGTCGAGGACTTTGAGCCTGAAGCTCAAGGAGATGCAGAGATTCAGGTAGAGCACCCAGGAGGTGCTAGGGCAAACAATGAGGAGGTCGAGGAAATAGAGAATGAAGGAAACAAAGGATAAGGGAGAAGGTACCGGGGACCTTGAAGGTATTCCTCTAGAGACAATTGAGGAACCCGATTCAGGGCCTTCTTTAACTGTTCCATTAATACCAGGCAAACAAAGGATGTTTGGGAGGATTGTTCTCCCTCCTTTCTTTCTTATTTTGTCCTTCGATGGTCGGAGAGGACAAAGGGAATATGGGACTATAACAATTAGCATGGGTGACCACCATTATAGTTATGTCGAAGGTAGTGAAGCAAGGAAGATAGCAGAACGAGTGGATTTTCATCGTTCCAATTTAAAGTAGAATAAAATGTCTCTCGAGCAAAGCGATAAGGCTAATATATCTTTGGGGCTTACTATATGACTGTCTTGGAATGTAATTTATTTGTGCCTCTTAGTTTTTGTATTTGACCTTTCTCGTTTCGTGTAAACTATCATCTTGGCAAAATTTCAAAGGCTAAGGAGAGAGCAAACATTAAACCATTTAAAGCACTAAGCCGACCAAATGGGTGTGGAGGTATCTCGATTACAGGATGCTCTGTCACAGAGGGAGAGAGAGATCAAGGAGGAGAGGCCGTATGTGACCACTCATAGCATTCAAAACGAGGAGATAGAGCGGCTAAAGGTTGAGCTGAGCATATCACTCTAACAGTGCGAGGTGGCCTCCAAGAGGTGCGAAGTGTTGGAGTTGAAGGCCAAGGTATGTGAGGTACGTCAGGCCACGTAGAAGCTGGCTAAGGTGTACAACCAATCCTTGAAGGCTGCTAAGCTGAGAATAGTTGAGATGGGGAAAACTATTGCGAAGACCATTGACGTCATAAGTGAAGTGCGAACCTTCTATACACCAAGGAGATTATCCATCGGGTGGGGCTATCAAGTGTTATGCCCTTGGATATCGAGAATGCCAGCACTGAAGTGCCCAATCCTGAACTTGCACTCGTTCCTATGGTCGAGGTTTCTCTGGAAGCGGTGGACAAAAATGTAGAGGTCCATGCTCAAGCTAACTTAGGGTCCCAGACTCTTCCATCTTCTACCCCTCCTTGATTATGATTTATGATCTCTTTTGACTTAGTTTTTCTTTTGTATGTTTCTGAGCAAAAGGAATTAATGAAAATGTTCGATTGTTTGTTCATGAGCAAGCGTTTAGAACTTCATATCAATAGTATGTTTCATTGCGTATAGAAAATAGAGTACCATCGGGGAGATACATCCCTAGTTGATGGTTCAATCATTCAAGAGAGTATGGGTCGTGCCTACCCGTCTAAAAGATGTATCAATTGTTGACATCATGTTCTTTCGATAGAGTGGGTCGTGCCTACGCAATAGGGAGATATATCCTTTGTTGATGAAATGTTCGTTTGATAGAGTGGTTGTGCTTACCCAATGGGGAGATACATCCCTTGTTGATGGCATGTTCGTTCGATAGAGTGGGCCATACCTATCCAACGGGAAGATGCATCCCTCGTTGATGGCACGTTCGTTCGATTGAATATGCCCATGACATGTGCTTGGTGTGATCAATTCATTGCAAAAGATTAATGAAACAAGTTGTTACTAGTAAGGCAATCATAGTGTAACCAATAGAACAAGTAGTAAGACTAGGTGTCATAAGATATTCAACTAGTAATTCTATGGAAGTAAACGTAATAGAGAGGGGTTTAGGATTATTTAAGAGGGTGTATCGAGGATTCTGGATTATAGGACAATATTCCAATGTCTGTGGAGGTCTTAAACTTGACTTTCATATGCTCCGTGCTTGGCTGTACCTCCAAGGTGTTCAAGCTAGGCCGACCCAGGTTGAAATTATAGAGTGAGGGCAGCTTGACCACGTTGAACATCATTATAGCTATTGCATGATCAGGCGGAGTTTTGAGGATGACACAAAGTGAAATTATGCCTTCAGGGTATATCTATTCGCCTAAAAGTCCTTTGATCATCCGATGTGAGGCTATAGATATGCTTGAGCAAACCCCATTTGCTAAAAAGCATTCCAATAAAGGAGGTTACAGCTAGCCCCCTAATCCATGAGATTCTCCTTAATTCATAGTGTCTAATCTTTACAGTGATGTAGAGAGAATCATGTCGGTCCAGATCGACTTCTACTAGATTATCGTTATTAAAACCGATCATTGGTCTTTTCTTCTTAGGCTGCTTCTCGACATACATAGCAAGGACTTCTTTGGACATAGAGTCTAATGGCTCGACCTTGTGAAAAATTGGGGCCACTGTCTGCCCGGTCTCGTTCCATTGTATATACCTTGGTCGTGTAGTGCCATTAAGTTGTGAGTCAAAGATGAGGGTCCGAGAGATCTTACTCACTTTGTACTTAGAGAATTACTCAGTCTAGTCAATTGGGGGCATCCCCTGGAATTGGATGTTCGCCTTGCACACTCTCTCGTCTTGTAATGTATGAGCCCTAAGGAGGGAGGCCTTCCCTCTCCACACTAATAAACCTTAGGAGTCGACCATTTCAAATGAGAAACTCGAGATCGTCTTTAAACTTCCTATATTCATCTGTCAGATAGTCATAGTCTCAGTGGAAGTGACAGTATTGCATTTTGTCCTTTTTTGAATCATATTTCGTGGAATGAAGGGGCCACCTGAAATAGGATTTATTCCGAATCTGAAGTAAAACTTGACTTGGTGTCTTATTTAGAGGAGTGTAACTCGTGAACCTTCATTGTTGAGAAGGTCCCTGCCAGGCCCTCTGTGGCAAGAACTATCAAGGTAATCAATTGTGTTCATTCCGAGTTGGTCGGTTTTGCCATTTGTCGAACGCTTCAACATCCTCTACATGATGTACTTTTCTACACGAGTGTAAAACTCCTGGATGGTAAACTTTATGATGAACGTTTTCATTCCTGATCGTCGTAACCCAGAAAGTAACGCTGTTATTGCAATGAAATGGTCTAGACCCGAGACCTTCATCATCTCAGTTTTAAATTTGATGAGAAAATCTCTCAGTGGCTCGTCATCCCTCTATAACAATGAGAGGAGATATGTGGACTTCCTCTTAGCCCCCTACTAATCATGAAGTGCATCTTGAATTGCTGTCGAAGTTGAGAAAAAGTCTTGATACTGAAGGAGGAAACGAATTGAACCATGTCAACGGTGTTCATCAGGGTAGTAGTATGCCCGTCCATCATGAATGTGACTTTGAAAGTAGTTTTGGTTTTCCTCTTGGGAGATATGAGGAGGAACGGGTCAAGGAATAAGCTTCTTTCTAGTCTATTTCTATAGACGGCACCAATCTGTTGAAGGTATGTCTTACTCCATAGATGATGACTCTCCTGACTCGAACAGAATGATGGACCGTCGGATAATCATGATCGATGGGACTTGCAAAAGATTGTCAGATGGTGTTTCGATGGAAAAACTCTGACACTCAAGTTAGAGAACGGTTTTCGAAAAGAGAAACAAACTGGAAGAGAGCTCTGTTATGTTTTTATGTACTATGTGTAAAATGAAATAGTGTATCTGACCGGTTGCATTAATGATGTATATATAATCTCTATATGTGAATTTCATATGCATTCGGGACATTAAAGCACTAATTTTTTTTATAGAAGCATCCTGAGATTCCGATAATCATAGTAAAGGATTCTCAAAATTAAAACACTATTATTCACGGAGATCCAGGTCACCAAAAGATTTCTGTCCTTATTGATAGCAATCAGGTTTTTTTCCCGATTATGAGAGGTTGTCTCGGTGATTTAAGAGAAAATAAATATTGCCTTTAGTCAAATAGTGATATCAAGCACTGAGAAGATGTGAGGATCGACCAACTGACTAAGTACTGAGAGGATGGGCCATGCCTACCCATTAGGAAATAAATTTCATATTGACGATACGTTTTGATACATTATGTCCATTGGCTTATGTGTTTGGAGGGCCTCTTGTCATGCCCCGAACCGGGGTCGTGAGCAGCCGCCCGTTACCCTAGTTGTCGGCTACATTTTTATAGAAAATCGGGTAGAACCTCCCCATATTTCAGAGCTCTTCCATGTATAATTTAACCTGTATAATTCGCAACCATCCTATCAATAAATAAAAAAAAATAATAAAAGGGTCATCTCGGCCTCACAACAATCAACCCACCCACCGTGGACAACCAGGAGAACGTAAGGCTAAAATAAATACTAACAAAAATAAATACTAACAGTCATAGCCACAGACTTCTACTGTCATGTCCAACTAGGGCATGATTAGCCGCCACACCAAACGGGTCTAAGTTTTATACAAATATATAATAAATTCTCAAATTAACATTTTAAATATTTACAAATGCCTCAATGCAAATATAATATGAGAGTTTCACAAATAAATGTCCATAATTTATACAGTCATCCCATAAGATGTATATGGCCAACTACGGACCTCGAAATCAAGACCTCGCAGGGTCGACATAAAATACTAATTTCATATTTCAATTTAAATTAGATCTCACCGTACTGAACACCCAAATCCATCAATAAGCTACCAAAACCTCTAGAGCCTGTAGCGTTGCTCTATCGCAATAACCCTGTCTGAGGAAGAAAAGGAGATGGATGAGTATCAAGGAAGATACCCAGTGAGTGAGGGGATTAATATCAAGCACAAATAGTGTAGGTGAACCATTGGAGTGTCAAACAAAATTATTTGTAAACAATAATTCATGATTTGCAGTAAAATATGGTATGTTCAGTAAAATGAATTCATTTAATCAATCACACGATATCATACATAGATGCATCCATTTAAAAATCAAGTATCATTTTAGAACAAGCCGAAAATGATCCTGGCAAAAGTCAACCATGACCAAGGACAGACGCATCGAGGGTTTTATTATGCAAGGTTGTTCAAAAGTTGCTTTCCACCCCAACGTTGGCTATGAGTTCGCTGGGGCTAGCTCATCATCGTGTATAGGACCCCGCCCGGTGCTAGACAGTGACGTCACATACGTCCTCCCCCTATGTGGGTTCAACCGGCCGCACTTATAGCCCTTAGACCGATGACGTTTGCGAATACCTCCTGCAGAAGCATATCCGAGCATCCCGGTGCTACAACAAATGCCCTTCGTAACTACGAATCCATCAAGTAATATCATATCATCATATCATCTCATAACTAGTAGGCATCTAACCCACATAGTTCATCAAAACATTTCAAATTCGCGTGCCAATACATTTCATCAAAATCATTTCAAATCAACATACCAATATAATGGTAGCATAGAAAACATTCTAGTTCTCAAATAATGGCACAATATTAATTCACTTCAAACCATGGATGCATAGTCATAGCAAACATAAATTTACGACACTCCAATAATCACAAAATAGATTTAAAATTTAGAGTCACACGTCGAATCAATGCATATCGAAAGCATATTTTGTTGAAAACACGGTAAAAATCAAGTTTCACTATTTAATACTAGAGATTAGGGTTCCACTCACATTCTAGAGAGGGTGATCACTTTCTATTTCCACAATTAATCCAAATTGACTTCTCGAGTCTCCAAAAAGGTCAACCTAACCAAACCACCACAATTTATCATCAATTAAAAGCCTATTAAAGGATTTTCAAATTATTATTTAATTTTTTTTTTCTAATTAATACAACCTTAATTTATACAATCACTTTTCTAGATTCTCGTTTCATCAATGTCGAATCATTTGGCTCATCATTGACCTAATTCCCAATATTTCTCAATTTTTCTAATTTTTCTCGAATTTACATAACTCCATTTTAATCTTTCAAGCATATTTCAATCAAATTTCAAAGAAAGCTATACAAATGAGCCAAACAAAGCTCTATCATTATCTAACACATTCTATCATGCTACGCAGCCCAATTTATATCAAATTCTAAGTTTAACCTAAATAATTACATACAAAATTTCAGGAAAATATATTTCCTTTGAATCTGACATATTTCAGAATATGTATATATAGAGCTTCCGATTCTAATTTCAACCTAAATTCGATAAAATTAATTTAAATGTTGAAGGGATAGCATTTCTCTCACCTAGGGTCTTTGCAATTCACAGTCCCGTGGTCCAAGCGTCATTCAATTTAGTCCAGGACCTGCAATGCTTGAAATTCGAAGCAAGGTTCAACAATTAAGCTTAAATCACAAAAGAATCAAAACCCTAGAGCTACCGAATCAAAATCTCACCCTTACCTGCACAGAAGGAGTGCAATTTGGGCCTAGGGTTTTCGAGGGTCTGCTACTGCTAGCTTGGAGCTCCTGTGATGGTTGCAGGAGACTTTCAACAGTGAGCAGCTCGCGGTCGAGCAAACAGGGGAGGGAGACTATGGGTCGTCGCGCGTGTGAGAGGGAGAGGGGGAACGACAGGCGGTCGAGCGTAGGGGTGGCTCCCAGAGGAAGGTTTCAGCCGCGGGATATAGCGAGAGAAACAGAGAGATCGAAAGGGAAAGATAGAGAGAGAGGGCCAAATAGATGTGGTGGTGGTGCGGTGGCAGTTAGTGGCGTGCGGCGGAGAACCACGAGAGGGAGAGATCGGGAGAAAGAGAGAAACAGTGAAAGAGAGAACCGATAGGGAAAGTTAGAGAGGAAGAGTGGATCGGAGATGGTGGTGACGCGTGGTGGTAGCGATCAGCGGTGGAGGGAGGCAGTGGACAGGGAGAATGGCCGCGGGAGAGGAAGTGACCGAGAGAGAAAGTGGGAGAGGGAAAAGGGGTTAGGGTTTTCTAACCCTAATTCCTCTCTCTCTTTCTTTTTTTTTTTACAAATAAATAAATAATTATAATTAAATATATGTATATATATACTCAAACCCTCTGTTCACTAAAATTTAAATTTTTCATAAAAATAAGGTTTACTACGATTCGCTGATACGGCAAATTTAAAATATACAAAAAATTCAAATTCGATACCCCAAAATCGAAAATCAATAAAATTAATAATTTTTTTTCTATATATATATATATATATATATAAACTGATAAATACTTCATTAAATTCACGAATAGGAGTACAATAGTACGGACACCGCAGTGTCAGTGTTACATTTTTTAACCCCCTAAAAACAAGTTTTGTCCTCGAAACTAAAAGAAAGCTATACAGTAAACAAGTGGGGGTACTGTCTTCTTATAGCCTCCTCAGACTCCCAGGTTTCCTCCTCGATTTGGTCACTCTTCCACAAAACCCTGACCAATTAAACTTCATTGTTTTGCAGCTTTCTGACCTGCCGATCTAGAATAGCCACGGGCTGAACCGGAAGACTAAGGTCCTCTCTCAACTCAACAGGTGGAGGCTTAAGTACATCAGAATGATCAATTAGGTACTTCCTCAGTACTGAGACATGAAAGATGTCGTGAATACAGGATAGTTTATCTGGCAGCTCAAATCTGTATGCCACACTCCCAACCCTCTCAAGGATATGGAAAGGTCCAATATATCTGGGGCTTAGTTTGCCCCGCTGCCTGAACCGTATAACTCACTTCAAATGAGATATTTTCAAAAAAACCATATCTCCCATGGCAAACTCAAGAGGTCGCCACCTACGATCGGCATATGCCTTCTGTCTGTCTTGGGTGGCTTTCATCCGCTCACGGATGACTTTAACATTATCCTTCGTTTCCTCAATCAACTCAACATTGCTGAGACGTCGCTCTCCGACCTCATCCCAACATATCTGGGTGCGGCACTTCCTGCCATACAGTGCCTCATATGGTGGCATCCCAATATTAGCCTGATAGCTGTTATTATATGCAAATTCGACCAGTGGAAGGTGTCGATCCCAACTACCCCAGAAATCCATCACACATGCTCTCAGCATGTCCTCAAGGGTCTGAATGGTCCTTTCTGACTGACCATCTGTCTGTGGATGATAGGTCGTGCTAAAACTCAGCCTCATGCCCATTGCTTCCTGTAACTTGGGCCAAAACCTGGAAGTGAACCTTGGGTCCCTATCTGATACTATGGACACAAGAACACCATGCAGCATGACTATCGTATCGATGTAAAGACGTGCCAAGGTCTCCAAAGGATAGTCGCTGTGAATATGAAGAAAATGTGCGAATTTGGTGAGTCGATCTACAATCACCCAAATGGCATTATGCCGTGATGAAGTCCGCGGTAGCCCTGTCACAAAATCTATAGTAATGTGATCCCACTTCCACTCAGGAATGGAAAAGGGCTACAATGTACCAACCGGCCGCTGATGTTCGGCCTTCACCTGCTGGCAAACTAGGCATCTAGCCACAAAGTCCGCAATTTCTCGTTTCATGTCAGGCCACCAATAACTATCCCGAATAGTTCAATACATCTTGGTACCACCCGGATGTAATGCATAAGTGGACGAGTGTACCTCCTCAAGTATGGCCTTGTGGAGATCTATATCAGTGGGAATAAAAACCCACTCCCTGAACACTAACAAACTATTTTCTCAGATCCGGAAGTCTCCGCCCTCAGCTCTGCAGACTCTATCCGCAATAACCTGAAGCTCCTCATCTGTAATCTAGAGCTCTCTGATACGGTCAAACAAAGTCAGCCTGACCTCAAATCTGGCTAGTAAGCCTCCCTGATCATCACTAGTCAAACTGACTCCTAAAGCTCGGAGTCCTACCAAACAAGAAAGGTATGCTTCCTCTATCGATTGTGAGGATGATGCTGACTTCCGACTCAAGGCATCTGTAACAATATTCGCCTTACCCGGATGATAGTCAATAATGAGGTCATAATCCTTGAAAAGCTCTAACCATCTCATTTGTCTCAAATTCAGCTCCTTTTGGGTAAATAGATACTTCAAACTTCTGTGATCTATAAATACTCTGCAGGTCACCCCATAAAGATAATGTCGTCATATCTTCAACGCGAAGACTATGGCAACCAATTCCAAATCATGTGTCGGGTAGTTAACCTCGTGTTTCTTCAGCTGTCGCGAGGCATATGCAATAAACCGACCATCCTACATCAAAACACAACCCAATCCCTGTCGGCTAGCATCACTGTACACTGTGTATTTCCGACTACTAGTGGGAAGGGTTAAAATAAGAGCGGATGTCAACCGTTGTTTGAGCTCCTGAAAGCTCGCCTCACAACGGTCATCCCAAACAAACTTGACCCCCTTCCGGGTCAATCTAGACAACGGAACAGCTATCCGAGAAAATCCCTTTACAAATCTACGATAATACCCAGCTAAACCGAGAAAACTATAGATCTCGGTAACTGTTTGTGGCTGCTCCCACTTCAATATAGCCTCAACCTTTCGTGGATCAATATAAATACCCTCCACGAAGAGAATGTGCCCCAAAAATCCTATCCGTCTCAGCCAAAACTCACATTTCAAAAATTTGGCATATAGCTGCTTCTCACGGAGTATCTGCAATACCACCCGAAGGTGCTGAACATAATCTTCATCACTCCGTGAATACACCAAGATGTCATCAATAAATACGACGACAAACCGATCCAATAAGTCGTGGAAGACTCTGTTCATCAGATCCATAAAAGCAGCTGGGGCATTAGTCAGCCCAAACGGCATGACTAAAAACTTATAATGGTCGTAGCGGGTGCGAAAAGCTGTCTTGGGCACATCTTCGGCCCAAATCCTCAACTGATGATAACCTGAACGGAGATCAATCTTAGAGAAAACCCTGGCTCCCTACAGCTGATCAAACAAATCATCGATATGTGGCAGGGGATTTCTATTTTTGATGGTGGCTTTGTTCAACTGTCTGTAATCCACACAAAGCCGAAGTGTGCCATCTTTCTTCTTTACAAACAGCATCGGAGTGCCCCAGGGTGAAGTGCTCGGGCGAATAAACCCCTTGTCTAGAAGTTCCTGCAACTGAACCTTGAGCTCTCTCAGTTCACTAGGCACCATTATATATGGAGAAATAGAAATAGGAGTGGTCCCCGGTACTAGATCAATCTCGAAATCGAACTCCCGAACTGGTGGTAATCTGGGAAGCTGCTCAGGGAACACATCTGGAAACTCCTGCACCACAGTGACATCCTCAAGTCTCAGTCCCTTAGCGGTGGTGTCAACGACGTAAACCAGATTGGTCGTGCATCCACGGTGTATCATGCATCTGGCCTGCATAACAAATATAATACAACGGGCAACACCCATCTCTCGCCCCGTAACACCAACGGTGGCTACCCGGACCTCCAAAACTCAACCTCCTTCGTAAAACAATCCACGGAAGCCCGGTGTAAACTCAGCCAATCCATTCCTAGGATGGCATCAAAATCCGTGATAGGGAGTGGAATCAGATCTACCTCTAATACCACCGCCTCCCCAATACCGACCTCGCAGCCTCTATAGACTGTATCTCGAATGATATGCTTGTCAAGAGGTGTGACTACCATAATCTCCTTATCAAGTAGCGAGAGAGGCCTATCAGAATGGTGAGCGAATGTGTCGCTCACATATGAAAAATTTGACTCGGTATCTATGAGAACACGGGCGTCGATACCAAATATTCGCATGGTACTTAAAGATAAGAAAAAGATTAAAGGTATTTAAAATACGAAGAAAAAGTAGACTTGTTTATATATATATATATCAAACTAGTTAAGCTTCTAAAGCTTTAACTAGTAGAACTGTACATCGACATCATGATATACTAGATCTCATAAAGAAAGTATAATAAAAGTACTACACTGAGGGGTCTACTGGAGGATTACCCATAATAACATCAAGGTTTGCCTGTGCGTCCTCCTGCGTCATCACAAACACACGAGCCTAGGCCCTAGGTTGCTGTCGCGATGGTCCTAACACTGTATTACTCCCGGCTACAGTCCGAGGAGCTGTAAGAGCTGAGTGTGCAGGTGCCCCCTACTGGCCTGTGCCAGAAGTACTAGTACAACTCTGCAAAGTCAATCCTCCTCGACCTAAATCTGGGCAGGCACTCTTCATGTGACCTTGCTTCCCATACTAGAAGCAAGTAATCGGTGTTGTACATGCCCCATGTGCATGATAGTTGCCGCATCTGTAACAGAAAGGCTGTCTTTGTGCAGGCTGTGTAGTGACACTAGGGGCTGGTGCCCCAAAGCCCTGTGGTCGAGGTCCCTGTCCCGGTCCTGCTGGTCTGAAGCTAGAAGAACCTCTGGGGTATCCAAAACCTCTACCCCTCTTCGAAGACTGTCCACCCTGTGACCCAGTCTTCCTCTTCTGGTGACTCTCTCTGCCTAGCCTCAGCTCGGACGATCTCCTTTGTTCGATATGCTGAATCAATCACCTTTGAAAGTGTAAAAAAGGGAGTCACCGTCATATACTTCCTGATACTCAATTGGAGGCCATCTTCAAATTTAAACCTCATCTGAGCTGGGGTAGCCATGTCAGAGATGAATGCTGCTAACCTTCTGAGCTCAGCCTCGTACTCTGAGACTGACCTAGTCCCCTGGCGTAAGTACAAAAACTCAGTCCTCATCTGGTCCTGCTGAAACAGGGTAAAGTACCTGCGTTCGAACTCTCGTAGAAAGTCCTCCCACCGCAAAGTCTATCTAGCACTGTCACGGATAGCCTCCCACCACGAGAGGGCATCCCCGTTAAGGAGTCTCTCAGCAACTCTTAACTTGGACTCCTCTGTCAACCCCAGATCAGTAAGGATCCTGCGAGTTCTGTTGATCCAGTGCTTCGCCACTATGGCATCACTAGATCTGAAAAAATCTGTGCATCCGAGTTCTCTAGACTCTTTTACTAACTGAGTAAGCTCGTGGATGCGCCTCAAAGTAACCGATGTCTCATTAGTCGGACCAGAAATAGACAAACCAGCCACGGAAGAGGAATTGGTGCCATAAGAGCAGGTACGGCCGCAAGTGCGATCGTTGGAGTCTGTGGTGGAGGTGGTGGCATCTGCACCCCATATCTACTGTACCACTGCTGCTACTGCCTCAAGGCATCGAGTGGTGGTGGAGGAATCTTGGTTGTAAAAGCCGATGGAGGTGCTGGGGGTGGTACTGGTGAAGGTGCATGAGTAAAGGAAGCATCCTCTGGTACTCGTGGAGTTTCGAGTGCCCTAGATGCATCAGGCACTGAGGGGCTCTCTGGTGGTGCACAGCGCCTATTACGTCTAGGTGGCATAGTTTTGCAAAAAGAGCACCCTTTTATTAGGTAGAAATCAAGGATTAGGGTTAGTTACAGAGTAACTAACCCCCTAAAAAAAAGAATTTGAGTTATAGATCAAGGCATGTGAATGCGAAATAATGGGATAGATGCATCATGTATCCAATCCCCTAAAATAGATGAACTTATATACCTATGGCCATGTATGGGACTTTAAATGACTGTATGAAACTCTCTAATGCATTAAGGACTTTTAAATGTACTTGGGAAGACTTTTATTACTATTTTTTCTCCAACCTAGACACTCTGATACCAATAGAACTGTCACACCCCGAACCGGGATCGTGAGCAGCCCCCCGTTGCCCTGGTTGCCGGCTACATTTTTATAGAAAATCGGGCAGAACCTCCCCATATTTTGGAGGTCTCCCATATACAATTTAACATGTATAATTCACAACCATCCTGTCAATAAATAAAAGAAAATAAAAGGGTCATCCCGGCCTCACAACAATCAACCGATCCACCGTGGACAACCAGGATAACGCAAGGCTAAAATAAATACTAATAAAAATAAATACTAAAAGTTCTAACCACAGACCTCTACTGTCATGCCCAATTAGGGCATGAGCAGCCTCCACACCGAGCGGGCCTAAGTTTTATACAAATGTATAACAAATTCCCAAGTTAACATTTTAAATATTTACAAGTGCTTCAATGCAAATATAATATGAGAGTTTCACAAATAAATTTCCATAATTTATACAGTCATCCCATAAGATGTACACAGCTAACTATGCACCTTGAAATCAAGACCTCACAGGGTCGACATAAAATATGGATTTCATATTTCAATTTAAATTAGATCTCACCATACGTGAATACCCAAATCTATCAATAAGCTACCAAAACCTCTAGAGCCTGTAGCGTCGCTCTATCACAATAACCCTGTCTGAGAAAGGAAAGGAGAGGGATGAGTATCAAGGAAGATACCCAGTGAGGGGATTAATACCAAGTACAAATAGTGTAGGTGAACCATTAGAGTGTCAAACAATATTATTCGTAAACAATAATTCATGATTTGCAGTAAAACATGGTATGTTCAGTAAAATGAACTCATTTAATCAATCACACTATATCATACATATATGCATCCATTTAAAAATCAAGAATCATTTTAGAGCAAGCCGAAAATGATCCTGACAAATGTCAACCATGACCAAGAACAGGCGCATCGGGAGTTTTATTATGCAAGGTTTTTCAAAAGTTACTCTCTACCCCGACGTTGGCCATGAGTTTGTTGGGGCTAACTCATCATCGTATATAGGACCCCGCCCGGTGTTAGACAATGGCATCACATACGTCCTCCCCCTATGTGGGTTCAACCGGCCACGCCTATAGCCCTTAGACCAATGACGTTTGCGGATACCTCCTGCAGAAGTGTATCCAGACATCCCGGTGCCACTACAAATGCCCTTCGTAGCTACGGAATCCATCAAGTAATATCATATCATCATATCAACTCATAACTAGTAGGCATCCAACCCACATAGCTATATCATCTCATAACTAGTATACATCCAACCCACATAGTTTATCAAAACATTTTAAATTCGCGTGCCAATACATTTCATCAAAATCATTTCAAATCAACATACCAATGCAATGGTAGCATAGAAAACATTCTAGTTCTCAAATAATGGCACAATATTAATTCATTTCAAACCATGGATGCATAGTTATAGGAAACATAAATTTACGACACTCCAATAATCACAAAACAGATTTGAAATTTAGAGTCACGCGTCGAATCAATGCATATCGAAAGCATGTTTTGTTGAAAACACGGTAAAAATCAAGTTTCACTATTTAATACTAGAGATTAGGGTCCCACTCACATTCTAGAGAGGGTGATCACTTTCTATTTCCACAATTAATCCAAATTGACTTCTCGAGTCTCCAAAAAGGTCAACCTAATCAAACCATCACAATTTATCATCAATTAAAAGCCTATTAAAGTATTTTCAAATTATTATTTAATTTTTTTTCTGATTAATACAACCTTAATTTACACAATCACCTTTCTAGATTCTCGTTTCATCAATTTTGAATGCTCACCAATAACCTAATTCCCAATATTTCTCAATTTTTCTAATTTTTCTCGAATTTACATAACTCCATTTTAATCTTTCAAGCATATTTCAATCAAATTTCAAAGAAAGCTATACAAATGAGCCAAACAAAGCTTTATCATTATCTAACACATTCTATCATGTTACCCAGTCCAATTTATATCAAATCCTAAGCTTAACCTAAATAATTTCATACAAAATTTCAGGAAAATATATTTCCTTCGAATCTAACATATTTCAGAATATGTATATATATAGCTTCTGATTCTAATTTCAACCTAAATTCGATAAAATTAATTTAAATGCTGAAGGGATAGCATTTCTCTCACCTAGAGTCTTCGCAGTTCATAGTCCCATGGTCCAAGCATCGTTCAATTTAGTCCAGGACCTGCAATGCTTCAAATTCGAAGCAAGGTTCAGCAATTAAGCTTAAATCATGAAAGAACCAAAACCCTAGAGCTACCGAATCAAAATCTCGCCCTTACCTGCGTAGAGGGAGTACAATTTGGGCCTAGGGTTTTCGAGGGTCTGCTACCGCTAGCTTGGAGCTCCTGCGATGGTTGCAGGAGACTCTCAACAGTGAGCAGCTCACGGTCGAGCGAACAGGGGAGGGAGACTGTGGGCCATCGCGCATGCGAGAAGGAGAGGGGGAACCACAGGCGGTCGCACGCAGGGGTGGCTCTCGGAGGAAGGTTTCAGCTACGGGAGATAGAGAGAGAAACAGAGAGATCGAAGGGGAAAGATAGAGAGGGAGAGCGAAATAGAGGTGGTGGTGGTGCGGTGGCAGTTGGTGGCGTGCGGCGGAGAATCGCGAGAGGGAGAGATCGGGAGAAAGAGAGAGAAACAGTGAGAGAGAGAACTGAGAAGGAAAGATAGAGAGGGAGAGTGGATCGGAGATGGTGGTGACGTGTGGTGGCGGCGATCAGCGGCGGAGGAAGGCGGTGGAGAGGGAGAATGGCCGCAGGAGAGCAAGAGACAGAGAGAAAAAGAGGGAGAGGGAAAAGGGGTTAGGGTTTTCTAACCCTAATTCCTCTTTCTCTCTCTCTTTTTTTTTTACAAATAAATAAATAATTATAATTATATATATTTGTATATATATACTCACACCCTCTGTTCACTAAAATTTAAATTTTTCATAAAAATGGGGTTTACTATGATTCGCGGATACGACAAATTTAAAATATACCAAAAATTCAAATTCGATACCCCAAAATCAAAAATCAATAAAATTAATAATTTTTTCTATATATATATATATATATATATAAACTGATAAATACTTCATTAAATTCACGAACAGGAGTACAATAGTACGGACACCACAGTGTCGGTGTTACACTCTAGTCTTGTGATAATAGGCCTTTGGGCTATGCTTTATCAATCCTTTATTGGCATTAGGCCTAATTCCTCTCTTGTAAATAAAATAGATGAGTATGAACATATTCGATGAAATAAATAAATCTAATTCAAAAAATCAAAAGAAAATTCTCATAGAAATCAATAATAATAATAATAATAATAAATCTAATTCATGAAAGGACATTAACAGAACACAATACTAATACCTAATTTATTACATATAAAATTATGCACCATAGTATATATAGGAATTCTTCTGGTGCAAGTGAAATTTTTGCCACATGAATAAAAAAAGAATGGCATTTTGGCATAAAAATAGGTTTACAAAAACAACAACAAAATTCTTCATGCTACTAAATGGGGTCCGGTTATATGATTCTTTCTATACCCTACTAAGTGGAGTCGAGCTATATAGATCTTTTTATACCATTTTACAATATAATTTTGAACGATGATTAACAAAGGGGTACACAAATTGCACCGGGCAAAGATCCTTTTTGGGGTTTGGTCCAAAAAATTGTATAGAACAAAACTCATTCCTTGCTTTGAATCAACAGCATCGACAAAAAAACATAGACCTGTTCATTTAAGATCAAGGGTCTTAATACAACATGAGAAAAATGTGTATAAGACCTCTGTTATAGACCAAATAAATAGATTGGTGTGAGCACCATCAATTTTAATTCAATTCAACTCGGAAAATCATGAAAGGCCGGAACAAAACAAAACAAAAATAAAATAAAAAACAAGAGGAGTTGGGCAAAGTATGTGGACGTGATGCTTTGGCCAAATGTTGTTGTCTAGGGCTGTGTTTACATTGGATATCTGAACCCGAATATACTATTTTGACCCGATCTGAGATATTCAAGTTATATTTTTTTCAACCGAACCCGAATCCAAGCAAATTACTTAAATTCATGCGGGTACCTGAAACCGAAAATTCTTTTTTTAACCCAAAAATTTTAAATAATATCTAAACGTTGTTTTTTTAGTGAACATAATAAGGAGATTTTTTTTTTTTTTTTTGCTATGTAGAAGCCAAAGAATTTTTTTTGCCAAAAAGTCTTATACTTATAGTATTAAAAAAAAAAGGAAAATTTTAAAATTTTTTTAAGAGAACTCTATATACAAATCAAAAGGAAAAGGAAATATGGTCCTTGCAATTTTTTTTTTTTTTTTTGGCTCTGATTCTACTTTTATCCTTATGATTATAACATATTTACAAATATATTCCGGTTGATTCAAGTGGATCGGGTTAATTCGGATTTTTTAATTACCGACCCGAGCTCGATCCGATATAACAAAAAACCAGAATTAACCCGACCTGAATACTTCAGGTTCGGACGGGTCACAAATTTTGTTCGGGTCAGACCCAATCCTGGTTGTCATCACATATATATAATTTTTTTTAATCTAGAAACGAAAAGAAAAAATTAAAAAGAATCAAAGGGACATACCCAAAAATTGAAAATTAATGTCCAATAATACTTTTTGAACAATAAAACTCTCTCTCTCTCTCTCACTCTCTCTCTTTCTCTCTCTCTCTCTCCAAGTGGTAAATGAAATTGGATGCTTGGTTTCTTACATGATGATCCGGGTGGATCATGTGAGAAAGCAAGCATCCAATTGTATTTTCACTGTTTTGTTTAATATTTTTGCATCTTATTATCTAATTCAATAGTTCATGATCTATTTTTGAATGTGCTTTTTTCCTATTAATAAAGCATTATTTATAAGTGAGATTCCAAGAAAACTTGTAAAATAAGAACTTAAAATAAAATAAAATTCTACTTTCCTCATCAAAATATACTTGTAGTTCTATTGAAACTTGAGGGTTAAGAAAATAAAATTAGAAAGGCTTTATGATTCAACCCAAGATTTATTAAAAAAAAAAAAAAAAAAGGAAAGGTTGAATAGGATTTGAAGATGTAGTGATTATTAATAATGATACATGATCCAAAAGCTCATTACTGTAAAGTGGGAGCCTAAGGCCCAATGGACAAAAAGTATGAAAGCACGTCAAAGCATGTCATCTACATGAGATACATCTCCCAAATGGGTAGACACATCCTATACTCTCGGTGCTCATTGACCAAACCCTGCTTGGTAGAAGCCTAATCAGCCTCAATATCTCCTCGGTGGTCGGCATCTGGTCAACTCAAAGTAATATTAGACTTTCCCTAAATCGCGGGAACATCTCATAATTAATAAGGAGATTCTGAATCCTAATCGATACGTAAAGGAATCCCCCGATAGCTAAAACTTTCTTAACAAGAAGGATTCTAAGTTTTATGGAAATCTTCCCTAAAGGATCCTATGATCTCGTGACACTCTCATATAGAAACTAAGGCTTCAATATCCCGAAAGCATGCGAGACTCATGGTGTAATATCGAAAATTCAGTGTTAGAAAATTTTCATAAAAATCTTTCTTATAACTTAACAGAAAAAATTAGTTGTGACCAATTTTGACTTATAAATGAAAGTATAATACCAGAAAGTCTGATCATGATGTTGACACTAAAGTAACTATTTGAGATTTCTAATTTTGTGTATTATGGGAGAATAGTCCATTTAAAATTTAAAGGTGGATTTTTGTCCTTTGGATTACATAAAAATTTCCCTATACTCTCGATTGACACTCAATTTTGAGTTTTCAGGCATTAGAATGATTGGTAGTCGATAGAGTTTGATTTTGTTCGATGACCAGTAAAACTTGAATTCTTATCAGGATTGATCTCGTCGATAGGATTTGATTTCTCTGTGAGAGATGGAGTTGCTCCTTAAAGCTTTAACGATTGGTAGACTATTTCCTATATTTTTTTTTTCAAATTATTGATTTTTAGTCAGTGGTCAGTGATTGTTACTAGATGGTAGTATGATATGGAGTTAATAAGTTGATTGTGTATGGTAGGACTTGTAACCTCTTCATAGAGCTATTGTTTTACAATTTTATATACATAGCTGTCGGTACACTCAATTTCCATATACCTTTCGGCATATTATGCTCCACTTATAGTACTTGATAATGAGTATTTGGATCTATTAATAGATGTCCAATTTTGAAACCCTGTTGGTATCCATTATGAAACTCATGGTTGTCAGTATCACCATTATTTTCATGTACCTGGCAGTTTTCTACTATTTCTTGCTCCTCAATAGTCAACAGAAACAACCATACCTCATTGATCAATTGTGACATCTTATATTAGACTTATGAATTTCCCCATTTCTTGTCATTGCTCGCATCCAATGGGATTTGAACCCAAGTCCACCAGGCCTCCAAAAAGATTTTACTCCACTAAGCCACTTACTTCTTAATTATATAATACTCAATTTATATTATATTCCAAATTTTGAAAACTTCACTTTTTTTATTCTTTTTAATTTATTTCCCATAAAATTCTATTTTCATTCCCACTTACCTTGTTCATTATCAAACACACTCTCTTGGTAGGACAATCCTTTAAGTGCTTAAAATCTATAGAATTGACCTTATCAATAACCCAAGAGGATGTGTTGGACATTGTTGCAATTTAGAGGTGGATGATGGCTACTAGGCAAATAATAAAAATGGGTTTAAGGATAAAAAAGATGAAGTAAGACAAGACTCCAATAAACACACACTCCTATTCACTTTCCTCCTCTCAGCTCTCTTCTCTCTCCCTCCCTCCCTACCTAGAACTCACCCAAAATCAATTGTTAAAGGTTCCAAACACCAAAATATCAACCCTAGAGCAAAAGTCTAATCAAAATTCTAAGAAATTTTAGAAAGATAAAATCTAAGGTTTTGAGAAATTGAGGCTTGGATGAGATTGGCATCTTAAAACAAGGTAATCATCCCTTCCCAACGTGAATTTGAGTTATTTGTGATTGTATTAATGACTTATAAAAATTTTGGGGAATTTTTGTAGAGAGAAAAAATTAGGGTTTGTTATAACTCAATTTTGGGAACAAAATTGGTGACTCTATTGGAGGTAAAACATCTTTCTCAACTTAGATTTGTGTTATTTATGCAAGTCTTTGACTTCTAAGATGAGAATGAAATGAAAGTCATGAATGTTACGTGCTGGACAGTTTGAGCTTATCATGCTTTTTCATTCATAACTTTATTTACACAATAGTAAATGGAGTAGGGTTCATTCCTGCTAAAACTATACTTCTAGAGCTTTAAATTGACATATTGTAGTAGACATTTTGATAAAAATTGAATTTTTTTTATTTTTTAATGAAAACAAATTTGTAGAAATCTCATGTTTTCTATCTTATTCTGGCCATAGGATTTGATGTGATTTTAAGCTATTCTTTAGGTTGGATTAGGTTGAATTTTGAACATGAATTTGTAGATCTATATCTTATATTGAATTTAAGATCTAAATCATTTAAATTGAAAGTGTGTAGTGAAAGTTATGATAGTTTTTTCTATGACTGCGCAAAATGGGATTATGAAGTTAGGATTAACACACTATGTATTTGAATATTTTAGTGGAATAATGAGAAGAAGCAAATTAGTCAAATGTTGATTTACGATTTAGTAATTTATTTGGTACCCAATGTTTTAGGTTAAGGTCTTCAAAACCCAAAAAGGGGTTGGATTTCATTTGGTTTAGAATTAGAAGTGGTTACTCTCCCAAGAGGTGAGTGGTTGCATTGCATGCACCTAAATAAGAAAAATATTTTTATTGGATTTTCTAAATAATTTTTGAAACTTGATTTTATATATTTTAGTATGTGTAGAATATTCTTAAGATTGAATTAGAAAACACCTATGCATTCTATATGATTTGAATGAATCTAATGTGCTATGTTGATTTATTGATATTAAATATGATGTCATGTTAACTATTAATGAGTAATTGTTAAATTGTAACACATGAAATGAATCTATGATTGTTAAGAAATGGTGCATATGTTTGTTTTAGGGGGAAGAGCTTGATCCCTGAAAAATGAAAAATGACTAATCATTTCACTCTACGGAGTGACCCGATGGGCTGACGTGGTGGGCTTAATAAACATAATATATAGTCGAGTCCGATGATACATTCATGATTGAATAACAAGCTGCCTAAAGGGTGTGGGACAGCTGGTTGCTATAGCCAACGCCAAGGAATTGGATATTTATAAACTGAAATTACTAAAATGCTTGGCACTCCCACTCTAGGTCGTGGTAGACCTTTGTTGGAAACAATGATTTTGACTGTCTCATGTTTGAAAATATGAAATGATTGGATGCATGTGACATTGAAATATGATGATTAGAAAATCTATTTATTATTGAATGATCTTGAGCCTGATACGATGATTTGAAATATATATTTGATATATCCACCATACAAATCTTATTTATATTCAACATACATATCACTCACTAGGTATTGTTATACTCACCTCTCCTATTTCTAATTTATAGAGGAAGCTTAGTTAACACTTGTGGTTTCCTAGCACTAGATTTAGAGAAGTTTGTTTTGTTGAATTTATTCAAATATTAGTTTTCTTTTGGTTTGAGGTATTAGCGGACTCAAACGAAGGCAAACTTTATAACTATTTTCAGAAACTCATTTTGATTATGTTTATTTAATATATGATTTGAATATGGCTTTGTATACATATATTGAAGACCTAATAATTTACTGAAAGTTTTCGTAGGAATCTTCTTGATTGAGTTAGTTTGGATCCCTTGAGTAGGAACTCATTTTATTTTCAATGAATGGATATCGATAAATCTCTTGCAGTACTTTGTATACGGGTTAAGCTTACTTGTATTCTGTAATAATACAACGGTTGTCATATGTCCGATCTGAGGGTCAAGGTGTGACAATTTTATTGGTATCAGAATCCAGATTTTGATTTAAGAATATTTTAAAACGTTTGAAAAGTTTTCCAAATATTTTAAAGGTTTTCAATTGTTTTCAAATTATTCTAAAAAGCTTAATACTCAAAGTATTTCAAATGATTTTAAAAGCCTCCTATTGGTTCTAGGAAATTAGGAATATTATTTTTGAGAAGTCAAGCACCTAATTTAAATTTCTATTATAATTGTTAAGCTTAGATTTCCTTTTTGTAGAATTATGTCTCCTAAACGAAGAATGAGGAATCCAAATGAGATTTCTCTTACTTCACCTCCTCAACCCGAGATCATATCGTCTTCACATGTGCCTCCTTAGACATCAATGCACCCTGCTCTTCCAACTGGGATCCCTACTCCTCCCTTAGGCACCATCCAATAGATGATTGAGTGGTGGAATGCTTATAAAACTCAGTTGCAAACCCCACTTCAAGCCCCAGTTCTCCCACTAAACCTTACTTCTAGGACTTCTTGAAATGAATCCCTTGGGGAATCCAATGAGAAGTCTTACAATCGCTTCTATAGAGACTAAAAGCGAAGGAATTTTTCAGGCAAGGAAACAAAACGGTGATCAAATATGAGACAGAAGTTAGGGAGCTATCTACATATGTTCCAAATTTTATCAACTCTAAAGAGTTCTTGTGTGCTAAGTTTAACACGGGTTTAAATTTGAATATAAGGGAGAAATATTGGTGACGAAACCAATACATATAAGGATGTATTGTAATTGGTCTTGTGGGCCAAGAAAATGGTGGTTGAGCAGAGGAAAATTAGAGAAAATCATGGCAAGAAAAGGAAGCCCGAATTCATATCAGGCCAAGGCTATAAGAAGAATAGAAGCATGGGTCCCTATAGTGGTGTCTCTATTTCTAGATCTATTGGCCCTCCACAATGCCAATGATCACCTCAGTTTGGGACTCCCACATCTAGTGCTACTTCCAAGAGTAAATCGATGGGAAACAAGAAGGAGCAGTACAAGAACTCCAGAAAGTACCATCCTGGGATTTTTCATGCACCAAAAAGATGCTACTAATGTAGGAAGGAAAGACATTTCCACAATATTTGTCCCGAATTGATTTTAAGCTGACATGGAGGCCAGTCGAGCCAAGGCCACTCGAGTGGCTCACAGGGTTGTCAATCAAATGTGCCCACACCATTGGCTAGTACCACTCTATGGATAGAGACCAAGAGAAATATGGTGGTCGCTTCTCCTCAACATTCCCATGGCAAATGAGGGGGCCTAGATCAATCCGGGTGTGGCCACAAGTACCTTTTTCTTAAACTTGAACTTTGATGATCTAGAAATCATGTTATGAATGCCCTATAACTTATGACATTGGGGGAAATTAGTGGTAGATGATTTTGGGTTGCTTAGAGTAGGATGAACTTTGTTTGAGAAGGTGAGGGATATTAAAGAGAGAAAATGTACATTTCTATAAAAGATTATCAGTTGGATGGCACAAACCAAATCCTCCTTTTTGCCAAGAAGAGAGTGAGAATTTTTGTACATTATAGGGGGTTGCCAAGCACAAATGAGATTTTAGATTAATTTGGTTACCTAATTAAGTCAGAAAAGAGATAACTGTAAGTTTGTAATGAACACTACTTTTCCTTTTTGTAGGTTCTTCGATTGGTGTTGGGGAGTCTATTTTTTTTTTTTTTTTGGTCAGGACTTTCTTACAAGTTTTCTAATAGTTGTTTATGAAAATTGATTTCAATTTGCAGAATTATTTTATACCTAATGAAATAGCTTATGATGCTATAGTTCAACATCTCATTTTAAACTTAATGTTTAGTTGAAGTTTGGAAGATTTAAGTAGATTACCAATTGCTTAGGAGGTGCTTAGATTCAATCTAAACCCTGAGGATAGGGAGGTATATTAGAGGTTTTCCTTCTTATTATGCCGGTGGGAGTTGACAAAATTTTGTTGGATGGCATAATTATAAGAACCTTGCTAGTGCTGTTTTATTAGGAAAAAAATGAATGATGAAGACTGTGAACTATAAAATTCTTTAGTCTTTTATTTGTTTACTTCTGGCTAGGTAGAAATATTGTGAATATCTCATAGTTAGTAAATTGAAAATTAAATTGAAGAAAGAATGAAATTATTGTAATTGTTTTCATTTTTGAAAAGCAAAGAAAAAGAAGTCCTTAAACTATATGATAAATGTCAGAGCCTTTTGTTTCAACCAATTGGATTTAGATCTAGTTGAGTGCTTTATTTTACTCCCTGTAGCATTATTGGACCTACTTTATATTTTAAATGTACTATTAGGTTTATTTAAAAAACTTATGCAATCCACATTCAAATACTTATCTCTTATATTGTGTGAAAGAATAACTAGTTTACTATGGTTATGTTTCATTTATTATGTAACTTTGGTAGAGATATTTATGGCTAGGTGAACCGATTAATGGAGGTCTTTGGTTGGAATGCTAATACTTTTGGTGATAAAGGGAAGAATAAGAGAGAACAATAGAAAGTTAAATGAAAATATTTTGAGTTTAATTTTGCCTCTATCCAGGAAACCAAACTTGAGGTGAATATTAAACTGATTAATGCTTTTGGGAATCAAGAAATAAGAGTTCGGAGTATCTCCCATCAAGTGGGTCTTTAAACAAGTTAGTTTCCAAGCCTCTTAGGAGATGAAGGATTTAAAAATGTCATATGTTAAATCCTTTTCTTTTACATTCACCATGGAATGGGCCAACATTATTTAGATCATTTACGATAATGAAATTAGCATAAGAATAATAGAAACCATGTCATGTAAGCATTATGCAATAGCACCTTGATTTTTTTGGTAACAGCTGTGTGCAATAGTATTAAGCATATTGATGAATTTAGTGAAGGTGTTCTTATGTAAATGGCATACCTTAGAATTAAAATCTAATTCTAGTTCTAGATTTGAGAAATTTTATTAGGTTATTTTATATAGAACTTGAAAATCTGAAAGATGTTAAAGAGATAACTTGGGAGACCGAAGAGACAATGCAAAAATAATGCCACACCTTCTAATGTATAAATTTTCTTTAAAATTTTGAGAATAAAATTTCTTTTAAGAGGGTTAAGTTTTGTAATACCGAAAATTTGGTATTAGAAAATTTTTATAAAATTCTTTCTTGTAATGTTGTAACACCGAAAATTCGGTATTAAAAAATTTTCATAAAAATCTTTCTTGTAACTTAACGAGAGAAATTGATTGTGATCGATTTTCACTTATAAATGAAAATGTAACACCACAAAGTCCGATCGTGATGTTGACACTAAATAACTGTTTGAAATTTCTATATTTTGTGTATTATGGGAGAATAGTCCATTCAAAATTTAAATGTAGATTTTTATCCTCTGGACTATATAGGAATTTCCCTAGACTCTCAATTGACAGACATTCAATTTTGAGTGATCAGTTATTAGAGTGGTCGGTACTCGATAGAGTTTGATTTGTATTCGATAACCAATAAAACTTGAGTTCTTATCAGAATTGATCTCCTCGATAGGATTTGATTTTTCTGTGAGAGATGGAGTTGCTTAGTAGAGCTTCAACGATTGATGGAATGTTTCCCATAATTTTTTTTTCAAATTTTAGATTTTCGGTCAGTGGTCTGTGATTGTTACCTGACGATATGATATGAAGTTAATAAGTTGACTATGTATGGTAGCACTTGTAATCTCTTTATAGAGCTATTGTTTTACAATTTTATATATATACCTATCGATACACCCAATTTCCATATACCTTTCGATATATTATGCTCCACTCACATTACTTGACAGTGAGTATTTGGATATGTCGATAGATGTTCAATTTTGAAACCCTGTCGGTATTCATTGCGAAACTCATCGATGCATTTTACCATCCTATCGTAATGCATGCTCGGTATATTTTACCTGTCGGTGATAGCTGTCAGTATCACCATTATTTTCTTGTACCTGGTACTTCTCCACTATTTCTTGATCCTCAGTAGTTATCGGAAACTGAAATGATCACACCTCATCTACCACTTATAACATCTCACATTAGACTTACGAATTTCCCCATTTCTTGTCATTGCTTGCATCCAATGGGATTTAAACCCAAGTCCACCAAGCATCCAAAAAGATTTTACTCCACTAGACCACTTACACTTATTAATTATATAATACTCAATTTATATTATAATCCAAATTTTGAATACTTCACATTTTTTATTCTTTTTAATTTATTTCCCATAAAATTCTATTTTCATTCCCACTTACCTTGCTCATTATCAAATATACTCTTTAGGTAGGACAATCCTTTAAGTGCTTAAAATCTATAGGGTTGACCTTCCCAATAATCCAAAAAGATGTGTTGGACATTGTTGCAATTTAGAGATGGATGAGGGCTACTAGGCAAATAATAAAAATAGGTTTGAAGATAAAAAATAGGAAGTGAGACAAGACTCTAGAACACACACACACCTATTCACTTTCTCCCTCCCTCCCTCTCTCTCTCTCTCTCTCTCTCTCTCTCCCCCCTCCCTCGCTCCCTCTCTTCCTCCCTAGAACTCACTCAAATCACACTCAAAATCAATTGTTAAAACTTCAAAACACCTAAATATCAACACTAAAATAAAAGTCTAATGGAAAATCTAAAAAATTTTAGACAGAGAAAATCTAAAGTTTTGAGAAATTAAGGCTTGTATATGTATATTTGAGTTATTTGTGGTTGTATTAATGACTTATATAATTTTTTTGAAACTTTTGTAGAGAGAGAAAAAAATTAGGATTTGTTATAACTTGATTTTGGGAACAAAATTTGTGACTCTATTTGAGATAAAATATCTTCCTCATCTTAAATTTGTGTTATTTATGCAAGTCTTTGACTTCTAGGATGAGAATGAAATGAAAGTCATAAATGTTATGTGCTGGATAGTTTGAGTTATCGTACTTTTTTATTCATAACATTCTCTACATAATAGTAAAAGGAGTAGAGTTTATTCCTACTGAAACTAGATTTCTAGGGTTTTAAATTGACATATTGCAATAGGCAATTCGATAAAAATTTTATTTTTAGTGATTCTGCAAAAAAAAAACAAAATTTGTAGAAATCCCCTGTTTTCTATTTTATTATGGCCGTAGGATTTGATATGATGTTAAGCTATCCTATAGGTTGGATTAGGCTGAACTTTGAACATGAAATTTGCAAATCTATATTTTATCTTTAATTTGATATCTGAATCATTTAAATTAGAAGTGTGTAGTGAAAGTTATGACAGTTTTTCTATGACTACATACATTGGGATTATGAAGTTAGGATTTAAACATTATGCATTTGAATATTTTAGTGGAATATTGAGGAGAAGCAAATCAGTCAAATGTTAATTTATGATTTAATAATTTATTTGGTACCCAATGTCTTAGGTTAAGGTTTTCGAAACCCAAGGAGGGGTTGGATTTCATTTAGTTTGAAATTGGGAGTGGTTACCCTCTCAAGAGGTGTATGGTTGCATTACTTGCACTTAAATAAGAAAAAGTTTTTATTGGATTTTCTAAATGATTTTCGAAATTTGATTATATATATTTTAGTGTGTATAGAATATCTCAAAAATTGAATGAGAAAACACCTATGCATCCTATATACTTTGAATGAATCAAATATACTATATTGATTTATTGATATTAAATATACTGTCATGCTGACTAATAATGAGTAATTGTTAAATAGATGGCAAATGAAATGAATCTATGAGATTGAAATATGATGATTGGAAAATCTATTTATTATTGAATGATTTTGAATCTGATACGATGATTTGAAATATATATTTGATATATCCACTACACAAATCTTATTTATATTCAACATGCATATCACTTATTGAGTATTGTTATAATCACCTCTCCTATTTCTAATTTTATAGAGGAAGCTTAGTTGAGATTTATGGTTACCTAACGCTGGACTTAGAGAAGTTTATTTTGTTGGATTTATTCAGGTATTAGTCTTCTTTTGGTTTGAGGTATTAGCGGACCCAAATAGAGACAAACTTTGTAACTATTTTTAACAACTCATTTTGATTATATTTATTTGATCTATGATTTGAATATGGTTTTGTGTACATATAATGGGGACCTAATGATTTACTAAAAGTTTTCTTTGAAATCTTCTTGTTTGAGTTGGTTTGGATCCCTTGAGTATGGATTCATTTTATTTTTTACAGATGGATATAGATGAATGCCTTGTGGTACTTTAGTGTGCGGATTAAGCTTACCCGTATTCTATAGTAACATGATAGTTATCGTGTGCCCAATCCGAGAGTCAAGGCATGACACATGCAACTAGCCTATATATATACATCATCAGCCCACCAGTCAAGTTAGTTCTCTCAGCTCACACATAGCATACAAAGGCATAACCAAAGTACTCTTTCAGTTTGTTTCTCTTTTCAAAAACCACTCTTTGACTTGAGCATTGAAGTCTCCTTCGACAGAACACACTCCAGCGGTCTTTTATATAGGTCACATCTATCAAGATCACCTAAATAGCCTGTTATCCCGTTCGAGTCAGTAGAGCCATCATCTGTGGAGTAAGATCCATCTCCAATAGATTGATGTCATCCATGAGAATAGACTGATTCATTTAGCTGAACATGCTTCTTACTCTCCTTCCTCCCCTCGTAGCCATGACACATGCCAAGAGAAAAAGGCCAACGAGCGGTTTCGATGATGACAATTTAATAGGTATCGACACTGAACAAAATGACCCGCTGATCATCACTGAAGGAATAGGGTCCTACCTCGTCAAAAGGACTTTCATTGAGAGTAAATTGAGATCTCATCTTCTGGGACACCTTCGGGTTTCACCCCATCTCATCTTCAATCCTATGATGGACCTATAAAGGATTCGCTGATGAATGTATACATCCAAAAGGTACTATCTCACTTGTTGTAACCATGGGAATGCCTCTTCACCATGCTACTATCAAAACCACTTTTTGTGGTAAAACTCCCGAAACTCTATAATGCCATCCTAGGTTATCCTAGTTTGGATGGTCTCGAAATACTACCGAGTACAAGGCATATGAAAATCAAATTCATAACACCCTTAGGGGTCACAACACTCCATAGTGACACCGATTTTCGACCATCCCTACCATCGGAGGAACCAGACCGGAACTGGCCTAGCCCGACTTTGTCTCATCTCTAAGAGCTTCCAAGATTTTTGCTGCAAGTTGGAAATTCAACATCATTTCACCTCCGTCGCATACCCACAAACTAATGGTCTCGTCGAGATAACGAACCGAACAATCCTGCAATGACTAAAGGTTGCACTGGATGAAGTTAAAGGTCACTGAATAGATGAACTTTATAGTATCCTTTGGTCCTACAGAACAACACCCCAAAGGGTAACTGTTTAGTCTAACTTACGGCCGTGAAGTAGTAATATTGGTGGAAATCAGTATTCATTCACTTCGAGTAGATCAATACGAGCACAGGTAGAATAAGCTTGCATTACGTGAATGGTTGGATTTGCTTTCTGAACTATGAGAAGCCGTATCTATTCAAATAGCCACTTATCAATAACAGATAACGCGATACCACAACAGGCAAGTCAGGAATAGAACATTCAAACCGGGTGATCTGGTTCTAAGGAAGGCAGAGGTCACCAATCAACCTTAGCCAGGGGGAAGCTAACACCCAATTAGGAAGGCCCTTATTGGGTATGCTTAGAAGTTTGCCCGGGAACATATCATCTCAATCACCTAGATGGTTTGATCGTACTTAGGATTTGGAACTCTGAAAACCTATTCATCTACAATCAATGACAATTGTCACTCTCTTGTATGCTCCTTACCTAGTCAAACGATCAAATAAAAACTCTACGGTCCTCCACCCTATTATATTGTCCTACCTACCAACTAATTTGTCTCTTTTTCTATGTTTTTCAAAACATGTCATCAATAAGGGATATATCTCCCTGACAGGTAGATATGACTTATCCTATTATTTGAATTCTCATGACTGAGAGCTCAATCGAATGTATTGTGTCATCAATAAGGGATGTATCCTCCCAATGGGTAGACATGGCCCATCCCATCGTTTGAATTCTCATGACCGTGTGTTCTATCGAATGTAACGTGTCGTAAATAAAGAATGTATTTATCCGATAGATAAACACAGCTTATCTTATCATTTGAATTCTCATGATTGAGTGCTTTATCGAACTTAATGTATCGTCAATAAGGGATGTATCTTCTTGATGGGTAAACACAGACCATCCTATCATTTGAACTTCTGTGACCGTATGTTCTATCAAATGTAGCATGTCTTTAATAAGGGATATATCTCCTTGATGGGAAAACACGACCCATACTTTTAATTAAACTCTTAAACGAATTAACCGACATTTAAGCACACATAATCACTAAGGAAAATGTCAATCGAGCGATTCAAATGTGTTGAAAAGTATTATTATGCTTTACATCGTAGGTACCAGACAGACATGCAATACAATTCCCAAGAAGAAAAGATGACAAATTTATTTACTAATATCGTTACAAGACAGACTACGAGGCAAAAGAGACATCATACAATTGGAGAAAAAATTACAAAATTTTTATAAGAGAAGCTAGAAAGGACTTTGAAAATATAGGAGATGACCCAAAAGAGACAGAAAAGATAAATCAAGTTTCACACCTTCTCTATCATCCGATCTCCCAATTCCTCTTATCGCCCGACCCGAAAAATGCTGAAGAAAAATTCTCAATCACCTATTGCATGAAGGCGCTAGATGATGATTCTGATCTTAAGAAGAAAGCTTCCTCAATGTGCAAAAATCTTTCCATTCGGAGCTAAGATCTCTCTATACCCAAAGTCAGCATCCTCAAGGAATTTTGACAAATTCCACCATGACACTGGGATCTTGATCATCATGATAGAACTGTGAATCGATAGTCCCATTCTTGATGGAGTCTTGTATCGACAGAAGTCGTCTAAATCACCGGGTTTTGTGGTTCAAAACCCATATTCAAGCTATCTCCTCGAGGCACCAACTCTCAATAAAAGGAACTCATGAAGTCACTTTCAAATTATTCGAAATCACTTCAAGGCAGTGCTAGAATCCCCTCTCCTATTTATAATCATGAAGGCATGATCTCTACAACTATGAGCAACTAAAACTCCCCAATGAAAGACATGTGATATGAATAAAGAATTCAAATTTTGCAACTTGCCAAGTAGTATTTATTCAAGGATTCTTTATTTGGTAATTATCTCTATTAATACCCCCATGACCCCTCAAGAAGTAACTCTTAAACTTACTCCTTTTGTCGTTTTCTTTAAAACAACACAAGGAGTAGGAGACAAGTGATGATACATGAACTAGCCCAATGGACAAAAAGTATTAAAACATGTCAAAGCGTGTCGTTTATATGGGATACATCTCCCAGACAGATAGACACGGTCCGTCCTCTCGGTGCTCATCGACCAGACCCTACTCGGTAGAAGACTGATTGGCCTCAATATCTCCTTGGTGCTTCGCATCTGGTCAACTTAGAGTAATATTAGAATTTCCCTAAATCACGGGAACAACGTCTTGTAATTAGCAAGAAGACTCCGAATCCTAATTGATAAAGAAAGAAATCCCCTGATAGCTAGAATTTTCTTAATAAGAAAGATTCTGAGTCTTATGAAAATCTTCCCTAAAGGGTCCTATGATCTCGGAACACTCTCATATGGAAACTAGGATTTCAATGCTCCAGAAACACGCGAGACTTATAGTACCAACCTATATATACACATCATGAGGTTACCAGCCAAGTAAGTTCTCTCAACTCACACATAGCACACAAAGGCATAATCAAAACTCCCTTTCAGTTTATTTCTATTTTCAAAAGCCACTCTCTGAGTTGAGTATCAAAATCTCCCTATCAGAATACCATTCGGTGGTTTTTTGCAGGTCATATTGATCGAGATCGCCTAAATAACCAATCATTGAGGTCGAGTTAGCAGAACCATTGTCTATGGAATAAGACATACGTCCAACAGTTCATTAGTTCTCAACCGGACAACTTATTCTCATGTATGATATTGGAGAACTTATTGTCATGTATGACTATCGTCATGCCCCGCCCCATAAATTTACCCCACAAAATGTACCACTTTTTTTCCCCCTTTTATCGACCCCTCAACTACCCCCAGAGAAAGAGACCAAAATTTATTTAAAAAATAATAATAAAAGTCCAAAAATATGGGGAGTTGAGGGCAATTCAACCCTTCATGGTGTTTGATTGAAGCGTTTGCGGGTGCCCAAACAATTATTACAATTAGATTGAAACCTCTTGAGAGACCTAATTAGAACTTAAAGAATGGATTTGTTGTTCTGATCTTCATTTGGAAATAATTGCTGTTGTTCCACCCGGATGCTTTCACCTAGTTGGCAACCCATTGATTAAATGTCACCAAGAGACACAAATTTTGGGTGTCAACATAACCAAATATGGTTCTCTAAAATGTATCCTCCACTCCATTAAACAATTCACTTTTGTAAAGATTACACATAAAATATAGTTAAATAATGCTTGATGTATTCTGAATGTAATCGTTTCTGTCACTATTTATTTTACAGTTCCTTCAGCCTTTTTTATAGGGGGTGTAAAAGGGATGAGAAAATAAAAATTCAAGTTGTCATTCGAATTTAATCCATAATTGCTGGTTTAGGTTGAGGAAACACATGGAATTTCTATCTCGCCGGTCAGTAACATACCATTTAAAATCAATGGCCAGTCATCCTAATAGGATGAGGTGTTAGATCTCTTAAATAAATCTCGGATTCAAATTTAAAAATCAAAATGATTATATTAAAAGAATCGCCCCTTAAATAGACTCTTGTAAATATTCAAATTGAATTAATTCAAATATAATTCAAATATTGGTGGTGGAAAAAAATAGAAAGGATTTAAATCTGCAATTTAGACCAATTGAAAGTGACAGGGTGAACATGGCTGGGATGGACTACCTTCATGGAGCCCAGGCCTGGCCCACTTGGAGATGAAGTCATCCCTACTCTTGTCTTATGGATGACTCATTGGACAGTTTTGCAAACAAAACATTCGTACTAGACCATATTCAATTCTACCGGCCTAGTGATCGTTCTGATCGGCCGAAGCCCAATACTACTTTTGAATTGTTCATCGGACCACTTGCCTATTTTATATATATATCTAATAGGTAACCTTTAAAGAAAAGAGGATGGTGATAATTAAACTGTATCCATTTTGACCTATTCTATCATATTATGAGTCATAGGAAAAAGAGAGATAAAAGCATATTTGAAGTCCAGTCAGTGAGCTCAAACCTAGAATTTCTTGGGGTTTTTTTTTTTTTTTTTGATATCTGAAACCATTATCTAACTAATTTAGTTTGAAACTTGCAATGACCCATTCCAAGGGCTACCTTTCTAAAATAGTTTTTTCATTCCCAAAACTCGAGACCGAGACTTTGATTAAAAAATCTAACACCATATCTCATTAAATCGACAATACCTTAACGGAATTTCTTGGTTTTAGACCAAGCATAACTGCCACCGGCCAAAACCCTCTTATTAAAATCTTTTTCTTTTTTATTTTCTTTTGTTAGAAATTTCTTGGGATAACTGCCGCTAGACGAAGCCCTCTTATTCAAATTTTTTTTCTTCTTTTGTTAGATAAAAATTTCAACTATTACTCTTTCGATATATATTAATAAAATTATCACGGCATATGATAATTTTCAAATTACCTCTGTTGAGAAAAATATATTATATAACTAAGATGGTCAAGGAGGGCCCTATTAATCACTTTGAATATTAAATTAAGCAGGTAAAGGAAGTGAAGATCACACGATGGACTCCAAGTGTCATTTAGCATCCACCATTATAATAGAGTGAAATCTATTCCATTTAATGCACGTCAAAATTACAGACATTTGTATTTCGCACATATTTGTTTACAATAAAACATATTTAAGTATTACAGATAAAAATCCTGTTTCATAAGTTCAGGAATTTTTTGGTTCGATAAGAAAATTCCAAAGTTAAATTTCCATTCTCCATGCTAAAAGTGATCGATGAAATTAAACCCTTAATTTTTAAATCTTAAAATTGAGAAATTTTGAGAGAAAAATATAAAATAGCATACACTTTTATCCCGAAAAGAAAGAATCGATGCTCGACGGAGGAAGTGTAAGAGAGGATTACCGCAATTCAAAGAGAGTTTAAAAGGGTTGCGAAAGATGAATATTGCACTTTTTGAATCAATTTGGGTATTGTCATCAGAAAATTTATATATTTTGGTGGTAGCTGGAGGTGGGTGATGGCTATTCAGATACCGATTCCTTATTGACTCGAACAGTAATCGTCGATGATCGATACACCTACAAAAGCCACTAGAGGGTGTTCCGGCGGGGAGATTCCGACACTCATGTCAGTAAAGAGCGGTTTTCGTTTGAAAGAAACAAACTGAGTGCTGAGGGAAAGTGGTTCCCTGTGATTAATGTACCTCCTATATTAGACTTAGAGAGCGTACCTGATGTCGAAAGTTTTGAGATCTCTTATACCTGTGAGAGTTGTGCGCCGCTGAGGGACTTCCACCCTACTTTCTTTATCGACCTGATCCGGAAATCTCAGAACCCAATATTACGAATTGATCACAATTCTCTTATATCGGAAAACTTTCCTCTTCAGGAGGGATGCATTTTTTATATGAAAAATCTCGGAATTGCTGTTACGAAATAAGAAGTTGGAATCGAGAAAATTCTGACATTCCTCTTTAATCAACAAGGGTGCTACCCATCGTTTGGTTGCTCGACCAATAAAAGGTCTTCGAGACTTATCCGGTTATAAGGTTGACGTCTGTTTGACTGATCAAGGTGACTATCTCCGCTTGATGAGTCACGATCGGTTAATCGGGGCGGTTGAGACCCTATCGTTCGGTAGATCCGGACGACTAAGACCTTTCAATAGACCGATCAGGGCGACTACAGCTATTCGGTAGATTGTTATTGCAGTCGTTAGATATTGATCGGCAGACTCCTTTTTCGTGGGCTCTTTGGGAATTGACTCTTTTGGACTGGGTCTTGGAATACGTCCCATCATTTTCCCCCAACTGATGGTCTTCTCGGAAAAAGAAGCGCCATGAGTGACAATCCTCGAAAAGAGATTTTCCTTTTTATTTTGACATACGCCGCTTCGATTTCCATGAACCGTCTTATACATGCTTTATAAGAGTCTTCATTTCTTAGAAAATACCCCTTTTCCTTTTTCCTCCGAGAAGCTCTTTCTTTCAGCGAAAAAATGCCGACAGACGTTTCCTCATTACGTAGCATAGACAACATTCAGAGCATTATGACTGAAGAAGATCTGATAGAAGTCCGGAAGGACATGTCACTCGGAAGTGACTTTGAGTTTGTGTTGCCTGGTAAGGGGGATAGAGCGAGTTTTGCCCCCGATGGTTGTGTCCCTATGTATAAATAGTGTGTGAAATATGGTTTGAAGATTCCATATACGGGCTCACTGACGGAGTTTCTGAGGTACTGGATTATTCACCCTTCGCTGTTCATCCTAAGTGCTTGGCGATTTGTGATTGCCCTAATTTCCTTGTTAGGGTTTTTCCGTATTTGTTTCGACCTAGAAATTTTTGGGGCTCTGTTTTCTTTGGGGCGATATAGCTCCAAAGGATCTACTCACGGTTGGTATAAGCTCCAGACTCGTCGAGAGTCTCGTTGGAAGTTTTTCTATAGTGAGTCTCAGGATAAGCACTGGATGAATAGGTTATTCTTTATCAGATTTTTGAACAGGGATCTCCTTCTCGCATTTCCAGACGCTAATCAGGTACCTTTCCTAAACGAGAGAATCTCCTCCCTCCTTCGACACTCCCGTTTTCTGCGTGTAGTGGCCCATTATTGTGATGCCAGTTGCAGGAGCTTGTGGGTAGATAGCTTGATGAGAGACGACATGTTGATATTATCCGGTCTTCTCATGGATGACTCAATCCAAATCACCAAGCCCCTCCTGCTGGAGCAACGGGGAAAAGACATGGTCGACACTGTGCTGGATGTTGATGCTCGTCTTCTTGATGAAATCACTACTGAACGGGAAATACAGTCTCATACAAAGAGGAAGGCGGTTGATGTTTCCCCTGAGTCCCGACGGAAAAAGTCTAAGACTAGGGCGCCTACTCTACCTGTTGGGGAAGAAGAGCAAGCCGAATTCGGAGGGCATGCGCTGTCCCAAGAACATTCTGAAACCAGAAGGGACCATTTAGTTGACGAAGCCTTTGATGAAGTCTTTAGTGAAACCCTTGGTGTGTCGACCGGGATTGGAGAAAGAGGTGGCTCCGGCGAGGGATTCTTCGAGAGGACTGAGAACATTCTGGTTCAAGAGCAAAGGTCGGAAGAGTCTCCTGTGACGCAACATTCCGCTTCCATTCCTGACGACATTTCAAGACAGTCCCATCGGGGGTCTCAGTGCCTTTGGTCGATGTACCATATGACTATTGTGCTCCTCCACCTATTTTGATTGGAGAATGACGAAATGCCAAAGAAGGGTCAGTGGTAGTTTTATGGGGGGCCACAATTTTAATCTTGTTGATCCACAGGAAGGGTCACAGTTGGCTGAGCGTTTTCAATTTCCTTCGAGGTCCGCCCTTTGAAAGATGTCTCTTGAGTGTACCGATAGAACTATCCAGTCTCTTTGCCTTATAGTAAGTATTTTCTTTATGTAAGTCGAAGTTGAATCTTTACTATCTCGTGACTCTGACCATTGTGTCTTTTTTCCTAGACTTCTTCCCTAGCTAAGCTTAAAAAAAAGTTGAGGACTAAGCGGGATAAACAATTTTCTCGTATAAGCGATCAAGTGTTGGCGCCGAAAGAAGCCTTGTTGAACCAAAAGAATACCATCGGAGAGGCCAAAGATAGGCAGATCAGACACCTTCAAGAAGACCTTGCTTCAGTTCAAGCTCATTGTAAGGAATTAGAAGTGGAGGCATGTACTCGGAAAGCGTGGTTGACAGCCGCTGAAACGTTAGCCCATTTACGAGAAGAATCCCTCCAAAGGGCTGAACAAGAGATAGCTGACCTCAAGGCTTCTGCTGCCAGAGATGTTGCTGTCCTACAACTTTCTCAACGTAAGTTGCACGAGCATCTGAAATGCATGGAAGAAATTCTTCGAGAGGTTGGTCGGTACGAGGCTCTGTCCCCGCTTAAAGGATCAGCGGGTTCGGATTCTGCTCCTGCTATTTCTTGTGCCTCTTCTATCCTTTTGTAATTTTGTGGAATGAGGATTTTTTATCCCTTGATTTATTGGAATGTAATAATTTTCAAAGAACTTCCGATGTTTTTTCCAATCAAGTGAGGTTCAGGGAATCTCCTCTGATTCTAGTGTGTTGTTGAAGGCTCTTGGCAATCAAGGCTGCTTCAGTATTTTCTTAGGAGATCAATTCGGAGGTGTTTCTTTGAGAGACCCAGGCGACTGAGACCTTCCGACCGATTAGAGACTTTAGAAACTAACGCTGTGTTCGTCCCTTCGAGGAGTTTCACCCCATGCTCGTTCGGAAGATCTGAGTAGCTGAGGCCCTTCGGTCGATTAGAGACTTTAGGAGTCAGGGCCGTGTCCGCCCGTTCGGGGAGTTTCATCCCATATTAGCGAAACATTCATTCGGAAGATCTGGGCGGCTGAGACCCTTTGGTCGATTAGAGACTTTAGGAGTCAGGACCGTGTCCACCTGTTCGGGGAGTTTCATTCCATATTAGCGAAACATTCGTTCGGAAGATCTTGGCGACTGAGACCTTTCGGTCGATTAGAGACTTTAGGAATCAGGACCGTGTCTACCCATTCAGGGAGTTTCATCCCATATTAGCGACACATTCGTTCGGAAGATCTGGGCGACTGAGACCCTTCGATCGATTAGAGACTTTAAGAGTCAGAGCCGTGTCCGTCCGTTCAGGGAGTTTCATCTCATATTAGCGACACATTCGTTCGAAAGATTTGAGCAGCTGAGGTCCTTTGGTCGATTAGAGACTTTAGGAGTCAGGGTCGTGTCCGTCCATTCAGAGAGTTTCATCTCATATTAACGATACATTCGTTCGGAAGATCTGGGCAGCTGAGGCCCTTCAGTCGATTAGAGACTTTAAGAGTCAGGGTCGTGTCCGCCCGTTTGGAGAGTTTCATCTCATATTAGCGACATGTTTGTTCGGAAGATCTGGGCGGTTGAGGCCTTTTGGTCGATTAGAGACATTAGGAGTCAGAGCCGTGTCCGCTCATTTGGAGAATTTCATCCCATATTAGTGACACATTCGTTCGGAAGATTTGGGCGGTTGAGATCTTTCGGTCGATTAGAGACTTTAGGAGTCAGGGTCATGTCCGACCGTTCGGAGAGTTTCTTATTTGAAGGTCATTTGAAGCCCCAGGCCATGCGTAGTCAATGAGTAGTAACTAATATCGAAATCTTTATTAAAGGAAGAGTGCCGGGAAATCCAGATCATACGTTGGACGAACGCTAAAGGGAACATAAGGCTCGTGTCAGCCATCTCTATGGTGGACTTGGAGGATCACTCCTCCTGGTTCCTCGCGCGGTGGTCTGGGATCTGGCTTACGAAGTGGCCCATTCTCCCTTGGTGCGTCACGCCTGTTTGGGGAAGGCAGATCTCTTCTTTCTAAACTGATGAATTTCTATAGTTTTCTGCTGCAGATCAAGAATTCCAGTTCGTCCTTAAGTCTTTTACATTCATCGATCATGTAGCCGTAGTCCCTATGGAAATGACCATATTTGGATTTGTCTTTTTTAGGATCTTCTTCCGCCGGATGAGGGGGCCATCTGACACATGACTTATTTTTTATTTGACACAAAACCCGGCTCGAGGTTTCGCTTAGTGGGGTGTAGATGTTGAACCTTTGCGAAGGTGAAGTTCCTGGTTTGCCTCTTTTCAGGAAACGTGGGCGTGACGATCGGCTGCGTTCTTTTCTGCTATGGTGGCATTTTTGTCGATCGAAGATCTCTACTTCTTCTGCAGCAATATATTTCTCTGCTCGAGAGTAGAATTCTTAGATGGATGCTGGAGGTTTCTTTGTAATAGAGACCTTCGTATCGGAAGAGTGCAGACCCGTTAGGAGCATAGCCAAGGCGATATTATGGCCCAGATCAGGAACTTTCAATATTTCTGACTTGAATCTCTCCATGAAGTTTCTAAGAGATTCCTCTTTCCGTTGGTGTAATGATAAGAGGGATGTCGATTTCCGTTTAACCTATCGGCTGATTACAAAGTGGGTCTCGAATTGTAGTCGGAGTTACGCGAAACTCTTGATACTGAACGGAGAAAGAGAATTAAACCCTTAAGAGTGGTACGGAAGTGCTTGCACATCGCGGCGTCCGAGAGATCTCTAGAAACCATCACCATTATGAAATGAGCGGAATGGTCGCGGGGGTCGTTTGTCCCGTCATACTGCTCCATGGGAGGCAGAAGGATATCTCTCAGCTTCGGTTCTGACAAGATCTTTGCATCGAATGGCAATTCGCCCAGGGAGCATTGGGGATCTTCCCTGTCATTTACTCCTGCTCGTTTTAACTCAGCAGTCACGAACTGTTCAATCTGCCTTTTTAGGCCTTGGGGGTCGTATTGGGAGGCCGCCGATGGTTTCGGGAATTCTCGTCCAGGGGGTTGTTTGTATTCAGATTCTACGGCAGATGAGTGGTTGTCCGGTCCAAAGGCTCGACTGAGTCCTTCTAACTGTTTGCTCATTCTTTGGATTCCAGATACCAATCTTTCCATTTGGGGCTATTCTGCCTGTTCTGGTTCTGGGGCCCTGACTTGCTATCCCTGATTTGCATGTCGCAGAATTAGTTCCGGATGCAACGGTCGGGGGGAAAACACAAGATTGTGAATTGGAGGATTCGTTATTGGGAGAACAGCAGGTTCGACAGGCATAGGGATGTTCCCTTTATAGCGGGGACGGCTCTAGAAGACGCTCTAGTCCTTGGAGGCATGGTAATATAGACTTCTTTAGTCTGTTCCCACAGACGGCGCCAATTTGATGAAGGTGGGTGATGACTTCTCAGATACCGGCTACTTGTTGACTCGAACAGTAATCGCCGATGATCGATACACTTGCAAAAACCGCCGGAGGGTGCTCCGACGAGGAGACTCCGATACTCAAATCAGTAAAAAGCGGTTTTCGTTTGATAGAAACAGACTGAAAGTTGATGGAAAGTGGTTCCCTATGATTAATGTGCTCTCTGTGTTAGACTTAGAGAGCGTACGTGATGTCAAGGGTTTTGAGATCTCTTATATCTGGGAGAGTTATGCGCCGCTGAGAGACTTCCACTCTACTTTCCTTTTTAAACTGATCCGGGAATCTAGAAAGCCAATATTACGAATTGATCACGATTCTCTTATATCATGAAATCTTTCTCTTCAGGAGAGATGTTTTCTTTATTTGAAAGATCTCGGAATTACTGTTACGAAATAAGAAGTTGGAATCGAGAAAGTTCTGACCTTCCTCTTTAATCAATATGAGTGTTACCCTTCGTTTTGTTACTCGATCGATAAAAGGTCTTCGAGACTTATCCGGTTATAAGGTTGACGTCTGTTTGACTGATCGAGATGACTGTCTCCACTTGATGAGTCACGATTGGTTAATCGAGACGGTTGAAACCCTGTCGTTCGGTAGAGTCGGACGACTAAAGCCTTTCAATATATCGATCGGAACGATTATGGTCTTTCGGTAGATTATTGTTGCGGTCGTTAGATATTGATCGATAAACTCTTTTTTCGTGAGTCTTTTAAGAATTAACTCTTTTGAATTGAGTTTTAAAATATGTACCATCAGTCGTAAATGTAGTCCGACGAAAAACTTGTACAAGTATAATTTGAGTTCGAAAAATACTTTGGAAGCTGATGGGAAACCCATCTTACAAGCGAACTATAAAGGAATTAATATTTGCCTGCCACGATCGAAGCTCGAAGTTCTGGGATTTATCTAGATATTTATTTATATGTTTAATATATATTTATATTTATTTAAATTTAATTTTTTTAATATTTTTATCTCAAAGTTTAATTTAAGCAGATTATGCTAGAAAAGTGACGCAAGGATGAAAGAGATGGCTTAAAATAGGGGAGGAAATTACGAGTATGGAAATGGGAAGGGGCAGAGAAAATCGCGCCATGAGATCTGACATTTTGTTGGAGAAAGCGCGTCGCTTACCAAGAAAGCAATACGCGTCCCGCTTGGTCTCTATTTCTCATTGTCAGATTGGATTTCTTTCAACTGTCGGCTCTAAAGTTGGTAGAGCGGGAGAGGGTGTGCTTCTCTTTTCTCAAACCAAGTTTTCTGGTCAAAGTTAAAATAATAATAATAATAATAATAATTTAAATTCATTTCTGATATTAATATATTTTATAAAATTTTGTTAATATTTATCCACACTCTTAAGATATTCAAAACTAAATTTTTAGTTATTTGAATTATCAAGTGCAATTCAAATGTTATGACTAATTTATTTCAGAATAAATTAAAAATTTTAGCACTAATATCTAAAGAAAATTATAATAGTGACAAGTGAGTGGTTTTACAACACTGCAGAAAAGGTGATTTGGACTAAAATAAAACAAATTCTGCAAGCAAGGGTTCAATGAAGTGCAGAGGATGGCAAGACCAAGACAACAAGTGATAGAAAAAACATAACAAATATTGAAACATTGCCTCTTTGGGTAGATTTTGGTTTTTCTTGCTGTACGAAATAATGGCTCTATCCCTTAACGGACACATAGTCTTTTAGGGAAAACAAGGAGAAAAAGGAAAAACAATAACAATTAATTCTTGATTTTAATAAATGGGGTTAGTTATATGTATTTTTTTATATCATTTAAATTTAGAAAAAGAAAAAGAGAGTTTAGAAACGAGACAGACACACATTTTGTTTTGTTTAATGCAAAATCATAATTTCACTTAAAAAAAATTAACATTGTTTTATAATTTATTGTGTTATTATTACTTTTATTACAATTTTTTAAGCCTCTACTCCTAAAATTATCTTTATTTATTGATTAACGGTCAATTAAATATATGAGAATATTATATTTTTTTAATGAGATTTTAAATTTAAAATTTTAATATAAAAGATTTTATATTGAAAAGATTTCTTTTAAATTGGTTTCATAACATTTAAATTAAATTAATTAAAATCTGTTTTTATATATGATGGAGGTGAGTTTTGCCTTCTCAGATATCGACTCCTGGTTGACTCGAACGATTGCCGTCATTGATGGATATACCTGCAAAAACCGTTGGAAGGTGTTCCAGCGGGGAGGCTCCGACGCTCAAGTCAGTAAAGAGCGATTTTCGTTTTAGTAAAACAGACTGAGAGTAGAGGGAGAGTGGTTCCCTGTGATTAATGTACCACCTGTATTAGGCTTAGAGAACATACTTAGTGTTGAGGGTTTTGAGACCTCTTATACTTATGAGAGTCGTGCGCCGTTGAAGGACTTTTACCCTACTTTCCTTATCGACTGATTCGAAAATCTCAGAAGTTAATATTACAAATTGAATACGATCCTCATATACCAGAAAGCCTTCCTCTTCGGGAAGGACGCCTTCTTTATCTAGGAGATCTGCGATTTACTATCATGAAATAGGAAACCGAATTTAAAGAGATCTTGAACTTCCTTTAGAATCGTTTGGAGTGCCACGTACTGATCGGTTGCTCGACTGATAAGGGACTTTCAGGAATGGTCCGATCAGGAGACTGACGTTTTCTTACTCGGTCGGGGTGACTGTCCTTACTCGATGAGTCATGATCGGTTATCAAGGCAACTGAGACCCTATCGTTCGGTAGATACGGACGACTAAGGCCTTTCAGTAGAATGATCGAGGCGACTACGACCTTTTGATAGATTGATCGGGGCGACTATGGCTTTTCGGTAGATTGATCAAGATGACTATGACCTTTCGATAGATTGATCGGTATGTCTCCTTTCCTTGAGATCTTTTAAAAATTAACTCTTTTGAATTAAGTCTTGAAATACGTCCCATCAATATATAAATTGATTATTAAAAAAATATATATCTTTGCTCCTTCACTCGTTTTTGGTGGGAGGTATTTGGTTAGCCGGACCGGGCCTTCCCATATTATGTTTAACAATTGTGGTGTTAGGAGAAGAACGCGTGGAGAAATTATATTTTTTTAACCAAAAAAAAAGGCAGCCAAAATGGGAAGGTTTTACGTAATTGCGCCGGCGCGAGCAGGACATTATGCCCTACCGCGTCTCGAAGATTCCGCGTGCCACGTGTCCCCAAAATTAACTTTAGGGCGGCGTCCTTCCCATTCAGTCAAATCTCTCACACACACTCTCTCTCTTTATAAAGCTCCCCACATCCCCCCTTCTGCCCAGCACCCAAACTCACGGCACCCAAACTCAACTCTTTAGTGCGATGGCACCGCCAAAGCATAACTCCCAAAACGGTAAGTCCAACACTAATGCCAACTATGGCGGCAAAGAGGTGCACTACAGAGGAGTGAGAAAGAGACCCTGGGGCCGATATGCGGCCGAGATCCGAAACCCGATTAAGAGAACCCGGGTCTGGTTGGGCACCTTTGACACCGCCGAAGAAGCTGCACGCGCCTACGACGCGGCGGCCGTTGAATTCCGCGGCCCGAAAGCTAGGACCAACTTCCCCTGGCCTTCTGAGACCGTTGTCGAGAAGAATTCTGGCCATGCCTCGAGTCAAAGTAGTACCGTGGAGTCATCTAGTCCGGATGCGTGCGTCCGCGCGCCTTTTTTTGGTGGGGCGGCCGAGCCAACAGCGCTCATTGGTGACCCCACGCGCCAGCGGCTCGGGCACGTTGGGCATAATGAGTTGTCTTTGGACATGGATCTGAGGTTAAATTTTCCGGGTCGGATCGAACACGGATTTTCAGGGCGGGCACACAGTGAGTCGGATTCGTCGTCTGTTGTTGATGGGAACTATCAAGAGATTAGTCCGGCGAATGGAGGGCTTGGTCTTGGTCTTGATCTAGATCTTAACCTTCCACCCCCACTTGAGTAAAAATTGATTTAATGTAGATAAGTTTAGGGACTTCAATTTTTCACCTTAGCCATCGAACAGATATTATTTTTCTTTCTTTTCATGGTTTGGTGTTGCCACAAGAGGGGGTTGTTACTAATGCCATATCTTGTAACATCTAAAAAAGCTTCTTTTCAAATGATAAAGATTCGATTGGGTATGTTTCAAATTCCAAGTTAAAGGATGATTGATACCTAGTTAAGAGAGAAACCGATTGATGAGTTCGGAAAGGTTCATGATGGTTCGTGTGACAAATTTGGTACATGAATTGTAAGCTAATGACGTAACTCATAAATCACAATATTACTACCCAAAAAAAAAAAAAAAATCACAATATGACGGGTTTTTCGTCTCCTTCCCAAATATTATTGACCCCTTGGGTCTCGATTGGAGAATGGAGAAATGGAATATCAAAGAATCAATATTTAATATCTCATATCAAAATAATTAGATAAAATTAAGATATCTCATATCAAAATAATTAGATAAAATTAAGATATCGATGGATGGATGAAATATATATATTATCCCTTAGAAATTAAAATGCACGCTCTAGTTTCATGCATCTTATATTTTGCCCTCATAAAAATTTCTGTTTGAGAGCTATTGCAACCATTCCATTAATATGGATTAATTTAAAAATTATTTTCACCAAACCAACAAATCCAATATTTTCTCGTCTATTCTGGGCAGATAGATAAATCACAATCCCTTCTTCCTCCCACATTACTATAGGGTACTCTTCTAACTTCTGATCCTAACCCTTCAACTCAAGACAGGCATGCGTTTGTCTCTTTCATTTGAGAGATCTCTGCTTGATCCTGCACAACTGACAAGAAACTAATTTAAATGCCTAGGCACCCATAAGTCCTTTTATCCACGTTTCTGCCGGTGAGACTGGATGCTCTAACACAGGCCCTCTTCCTCAATCCATGCGCGTTGAGATTTTTGGGGACCAACTTTACAAATGCCTGATTTTCTGGTGATCCACAGCATCGGGAATATACTAGTAAACTTAATTTTCCCTGTTACAATACCTTGAGACTCGATGGACTTTCCATACAAGGAACGCACCAAGTTTTGAAGTCATGGTTCCTCAACAAAGATCTACTTAGTCTAATATCATGCAGAGGTGCAACAAGAAACTGATCGTTTGGCAAGAGAGAGCATTTTCACCAATGACACTGCCCCGCGTTTTGGGCGGAGAGAGTTTCTTTTATGTCTCTGAGGACTTCAATAAGGCTATTAACATAAGATGGTTCAACATCATTGCACAAACCCTTGAGCAATTCGGTTTCCTTGTACAAGCCTCTAGTTCGAACCATCAATCCTTCCCTCATCATACTTGCAAACTTTTCCCTTATATCTACAAGAGGGTCTTTTTGTGTGAGTAGGTGACTAGCATAAGCTTCCCTAAGCACAACAGTTTGGCTGTCATTTTTCTTGGATATGTAGAATATGCCAGGATGGCGCTCAAATAGCTTCATGAATTTCTGGGGTAGGGATAGTGGTTTCCGAAGGTTGCTCACATTCCTGCACTCAGTTCTCTTCTGCAAAGTGAGATGGAGCACTCATGAAAGACTCCCACAATTCTCTTCTCGGATACATCTGTACGAGGATCCAAAAGCGAGGCATCCAAATATGGAGAGGTATAAGGGAGTTTCTGCCACTCTAGCAACCATGCCATGCACTTCTTCTTTAAACCAAAACCCCTGGTAAAGCTAATTGGAAAAGCTAAGCTGTCATTCGTTACTTCTGTTTGTTGTGATCCAGCGTTCTTCTGCAATTGGGAGATAGCAAGACGATCATCCCAAGATAGGAGCTTCAAGCCAACACGATCATCAGGAAGTTGTACTAAAGAGAAAAGATCTGGGTTGTTTGGAATCAATGACAGCAAACCGAGATCCCATTTTAGTTGGTCAATCGTCTGTACAGGAAGCATCCTTTCCCTCACGAGCATGAGCAGCTTGCAAAGCCTGTCAAGTAGATCCTTCTGATTGCATCGGAGGATGTTTACCTCTTGTTGGTAGAGACTAAAGGCCTCTGGAGTCGAGCAGTACCAGGGGACACGAGTGCCTCCACTGTCAAGGTTATAGGTTTCATAGAAAAGATTAGGATATCTCCTGACAAATGTACTGATCTTCAGGTCATCAGGGAGGCCAAGCAACCTTCGAGGACGAGAGAGATGGTATACAGGAAGGCAACCACGATTGATAATAGAAACAAGGACGAAGGCTGCTCTGACCTCCCTCTCACCTGTCACAACTTCATCAAGTACTTTATCTTTCACCCACTTCAACTTTACATTCACAAGGCTAAATTTTTGCTGGTGATTAAATCCTCTGAATATCCATATTGGGAATAAAAGTGTCCTGTTCTAGTTAATAACCAGAAAACCATCTCTACTTGATCATGAGAAAGTAGGATCTTCCTTCGACAGAAAACCACCACTAATTAATTCTGCACACAGATGACCTCTTTTGCCATCCAGAATTTCCCACTTTCGCTTCAAATTACAGAACTGCAGAAAACCACATTTTCGATGAGGGTGGCTTTAGGAAAAGGAGCAAAGAAGAAATGACTTCAGGCAAACATCTGCAAGTCCAGAACAATGCAACAAACATAAGAAACTAACCACGCAAATTTGAAGCAGACCCAGATAGTTTCCCCATAGTCGACAAACAAATTTCTAATGCCATACAATATATTGCAGAGGCATGTATAGACCTAAATACTGGAGAAACAAAATCTAAACCAAAAATTTCTTGGTTAACACCATGTATCATTGCCGAACCAAATATTCCTTAAAATTAGAAGTCCAGAAGAAAGGCAGCAGCAACAATCGGATCAGACTGGTATAAGACCCCAAACTAGTGAGATTTATAGCATGTAGCAATGGAATCTACATCTAAAAGCACAGGCTTCCATTTTCTTATAAAAATTTCAGCACAAAACTACAACGCATGCAAATGCAAAAGTTTGATATCTTGTACATGGATAGTCGACAATGGGCAACTCTTGTAGAACCTAGAGGCAGCAATATAAGGCCATATTTGTTTCCTTCAGAAATCAACCTGTCAAGGAAAATAATTCCTTCTTGCTGAGGGAAGGGCTAATGGCTCGAAGTAGAGGCTTGTGCAAGGAAAAGAACACGAAGAGAGAGAGAGAGAGAGAGAGGAGGGAGGAGGAGTGCAGAAGAGAAGAAAAAGAACAGAGAAAAGGTAATAGCAGAGAGAAAGAGAGAGAAAAAAAAAATTAACAATTTTTGCATATAACTTATAAAGAAAAGGTAACTGCAAGTGACAACTCATTATGCCTTGCCTGCATGATAGGGGAAATTGTAGAGAAGAGGAATGACTGCCCATATATCTTATGAAGGACAGATGGGTGCTTAGATCCATCCGCCATGTTTGCAACTCAAGAAGGTGAACTGAAAATAAATAACTTAATTACTAATAATTGCAAAAACAAGTTGCTAGATCAATCAAGATACGTTACAATTATCCAAAAGAAATGTACATACACAGACACTCATGAATGACCTTGTAATTTATATACAAGGGACCACATTAATGTGTAACTTACGCAGACAAAGCATGCTTTCATCAAAGAAGAGAACATATAGTTTCAAAGGAGTTCCATACAAGCAAGCATTAATGCCTACAGGATATGATCATTGAGGAGAAAAACTACATTGAGGAGAAAAACTAACTACAAATGACAATTAAAAGTGCCTATATATAATGTGACAGGATCAGTCTCAAAAACTTTTAGAGCAGATGCAATAAATAAATATTATAAGGATCCTTGTATGCTAACAAAAGCAATGCCTTCTGCAATATAGACAGCAGAGAGAGAAAGTGAGAGGGCGGAGAGAGGGGGAGTTACAAAGAACAGAGAAATGGTAATGGGGGGATAGAGAGAGAGAGAGACAGAGAGAATTAACAATTTGAAAAAAGGCTCCATCTTAACATCAGATATAAGTATTCAAAGGTGAAAAGACCAAAAAAAAAAAAAAAGCAAACAAGCGCCAGAAGTATTTAAGTTGAAACTATCCAACACAATAGCATGAAGCATCAATCAAGACTTCAAACCTAAGAAATTAACTCAAGCGCCCAAGCATTAAATTTAATATACTGGACACAAATATTGAATCTGATTGAGTAAACAATTTTTCACCAAAAACTTGCTAATGCATAAAAGGAAATTAGACAAACAATGTAGACCACAAAATCTCTCTCAGTCACACCATCCGAACACTCATAATCCCTTAAATTCATTAATGATCCTAGCCAAACATATGTAACAATATCCCTCCTTTTATTTTACCCAAAAATAAAAATATCATTACAAAATGGGCAATAGTATAAATTATCACTTAGTAGGGCATTCTCAATTTCCCCCATTAGTTATGTAAGACAGAGTCAAGTTATGAACACAGTTATATGAAAATTAGCCTTATATAAGACACCTCTGTCGATCTATCATTAAACAAATCATCAGTGCACAAAACTAACATCAAAAGTATCAAACATAAATCTCATCAGCACAATTAACAACAAAAACAAACATTTCCAACTTCCTCGTCATCTATCATTGCATTCACATAAATAACTCATCTACAGACACAATCAAATAATCAAACAACTGACAAGATACATAGATCAAAACGCAGAAGCATTCCCATCATATAAACCCGATCAACAACTTAGATCAACAAAACGGCTAATCGAACTGCAAAAAACTAGACAAAGTAACAACAAATTAACAAATCCATGGATTAACACACTTTTTCATGAGTCAAACAAATCAAAACTGAAGTGAAATTAAAGATCACAGAGAGAGAGAGAGAGAGAGAGAGAGAGAGAGAAAGAGAGAGAGAGTTGGGTTTCTCCTGATTGTGAGGAGAGGAGTGCAGTTGACATAGTGAGGACCTTTTGAGTGTGAGAAAGGAAACTAGGGTTCGTATGAATTTGCGTAAATTTCCTTAAAGTCTCTGCCCCTGCAGTTGTACAGTCCCAGTCCCAGTCCCAGTCCCAACGCAACCCTTTTCTATCATACACTCCTAAATTGTTACATAACATTTAAAAGATTCTAATTATAGCATTTTATTTATTTTTAGTATATTAAAAAAATTTCTTCCTTTATTATTTAACTTACTTTTTTTTCTTTTTAGCGAGTTATACAATTTTTCTTTTAAAAAAAATACAGGACAGTAATTGATTCAACATAAATCATTCAATTTAAATAATATATGATAAAAATCAAAAATTTATATTGAATCGAAAAATAATATACATTTCAATTATAATTTTAAAGAACATTTGTTATGACTATCATATTTTTTAAAAAAAAAAAATTAAGAGCACTATTTTTTATGATGTTTTTATTAGTAGTATTATCAGTTATATGATTTTTGTGAGTCATACAATTTCTAAAATAAAAAATCAATATAAACGATATATGATAAAATCAAAATTTGATACTTGGATTATAATGTTTGTTATAACTATCATATTTTTTAAAATTTCAAGAGAATAACTATACTATTATTTTTTACCATGTTTTCGTTATAGTATTTATCAGTCATATGATTAGCAATTATAAACCAGTTTTAAGAAATAAATTTAGTTACAAGATCTGAAGTCACGATGGTCCAGTTAGGCTATCAAGATCCGCAGTTTACAAAGTCCTATTCAAAGCTACAAAGAGAGAGAGAGAGAGAAATGGACTTTGGGACAACATAAATCATCGCCATGAAAATTAAAGAAGTACATCTCAGATTGGACCAAAGAGATGATAGAGCTGCTAAAAGAGTGAAGCGTCAAGATCAAAGTGCAGGCAACAAGCTAACAGCAGCAAATGCATGATATTAACAAATAAATTTAACAAATAAATGTTGCTGCAATGTCATAGTAACACAATGCCTTACATTCCCAAATCGAAATATTATGGGTAAAAATTCAATTTTGCAAAAAGCAGACTGCAAACTACAACAAACAGCCTTCCAAAAAGACAAGTGGGAATTCAGTTCTAATGGATGGGAGAGTATAAAATCCCTACACCATAGGGAAAACACAGTTCATTGGATAGAATTATTCAAAACCGTGATAACGATAACCCACGGAAGATCTCTTTCATCATTATCATAATTTAACTCAAAATCAGCCACCACCCCCGGATCCATACTTCTTGCCGAAGGCAATGACCTGCAACTTGTCATATCCGGCAAGCACGCCAGCACCAGCAACAGCACGCAAAATGTTGGCACCAGCACCTTTGAAGAGTGATTTGACACCTTCATTTGCAATGATTACCTTAAAGCACTCCAAAGAGCTCTTATATTTGACAGCTTCTCCTGAGGTCATCATCATTCTTCTACGTACAGTATCAATTGGGTAAGACGCCAATCCGGCACCAATTGTAACTCCCCATCCCAGGAAGAAACTAGCCAAGAAATTATCCTGCAAATATCAAGCAAAGCCCCCTGATCATCCTTATGCCCTTTGGCGTTGAATTGACCAACTATTTCACTACTTTTTTGAAAATTAATAGTCTAAATAATCTGCAGCACAAAAGTACAGGTGAAAGAATTGAAGTACGAGAAAGTGGAAACTCCTAGGTTGGTGGGATTCAGAATGAAGATGGCTGTAAAAAAATTCCGCTGCGTGAATTTGATGTAACACTGATTGTAATTGGCAAGCCGAAAAACCCTTTCTTGTATAAGATTACATTTAAGCCATCATAGTGATGTAAGAATACTATGACTTACCTTTATACATGGAACATAATACTCCCATCAACAAAGGTTTAACATATAGGCTATCTTACCACTATTAGTTTCTAATTTCTAAAGCACGGGTCAAGTACCTATATTAGATGGGTAATGATAAGATCTCTCTCTCTCTCTCTCTCTCTCTCTCTCTCTCCCCCCATGTTAGAAACATAACTGGCACATATGAGAAATACAATACAAAATAGAAAATTTTGTGGGTATAGTTAATCTTGAAGGCATATGCGCTACCAGCGATGTGAAACTTGGCAGCCATAGCACTGTATCATAGAACTGTTCAACTTTTTTCAAGTTTTCTTTCTGCTTGCATTAAAAGCAATGCTACCTGTTTTTGGTATATAATTTTTATCTTTGTGATGTATAGAAATGTTTGTGAACATAAATGCACACAAGAAAATGGGTTGCTTCAAATAGAATACAGATGAAGATGCATGCATTCATACCCATCTTTTTGGGTACATCTATGTGGAAAAGCATGTCATCAGAATGTTATTTACCTGCAGATTGCCAACAAGGATAACAGGCTTCAGAGAATCATAGAGTCCAAAGTAAAGGCCGCGGTACATAACGTTCCCAACACAAGAGATGTTAAATCCACGGTAAAGCCCCACGACTCCATCAGCAGCAATGGTTTTCTTATACACATCAATCAAACCATTGAATTGTCTCTCACCACCCTTTTTGCCATCAGCAGCCAAACGTGTTCGAGCATAATCTAGGGAATACACAAACAAAGAAGATGAAGCACCAGCAAGTCCACCAGATGCCAAGTTTCCAGCAAACCATTTCCAGTACCCATCCTTATCTTTCTTGAAGTTGAACATCCTCTTGAAGTAGTCCTTGAAAGCAAAGTTGAAGGCCTGGTATATATACAAATTTTATAATTTGTCACCACAATGGAAAAGAACAAGAACAAGGAAAATCAATTAGCCTAACCCAAACTTAATGCAAACTTGATTATCATTAAATAGAACTAAAATTTACCTGGGTCGGGAAATATCTAACAACATTGGCTGTGTTGCTTCTCCAAAGCGAGATCACACCTTCGTCCTTAATAGTTCTGCCAAAGCAGTCAGCAATACCTTTGTAAGGTTCCGAAAGCCGACCATTTCTGATCATTTCATCCTGATTCTGAATCAAGAGCTTAACACGCTCAATAGGAGCAGCAGCAGTCTTAGAGACAGCAGCAGAAACTCCTCCCATTAAGAAATCAACCATAAAAGCCTCAAAACCTTTCTCCTCCTTTGGCGCTTGAACCCAGATTGGAGACACATTTGATGCTAGTGCCAGTCCACTGCTTTGGTATGCTGGCAGCAGATAACTCCGAAGATTACTGCCATTCTGCATACCAGTGTACCTTGCCTGCGTGTTGGGGGAAATTGTAGAAAAGAGGGATGACTGTCCATATATCTTATGAAGGACCGGTGGATGCTCAGATCCATCTGCCATGTTTGCAACTCAAGACGGTGACCTGAAAATAAAAACCTAATTATTAATAATTGCAAAAACAAGAGCCCCGTATATAAAGTGACGGGGTCAGTCCCAAAGACTTTTAGAGCATATGCAATAAATAAATATTATAAAGATCCTTAAATGCTAACAAAAGCAATGCCTTCTGCAATACAGACAGCAGCGAGAGAGAAGGGGAGAGAGAGAGAGAGAGGAAGGAGGGAGGGGGGAATACAGGAGGATAGAAAAAGAACAGAGAAAAGGTAATAGGGGGGAGGGAGGGAGAGAGAGAGAGAGAGAGAGAGAGAATTAACAATTTGAAGAAGGGCTCTGTCTTAACATCAGATATAACTACCTCATCCACAGAAAGAAAACTTACCAGAAAATTTGCTCTTGATTCTCGCCCAAAATTTGAGGATTAGGGGAAAAAGGAAATGATATATATATAGATACACACACAATATACTCTTTGAATGTTTAACACAACAGGGAAATTGATGTTTTTGGGTCAAACTTAAATTTATTATTTCCACTATTTTATAAAAGGCAAGTTTTGTCCACCACATGAATTAATAAAATTCAACGGATTTGATCTAAGACCGTCATAGAACTCCTTAAACACGTCTTCGAATATACCTGGCCAACCCTTTGAGACCAAGAAAATGCAATCCCATGCACCGGAAATACCTCAAGAAATCCGAAATGAATACAAACTCTTCCCAACAACCACACCACACGGAAGAAAATTCCACAAAAAACGACAAGCCCATGAAAATTCCAATTGAATCAAGAATCTTGTCGGAAACTTCGAATTAATCAATCCTCATTATCTAGGATTTGTGTTCGATCAAACCCCATGAGTCAAATTTGATCCTCCACAAATGTCATTGAATTTCCAAGTTTTTTAATGTCTTTATACTCATGATTTTGTTCTTCGCACCTGACATCTCATTGTCTCTAGATATAATATTCTCATGGTGATGCTTATAAATTACATTGGTCACTTTTATTGTGCGCCCTTGTGTACTGCTAAATAAAAGATAATTAAAAAAATGTCAAATCCTTATTTTCTTTCTCAGTTTTATATTTAGATTTAAATTTTATTTTTGAATCATGAAAATTTGGTTTCACATGTCTCGAGAAGGGAGTTGCAAGCTTGCTCATATCATTAAAACTAATCGTGAAAACTATCGATGGGACATAATCCAATCGATTCGTGGCCCTTCGAGGCATTTGACAAGCTCGAGGTGATATCATTTCTTTCGATTAATGATCAATAGCTTTACTAAGAAATTTATCATTCACCTTTATCGATTATAGATAATATTTACTTACAATTCGTATCAACGTTTATTTCAAATTCAGTTATAAAATATATCTTTTAAATAAAAAATAAAACCTTTAAAATCTAGTCGATAAGGAATTAGTTTCCTTGGTACAATGGAAGGATGAGAATTTTGAATCTTTTAACAATATTTGATTATGGAATCTCGAAATTTCAGAATAGTTTCACAAGAAAACTAGAGTTATAATACCCTGAATGCATACAACTCACAGGTAGCCGACTTATAAAAACAACTTACATACCACATTCCAGATATGCTCTCTGAATATCATACACCCAACACATAAACCATAGGACCCTCATTCTTAGCTTTCTCTTGCTCTATTTTATTCATCTTGAAAACCGTTTTTTCTTACTTGAGTATTGGAATCTCCTCGTCGAAACACCCCCGACGGTTCTTTATAGGTTTTAATTCATCATTCGGATCACTCATTCGAGTTGAAGGGGCCAGAACCTATGGAGCTAAAACTTATCTTCAAGAGATCGGCACCGTCTATGGAAAACAGATTGACTCTCTGGACAAACATACCATCCGTTTTTTCATTACTACTTTAAACATGGTAGTCGTCAAGAGAAAGAGGCAAATCATTGGTTTCAACGATGACGATCTAATTAGAGTCGATCCTAATTGTAACGACCTTTTAGTCATCACCGTCAAAGTGGGATCTTACGTCGTTAAGAGAGTCTTCATTGATTAAAGAGCAAACTGCGATGTCTTCACTTGGAATGCCTTTCAGCAAATAGGTTTAACTCGTCTCACCTTTAACCTCTCACTGGGTCCCTCAAGGGACTCTCTAACAAGCACATCTATCCAGAATATGTCATTTCTCTCATTTTAACTTTGGGGACTCCCCCCAATTATGCAGCCGTCAAAGTTGTCTTTCATGTCATGAAGTCATCTTTCACGTCGTGAAGTCATTTTCACATTATAACGCTATTCTCGGTTGCCCTAGTTTGGATGAACTAGAGACACTATTTAGTACAAACACAATAAGATCAAGTTTAAAACATTAGAAGGAATTGATACTCCCTTCAGCGATCTCGACCCATATGTTCTCCTCACAATTGAAGGCGAACAAGGAAACTTTCCCATTGATGCCCTAGAATTCAAAGATGACGCCGAACAAACCACCAAGCATGAACTGATGGAGGAATTAATTGAGGTCCCTCTAACAGATGACTCAAGCCAAATCGTTCAAGTCGGGGCTAATCTACTAACACATCTACGTGAAGCAATTATTGGTTGTCTATAGCAATATTCAAAAGTCTTTGTGTGGTCCTCTAAAAACATGTCAGGTATTTATCCTTCAATTATAGTCCACAAACTAACATTCAACCTCAGATATAGGTTGGCCAAACAAAAGAAGAGAGTGTTCGTCCTAGAATGTCAACGTGCCATACAAGAAGAAATCCAAAAGCTATTGACAGCCAGTTCATTCGTGAGGTTAAGTATCTGAATGATTAGCCAAGGTGGTCTCAGTAAAAAAGGCTAACAACAAATGGAGGATATGTGTAGACTCCACCAATCTCAACAAGGTGTGTCCGAAAAACAACTATCTACTCCCCAATAGTGACAAGTTGATAGACAATTCCTTAGGTTACCGGCTCTTGAGTTTTATGGATGCTTCTTCTAGTTATAATCAAATGCGAATGACGTCAAAAGATGAGGAAAAGATGAGTTTCATCACAGAATTTGGCACGTATTGTTATCTGATCATGCTATTTGGCTTAAAGAATGCCAAAACAACTTTTTAACAATTGGTTAACAAGGTCTTCAAGGATCAGCTCAGTAGAAATGTGGAAGCATACATTGACGACATGCTCATCAAGAGCACCAGTTTGGAAACTCATGTTGCTGATCTTGAAAAAACTTTTCAGATACTGGAGCATTGCAACATGCGGTTAAACCTGACAAAGTGCACTTTCGGGATCGTATCTGAAAGTTCTTGGGTTTTATGATCACTAACCGAGGAATTGAGGTGAACTCCGAAAAGATACAAGCCATACTGGACATGTCACCAACACAGATATTAAAGGAGGTACATGTCTCACCGGTAGAATATCGGCCCTAAACCGATTCATGTCGAAGGTAGGGGAAAAGTACAAACCCATCTTTGATGCCTTGAAGAGATTCTAGAAGTTCGCATGGATGCGTAAGTGTCAAACGACCTTTAAGCAACTTAAGGAATATCTAGTGTCGCCCCTACAGCTCTCTCATTCTATTCTTGGTGAGAAATTATATATATATCTCTATATTTCTAACCGCCCACTTTACTCTTTCCTTATGGGATAGGAGTCAACTGTACAGAAGTCAGATTACCACATTGGCCAAATATTCAAAGAATCCAAAGTCAACTATCGATCAATTGAAAAAATAGCTTATACTCTAATCATCTCTACTAGGCGTCTTCAGCCGTACTTTCACGCCCATACCATCATGGTGCTTACCGTTCATCCGCTAAAACAAATCTTTCAAAAAAGAGATACCTCTAGCCATCTCATTAAATGGAGCATGGAGTTGGGCGAGTTCAACATTCAGTACCAGCTGAGACTTGTAATTAAAGGCCAAGCCCTAGCAAATTTCATCCTCGAATATACATTACCGGTTCTAACTAAATATGAGCCTATCGGTAGCTATGAAGAATGGTCACTACTGGATTGGACATTACATGTCGACGGGTCATTGAACTCCTCAAGAAGTGGTGCCATACTTACAGGGTCCAGATGATTTCAAGGCCAAATACGCCATTTGTTTCGACCTCAAGACTACAAATAATCAAGCAGAGTATGAAACTTTGTTGAAAGGACCTCGAATCGAGACGTCTATGGGGGCTCAAAGTGTTCGAGTGTTTATTGATAGCCAACTAGTTGTCAAGCAAATCGAAGGGGTCTATGAAACTAAAAATCCGATCACGGCCAAATACTTGAGCAAACTTAAACAAATTGGACATACAACAAATCTCTCGACCAGAAAATGATGAGCGGACACACTATTGTAATTGGCCAGTTCAAACTTGATTGCTTCTAGCTGAACAGTCTATATCAAAAGTTTGCTAGACCACAACATCGATGAATCCAAAAGGATCCTAGCAGTGGACCAGCCCCTAAACTGGAAAGATCCCATAGAAACCTATCTGAAGCATGATTGCCTACCAGATTTGCCATTAGCGGCAGCAAAGTTAAAACAAAAGGCCTCTCATTACACAATCATCGATGGAAGTTTATACCAAAAATCTTTCACTCACCTGTACCTGAGGTACCTAACCCCTGAAGAAGGAGACTATGTTCTCTGTGAGATTCACGAAGGGATATGCGGTAACTATTTGGGGGGCTCGAAATCTACTTCACAAGGTCCTGTGTTAAGGATACTATTGACCAACCATGAAGACCGATTCATATAACTACATCAAGAGGTATGACAAATGCCAACGTTTCTTTTCGATACCTCAACTTCTTTCCATCGAGCTCAATCCCATGACAAGTCCCTGGCCATTCGCTCAGTGAGGAATGGACATCCTCGAACCATTCCCTCTAGTCACAGGAACGAAAGTTCCTCATAGTGACTATCGACTATTTCACCAAATGAGTGGAAACCGAAACACTAGCCCAAATAACAGCAACCAAAGCTTGGTCATTTGTATAGACTCATATCATCACCAGATTTGGCATACCCCATGTTTTCATCATCGACAACAAGAAGCAGTTCAACAATAAGAGCTTCCAAAAGTTCTGCAACAAATTAGAAATTCACCACTAGTTTTCATCGGTCGCCCACCTACAAACCAACAGACTCGCTAAGATAACAAATAGAACAATCTTACAAGGGCTAAATGTAAGACCAAAAAGTTTGGATTGTGATATTGACTCAAAAAAGGACTATTTGAAAATTTTTTATATTTTTTATATTTTGTGAAATGTTGGAAAATAATTAATTTTTGATGAGAATATGAAATTTTGTCTTTTAGATTGCACAAGAATTTTCTTAAGCTTTCAATTTTAAGTATTCTGAGCGGTCGGTATTTGATAGAGTTTGATTTGTGTTTGGTGTCGACACTCACACTAATAGACTTGTTAAATTATCGAGTCTATGTCGACACAAAAAAAAGTTTCATAAGATTCAAATCGACACTGTTGACACAAACCTTCTCATGTCGACACGACCTTAATTTTTGTTGACAAAGTACACTAGAGTCGACACAACTTTATTTGTGTCGACTACTCTGATTTTAGACAAGTGTTGACATAATCCTATTTTAGTCAGCACCAACACCCCACACGGAATCGACTGCTTTCTCTTAGGCTATCGATAATTGCAAATTCTTGTCGACATTTGTTCTCTCAATATGTATTTTTGTCGACACTTACAAATTCTTGTCGACAACATCCAGCTTCTAGTGTCAACATAAGTTTGATTTCTATCGACACTTGCAAATTTCTATCGACAAATTTTAATTCTAGTTGACTTTTTTGTTGCAAATTCTTCAATTTCAATTTCAAATTCTAATCGACACCTTCTCCACATAGTAGTCGACACTCTTCCTCCTTTCTCCAAATTTAGTCGACATTTACACCCATTTTCCACTTTTCTCCAAATTAGTCGACATTTATCATTTCCTTCTTCAAATTTAAAATTTTAATTTACGCTTGACAATTTTAGCCGACATTTTCCATTTTCCAAGTTTAGTTACACTTCTTCAAATTGATCATAATTTGCACACATGAGGATTTGAACTCAAGACTTCACCTCCACCAAAAAGATTTTAACCACTAAAGCCACTGAAACACTTTAATTATAATATGCCCAATTTATATTATAACCATAAACATTCCTTTCTAATTTATTTATTTATTTATTTATTTTCATAGATTTACACTTTTCATTTCATCTCCTTTGCTCACCACCAAACACGTCTTCCTCAACAAATAAAATTTCAAGTATTTAAATCATTGGGTTAACCTTCCCAATAAGCTAAGAGGATATATTGGGCATTTGTGTAAATTTAGAAGTAAAGGAGGGCAACCAGGTAAATAATAGAAATGGGTGGTAGATAAGGTGGAGATGAGACTCTAAAACCTACGACACCCAAATTTCACCTCTTCTCCCACTATTCTCCTCTCGGCTCATACTTTCTCTCTCCCTCCCTCTCCTTGCTTTCAGCAGATCCACCAAATACCACAGAAAGACACTGCATTGTGGTCCAGAGGAGTGTAAAGAAGGTCCTGCCCAATTTGTAAAAAAGCACACCCAGACCCATGTCGATTCTCTAGCAAATGCTATCAGTGCGGAAAGGAAGGACACTTCAAAGACCGCTGTCCTGATCTGCGAACTAAGGGATACAATCATGCCCCAGATCAGAGCTTTCCTTTTGGCCCCAAGGGTAGCTCAGCACCTTTTACCGCACCTCCTCATAGTACCGTAGGGAAGTCTTTCATTGGGAGTAACATGCCTGCTCTACCTCCTCGTCAACAACCTAGAACACAAGCTAGACTATATGCTATGACCGACAAGAAGGCACAGGCCAGCCTAGACATAGTAACAGGTGCTACCCCCACTCCTCATCCTGATGATATATAAGAATTTTAGACTATGATGTATTTTGGTAAACTTTAAAAGATGATATATATCAATTTTGAGGTTTTATCCTTAAGTAATTTTCAATTATTTTGATGATATTGGGCTAATGGACTTTATAAATTCAGATGATAGGCACTATGATTATTTTCGAAAAAGACGTCCGTCTGTTGGCTGACATTGAGGCGAATAGTTCTTTTGTGAATACGGATTTCGCTCATTACGCCGATAAGGTTCTAGTACCACTAGATAAAGCGTTGTTAGTCATTACTCTCTTAGGGGAGCAGATTGTCAGGAAAGAGGTGTACCGTGACTGTGGAGTCGAGATGGCGAGCACAATGTTAAAGGCAAATTTGATTCCACTAGACATATGGGACTTCAACGCCATCCTGGGTATAGATTGGTTATACTAGCATAGAGTTTCAATGAACTGTTTTGCTAAAACAGTCGAATTTTAGAGACCAGGGTGTCCAGTACTGGTTCACCGAATTAGACGGGTTCTCCCGAATTATGTGATATTAGCTTTGGAGGCCCGTAGATTGATAAGTAAGTGTTGTATAGCGTGTCTGGTGTATATTGTGGACACCATTGTAGAGGGACCAAGAATAAATGATGTCCCAATGGTGTAGGAGTTTTCTGATATATTCTCTGGGGAGCTACCCGGATTACCTCCAGTCTATGAGTTCAATTTTGCCATTGATTTGGCACCAGGCACTGCGCCTATCTTCATTTCGCCATACAGGATGGCCCCGACAGAGCTGAAAGAGCTAAAAGTTCAGTTGTAAGAATTGTTGGATAAGGGTTTCATTAGACCGAACACTTCACCTTAGGGTGCCCCGGTATTATTTGTCCAAAAGAATGATGACACTCTCAGGTTATGTATCGATTATCGACAGATGAATCGGGTGATCATTAAAAATCGATACCCGCTACCCCAAATTGATGATCTATTCAATCAGTTATAGGGGGCCCAGGTTTTCTATAAGATCACCTGAGATTTGGATATCATCAGCTATGGATCAGAGAAGGTGATATTTCCAAGATAACCTTCAGGATTTGATACGGTCACTTAGAGTTTTTGGTGATGCCGTTTGGGCTAACTAATGCCCCAACAGCTTTTATGGACCTGATGAACCGGGTATTCCACTAATTTCTTAGATAGATTTGTCATCGTCTTTATCGATGATATTCTTGTGTATTCGAAGAGTGATGAAAAGCATTCTTAGCACCTACGGGCTGTACTATAGATACTTCGTGAGAATGAGCTATATGACAAACACTCCAAGAGCGAGTTTTGGCTGAGAGAGATTAACTTTCTGGGTCATGTGATTTTGGCTGATGGTATCTTTGTGGACTCGAAGAAAGTTAAAGCTATTATGAAATGGGAGCAACCACGGAGCGTTACAGAGGTGCGGAGTTTCCTTGGGTTGGCGGGATATTATCGGAGGTTTGTAAAGGGATTCTCTAAGATTGCCGCTCCACTTTCCAACTTGATGCGAAAAGAGGTCAAGTTTGTTTGGGATGACCATCACGAGATGAGCTTTCAGGAGTTCAAACAGCGACTAACATCAGCACCCATCCTTGCTCTCCCTACTAACGATTGTGAGTATGAGGTATACTATGATGCCAGCCGACAAGGACTAGGTTGTGTCCTAATGCAGAAGGGTCGGGTCATCGCTTATGCATCCCGATAGCTGAAGAGGATGAACTGAATTATCCTACTAATGACTTAGAGATTGCTGCTATTGTGTTCGTCTTGAAGATTTGGCGACACTATCTATACGGGGTAACTTGCCGGGTGTATGCAGATCACAAAAACTTGAAGTATCTACTCACTCAGAGAAAGCTCAATCTCAGGTAGAGGAGATGGTTGGAGTTTCTTAGAGACTATGATCTGATTATTGACTACCATCTGGGAAAAGAAAATGTCACTGCGGACGCACTATGCCATAAGTCATCATCGTCAGCACTCACCGAGAGTTCTTATCTCTCATGTCTTATTGGACTCCGCTCAATAGGAGTCAGACTGACCATAGATGATTTTGGAGCACTTTTAGCCAGATTTGAGGTGAGACTGACTCAACTTGACCACATTCGAAAACTTCAGTCTACTGATGAAGAGTTTCAAGGGATTGTTGAGATGATCAACAAAGAGAAAGGCGAAGACTTCAGAGTCAGGGATGATGGCATAGTAGTTTTTGGGGCATGTATCTGCATTCTCAATGATGATGATCTTAGACGTGCCATATTGGAGGAGGCTCACTCTTCAGCCCATGCTGAGAAAGTTATTGGTGGGCGGGCATGAAGTGTGAGATAGCCAATTTTTTTACCCAATGCTTGGTATGCCACCAGGTGAAGGCTAAGCATCAACGGCCCACCGGCACACTACAGCCTCTTCCTATTCCTGAGTGAAAGTGGGAATATATTACTATGGATTTCGTAATGGGTCTTCCGCGGATTTTGGTAGAACACGATGCTATCTGGGTGATCATAGACAGACTCACCAAGTCCACACATTTCCTTTCTATCCGCAATAACTATCCACTAGAGGGTTTGGCTCGCCTGTACATCAATGAGAAAGTTCAACTGCATGGAGTTTCAGTATCTATTGTATCAGACAGAGACCCATATTTTACTTCTTGATTTTGGTCGAAGTTGTAAATGGCCATGGGTACCCGATTAAAGTTCAGTACTGCATTTCACCCTAGATGGATGGTCAGTCCGAGATGACCATTCAGACACTAGAAGACATGTTGAGATCTTGTGTCATGTACTTCAAGGGAAGTTGGGACTAACACCTCCCATTGATCAAATTCGCCTACAACAATAGCTATCAGGCTAGTATTGAGATGTCACCATACGAAACCTTGTACATGAGAAAGTGCCAGATGCCCTTGTATTGGGACGAGGTCGGGGAGAGACGACTCAATTGTATAAACTTGATTGAGGAGACTCGGGAGAAGGTAAAGGTCATCCGTGCTCAGATGAAAGCCGCTCAGGATAGGTAGAAAAGCTATGCAGACAAACAGTGGTGACCTTTGGAGTTCAGGGAGGGAGACATGGTATTTCTGAGGGTATCCCCTTAGAAGGGGATGATTTGATTTAGACAGCGGGCAAAACTTAACTCCAGGTATATTGGACATTTCTGAGTCCTTGAGAGGATTGGGAAAGTGACATACAAATTGGACTTGCTTCTTGAGTTAGCACAGATTCACGATGTATTTTATGTCTCGATAATGAGGAAGTACCTTCCTGATCCTTCCCATGTACTGGAACCTCCACCGGTAGAGTTGAGTGATGATTGGAGCTTCCCTATCCAGCCCATAGCCATCTTAGACAGAAAGACCAAGAAGTTACAAAACAAGGAGGTCCCCTGGTTAAAGTACTTTGGAGAAACGACCAGGTCGAGAGCAGACTTAGAAGCCCGATGATACTATGAGGAGACAGTAACCTTAACTATTTGATATATAGTTTCAGTTTAATTTTGAGGACAAAACTTTTTATTAGGGGGTTAACAATTGTAACACCGATTTCTAGTGACTGTGTATCATGTGCCGCTCCTCATGATTATATATATATATATATTAACATCCTTTCGAAACATCTAAAATGAAATTTTAATTAATTATTCATTTACTTTGAGGTTTCGTCTCAAAATTACTAAAATCAAAAATTTTATTGGTAAGCCGAAAACCATCTCGGCAAGCGCCGCAAAGCCTAAAGAAGTCAAAAATTATTAAGAGAAGGCCTACACACTTAAATAAAGATATTTAAATGAAATTTCACATATTTAAGAAATTTCGAACAAAATTTCACAAAGACCAAAAATGTAAATTGTTAAAAGTTAGGGATCTAAATACAATTAAGGAAAGTGAAAACACTAAGTTGTAAACTACTCAAGGATGGACAATTAGAGCCAAATGATTGGTCAAGACGATAGCAAGGTTAGTTAGTGGCCACATAGGATTGTTCCACATTCAAGAAAGGTCATAGGATAGCAATTTATGCATGAAATCTAATTGGAATAGTTTGTGCTAGTTGTGACACCTCTCCCCTTAACATGACACGCGAACAAGACAAATAATGAAGTGCATGGAGATTGTTTGAATTAACAATTACATGGTTTAAGTGTTAAAACAAGTGAATGGTTGAGATGATGCATAGAATTATCCAATGGTCAAAGATAATTTGTTAGGTTTATAAAAGAATTTGTTTAGGAAAAATTTGACTCATTTTTTTCATTCAACCCTCTTGGATGAAATATGTAGGATCCATATCCAATTTAACTTCAACCATGAAGTTAAAGAGGTAAGAGCATTGTTGAAAAGTTTAGAATTTTAAGTTACAAGTATAGAAGTGTTGTATAGAAATTCATGTATATTGCGATTTGATTTTGTTAAGATGATAAAAAAATTCAAGGATTCAAAGGGAGTGCTGTTATATATTGTTAGCAAGAGATCTTACAAAGGAGGTAACATGTCTTAACTTATGCAAAGATTAAATTATTTGATGAGTAGTTACATTAGTATTCATACTAGCATGTCAGATATTGATTTCTAAACTGAGTCTTGTGTAGTCTTATTGTGATATCTCATTCTATAGAAATCAAAATTTAAACCACTTATTCCTGCATAAACTATACTTCCTAAGTTTTAAAATGATATATTATATGAAACATTTCATGAAAGAATCAACTTTTGGTGATTTTTGAAAGTTTAGCATATTTCACCAACTTTGTTTCATATTCTGTGTATGACTAGTATATTGTGTTAATTTTTAAGATATTGTTTGTACAAAATTTGGAGAAACGTAAAACATAAAAATTTTAGATCTCTGTCTTATCTTTAATTTGAGCTAAAGATCACTTAAATCGAAGTTGTATGTAGAAAGTTATGGTGTTTTTTTCTAAAACTATGCAAAAGTAGTTTTAAAACTGAAATAGAGATGAAAATGAAATTTTATAAAATTATATGCTTAAAATCTAAGGATGATCTAAACTAGAAAGTTTAAGATCTATGTCTTCTCTTCTATTTGAGATAAGAATTACTTAAATTAGAGAAGTACACAGAGAGATATGAAAATTCTCCCAAAACTATGCAGAGTTGATTTTAGGAACTTAGACTGAAAAAGTTATAAAATTTTCTAAATTCGTGTGGTCAGAATTTGAAATTAGTCTGAACATAAAATTTGGAGATATATGTCTTAAATTTAGGAAAAAATTTGAATCATTTGAATTTGATCAAAATTTTAGAAAATATCGAGATTTTACTAAACTTGCGCGTGATAGATTTTATATGAATTTTTTTTTAAGTATGGAATTTGATATTTAACTTTATGAAAGAAAACATTTCCATATGCATCTTGTAATCCGACAATATGACATTGAATTGATGAATGATACATATTGTTTAACTTAGGCGTAGGGTTACGTTTTCGTACGAGGGGTAACTCATTCGAGAAACAAGAACAGTTAGGGGGAGTGGTATACCCTCCCCAGTTGAGGTGAGTGGGATGAACTATTTCTGACTTTAAATGAAAAATAGTTTTGATTATGGTTTTTGTAAATAAATTTTGAAATGTGATTTAGAAATACTTTAGTATTTGTAGCATGTTCTGAAATGATATTATGTGAAAATTGCATTCTGATATTATTATAACTGATAGTGTCATGTTTTTCTTTTACCAATAAAGATTTATGAATGATGACATATGACACATGCGTATGATTATGGAATGATATATAGTGGCTATAGCGCACTCCCTACCACGATATTAAGTGTTAACCCGACGGGGTGACATGTTGGATAATACTGGAGCAGGAGTTTGAGTCCCCTGTCTCTGACCAATAGATCCAATAAACGAGCATCATGTGAAGACCGTATCAATACCAAGGGAAGGGGGTTAAAAGAAAAATATATGTATTCTTTTTTATGATATTGTGGTAACCTTTTAGTGGATTTTACCCTAATTAGGCAAAACTATGAGTAGAATGCGTTTTATTACTGGCTGACACCCCATGATGCATGATTTATGATAATGATGTATATTATTTTGAATTACACGATATGTTACAAATGAATGAAATATAATTTGAAAACTATGGTTTGACTTGTCACTCTAACAAATTCATTTATTGTCATTATATAGTTCTTGCATCTTACTCACTGAGTATGTGGATTATACTCTCCCCTCATATTTATAATTTTCAGCTTATATTGTACTTGACTTACATTGAGATACTGTTCCACGAGTTTTATTGAGAGACGTTACCGGGTAAGTATTTATACCCATCTTTGTTTATAATTGGACCGCGTATATAAATATTATATATAAATTGGAGGCAAATGTTTTAAAAAAAATTTCTGAAAATTTTATTTTTCAAATCTTTCACTGTATGATTTGACTTAGGATATCAAGTAGAGTCATGATATTAGTCATAATATTAGTCTTGCGTCACCTCGGTGTGCGAATAGGCATACCCGTGCCTCGAGGAGTCGCGACGGTCTGTTCGCGTGCTTGACTTGCGGGTCGGGGTATGATAGAAAAGGATTCATAGAAGTGAAAAAGCATAAAATCTATATGTGGTATTACTGAATCAGGATCTTCACAAATCTTAAGCAGACGCAACAGTTCGATGAGAATTATGCGTAATAAATGTAAAGCTTGAATCCCTCCAACTTCTCACAAAACATTTATTTTGAGGTCATTCATTGAACATATTAACACTCTCGAAAGATGCAATGGTTGAGGAAAAAATGCACCAATCCTTGGTCTATTCCGACTGCACACATTATAAAGCGTATTAGAGATGGTTCGTGGGATTCGAAACAACACGTGCTTTGTTAAAGGCTTTACACATTTCCAATTCCTACTGGATGGTCATTACTCATGGCGCCTTTATCATAAAATGGCACATGAGTCTGGAGCAAATGATAAGATATAAACTAATCAGTTCATGGTCCTTAGAGGCATTTGGCAAACTCGAGGCGATACACTTCTTTTCGGTTAATGACTGATAGCTTTTCTAAGGAGCTGATCGTTCATCCTCATTGGCTAAAGGTAATATTTACTTAAGATTCATATCAGTGTTTGTTTTCTATTCGATTGCGAAATATATCTCCTAGATAAGGAAGGAAACTTTTGAAATCTAGTCAATAAGGAATGAGTCTCCTCGGTATGATGGACTTTCCAAAGGATGAGAATTTCGAATCTTTTGAAAATATTTGACTATGGAATCTTGAGATTTCAGGATAGTTTCATAAGAAAACTAGGGTTGTAATATTCCGATTGTATACAACTCATAGGCAGCTAACCTATAAAACATCATACATGCCATATTCTAGGTACGCTCTCTGAATACCATACGCCCGACACACAAATCACAAGACCCTCATTCTTGGTCATCTCTTGTTTAGTCTATTTCATTTCTCTTGAAAACCCTTTTTTCTGATTTAAGTATCGAAATCTCCCCCACTGGAACACCCTCTAATAGTTTTTTGTAGGTTTTAATTCATCATTCGGAGCACTCATTCGAGTCAAAAGAGTCAGAATTTGTGGAGTCAAAACCCATCTCCAACAACTATAAACACCACCCTATCGGCAGGGAATCACCCATCGTTTCTAGGAGGGCTAGGGCTGCTAATGATAAGGAGAGTGAAAGAGAGAGGGAATAGATAGAAAGAGAGAGAGAGAGTTGCAAGCTTTGTTCTGATGTGGCACATGCCACATCATCAATTCACTCACATGGCACTTGGCAAGTTAGCAATTTGTTGATGGTGGCCTTAATGATGTTTGAATATGCTTATATGGTACATGTCGTATTACTAATTCACCTATGTGGCATGAAGGAAGGTTGAAAATGTTAACATGACACCAGCATGTTAGCAATTCCCTTCGGCGATGTGCCAAGTCAAAAAGTGTTAGTCTAACTCGTATAGAGATGAGACTGGATCAGGTTGGGTCAGGTTTGGTACGGTTCCTGGGCGGGCCTAGGAACCGTGGGCTGGTTAAGCTAGTTTCTGAGATCTTCCCGGGCTGAGCCGGGCCGATTCCAGAAAATTTTTACTTGGAATCAACTCGACCCGATTCACGGTTTTTTTTAATTCTCTCTGTCTCTCTTTTTTAATCTCATTGCATTTTATAATTTTTTTTTACTCTTAATTTTTTTAACTCTCCTTGTTTTTTTTCTTGACTTTGTTTTTTTTTTTTAACTCACTTTTTTTAAAAAAACCAATAAAATAAATAAAAAAGAAATTAGAGACACAAATAATTTTTATAATGGTTTCACTGAATTCGGTACACGTCTACTACCAAGTTTTTTACTTAAATTTTGAAATGCATAATTTTCTATGGTTATATATATATATATTTTACACAAGGTTGATTTTTTCCTTTTACATATTTACATAACTTTTTCTATACACAAAAAAATTTATTCTTCTTCTCGTTCTTCTTCTTTCGAGTTCTTGAGTATGTCTTACATCCTTTTATTCGCATTCTTCCAATCTTCGATGTAAATCAAAGATTTCAAAATATTATCTATCAAATTTGTATACTTTTTGTTTAATACTCGACCACTTGCACTAAAAGTATTTTCCGATTGCACTGTGGACAGTGGATGGATCAGTATATCTTTAACCATTTGGGCTAAAATTGAATAGTAAGATGCATTATTTTTCCACTAACCTAATATATCAAAAAAATTATCATCATCACAACCTTCTAATCTATGTATTTGTTGGTATAAAATTAATTCATTTAATGACGATGAAGAAATTCTTTATTTTTTCTAACATATATAAAGGATTAAAAGAAATTAAAAATAAACGTGTCGTTAAATTACTACTATTACTACCTATATCACTAATATTTATATTATTATATTTTTTTTTCATATAATTCAAACATGATGTGTAAAATATGAGATGTTTGTTGTTTTAAATGTTATCGACTAATATATATTTCCATTGAAAAACTTTTTATAAAACAATCTATTAGCATTTCAATACATTCAACTTTTATACATGGATCTAAAACACTTGCTACGAAATACAAAATTATAATTTTTTCATAATATTTCAAAAATTTTATTTTCATTAATTGAATAATGTCATTGAATCTATTTTCTTTTTCAAATTAACTAAATATGAAACAAATTTTATAAAGATTAGATAATATTAAATGATTTGTTGGATAGTAACTTCTGAAAAATAAATTTGTACATATATAAAAAAATTTCCAATAATTAAGTTAATGTGGTTGCAAAATCAAAAGCGGTATTATTAATAAAACATATTCATTATTAGAATTTATAAATCAATTAAAATATTTCTAAAAAGAAGTATACTTTGTATCATATCATAAGTTGAATTCCATCTAATTTCACATTCTTATTTAAATTTTTAAATTTTTTATTATTTAATTGACATAATTATCTCATTTCTTGAGTTTTTATCAAAAATTTCTAATTTGATGAATTAAATTACAAATAGGTTGTAAAACTATTTCTACCATTTCTAAACCATTTCAAACACATAAATTTAAAATATGACATGCACACTTAACATAAAAAAATGCTCCATCTAAAAGTTTTTTTAAAAATATGTTATAAAATATTAATCACACTAGTATTAGCCAAAATATTATTAAAAGATATCAAAAAAATTTTATCAGTAATCTCATATTTATGAACAACATTCATAATTACTCTACCTATGTAAATGCCGAATGTGGGTGATTCCAACATTGAAAAGCTAATATTCATTTTTCTAAAATCCAAGAATTATTAATCCAATAATATTTTATTACAATAAAAATGTCATTTTTTATGTTGATTTTTTCAAATATTCGAAATTAATGAAAATTTATATTTACTACTCATAAATTATACAATTACACCATCTTTTAATTATTGAAATCGATCTAATGACCTCCTCCTATCAAATTTTCTACTACTTATTTTGTAACCCGATTATAAATATTTTTTGAATATATATTTCAAAAATTGGACATTCAACTATACTAAGTGGTAATTTTTTTCTTGTTATCCATTTTATTTGACCAATTTTTCCCGCTTCTGTATTATATTTAAATGTACTCATGACATTTCCTCCTTACTGGCAACTTGTGTTTCTCTAATTTGAGATATTTTATTCGGATGATCTAGTGTGCCTACTTCCAAACCCTTCAAAAATTTATATTTTTGATGACAAATTTTGTAAGTTGACTTTTATTCATCATAATTTTTAACAAAAAAAATATCATATATTAAAATCATTTTTTCTAGTGTGTATGGTATTAAATTATATGTAACTAAGTTGAATTTCTTTTAAAAAATTTTCAATATCTATGTGTTCCGGAATATTCTCTTGAAAAAATAAAAATGGAGGGAGATGAGATTGTTGAGAAATTTATGAAAAATGTGTTTCGGCAATTCTTTTTTAAAAAATTGAAAATTAAATATGTAAAAAATTAATATAAATGAATTAATTATGCAAAAAAAAGTAAAGTTGTAAAAAAAATTAAATATACTAATTTGACAAAAATCACGATTGTTTTTCATCAAATCTTAAAAATTTGAACTCTCAATCTTGAAATCTTGTCAAATTTTGATGAATCTTGTAACTGGTGGAAATGGTAGAGTTAAGACATGGAAATGATGGAAATGGAAATGGTGGAGTTGAGAGATAGAAATTATGGAAATATATTCAATGGGATTAGTAGGAGATAGAAATAGTAGTGTAGAAAATTGAAATTGAGTTTGAGAGAGTGTAATAGAGTTGAGAGAATAAGAATGTAAGAGAGAGTATGAGATTTTGTTATAGATGATTTAGAAATGAGGTGTGACCTATTTGTAGGAAAATTTTTTGACCTCATAGATCAAAATACTCAAAAATTAGCTGTTTTATAACTATAGGGAGGGTTAAAATTAGAAAAAATTCAAAAAAAAAAAAAAGAGATTAGGCCATTGGAATCGGCAAGGTTTAGGCCGGCTCCATTTTAACGTTGGAACAGCCAAGCCGGTCCTGGACCTAGGCTTGTATCGTGCCAGTTTGGGGCTCGAATTGGGCTGATTCCCGATCCCAAAAACTATGGAATGGACCAACTTGCTACTGTAGCCAGTCGATCCGATTTTGGGTTACTGTTCATCCAGACTGGGTCCCGAGCCGAGCTTTTCAGGGTTGGTTGGGCCGATTTTTGGGTCAGAACAGGCCCAGTCCCATCTCTAAACTCATATGTCCCCTCATTCCAACTCAGCATTTAATTGTTAAGTTGACGTTATTGCTAATTGGAGACTAAATTGTTACATGTTTTGAAATTTAAATACTTAATCATTTTGTTTTGAAATTCAGGGACTTAATTGTGAGCAACAAGCAAAGTTCAAAGATTGGACACATAATTTTCTCAAAATAAAAAAATAAAGAGAGTCATAGTTTATTGAGTTCACAAAAAAATATTAATATTTATTATTATCTCTTTCTCTTGAAATAAAAAAAAAGGAAAAAAAAATAGAGAGGAGCTATAGCTTGCCACATAAATTATCTAATTTGAGATGTATTATTTATGAAATATATGATTTCACTTTTTTTAAGCGAGTCATTCATTACAATTTTACAAGAATGTTGATAAAATATAAATTCCTACAAAAGTTCAAAATAAATAAATCACCGATAACTTTCCTTTAATGATCTTACATGGAATGTAATTTTTTTTATTTACTACGAGGTATGGAAATATATACAAATTTAGCACTACGAAACTATAATATGAGAAAATTCAAGTTGCTACATGAATCAGCAATTAAGAGCATAATGAAATTGAAATTTTTTATATTGAGTAGGTTTTTTTCCCCAGTAGTTTTGAATAGTTTCTTATGTGTAAAAGTTAAATTAGGATTAGGTGATCATTTTATTGATTAGGTAGAATGTATAATTCTTTGGTAATGAGAATAGTGTCAAGGAGGTTTTTTTTAGGTAGTTTTGGAAAGTAATTACATAGTGATTTGTTGTTCTCCAATATTATGGATGCAAGTGCTCTTTCCCATATATTTAGTAAGACAAGAACTAGGATTGGGAGAGCCACGAAAATAAAGAAATGAAATTTGAGAGAGTCAATTTTTTAATAAACTCCACACTACTTAGATCGAATTAATTGTACGAGACCTGAATAATGATTAGCAAAAAATAATAATAATAATAATAAGACAAGAACTTATTTGCGCAAAGAAATGAAAAAAATAGTTCATAATTATAATTTTGTAATATCAAGTTACAAGATACGTTTAGTTTTGGTACAAATAATCATTCAAATGCTTTGAAACCTTTGTTTGTAATTAAAAAAAAAAATTCTAAATTTGAGTTTTTTTTTTTTTTTTTATTCATTCCCATTGCTGAGGAAAAAGAAAGAAAAAACAACATATAAAACCATTTTGGATACCAAGCCTCTACGAGAAAAAATAAAATAAAATTTAATACTAAAATTTATTAAGATAATGAATAATTTTCACTTGTTACAAAGAAAGACTCCTAAGAGCTCTCATTTCTATGTAACAATTCCATATTTTAGTGTAGAAATATAATAATAAAATAAAATAAATATTACCAAAGATCTTTGGATTCGAAAGTAATAAAGACTCTTTTGACTAGATGTATTGATCTCAAACCTCATCTCCTTCATGGGATGATAACATACTTTGTAACCAAAAATAAAGTAAATATTATATATAGTGAGAAAAATATAAGGAATTAAATAATTCTCAAATATCAAAATTCAATATAAATTGTATTTATGATTGTGGTTTTTACATGTTATTATGAAACATTACACAAAAACAACTCTCAACTTCCATCACAAATTTTTATTTTCCTCGCAATAGCCTAATGGAGCTGCATTTTATTTTATTTTGAAGAGAGCAAAGACCCTGGCAAAAAATTCATGCAATAGGAAAATATTTATTGAGGGAGAGGGGGTTTAAGGAAAGCACATTGTATCTCAGGTTATCGTCGCTTGCTTTAGCTACATAATTTGCATATTGAATAGTCTCCCTATAAACATTGTTTTACCCTGCAATTTCAATCACTATTTGCAAGAAGAAGTAGCAGAGAGAGAGAAATAGTAGAACCTCTCTGTGATTGGAATAATGAGGCTCCTTTCTAGATAGAGTGAAACTCATAAAAGAAAACACAGTCCTCGGAGAAGTAAAACTAGCAGTCACACCAAAACTTGAAGAAATAAAGGAAATAGCTATTACAATCGACACTGAAGGTAGTTATACTCACAAAGATATTTGAATTTAAATTTTAAATCCTAAAATGTTAGGCGGAATGCTTGAGAGAAGTTAACCATTCCCTCCTCCCTTCTCCTTTAATTTTCCCTAATGAAGACAAAGAGTGAAGTGTGAGAAAATTCTTTGAATAACATACACGATTTGAGAGAATTTGACATCAAAAACACTTGGATTTAGAACGTAAAAAAAGGTGCCGGTTCGATTTTGTGATTAATACAATGATAAGTTTAGAAAATTCATGAAGAGATAGATCAAAATTTGTGAAAAAAATTAACCATGATTTGAGGTACAATTCTTTAATTCCACTTTATAAACTCAACACATATAATAATAGCTAAGGACTTGGAAGATGCAGTCGTAATTGAGGCTGCCAGAGTTGATCCTACAATTATTGTGATAGTTGAAAACAAAGCTACAGTTGATGCCCCAAAACCTATAAATACATAATAAAGACTTGTCACAGAAGCCAAACTAGTATAACAAGCTGCATTGCCAAAACCAATGAAAGAAGATTGAAACAGAGAAGACAACAAAGTCTTAAACAAAAAACTTGAAGTAAATAAAGAACAAGAAGTCTTAAAAGAAAATGTTGAAGTAGATGTGTTCTTCCATATTCAACTCAATGGATCATCTACTCTATGAATAACTCTTTGATAGATATCGCCCACATTCATGATATAGAATGGAAGTTACACAAAATATAAGATGATATCAGATAACGAGGTTCTTATTTCCAATCATATTGGGTATCTTTCACTCCTTTGAAAATGTCATGCCCCAGTCCTTGGACCCAAACATGCGACAACTATCATGTTGTCTCGAATTATGTGCAATCCCGGGCACTTTTCCTAAGACCCGACAAGACTAATCCGGTATCATCACATTCTAAATCCTCAACCACTTATCTAAAATCATACATACTTCCAAAAAATCTCTTTTATAATGATATGTGTAGAATCCCAATAATTTTAAAATAAGACGGCAAATAAAAATAAGAAAGTACATACACACACACACACAAATAATGAAACTTCTACACGAAATCAGTAAGATGATAACATTCAGCTTCCGTTAACTTCTATGGATCCATTTACAAACTAATTAAACCAAGATAGGATTAACTCACACAAAGTATGTGGTCCAGACGGAGGTGGATGTCACAAGGTACAAAAAAACTCTCCTAACTGCACTTATTAGCTACAAACCTAAAAATATAAGAGGAATAGAAAGTGGTGAGTACAATTATACTCAGTGAGTGGAAAATCTATTTGCATGCCAATGAGTGAGACTGTGATTGTGTCCTAAAACTATTAGCTAACCAAATTCATTTCTCCATTACAAAAGCATTCACAATATTCAAAACCAATGCATCCAAAAGAATTCCTCTTGATCTCAAAATAGGTCACAGTTAACTCAAAACCGTGAGACTACCAAAAATACCTCCTAATCCAAGATTTTGGTCGGGTGATTAGATCCACTAAGTGTTTTTATTAGATCATTTATCTAAAAAAGAGCCCATCTTTGACGTTGGCTTGGATCTCCCATGTGATGACTCATGGCTAATCCAATCTAGAATTTGGGTAGGTCAAACCCCACATCATTCTACCCCAAAACAATTCCATCATGCACCCCTTATACCCCAAAACACAGCAGTTACGTGTATAATCGATCATCATAAAAATATCTTTTTCGTTTGCAATTAAATTCCAAAATCATTTCATAATCTATTTTCATTTTTATCTCAAATGAACATTTAGCCAACCATGAAATGAAAATCAATTTCTAAGATATTAACATGCCAAGTTCACCTTTCTATCATCATAATTTCAAATAAGACATATTATACTCAAAATTCAATTATAAAACTATTTTTCAAAATAAGGGTGTAAAACATATAAAACTATTTTCTATTAAGAAACACATAAATGCTCCACTCACAGTTTGAGAAAAGTTTGCACTTCCACTAATCCAAATTCACGTCTTGATATCTGGTTGAAGGGTTTTCACCTAAATCTATATGCACCGTGACATAAGAATAAGATTAGATACCAATTTATTACAAATATGAAACTAAATACATGACATGCATATGTGACTCTATTCCTATCTAGATATGATTTTTGTTTTCGAAACTATCCTATGGAATCTATTAAACTTCTACTTATTGCTCATTTTTATTCTGAAATCATCAGTGTAACAAGTTCCCTGTACATACGTGTCTTAGAAAAGGGGCTATATCTTGAACTATAATTTTCAGTTTATGATAATTTCAATTGTCACTTAAAGGTTAGACATAAAGTTATGACTTTTATGTTTATGACCAATCACCATTCTAATCACACAAAAATACTAGATCAACCAATATAATAATCTTGTCCTTATGACCCAATATACGCAGTTACAGAAAAATCACTGCAAATTTACTACCTATGTCAAATTTAAGTGATTCAAATCTCAATTTAAAGATAAAACATAAAATTTACAATTTTGATACTCAGAGTTTAACGAAATTCTACCTAGAAGGCAGCTTTAACTTGTAGAAAAATACACAGCCAAAACAAAGCAGGAACATGGTATTTTCTGTAGAATATATCTTTTTGGAAAATCAATAACAATCCATTTCTCAATGAAATGTTTCCTACAATATGGTATTTTAAAGCTCTAAAAGTCTAGTTTTAATAGTAGAAAACCTAGTTTAGTTTACAGTTTTGTAGAGAATGATATGGTCAAAAAATCATCCCTAGTTTAGGCTATCTAGTTTGCAAGAATCAAAGTTTTCATCTTGATTTTAGCATTTTCACCACTTAAATAGGTTCAATTCATTAAGTTAAGTCATTCATTATGATTCAAATGACAAATCAAAATCTAAAATTATGAATTAAACTTACCTTACACTTGGTTTTCTAAACATCAAATTCCACTTCCCTCTTACTCCTTCGATCTTATTGTTTTCTTGATGTTTTCAGATTGTTTTATGGACTTTCCACACCACTTTGTGCTTCCTAAAGGCTGGATATAAGATGTGTATGGAAAGAAATAGTTTATTTCAAGCAAGTTTAAATGAGGATTTTGATGGTGTTTGGGGTAATTTTATATGAGAGAAGATGAGACTCGTGATTAGGGTTCTATGGAAAATGGAAAGTGTTCTCTCTCTCTCTCTCTCTCTCCTTCCCCCCCACAAACACACATAAACCCTAAGAAGGTTCAAGAATACAATCCTCTCTTTCTCTCTTGACTTTTCTACCTAATGTTTCAAAAAAGAAAAAGAAGAAACAAATATGTACCATGTGTAAAATGTGGGGTATTAAAAAAAAATCACGAGTCCTTAGCTTGGGATCATTACAACATTATTTTAATTCCATTATTTATTTATTTATTTATTGTTAACTAAAAAGTTGGACTTCGAAATTGGACTCTATTAAAAGTTTAAACCAAGCCCAAATTCATATTACTAATCCATCTAAATTCACACTATATTTTAACATCATGCACTTTAATTCTTCATAAGCATAACATATGCAAATTGTATTATACTTTAATTAAGAACTCAAAATTTCTTAATGACTTTAAAGTTCATGGTCTAAGTTCTTCAACACCAAATCCACCCTATAGGATACAAGACACTAATATAACTAGACATTAAGTTCTGGTATTACAAGTTCTACCCTATAAAAGAATTTCATCCTCGAAATTCACTAAATCTCACTCTCAAATAAGTGATGATATTGTCTTCGTATTTGATTCTCCGATTCTCTTGTCATCTCTTTAATTCGATCGTTTCTCCACGATACTTTAACTATCGGTATCGCCTTATTTCTCAGGATTTTAACTTGATGATCCAAAACTGCAATCGACTTAGTCTCAAAACTTAAATTTTCCCTCAACTCGATTGGGGGGCTTTTCAAGAACATACGATGGGTCTGATATGTACTTCTTGAGCATGAATATGTGGAACACATCATAGATTTTCTCCAACTCCGGAGGTAACTAGGCTACATTTCCAATTTTCTCAATGATCTTGTACGGATTAATGTATCAAGAGTTTAGCTTCCCTTGACTCTAGAAACGGATCACCCCTTTCTAAGGCAATATCTTCAAAAATACCATATCACTGATCTTAAATGTCAATGGCCTTATTCTTTTATCGGTATAGCTTTTTTGACGATCTTGTGTTGGATTTATTCTTTCTTGAATTATCTTAACTTTCACAATGATAACATAAATCAACTCCAAGTTTTTTATTTTTCTTTCCCTGACTTCATCCCAATACAATGGATTTCGATATTTTCTCTCATATAATCCTTCATATGGTGGCATCCTAATGTTAGACTAATAACTCTTATTGTAAGCATGTTCCACTAGAGGGAGATGTCTATCCCACTACCAGAAAAGTCAAGTACACAGGCTCGGAGTATATCCTCTAAAGTTTGGATCATTCTCTCTAACTGGCCATTAATTTGAGGATAGAATGTTGTACTGAACTTCAACTTGGTCCCAAAAGATTCCTATAGTTTTAGCCAAAATCAAGAAATAAACAGTGGATCTCTATATGACATGATAGACACTGGCACTCCATGTAATCTCACTATCTTATCATTATACATCTTAGCTAACTTCTCCAACGAATATGTATTCGGATAGACAAGAAATAAGCGGAATTATTAAGCCTATCCACAATTATCCATATGACATCACGCCCAATCTGAGATCTTGGCAATCCATTGACAAAGTCTATCATTATGTATTCCCACTTTCACTCAGGAACTGGTAGGGATTGGAGAACTCTAACGAGTCTTTAATGTTCTGTCTTCACTTGCTAGTATACTAGACATTTAGCTACATATTCAGCTATATCCCTTTTTATTTCGGGCCACCAATAGCTCTCTCGAATCGTTCGATATATTTTTGTTCTCCAGGGATGCATAGTATAAAATAAGTTATGAGCTTCCTCTAATGTGGTATTTTGAAGACCGCTATCCTTTGGAATACAAATTTTATCTTTAAATACTATTATATCATCATCTCTCAATTTGAACTTAGTTTCTTCCTTCCTTTGAATCTTTTCAAGTTCTAATTTCAACCCATAATCCGATATTTGTAGTTCCCGAATTCCATCCATCAAGGTCAACCTTCCTCAAATCTTGTCACAAGAGCACCATGTCCATCACAAGCCAACCTTACCCCAAGGAATCAAATGTTAATAAGATAGGATAGATAACTACTTCTAATACTTAACAAACTTATTGATGACTTCTGACTCAAAGTGTTTGCCACCACATTCGCTTTGCCCGGATGGTAGTCAATAATAAGTTTGTAATCCTTAATAAATTCCAGTCATCTTCATGGTCTCAAATTTAACTCTTTTGAGTGAGCAAATACTTTAAACTTTTATATTTGTATAGATTCGGTAGGTTTCACCATACAAATAATGTCTACATATTTTCAAAACAAACACTATGCAACTAACTTCAAATCGTGAGTGGGGTAATTTACCTCATGCTTTTTTAGTTGTCTAGAAACATAGACTATCACTTTATCTTCTTACATCAACACACACACCAACCCTTATTTACTAGCATCCTGTACACAACAAATCGGCAACTACTCATAGGGAGTGGAAAACGAGAGCAGAAGTCAATTTCTTCTTAAACTTTTGGAAACGCGCCTCATATTTGTTGCCCTATTCAAATCTGACACCTTTCTAGGTTAATCTCGACAATAGAGCTACTATCAATGAGAACCCTTCCACAAATCTCTAATAGTACCTTGCTAGCTCTAGGAAATTTTGAATTTTGGTAACATTCCTTAATTGTTCCCAATTAAGAATTTCTTCTACCTTTATAGGGTCTATAAAAATTTATTCATCATATACAATGTGGCTAAAAAAACCAATCTCTTTCAACCCAAATTCATACTTAGGAAACTTTGCATGTAGCTATTTCTCCTGAAGTATCTGAAGTACAATATGAAGATGTCTTATATGCTCTTCATCACTTTTCGAATACATCGGAATATCATTTATGAAAAAAATCACAAATTTATCAAAATACTAATGAAAGACTCGATTCATAAGATCTATAAAAGTAGCTGGGTAGTTGTTAGGCCAAAAGGTATAACTAAGAATGCGTAATGACCATACTGAGTTTGAAAAGAAGTCTTATAAATGTCACTCTCCTTGATTTGAGTTGATGATATCCCGATCGAAGATCAATCTTTGAAAATACACATGCTCCTTACAATTGATCAAAAAGATCATCGATCCTAGGAAGATGATATTTGTTCTTAATTATCGCCCTATTTAACTGCCTATAATCAATACAAAGTCTCAAGATACCATCTTTCTTTTTAACAAACAAAACTGGTGCTCCCCATAATAAAGAATTTGGCCTAATAAACCTCTTATTCAGTAATTGTTATAACTGTATCTTTAACTCCTTTAATTCTATGGGAACCATTCTATAAAGAGAGATAAAGATTGGTCTCATTCCTGGGAGTAAGTGAATGGCAAAATCAAATTCTCGAACTGGGGTAACCCTGATAATTTTTTAGGAAAGACATCTGAGAACTCATTCACTATCAAAATATCTTATGAATTAGAACTCTCTTTCGATATATCAATCACATGAGCTAAATAAGTCTGGTATCCTTTTTAATCATCTTTTGAGCTTCCAAAGTGAAGACCACACAAGTTGATAATATTTGGCATTCCCAATAAACACTACACTAGGAGCATCTGACCTTTTAAACTCGACACTTTTTATAAAATAGTCCATTGTAACTATATACCGAGATAACCATTCTATTCACAATATTACGTCAAAATCATGTATCTCAATAGGAATCAAGTTTGCTTCCAATGCTATTTCTCCAAACTTGACTTCATAACTCTTAAACATTGAACTTCTTACTAACTATTCACCCAAAGGAGTCTGTACAACCAATTCATTTTCAAGAGGAAACAATTCTCTATTGGCATGTTGTGAAAATATAGTACTAATAAAAGATCTATTAGTACTAGTATCAATTAATATGTAAGCACTATGATCAAAGAGAATCACCATACCTATTCACAAAAATTTGTCAAAGATTAGATTCTCAATCATAATGTGGTTAGACTAATATTCATCAATCTCTAGTTCAACATTTTTTTAGACACTCTAAAATTATTTTCACAAAAGGTTTCTGGCACCATAACTTATATGACTTCCAACCATTTACACTTCCCGAAATATTCCGAAACCGGTTACTACCCCTCTCCAATGCCTAAAACTCTCTATCTCGTACCACTATAATTCATTTTCCATTTAGACCTAATATAATATAATGACACATCAATTTTCTTTCATACAGTCTCACATACACAATCACTATATTTTACCATATTCCAATTTTTTTTCCATTCATGATTTTTTACAATATTAACTGTGAAAATTTAAACTTTAAATCCATTACATATGATAATATCAATGTTGGTCTACGTATCCTCCTTAGTTATTGCATATACTGTAATACCAAACAAGTTTGAATTTTTGAAACTCAAACTAAATGGAAAATTTAATTTTTTTTATATTTTATGAAAATATGAGAGAAATAATTAATTTGAATATAAATGTGAAACTCTGTCCTTTGATTTGTTTAGGATGTTCCTTAGACTCTTGATCGGTAAATATTTTAATTATAAGTGGTTGGTTAGTAGAGTATTGACTTGTCGGTGGAGACTGCTCCTAGGAGATTGTTATCCCTAGATCATTTCTTTATTTCTGTCGTTCGGTATCTATTACCGTCGGTTAAAATTGAACTCTCTATTGGTACCTACCTGTCAGTGACTTTCACAATATTTCTCAATATTCTTAGTGTTGAACATTTTCATAAACTCATCGATATCTTTGCCTCATTGTTATGTTTAAATAATTAATTCTCATCGGTCCGTTGACTGAATAGCATTACCAATCTCCAATCGGCACTCTCCATTTCTCTTCAACACCGTTGGACAATTTATATTCGGAACTTGAAGTTGAAAATTTTAAAAAACTCTCACAGTGCCTTTCTGTTCTTGCTCCTGCATCATTCGGCATAATTTTCTTCATTTACCGAATGGTCCATAATATTTCCCTTCGGGTATTTGTCAATCCATTCGGACACAAATTCTCTCCAATATTCCTCCCTTCAGTGTTGACCGAGCGGTGTCTATTATATTTCCCTTCAGTATTTGCAAATCCATACTGAACAATGCACTCCGTGGAAATTTGACAATTTTCTTGATTGACCGAACGACCTTCAATTCTTGCAATATGACCGAATGGCACCGAACAACATCATCACCATTTTGTACACCACCGGATAGCATTTTCTTTTGGCATTATGACTGGACAGCACCCTCCTTCGGCATTTTCTTCACACCCACAACCGAACAGCACACTTACACATCCAATTTCTCTCTCATCGACTATTGTGAACACATATTTATTTTTATTTTATTTTTCTATTTCCTATGCTGCCTCCGTTCGGTAATGTGTTTACCACAATTTGACTTGCCTTATCAAGTTTGCAAATTTGCTTGTCATTGTTGAGATTTGATCCTATGTCCACCAAGTACCAAAAAGAATGTTCTCCACCAAGATATTTTAACTCTTGTTAATCTATCTTGTATTCCTCATTTTTGGAGTATTCTAAATTTTTATAATCATAATTTATTTTTAATAAATTGCACTTTCATTCCAATTTTCTGAATCTGTCGGTTCCTAGAACCTAACCTACAGTATTTAACTTCATTGAATGACTTTCCCAACGACGCAAGAAAACATATTGGATATTTGTGCAAATTGGAAATGTGAGAGGTCCACTAGGCAAATATTGAAAATGTGTTATAAATGAAGAGTAGTGGTAGGACATTAGAACTCATGAAAGCCAAACTTCATTTTTTCTTCCTTTTCCTTTTCTCTCTCGGTTCACACATTCTCTCTCCCTTTCTTCTTGTTTCTTTCAAAGATCAATCAAAATACCACTAGAACCCACATTCCACAGGTTCCAAAACCTCTAACCCAACCTCTAAAAGGTTCACTCTGGTGGGAGATTAGAAGTATTCTAGTAAGAGAAAACCTAGGGTTTGACGGTGGTTTGGTTTGAAGCAAAGATGGTGACAACGAATTAGGTAATCTTCATTTTTTAACTTGGGTTTATTTTAAATTATCATGACTTTGGAATACATGCTGAAGTTTGAGAGATTAGTTGGAGGAAAGTCTGTGTCACGAGAGTGAGAGAAAAGTTAGGGTTTAAATGTTAGACTTGTGGGTTGCTATGAGATGATAAATATTAATGTGTTGGTTATGTAATGAAATTTCGTAGGAGCTGGACAAACCGATCAAGGCCAGATTCTTGTTGTCTAACAAATCGGGAGTGACTACCCTCCCTTACACTGTGAGTGGATACATGTTTATGGTTTTAAGTGAGAAAATATTTTATATTGATTTTATAAATGTTTTCTAATGATTTTATAAATATTTCTAAAATTGTTTTAAAATTGTTTTATGATTGTGGAATGTCCCGAAAAGAAATTTGAATTACCGAATGCATCCATGTATTGTTTAAAAAAATAAATAAAGTATCATGTTTATTGACTTGTATTGAATGTGACTGATTGAACTTATGCACTAAGAATTTGTTGAATAATTGTTGGCACATTTTGGTATATGTTTTGATGATTGCGAAATGGTGCTGTATGCATGGTTAATGACTATAGTCATTCCCTCCACAGTGTGGAGCCCGACGGGGTGACGTGGTTGGACAGTTATTTGGATGAAGAGGTAGCTGTGCTTGACAGGTGCCTCTGAATCCCTCTCTTCGGACTAGCCTGGTTACACCCTAGGGGAGACCAAAACCAAAACCAAGGAAGGGGGTATTGTATATGATTAATTGATGTTGACGAGAATCCCTTGACGATTTCACCATTGGTCAGGGCCAAGCCTTTGGTGGAAAGATTTTGACAATCCGTGATTTTGAAAAATAAGTCGTGATGACTGGGTGCATATGAATTATATAACATGATTTGTTGAGATCTTATTTATATTGAGATTTATTGATACGATTATATGATTTTGAGGAAAACATTTGACATATCCACAATCACCACTCATTTATTATCATACTATGTTATGCACACACTGGGTGTTTCTATACTCATCCTCCCTCTCCATTTTACAAAGGAAGCTTAGTCATTTCGCGAAGTCATCTAGAGTCAGATTTTTGGGAGGACTCCTGTTTGAGACTTCTTTGGAGTATAGATCCACTTTTGTTTTGAAGGTATTGATAGTTGACCCAAGGAGGGCATTTTATATAAAAATTTTAATTATCGACTTATGTAATTCGGTATTTTGATACTAAATGGGTTTGGTTATATGTAAACGTTTATTGAGGACCCTTAATTTTATTTTCTTACAAAATTTACTTGGGAATCATTGTTGGTTCTGTATTCTATTTTAAAGAGGAAATTGCGATTTATTTGGTTGATGGTTGGGATGGCCTATAGTTTAATTTTGTATTCTGAATGTCTTGCGATGCCTTGGAGTATGGAGTGAATCTCACCCGTATTCAGGATAGCGCGACAGTTGTCGCGTGCTCGGACTGCGGGTTGGGACGTGATATATACTCATGTTTGTGCTCGCACTACGACTCCTTTTGGATGATTGGCCGGGATTATTTCCAAACTTTCTTTTCTTTCCAAAGTTTTCTAAGATTTGACCCCTCTCTTGAACTATTTTCTTAGCCCTCAAAACCATCTGTAACACATCCTTGAAATTATGGATATCGGTAACTGTCATTTTCTCTCGCATGTTGGGGTTCAACCCCTCGTCAAAATTGGAACAAAAATACTCTTCTATCGCCACCATTTCTAGCACATATATTAAAAGCTCCCTCAGTTCCATTTTATATTTAATCACAAACTTATTCCCTTGCCGAAGATGAAAGAACTCCTTTCACTTTTGATCATTATAGAATTAGATATAATACTTTTTACCGAATTCCCTTAGAAATTCGCTCTAAGTAATGGAAATAGAGGAATGCTTCTTTAGATTTTCCCACCAAATCCGTGCTCCTTTATCGGGTAATCTAACAAACACTTTCAGCTTATTTTCATCATCCAATCCTATATATTGCACAGTCTCCAAGACCTGGTTAATCCAATCTTTAGTTAATGTAGCATCACTCAGCTCAGTAAAGGTCTCACAACCTAACTGTCCGGCTTTCTTAATCAATTTGGGTAAGGTAATGGTGAGGCGAGTAGAGGGTGTGGCAACGAGCATAGAGGGTGTAGCCATTGCTAGAGGTATGGTGGTGTTTGTAGGGTTTGGTGGTGGTAAAGGTGATGTTTGGATTTCATGTTGATTTTGCTAGCAAAATTTAACTCCATATTTATTCCACCGCTCCATGCACTCTTGAAAAGTGCCCATGGGAGGAGGAGAGATCTTCAATGATTCAGATGGCATCAAAGTACTAGGGGTGGTCATTAGCATCGGAGCACGAGAAGAGGAGGTGGTTTCGTACTCAGAAAGGAGGGAAGTAACTCCCCTTGTGTGTCTCCTTGGTGCCATTAACAACGAAGGAAGACAAAGTTTAGTTCACAAAAATGAGTTAACACAGACATGCCTAACTTACCCTATATGAAACTCGACTGTCTTAGGATCCATGGGAGGCTTAAAGATATTTCAAGAAAATGTTAAAAACCAAGGCTCTGATACTAATCTAATTGTCACGCTCCATCTTTGGACCCAAGCACGCGACAATTGCCATGTTGTCTCGAAGTACATGTAACTCCAGGCACATATCCCAAGACCCCATAAGACTAATTCGGCATAATCACATTTTAAATCCTCAACCATTTATCTAAAATCATAAATCATACTCCAAAAGATCTCTTTTAAAATAATACATGTAAAATCTCAATAATTTTAAAACAAGGCAATAAATCAAAATAAGAATACACACACACATAAAAAAATGAAGCTTATACATAAAATCCATAAGGTGATAACATTCAGCTTCCGTTAACTCCATGGATCCATCTACAAACTAAATAAACCAAAACGGGACTAACTCATATAAAGTATATGGTCCTGATAGAGATAGATGTCACAAGGTGCAAAAAGAGTCTCCTAACTAAACTTACTAGTTACAAATCTAAAAATATAAGAGAAAAAGAAAGAGGTGAGTACAATTGTACTCAGTAAGTAAAAAATCTTTGTGCATGCAAAATAGTGGGAGTATGATTATGTCCTAAAATTTTTAGCAAACCAAATTCATTTTTCTATTACAAAAGCATTCACAATATTTAGAACCAATGCATTCAAAAGCATTCCTCTTGATCTCAAAATGGGTCACAATTAACTCAAAACTATAGGATTGCCCAAAATATCTCCCAATCCAAGATATTGGCTAGAGTTAAGAATTAAATCCATTAAGAGTTTTTATTAGGTCGTTTATCCAAAAAAGGTCACATCTTAGTGTTGGCTTGTACCTCCCCATGTGTTGATTCATGGCTAGTCCAACATAAATGTCACAATCCAACCCTAGAGATGGTAAAAGGATAAAGAGATTGAGAAATAAGGGAGAGAAAGATAGAGAGAGAGAGAGAATATAAGAGGGAGAATAGGGGTTTCCAATACAATTCTAAACAATGTCATTATATGTCTTGGGGATTGCTATTTATACTATTTTATTAACTATTTTTACTAACTATTTAACAATTTCATTTTACTAATTACTAACTAGTTTTATTAACTACTAACTAATATTTTCAACTATGATTAACTACTAACCATAGTTGTTACAATACTAATCACTATAGTTAACTACTAACCATTATGGTTAGTAATTGTTACAATATTTTCCCATTTGAAAACATCCTTGTCTTTAAGGATGGAAAATTAAGAATTGAGACTTTGAATTCATGAATCTTGAACTCAAGTTTGCATTTGTGTTGAACGGAAATGAACGATGAATGTGACTTGAGTTGCAAAAAGAGTAGTAGGAGAAAAATAAAGATAGGAAAGTTTGAGAGAAACTTTTCTTGAACTTCTTTTTTGTGAAAGATTTTGCTTGATGAATAATCAAAATTCAATCTTTGGAGAGATTGGTAAGAACCCACCATCAATAGCATTTTTTTTGGACAATTGAAATTTTTCTACTTTTAACATTTCTTTATGAGGAGTAGGTAAAATGAGAAATTTAGAGTGTTTTAATACTTTGTTTTTCCATGAAATTTGGTATTACATCTTCAACTATTTAATTTGTTTTGTTGCTTTCCAACTTCTTTACATTTTTTTGCTCCTTTTCTACTATCGATCTTGCTTCAATAGGGGTGGGTAGGATAGAAGACCTATACATTTTTACGTATTCTTCGGAGTTGTCTTTGAACACCATCTTTATGATGGTAATGAAGTTATCATTCATTCCTGCCAAAAAAAGATTCTATTTTTTGATCTAGTTCTTCCATTCTTTGTTCCCATTGAAGACGATCATCTTTAATTTTAATGGCTTCATATCCAATTTCCTCTACCATTATTTAGCCAAGGATTTACAAGCTCTAATATTAACTCGTCACAATCCAACCCTAGAGGATGGTAAAAAGATAGAGAGATAGAGAATTAGGGAGAGAAAGATAGAAAGAGAGATAAAGACAGAGAGAAAGAGAGTAGAGAGATAGAGAATTAGGGAGAGAAAGATAGAAAGAGAGATAAAGACAGAAAGAGAGAGAGAGAGTAGAGAGATAGAGAATCTAGAGAGAGAAAGAGAGAGAATATAAGAGGGAGAAAGAGGGTTTCCAATAAAAATTCAAACAATGTGATTACATGTTTTGGGGATTACTATTTATACTATTTCACTAACGATTTCTACTAACTATTTAACCATTTCACTTAATTAACTATTAACTAGTCTTATCTACTAACTATAGTTGTTACAATACTAACCACTATAGTTAACTACTAACTATTATGGTTAGTAATTGTTATAATAGAATTTGGATAGGTGAACCCTTTATATCACACTACCATAAAACCAATTCCATCATGCACTACTCGTGTCCCTCTTCCCCTTGCTGGTCCATGAATGAGTAATGAAACATAGCAGCTGCATGTATAATCGGTCACCATAAAATTATATTTTTCGTTCATAATTAAATTCCAAAATAATTTCACAATCCATTTTCATTTTTATCTCAAATGAACATTTAGCCAACCATGAAATGAAAATCAATTTCTAAGGAATTAACATGCCAAATTCATCTTTCCATTATCATAATTTCAAAGAGAACATATCACACTCAAAATTCAATTACAAAATTATTTTCAAAATAAGGGTGCAAAATGTATAAAACTATTTCCCATTAACAAAGACATAAATGTTTCATTCACAGTTTGGTGAGAGTTTGCATTCTCACTAATCCAAATTCTCAGATTTATCCTTGGTTTAAGGATTATCGCCTAAATTTTGTATGCATCGCGACATGAGAGTAAAGTTAGACACCAATTTATTGCAAATATAAAACTAAATGCATGACGTATAAATGTGAATTTATTTCTATCTAGACAAAATTTCTGTTTTCAAAATTATTCTATGGATTAAACTCTTATTTATTGCTCCTTTTCATTCCAAAATCATCAGATCTAATTAATGTAACAAATTTCCAACACGTGCATATCTTAGAAAAAAGGTTATATTTTGAACTATAATTCTCGAATTGTAGTAATTCCAATTATCACTTAAAGATTAGACATAAAGTTATGACTTTTATATTTATAACCAACTCCATTTTAGTTATACAAAAATATCTAGATCAACAGATATAATAATCATGTCCTTACAACTCAATATGCACAATCACAGAAAAATCGATGCAACATTTACTACACATGTTGGATTTAGGTGATTCAATTCCCAATTTAAAGTTAAAATAAAAAACTATCCACTAGCACTCCTATCTTAGGCGAAAAAAAGGTGAAAAAGCACTGTCGAAGCAGCATGAGCAGGCTTCTATTGCTACGCAATGATAAAGCATGATAGCATTTAGCGCCCGTAGAGTTTGTATAGAGGGAAGATTTGATATTTGGATATTATCTATATCGTTGATTTAGCCGCTCATTCATTGTTTGATCAAGATTATCAGTATGAGTATAAGTATCGGTGCTTTTTTATTAATCGGTAAAAATAACTATGCGTTTAAATTTTCTTGAATGAATTTAATGATCTTCGAGCACATCTAGCAATTGTATGCCTAATCATTATCGGTATAATGGTAGATACCCGTGACCCACTTATTATCACTTCTTTTTCTATTTTTGTGTTAAGTTTATTAATCTTTTTATATACTCAGAGTTTAGCTTAATTCTACCTAGAAGACAGCTCAAACTTGAAGTAAAATATACAACTAAAACAGGCAAGAGTAACGTTTCTTCTGCAGAATATATCCATTTAAAAAATCACTAAAAATCCATATTTCAATGAAAGGTTTCTCACAATATAACATTTTAAAGCTTTAAAAGTCCAATTTAGTAGGAGAAAACATAGTTCAGTCTATAGTTTTGTATTCAAAGATATGGTCAAAATATCATCACTAGTTCAGGCCGTCAAGTTCGCAAAAATCAAATTTTTCATCCTTATTCTAATATTACCAATACTCAAATAGGTTCAATTCATCAAGTTAAGTCATTCACCATGATTCAAATGACAAATAGAAACCTAAAATCATGAAAAAACTTATCTTGCATTTGGTTTTCTAAACATCAAAGTCCACTTCTATCTTACTCCTTCGATCTCATTGTTTTCTTAATATTTTTAGCTTGTTTTATAGACTTTCTATACCACTTTGTGCTTTTTAAAGATTGGGTATAAGATGTATATGGATGGAAATACTTTATTTTAATTTTAAATAAGGATTTTGATGGTATTTGGGGGTGGTTTTATGTGAGAGAAGCATGTGATTTGTGATTAGGGTTCTATAGAAAAAGGAAAGTATTCTCTCTCTCTCTCTCTCTCTTTGTTTTTTCTTTCTCGATCCCACACATGCAAACCCAAGAAGGTTCAAGAATATATCATTCTCTCTTTTGACTTTTCTTCCTAATGTTTGATAAGAGAAAAAGAAAAAACAAATATGTACCGTGTGTAGAATATGGGGTGTTAAAAAAAATCACATGTATCCTTAGCTTGGGGTGATTAAAACATTATTTTAATTCCATTATTTTTTTTGTTAATTTAAGAGTTGGACCCTAAAATTGGACTCTGCTACTAGTTCAAACCAATCCTAAATTCATATTTCTAATCCATCCAAATTCACATTATGTTTTAATGTCATACACTTTAATGTCTTCCTAAACATAACATATGCAAATTGTACTATATTTAAATTAAGATCTCAAAATTTTTTAATTACTTTAAGATTCATGGCCTAAGTTCTTCAACACCAAATCCACCCTATAGGTTACAAGACATTAATACAACTAGACATCGTTCGATATTATAAAAAAACTCATTTGTTCGGATGAATTATACAAAATAATTAATAGTACTTTCTTCTATTAATTTAAACTTTTGAAAGAGATAATAGTTATATAAAATATAAAATGACTCTTATAAACAACTGATTATCACAAATATCATCCTATAACCCTTTTGGACTTTAGATGGTTTAATTTGACCTAATTTGATTCAAGATGACCTACTCTGACAATAGTTGATTAGTTTGGCCTAATTTGAGCTAACTTGCTTTGAGGTTGACCCATTTGACCCGGTTCGTTCAAGTTTATTTTGGCTTATTTAGCTCTAGTGAGCCTATAATGTGAATCTAATTGCCTTGGTTGATATTCAAGGTTACTGATTGTGTATATGATGCAATGATAATATAACATTGTTGTGAATTGTTATGACTGTGCCTTGAAGTGCATATACATGTGGCCTACTTCGGCCTATGTGTGATCTGACTTACTCTCTCCCTCCTATTATGATATTTTGGTACTGTATTATGCTTATATTATATATTTTAAATCAAGACATCTGATATGTTCTGCTATGCATATAACTTATGTCATATATTAGTCAAATCATTTTATATCATATTTAGAGAGTTATTTGGCTATGTCTAAGTTACCTTGCAGCTTGTTGAGTCCAAGAGGATCTGTAGCCTCATTGTGTATTGATGTCCTACATTAGGGACTGACTATAGTCATTGGGGTTAATGTGTTTATTTTTTATAACTTCTTGTATTTATGTGTGTTATATGCATTATTATATTAAAATAATTTTCAATCTGCTATTTCATATATATATATATATATATATATATATATATATATATATATATATATACTATATCATTTTTTTAATCAATTGCTTAATTTTCATGACGTAATCTTTTCTTTTCCACCCTTTCAGATTCTACAAGGCATGAGGGCAAGGCGTTCTTTTTTTTTTTTTTTTTTTTTTGCAGCATCTAAATCCCTAAGAGATGATTATGGGCGATTGAAACATGTAGTCAAACTTTAAACATGTGAACCACTTATGCTTTAGGCTTACTCAAAATATTATTCATCCTTTGTATACTCTTTTAATTTTTGGATAATATATCCAAAGTTTCTTTTGGGAAATCCGATATGTTGATTTACATTTTGAAACTATGTTATTACAACAATGACATATCCGCATGGTAGTTGCCCTTGTTTATCTGGGCTATTCGTTAATTTTTTTTAAATCCACATAATTATCTCAATCTCTCTCTCTCTCTCTCTCTCTGTTTCTCACACTTGACGTTTCATCTCTCTTTCATCCTTTACAAAATCATCTCGCTCTTTCCCTAAACCCTATTTTGCTCTTTAACTCAAGATGCTTCTTTTTTTCCAAATCTTTTGATTAAACCCCGAGAATTATTTTTATTCTCAAACTTGAATTTTCATTATTAATTTTTCTTCTTTTAGTAGGGGAATATGTTGAAACTGTAATTTCTTAAATATTCTGAACTTTCATCAATTTCTCAATCCCTTCTAAAACTCTCGCCATTTATGATTCTCTCTCAACTTCTTTCAAAGCATCCATCATCAGCCTTAAATTTCCTTGATTCACTCCTGGTGATTGCTGGTTCATTGAAGCTCCACCAATGTCACCGCTCCATTATTAATGGTAAAGTCTATTAACATCATCATCATCTCTTTTTTAATGTTTGTTTTTGATCTAACATTCAATTAGAAAATTAGTTTGATATGAAATGGATAAAAGAGACTGTGGGCAAGAGTTGAGAGAGAAAGAAGGGAGGGAAAGAAAGAAAGAAAGGGAAAAAACTTCACAACTTTAGCAACATTTCCACTCTTGAAAATGCTACCAAAAGATACCTAATGCTAGCAAATGGATATCTATAACCGCATTTTTGGAAAAATTTTCAATACCTCTCTCTCTCTCTTTCTTTCTCTCTCTCTCCCTTCTTTCTCTTGACTCTCTCAAACAAGTTATCCATAATCTCTCTTTTCCATTCTATATCAAACTACTTTCCTGATTAATTAATAAATCAAAACCCAAAATTAATTTAACAACTCTTTTTGAGAGGGCAAGTGAGATGAGTGATGTTAAGGATGAATTCCTATAATGGAAATATTTCACAAACTTTTTGTCGGTGGAAAGGTGGTGGCGATAGTAGTTTTCGATAAAATTTCACGTGGGTATAGAAGTAAAAGCTTACCCTAAGATTATTTGTTCGTATTTTAAGAAGAAAAGACACAAATAAAAGTAAATCCATATGTTCTCACAATTCTATTGATTCTTCCCTCACAGTTTTATTGATTTTTCTCTCTGAGATTCACAAGGGTTCTTATTTTTTAGCAACAAATTCACATCTCAAGGTAAACCAATCACATCCCGTGAAAAGATTGTACAATTTATTTTGTTTTGCTTTTTTTATTGATATCATCACTTCTTTTACAATTTGTTTTGTTGACCAAGCATGGTCTAGAAGGGTTTTTTTTATTTTATATATAGACAGTAAATTTTTATATAGGTTATATTTTCAAAAATTTATATGTGAATTTCTTTTTTAGTTGAAGAGATCATGGAAAAATCACAACAAACAACTTGCTAACAAGGGATAATTTGCCAAAGGTGTCAGGAGAGACAAATGGACGATTTTAAAATTACATAAGGCAATTTTAAATCATGTCAAACCATATAAGAATATTTATAATTTTAAATCATGTCAAACCATTTCAAAAAAGTTTTTTTTTTTTTAAATATATTACTTGATTTTAAAATTATTAAAAACTTAAAATTAGTGTTTTTTTTTTTTTTTGTTATTGATTCTCTATGATGTTAGATTTGGTTTTATTTTTTCTATAAATCATTTGACGAATTACATTACTCAATTTTTTAGGGGTGGGGGGAAGGCCTGTTAAAAATCAGAGTTGCCCGATCGGCGACCCGGCGGGTTGAAATCCAGGTGGAGCGAGTACAAATTGATCTGTCTGGACCTGGCCCTGAAAGCTGGAAGTGGTTCGTCTTCCTTCGCACAGGTCAAAATTGAAAAATTCAATTCCCAAAATTAAGACGTTCTTCAAAAAGAAACGACGAGATCCTCCTGTTGACGATCCGAAGGCGGTCGATGACCTCCCAAACAGACATTCAAAGTTGTATGGTTCTCTCTCTCTCTCTTTCTCATTGAATTATTATTGTTGATGTATGATTACTATTTTGATTCAAATAGCTCAAACTCTAATTCAATTCTTGTCCCTTTCTTTCTCTGATTACCATCACCGATATAATTGACCTTGAAATCCTCTCTCTCTCTCTCTCTCTCCCCGTCTCTCATAGCATTTAATTTCATTCTTGGGTTTTCACTGTTTTTCCAATTTCCAAGTTGCCATTGCCACAGAATTTAGTTTCTTAGGTTTTTACTGAGAACTCAGGTGCCTTGTTGCTTCAACACATGAATTTTTTTTTCTTACAATATATTTCCTAGGGGTTTCAACAGCTATTTTTCTTAAAATGTTTTCAGTTTGGGATGTATCATGTCGATTCTTGTTTGCTGTATTCGATACAGGTCTTAACCCCTCCACACAAATCCGCAGTTGTTATTTGTTCCGGAATGTGTTTAAAATTCAAATTTTAACAATGGAAACAAATGAAAATCCCAGTCTGTTGAAGCCCAAACACATAAAATGGTGTAATCCTACTACTATTATGGTCCAAACTGGTGGGTTGGTTATATGAATCTGATTTCTTCATTCAACTCTATATAATGCCATATTTACAGTAAAATTTGAAATTAACATATGACGCTTCACTAGTTCTTGTTGCACTTTTAAACTATATGCTATTGTTTTCTTTCTTTCGCTATGTGAATGAACATCTTAATCTATTGAACCCACTATCTAACTTTGTACTTTTATTTCATCCATTCATCTATAACACTCCACCCATTAAAGCATTGTTAATCTTATTGCAAGATTTGGTTGGACTGTTATGGATGTATGACACCCTAAAGTAGTTATCCACTTTGTCCTAATCCATGTTATTGTCCTCAATTCTTACGTAGAAACAAAGGAAGAGATATTATCCTTGATGTTCTCCTTATATAGTTGCGCTTTAGGGGCAAATCCTGTGTAAGCAACTTTTTGGGATCTAGTAGTTATAAAAAAATCCTTGAAAGCTTTGGTGGCCAGAAGCGTATGTCCTTTAATTCAAGAGGACATATCTCATTGGTCAAGTCTCGATACTCTATCGTATGCCACTGTCTGGTTGTTGCTGTCACAATTGCATATCAGATTGGACAAATTATGAGAAAGTCCTTATGCTTTAGACTAAACAATGAATAAACATCATTTATTCCACTTGGAAGTGGCTTGTGAACCTAATTTTGACGGAGGGATGTTGGTAATGTGATGTGGAGAAATATTGTTCTCATTTAAAGTGGTTAATGCTATTTTCCTGTGGCATAAATTTATCAAGAGCAAATATGTTTTTCAGCAGAAAGTGTAGGATATCAATTTGGGACAAACATAACCTGTGTGAGTATTGAAAGCTCATTTTCCAATTTTATCTTAAATTTCACTGTTTCAGTGGTTCGTCTATGAGCAGCAGGCTACAGATGATTTTTGTGGCCATGAGAAGGGTTTGAGATTTGTAAAATAGTTTTTAGGTTATTGAATCAGTTTGTGGTTTTTGCCTTGATTGTTTTGTCAAAGTAATGCTGCCATAAATGCAAAAAAGCACACATTTTTCGGCATTTGTTTCAAATAGTATAATCTTGAACATACTTTTTATATTTTAAAATTTTGACTGGGGTTGTGCACTTGTCTCCAAAATCTAATAGTTAAATTTCATGTCTTGCAGGATCTGAAGCTCATTAGCTATCAATTTTCATAGTGGGCCTTCTGATGGGGTTGGGTGATTTATTAGTTTGTCTGTAGTGGAAAATCAATAGCATGCCATTGAGCTTACAATGAAGCGTTATGTGTATGTCAATGATGACGATTCATTAAAAGAGCTGTATTGCGATAATCGGATATCAAATAGGAAGTATACCATAGTTAACTTTCTTCCAAAGAACTTATGGGAACAATTCAGGTGATTCTTGGACTGACCTTGATTTTGATTGCATTGTAATTAACACACCCTTTTAATTTTTGTTGATTTTTCAATGTAAAACTCCAAACTTTAATATCTCTACATATGAAAGGAAAATTTCTGGTAAATGTTGTCTGCAGTAGTTGGAGAGCTCTCTCTCTCTCTCTCTCTCTCTCTCTCTCTCAATTTCCTAGGTTATGAAATAGCCCCATGAGCACTTCCGATTGCTTGGTTGTCACCCTTTAATGACTAGATGTGCTCTACTGTATACCTAACTGTTCTTTTTCTGTAAATTTATGGCATATATAAGGTTTAGCCCATTATTTATCATTATTGCTTGTGTTATATAGTATAACTGAATATTAGTTAATTACCAGTTTTGATTACATGGTAATAAGCTTTTCTTAGATTTTTCTATGTTGAACAAACATTTTACTGGATATGCTCTAACCAAGCTGTTCTTTTGTGTTTAAAATCTTCTTAAGCTCCAACTTCTCTTATATTCACTAATTATTTTTTCTATTCTGCTTTCAGCCGGTTTATGAACCAATATTTTTTGTTGATTGCTTGCCTTCAACTTTGGTCACTTATCACTCCAGTCAATCCTGCAAGCACATGGGGTCCTCTGATATTTATATTTGCAGTCTCAGCAACGAAAGAGGCATGGGATGATTACAATAGATATCTTTCGGACAAGAAAGCAAATGAAAAAGAAGTATGGGTTGTGAGGCATGGCATCAAAAAACATGTATGGATTCTTTCTTGCTTCATCATTATCCTTCCAAAATTATTATCCATTGCCACATTTAAAGTGTATTTCCTGAAAATAAAATCATGAGTTAGCATAATGTTGGTTTAGGCCTTTTTTTTTTTTTTGCTTATGAGCCTGCTTGACATTATTATGTAGGACATATTGCCGGTGCATTCTGTTGTTTTTCATCAGATAAGACTTTAATTTTGATGCTCTATGATAATATTGTAGAATAAAGATGGCTGAGAAATATCTCTAACAACTGCACAAAAAATTATGTAATTCAATCAAGTTATTAAACTATCTTGTATGGCTATTGTGCTAGTTTCTACTTTCAAGCCCAAAAAAGACTTGAGCAACACTTGATCAATTTGGAAGCTCCTAAGAGCGTTCTCTCTGTTATTGTAGTTGTGGATAGATTCTTAAATTATGGAAGTTCATTTTGTAAAATTGAAGAATTTTGGATGTCAACTTGAGCCAAAGCAACCAAATGGCCTAAAAATCTTGTAGCCAAAGGCTGAAATTGATCCCTTGGGGACAATTGTCTTGAAAGAATTTGCATCTCATACTCATTTAGTGCCTTTTATCCATATTGGTTTTGATTTTCTTAATCAGAAAAATAAATATTCTATCCTAAACTACCTATGTTGCTTTTCATTTTTGGAATCTGCTAATTATATATGTTCATAGTGAAGATGATATTCAGAAACCACTCCTGAGCGTTCCATCTATCACTTCACTCCATTGCTTGTTGGCTAGATTGGAGTTTGATTCATGGTGGAGTTAGGATTAAAAGATCAGCTGATTAAAAGGAGACTACAAGTTTGATATTCGTAACAGAGGGTTTAGGCTGTAGGTCCAGATGGTTTAACCAAGACTTCTTCCCACGGTTACCCGGAAATTGTGAGCTCTGAGTTGTTTAAGGTCTCACAAGTAGTTTATAACAATGTTGTTAGTTGAAAAAGTGTTGATGTTGGGTAAGAAGTCCAATATGATGTGATTATATGGGTTGATATGAATGCTTTATTGGAGATGATGAGACTTAACAGGCCTTGTTCCTTACCTATATGATATGTGTCATCGAAGCAGTGAATCATGTGACCGTTCACGTCACCGTTGGTCCCTATTTTGGATTTTATGAATATATGTTGGTAAATATAGTTTGGTTTGCCTGAAGTATGTTGAGGATTTCCTAAGCATTAGTCTCATCAATTTTTCTTCAAGTAAAGATGCATAGATTTTGGGAACCTATGGTAGGATATCGTTGCTGTGGTGCACTTAGTTGGAAAAGAATGCTTGTTTTCTTTTAAAGGGTCAACCGGTTTTTATGTCTTTGTTGTTTGATGTGGTTGTCTTCATAGTTTCTTTGTGGTCTTTACTTGTGGAGGCTTTTAGAGGGGTTTCTTGGAAGATTTCAAAAGCAATAGAGCTTTGTCCCTTTTTGAGCGTTGTGTAATTCATCTTTCATTCATTTCTCTCTTGACTCATTCCTTTTTTAAGCCTCATTATCTATGCAGTAATTTGTAATTGTCTCTCAGATGCTTTTTATTTTTTATTTTTTAATGATTAAGGTGCCTTGTATTGGCAATTTAATTCAAAGGTTCTCTTTAACACTTCCTATTGTGCTGGTAATGTCTTCACACAGATTCAAGCACAGGATATTCATGTTGGCAATCTTGTGTGGCTTCATGAGAATGATGAAGTACCTTGTGATCTTGTTTTGCTTGGTACATCTGACCCCCAGGGTCTTTGTTATGTTGAGGTGAGTAAAGAATTATTTTTCTATCAGTACAAATTGCTACTTCAAGATGTGCACAAGTTGCTGCAGGAGTAAATGAAATTACAAAATTTTTAACAGTGAATATTTTTATTTATATCTTTATATTGTTATTATATAAAATATACAACCAGGGCCCATTAAATTGAATCAACATAAATTACATAAAGGACAAGCGACGCTATTATAAGATACTTTACATTTAATTATTTCATAAAGTTTGATAGGTTTGAAAATTCAGAAATCATAAATTGTATTTCATGTTAAATATGCTTGTCAAATTTTAATTTCACTGAGAAATAGTGATGACATCTGATTTATTTTTAAGCTAGGTGGACTACACATTAAACAGGCCTTGCAGCCTAAAAAGTAGCTTGTGGGCTATATTACCACGAAAATTCTACAACTGATTAACTATTTTGTTGTTTAGATAGATTATCTTCTTTTATTGGCGGTATATTTTGCAGACAGCTGCCTTAGATGGTGAAACTGATCTCAAGACAAGAGTCATTCCTGCTGCTTGTGTGGGAATAGATTTTGAACTGTTGCACAAAATTAAGGCAAATATCTTTTGTCCCTGCCTTTGATGATTAATTTGATTGTACTTGATTTACGTCTTGGAGTGACATTCTGATTGATTTCTTCCTTGACAGGGTGTTATCGAATGTCCAAGCCCGGATAAAGATATAAGGAGATTTGATGCAAATCTGCGCTTGTTTCCTCCATTTATTGACAATGATATATGTCCCTTGACTATACAAAACACACTTCTTCAGTCTTGCTACTTGCGGAACGCCCAGTGGGCTTGTGGCGTTGCTGTATATACAGGTAAAAAAGCAATAGTTTTAGTTCTTAAGGTCACCTCTGATTTCAATTTTACAATCCTGTAGAAGCTTCTCTATTTACCGTTTTAGATACTCTTTTGGGGTCAATTCTATAGAGTGCTTCTTCTTACTAGGATATGGCATGTGGAGTCCCACGGATTTTCTATTGTTCATTTTGCTTTTTATCTGTTTGTTTTACTGGAGGGACAATGGCTTTTATATACATTGGGTGGGGGGGCTTGGATTGGTATTCAAGCTATGGACATTGGATGCGAGAATGAGCCCTTTGTCTGCTTTAGCTTATCCAAAGAGGTTGACAAAGTGTTTTGTCCTGTTTTAGACATCCTTGAATATGAGATATTTACACGCACTAGATTAGAATGTAATTTAGAACGTGAGGATCATGTTGTGTCATGTTATATAAGTACCCTATGAATTTTGTCATAGTTTTTCGTGATCAGGCTTGTCATATCATGCCCATATTGGTTAGATACGTTCTGTTCACTAGATTGACCAGGCTGCACAAGTTGGTGGGCTAAGAAATAAGAAGACACATAATAACTAAAGAACTTGTATGAAGATAATCAATCCTAAGAATATGATAAGATATTTGAAGACATAAAAAAATCGCTGAAGAATACTTTATAAATAATTTCTGACAAACCTCCACATCGGTTGTTTCACATGAAAACAGTTGTAACTTGTGTAATTAAATTACACGGGGAAGGGGAGGCTCTAATCATGAGTTGGATATTGACAAAGCCTACAAGGCTAAATCACATGAGTAGAAATTTATTTGCAAGGTCATGTATAGGGTCATCAAAGTTAGGTGGAAGAGGTGGAATAGTTTGTAGTCTTTAAAGGGTTGAGGTGAGGCAAGCTGAACCTGACATGAATTCAATGTGCTCAATTGTCATTTGTGGAGAATGAAAAGAAAATAATGAAAGAGGATTTTGTATTTCTCCACTATATTTTACATAGTTTCATCCAAATGTATATACAAGAGTTACCATGAATTAAAATAGGACATTAGTTAAGAAATGAAAAATCTATATATAAAAATCTTTGATTTTATATAAATCAAGGTAGATTTTCCTTGATTATATATCCTAACTTAGAGAATATAATAAAGTCAAAAACCTTCCCTAATTATATTACATAAATTAGGGAAGAATAAATCTAAATATTTTCCCCTAATTATATTATATAAATTAGGGAAGAATCGAACGTGCATATCTCGACACTGCCCTTCAAGCTGGTGAATGGATATTCTCCATTCCAAGCTTGCTGATGATACGTTGGAAAACAGTGTTTGGTTGTCCGTTTGTAAGTACATCAGCCAATTGATCTTTAGTTGAGATGAACATGAATATGCTTCGTTCGATCGTGTTGAATCGGATAATGGACGATATTAATGGTTGACTTGTTATCACAATACAATTTCATAGGACCTTCCCACTTAATACACAAGTCTTCCAGAATTATTTTCAGCCGCAATAGTTCACATATCCCAAATGCCATTGACCTTGACCTTGTCGCCTCACACTGTTCTTTATTACTCCACATCACAAGATTGCCTCCTAGAAATGTGTAATAAATCGAGGTTGACCTTTTGTCGACTAGTGAACCTGCATAGTCAGCATCGGTACAGGACTCCAATGTTATGCTTCCTCCCTTTTTAAACAAGATTCCTCTCCCAACATTTTCCTTCAAATACTGTAGGATTCTATACATAGCCTTGAGATGCATTTCCTTATGATTATGCATAAACTGGCTAACAACACTTACAGTGAAGGCAATATCAGGTGTTGTATATGCCAAGTAAATTAATCTCCCTACAATCCTTTGATAGGAATTTCTGTCCACAACCATGTCTGCTGGAGCCACACACAACCCATGATTGGCTTGGTGTATCAACCGGCTTACACCCTAACTTTCTAGGTTTTTTTTTTTTTTTTTTTTTTTTTCTTTTTTTAATTAACAAATCAAACACATATTTTTGTTGTGATATAAAAATTCGCTGCTTTGAATGAACCACTTCAATACTCAGAAAATATTTTAATTTTCCGAGTTCTTTAATGTCAAACTCTTTCTCCAAGTATTGCTTCAACCTTTGCATCCCTTCAACATCATTATCTGTCACTATGATATCATCAACATATACTAATAATGCAGTTACTTCTCGTGAATTTAAGTGCTTCACAAATAGAATATGATTCCCTTGACTTTGCTTGTAACCCAATGTAGTCATAACCTTTGTAAACCTTCCGAACCAGGCCCTAGGGGACTGTTTATGTCCGTATAGAGCCTTCTTTAACTTGCACACCATCTCGTCTTTGGATTCAAAAATCTGTGGGAATATCCATATAAATTTTCTCTTCAAGATCACCATGTAAGAAGGCATTTTTCATATCAAATTGCTGTAAGCTCTATCCAAAATTAGCTGCTAATGACAAGAGGACCCGAACTGTATTCATTTTTGCGACTGGAGCAAATGTCTCAAGATAGTCTATTCTATAAGTTTGAGTAAAGTCTTTTGCAACCAATCGTGTCTTGTATCTCTCCATGGAACCTTTTGCCAACCAACTTGGCTTCCTAACCAAGTCCCAAGTCTTATTCCACTAAAGAGCTTCCATCTCCACTATCATAGCATTCTCCCACTTCTCGTTTCCTAATGCTTCAGATTCTGGGTATGGGAATTGAATGTAGATTGTTAAGGAAGTCTCTGAGACTTTGGAATAAGTTTTGGTAGGACATGAATAACTATAATGGAAGTTTGGTGCATTCTCTTGTTCCTTTTCTAAGTACAATCGGTATGTCATAGTCATTTGGCTTAATGGTTTTATTGTCTAGTTCCTGAGAGGTAGGTGACTGTATGGTGGTATTGATAGGTCTAAGGGTTATCTCAGGTGTTTGAATTGCAGCTGGAGTAGGTAATTGAAAAAGCTCAGGTTTAGAGTTCGATATTTGCCTCCTGGAATAGACTTGTAGTTGCTATGTAGTGTCTTGATTTCCCTTTTACTTTATCATTCCATGTAACCTAGGTGAACAAACAAAAGAATTGACAGTTGATGTTGACTCAATAGAATTGGAACTGGGCTGAATAGTTGGTGCTGACTGAGTAGGGTTGGAACCAGGCTTAACAAATGACAAGACAGGTGTTGATGTTGACTCAATATTTGTAGATTCAGACTGACTAGAAAACTCAAGAAGAAACTGATCTTTTTCCCTATCTTCACCCAAATTCTCCTCCTGAAGATAGAAATTTTGAAAATATGACTCTGTTTCATCAAAGGTAACCTCGGTAGAGATGAAAAACTTCCTTGTTGGTAGATGGAAACATTTGTACCCTTTTTGAGTGGAAGAATAGCCAACAAAAACACATTTGAGAGCATGTGGATTGAGTTTTTCCTTATTTTGCGAATGAACATGAACAGAAGCATTGTTGTTGAAAACCCTTGGAGTAAGATTGTTTGAGGCATTGAAGGTTGGAAAGAATTCTATGAGAGTCTCCATTGGGCTTTTGAAATCAAGGACTCTTGTTAGTAGTCTATTTATGAGATGGGCAACAGTTAGGACTGCTTCTCCCCAAAATTGTTTTGGAACATTCTTGTGAAACAAGGATGCCCTTGTGATAGCAAGGAGATGACCGTTCTTTCGTTTAGTTACCCCATTATGTTGATGTGTTCTAACACAAGAGGATTCATGAATGATCCTTTGTTTTTGGAGAAAAGGAGAGAGGAGTTGATTGACGTAGTCCCTGGTATTGTCGGATCGAAATCTTTTAATTCCAACATCAAATTGAGTTTTGATCATGTTGTAAAGATCGGGAAAAATTGTACTAACATCAGATTTATTTTTCATGAGATATATCCATGTCACATTGGTACAATCATCAATAAATGATACAAATCATTTAGCACTGAAACATTAGGAACTGTGGATAACCCCCAAATGTCAGTATGAATAAGAGAAAATGGAACAAAAGTTTTTGTGTTACTTATTGAAAAAAAAAAGAATGCTTGTGTTTAGCAAGTTCACAATCACTACAATGAAAATTTTCAACAAGGGCCCATTGAACAACGAAGGAAACATAAACTTAAGAACACAGAATGGCAAATGGCCCAAACGATGATGATAAGGCCAGATTTTGTCTTTATTATAGATGACTAACTCGGATATGAATGATAAAGGATGATAACTCTCAACTATAGCATTTCCACTTCGTACTTCCAGATGGTAAAGATCGTCTCTTTAACTAGCATGTCCAATCGTTCTCTTTGTGCCCAGTTTTCGACACACACAATGAGTTGGGTAAAAAGTCACATTGCAATTAGAATCCTTAGTGAATTTTTTAATCGAAACCAGCTTTGTAAAGAGTATAGAACCATGAGAGTTAGGGTGTTATTAATATGAACATCTCTTTGTCCGGCAACAATAATGTTAGCAAGTGTTATTTTCCTATGGCTCGAGCATGGGGTATATATAATGAATTTTTTAGAGAAACATGTCATGTGGTTGGTAGCTCCAAAATCAATTACCCATGTGTTTGAAGAAACTTTATTTGAAACATTAGAAATACACGAAAAGAAAGAAATACCTTAAAAGGCCAAAGAGCATGTACCTGCCATTGAAACTACTGCAAAATTCTCATTTGAAGGCGCATCCGAGACGGGACTAGTTTCAATGGTTTCCGATATGATTGATCAGTTGAAACAGCTTTTGGTTAGAAAGGAAGATATAGAAGAAATAAATGAACAAAGAGATTAAAAAAAGTTTTTTTCCCCCCTTCAGGAATGAGCCTAGAGTTCTAATACCATGTGGAGAATGGAGAATCAAAAGAAAATAATGAACGAGATTTTTGTATTTCTTCACTTTATATTTTACATAGTTTTATCTAAATATATTTACAAGAGTTATCATGAATTAAAATAGAACACTAGCTAAGAAATGAAAAATCTAGATATAAAAATCTTTGACCTTATATAAATTAAGGAAGATTTTCTCTGATTATATGCTCTAATTTAGAGAATATAATTAAATCAAAGATCTTCCCTATTTATATTACATAAATTATGAAAGAATGAACCTAACAACCTTCCCTAATTATATTATTATAAATTAGGGAAGAATAAAACATGCATATCTCGACAATATTTGTCTGGAATAAAAGGCTGTCCAGCCAGTTATTGGCCTAAATAATTGGCGGGATGACAACTTTGCTAAACCAGAAATTACTTGATGATAAAACATGAGTTGAGTTAATGTTGTTAATATTGCACACAATTAGAGCTGAGAATGGCTCAGCTGGCCTGGGATGTCTTTGGGCTGGGTGTGCAGGGGTAGTGAGGAATAAAGTTTGGGGCTAGCTCAGCCCAAAAGATGGGCCTAGAAAGTAGCTCGATCCTGGCCCTAATAGAGGGCGAGCTTGGGCTGGGCCTAATTTTCCTAGTTAATTTCAGGGCCCAACCTATAAATGGGAACTTATGACCCGGGCCTGGCCCTAAAGAATTTTGGGTTGGGCCAGGTTGGCCCAATTTTTATGAGCTTTCTTAGCTAATTTCCAGCCCAGGCTTTCATATGGGAATCTAAAGCCCGGCCTGATCATAAAACTTTTGGGTTGGGCTAGGCTGGCCTAACTTTTAAAATGTAAAAAAAAAACGCTGGCTTGAGCCCGATCTAATGTAGCACGGGCTGGCCCACATGCAATGTGTTTATATATTATTATTGTTGTTATTATTAATTTCTATCATCTTTGACCTACAAACTTGCCACAAAAAAAGCATATAAGTTGAACTTTGGAAAAGGAAAAGTACAAAATTACCCGTGAACTATGGGTTGAACACAAATTGGTCCCTAAACTTTATTTATTTATTTATTTTTTCCTTCTCTCTTATGCAAAGAACTCCACCCAATTATAGAATGATGCAAAATTAGCCCTTTTGGTCATGCTCCATTTGTTTTTGCCATTACAATAATAAAAAAATTATTTTTTTCATTTAAAAATATTAGGAATATATTTTTTTTCTCTAACTTGAAGAAAATGAAATAGAATATGAGGGAAAAAAGAAGTCTAATTCCAAAGTAAATGATTTCCATATAATAGTTGGTTGGTAGCAAAAAAGTCAAATGAAGAAAAAGTTCTTGTGGAGGTTGGTTGGGTAGTGCAAACGGAGGCAACATAGAAAGCGAGAGAGGAGAGACATAATTTGAGAATAATAGAAGTTAGTTAATTAAAAATTTACTGTAATTTTGTCTTTCTGCTCTCTCTCTCTCTCACCCCAATTCTCTTCCCAAAAAAGCCAGCTTTCTTTAATCCGACACTTTCAATTTGGGGAAGATAATTATGTTAATCCATGCCTTAATCAAAATTTTTTGCTCAAAATCCAAAGCCTAATTGCAAAGAGAGGGAAAGAGTGATACCAGAAGAGGTTGAGCAAACTGACAAACCAGAGAAAGAGGTAATAGGAATGGATAATATGAGATTAGCCATGAGAGAGCTTTAAGAAGTTCTTCCTAGACTGAGATGCAAAAAAGAGAATGAAAAGCAAAGAGAACAAGATCGAAGAGGCGTTATGCCAAAATCCATGGATTCAAATAGCCACCCGTAATGTCTTGGACCAAAACCATCTCCTTTAACACTTGAATTCTCAACTGAGACCGCCACTGTATATGTATCTGGCAATTGTAATTGTTCACATGAACCCGAATTTTGCTGGATTTGGATACACTATAAGAAACTGAGAAGATGATGATGATGATGGAAAATTTCACCTTGACATTGTTGTCTATGGCAGATTTAATACTGTGATTTGTGAATGACTTGAGAAAGAAATGCAGAATCCCAGCTTTTGCAAAACGAATGGGGATCTCCCATTTTAAAGCTACAGGAGACACTTCTTCAATCTACTGCCCCGTTCTCCATCTCTGTGTGTTCTCAATTTTGTGCTTGAGTCTTAAGAAATTTGAAAAAGAATGCTTTGAAGAAATCAATGTTTAAGAAAGAGAACAGCTCTTTAGGAAAAACTCGGCATTTGGGGAATTGGGAAGAGAGAGAGAGAGAGAGAGAGAGAGAGAGAGGTGCAAAAACCCTAGAAATTGAATGGAAGAGAGAGGAAATTACAACATAAGGACTCGTAAAACACCAAAATTCCAGCATCAAGATTCCTAATTTAACACCAAACCCAGATTGAATTCAGTAAATAGCAAATCAAAAAATCAATTGCCATCTTTAGCACCAAATTCCATAAAAAGGAGAGTGAAAATACCAAATTTCGACTGTGTTTTGTTGATGTGGGTGTTTGAGGATATTGGAGAACCATTTCAAACAGAAGGAAATGTAACTGTCCTGGGATTCTTATTGAAAGACAGAGGCCGACAAGATGTCAATTGCGGGTGAGGTGGAAATGGTAGAGTAGAGAGTGGTGGAGTTGGTGCGAGTGTGTTTGGTTGATTTGGTGAGGATTTCTCCACCACCTTTTTCACTCACTCTGTAATTCTCTCTCTCCGCCGGAGAAAGTCACCTTCGTTTTGTCGTTTTTTCCCCTCTCCATTTTTATTTTCTTCTAGTGAATATATCTTTAATGTGTTTATATAAAAAATTAAATTGTAATTTTTTTATTATTTTAATGGCAAAAACTAACAAAGTATGCAAGGAAGGGGTAATTTTGCACCTTTTTTAAATTGAGGGAAGGCCTTTGCCTGAAAAAATAGTTTAGGGACCCATTTGTATTTGACCGTAGTTCAAGGGGCAATTTTGCACTTTTCTCTTTTTAAAATATGGCAAACTTGTAATCTTGAATAGGCTCCACAAAAAGGGAAATGGCATGACTTGTAATTATAATAATCATATTTGAAAATGAAGATGGAGAACGAAAGGCTCTACTCTTGTCTAACCTTTCATTTCTGCCATACACAGAGACAATCTCTCTAGTATTCGGCTTAATTGTAGGTTGTTTTTCTTTTTACTAAATTAGACCAAATTAAGTATATAGGTTACGTCTGTCTTTTTCGTGTTACACCTCTACTAAATAAGTGGAGATCAGGGTCTTTGTTTTTGACTTGAGAAATGATGAGGTTGTGTTTGTGATGTGAACCCAATGAGTATAGAAACCCTAGAACCCACGAACAAGTATATAGTTCAAGAATTTTCCCAACGAATGATTTGAACCGATGGAATTAAAGATCTCAACCCTTGCCCTAATGGAGGAAAAAGCTAAGGTATATGACCTTATACTCGTTTGTCACTAGAACAAAAATCTTGGTATAAAGATGGAATGAATGACACCACAACCTAGGTGGTTCGAAGTCTAGATTGATAAGTCAAAGAACTAAACAAGATTTCTATCTTGAATAAGTTCAGAAGTTCTTAAAAGAACAAAACTTGTGTGAAAAAACTTCACAATTTTATTAATTCTGTCAAAGTTTTCAAAAGTTGTGTTTTACATAATGTGTAATGGCCTATTTATAGGTTAAAGATAAAGACTAAATTGACAACTAAAAATTTAGTAACTCCCTAAACAATTATAAATTAGAAAACTAAAAATATAAATTAAAAATAAAAATTAGGAAACTAAATAAAGTAAATCAAACTATTTTGACTAGGTCTTTGCTGTTAATTTTTTTTTTCTATTTTCGTCCTCCCTTGGTCTTGCGTAGTTTTGGGCCCTTTATTGTTCCAATTGGGCTTGTATGAGCATAATTAAGGCCTCTTTTGGTTTTGCATTCAATTGGGCTCCAATTTCTTGTTGTAAAACCCTCTGAATTAAGTTGTTCAGTAGTTTTTTGAACCCTTTATCTCGAATTTTTGTCACCGACCCAACTGGAATTTGAATTGAATATTATAAATTTCTTGCAGCCTTGATGATCATATCATTCCCCCCTTCTTGACAACAATTTGTCCCCAAATTGTCACCTATGTGAAAATGCATCCGCAACCGCCGTTTTGAGAGTATCGCTCGCTTAACCTCACTTGTTTTGGCATAAAAATTCCTTTGTTTTCTCTCGGATTTTACCTTATTGACTAAACTTTTCTCTCTTTTTTCTTCCTCACCAAATTCAGCCTCTCTTTGTTCTTCTCTCTTTTTTCTCCTCTTAACTCATTTTGATCTCTCTATTTCTTTTGTTCACTTAATTTTTGCAATCTCAATCGATCTTCATAGACTTGTGTTGGTGTCATCGGAATCAGAGTGATTTTTCGTTGATTGAACATGAATGAATACTTGTTGGTGAAGCCGTCATGTTGTACATGTCGATCAAATTGCCAAGATCTTCCTAACAAAATATGCCTAGCCTTATCTTTTTCATGGCAACGAGTGTGAAAGATATTCTCCCGTTGTAATTCTTTTTCATCTCCTTTTGCTTGTAAGCTTAAAGCTCGGCACGTAACTAGTGCTAACATCTCACCATGTTCAGCCCCGTACTCCTTATCTCCGATGGTGGCATCATCCAATGGTGGCAAACAATTAATGTCATATTCATCTTCGGACTCGATTGTACCATTTTTCCGAATCACCATAACTCGCTTGTTTGGACATTGGCTGGCTATATGTCCCCTTCCTTGACACCTGAAGCATTTAATCTCACTAGAACGAGTTGAAGTGAAAATTGCCTTACCTTGAGAAGTTGTGGTGGAGGCAGTTGGTTTGTGTTCAGATTTAATTTTGGAGATGGCTAAATTTTCTTCTTTTTTTGGATAGCTCGTTCTCCAAGATGTTGCACTCGAAATCTGTTGGACTAGTCTTGGCCGTGTGCTGCCTCTCTTGAGTTGCCTCTCAACCTTGATTGCCATATGTACTAAATCCTCCAACTCCACATAATGATGAAGCTCAACTGTGTTGGCAATCTCTCGATTTAAGCCATTAAAAAATCTAGCCATCGTCGCTTCTCTATCTTCTTCCACATTGGCCATAATCATAGTCATCTCTATCTCTTTGTAATACTCATCTACGCTTCGGTTACCTTGGTGGAGACTTTGCAACTTGAGATATAAATCCCTATAGTAATGGCTCGGCACAAATCGTCATCTCATCATCCTCTTCATCTCATCCCAAGTTTCAATATGTCGATCTCCGTTCCGCCTTCTATTGATGCACAACTGATCCCACCATACAATTGCATAATCAATAAACTCAATAACAACCAGTTTTACTTTCTTTAATTCGGAATAGTTGTGATAATCAAAAACCAATTCAATCTTCTTTTCCCACTCAAGATATGGTTCGGAATCACTTTTACCTTGAAACGACGGAATTTTCATCTTGATACTACCTAAATTATTGTCTACCTGATTCCTAATTTTTCTATCCCGACCCAGTCTCCTATGACTACCCATTGATAACCTATCAAACTCCTCCTCTAACCCATCTCCTTCAAACTCATCCACAATTTCAGTTTCCCTTTGATGAAACATATTCCTTCTTGAGGGGTTCGGCCCTATTGATGGCTGTCCCTTTTGCGATCTCTCTTCTACTTTATCCAACCTTTCATGTATAAGATCTAACTCCCTCTTCATCATCCGTCTTATCTCCCCCATAAATGCTTGTAGTTGTAGATTCGGCCCAACGTGTGGTTGAACCTCCTCACTTGTGTTATCTTTTTTATTTTGAGACATGATTAGAATCTGCAAGACAATGTTAGAATAAAATAGGAAAGAACCTCACCACACTCCCTCACATGTTTCACTCAAAAATAATGATTCACTCAAATTCATTCGTGTTTCACTCTTTGAATTTGACTTTTATTTTTAATGAATTCTTTTTTGTCTTTTACCACTTCTCTTCACTTAGTCATGTTCTTTATTGAACTCGAGAATTCAACTTAAGAATAATTGTCGTGTGAAATTCAAAGACTTATATGAAAAAAAATATTAATAAGAGGCACAAAGGAAGAAAGATCAAGAGAAAAAAACAATGGGAAATAAGGAAAGTTACAAATTTGGAAAAATTTCAATTTAAGAGGAAACAAATAAGGAATGAAACAAATAAGAAGGATGACAAATAAGGAAAGAGATCAATAATGAAAAACAATTATAGAAAGTTTTAAATTTAGGAAAGTGAACAAATTTAGAAAAGTGCACGAATAAGAAAATATCAATTTTGTAAAATTTGGAAGCTGCCTTTTTTTTTTCACGGCCTCTTTTTTTTTGCAGGCCTTCTTGTTTTTTTTTGGCCTCTTCTTTTTTTCGTATGATCCTTTTTTTTAACGGCCTTTCTTTTTTTTTTTTTTAACTATGGCAGCATAAAATAAAGAATGAAATACACCAAAAATAAGAAATAAACCAGCGAATGAAGAATTTTAGTCAAGATGATGAATCGAGATTGGAATTAGAGTTTTAAGACACAAATAAGAACAAAGAGAAAGAAAATAAAATAAAATAAGAATAATTCGATGGAAAAAAAAAACCTGGATTAACTCTGATACCAACTGATGTGAACCCAATGGATATAGAAACCCTAGAACCCACGAACAAGTAATATAGCCCAAGAATTTTTTCAACGAATGATTTGAACCGATGGAATTAAAGACCTCAACTCTTGCCCTAAAGGAGGAAGAATCTAAGGTATATGACCTTAGACCCGCTTCTCACTAGAACAAAAACCTTGGTATAAAGATGGAATGAATGACGCCACAACCTAGGTGGTTCGAAACCTAGATTGATAAGTCAAAGAACTAAATAAGACTTCTATTTTGAATAAGTTCAGGAGTTCTCAAAGGAACAAAACTTGTGTGAAAAAACCTCACAATTTTATTAATTCTCTCAAAATTTTCAAAAATTGTGTTTTACATAATGTGTAATGGTCTATTTAAAGGCTAAAGGTAAAGACTAAATTGACAACTAAAAATTTAGTAACTTCCTAAACAATTGTAAATTAGGAAACTAAAAATATAAATTACTAATAAAAATTAGGAAATTAAATAAAGTAAATCAAACTATTTTGACCAAGTCTTTACTGCTAATTATTTTTTCCATTTTCGTCCTCCCTTGGTTTTGGGTAGTTTTGAGTCATTTATTCTTCCAATCGGGCTTGTATGAGCATAATTAAGGCATCTTTTGGTTCTGCATTCAATTGGGCTCCAATTTCTTGTTGTAAAACCCTCTAAATTAAGTTATTCAGTATTTTTTTGAACCCTTTAGCTCGAACATTTGTCACCAACCCAACTGGAATTTGAATTGAACCTTGTAAATTTCTTGCAGCCTTGATGATCACATCAGTTTGGGTACCCAAATAGCCGTTAGACTACTTTTTTAACCTCATAAGATAACATGAATCCAACACCTTTGTTCACTCTTAGTCTATCTTTATGTATGTGCTCATTATTCTTGATGTTTGGTACACAAGGAAGTTGTGTGGTGTTGATTCTTTCTTTAACAGTGGTTTTTGATGAGGTTATCATAGCAGAAATGCAGTTTTTGATGCGGTTCAGAGTTGGCCATTAACCTTGTTTATAGCACCATAATCTTGAGATTTGTTGAAATCTTGTTGTTCCCTGTTCTTGTGGAGATTAGATAGGCGCTCTTTCTCTCTTGCGTGTTGCATCACCTAGGAGAAGAAAGGATTAGATCAAGAGGAAAAGGTTATGTGGTACATTATGATGTATACCAAAGAGCATAAGCCATCTGCTATCCAACATGAAGAGTGCTGAAAAGGAAAAATTCATATCAGATAGGAGCTGCCCTCCAATACCTTTGTACACTTCGGGTGGGACTTCTTTCAGGCCTTCTGTGAGAATGTTGAGCCATAATACACAATTGAGATGCTACAAACATCATCTTTTCCCGCTGAAGATTGACAGACACAGAACTATCCGGAAACATCCTTGCATTTCTCTCTGTCCAAGTACACCAAATGACTATCATCTTAGTGAAACTCCATAGAGTGTTAGCATCCTTCTAAGCTCCAAATCCTCTGAAGTTAGTTAGCAGGTTGCATCACTTTGAATCCATACATTCCATTCATTTTACATCTTAAATTTGAGTCTGTGTTTAAAATTCGACTATTAAGAACAAAAGGGTGAGCCCTTTTTCTTTTTTTAATTTAATTGGGAGGGAGGATGTTGTTTTGGTTTTGGAAATTGGCTCCTAGAAATATTGCTTTGGTGCCTTTCTGGGAGGACATTCTCAATGATTTTGTTTCTACTGTTGTGAGCTAAACTCGATTTGCCTAGTTCTTATTTAGGTGCTCCTTTGAGTGGAACTGAAAGCTCTGTTTTTTTGGGACCTATGGTCACTAAGTCATCCAAAAAGTTAAATAGTTGGATGTGTTTTTGCCGTTAGGAGGTCATATAGCTGTAACTCATGCCTATCTATCTTGTATGTCCTTGTTCTTGTGTTTCATGTTATTGTAAAATTTATGTAGGGCAGTTGAGAACCTTGAAAATTGGTGGTGAGAGATTTCTACGGTTTTAGTGTACGCGAGACCAAAAAAAAAAAATGGTTAGTAGGAAAGTTGTTTCTAGGCCTAAGTTTTATTGGGCTCTGAAGCTTGAAGATTTAGTGTTGGGAACATTGCCCTTGCTGGGAAATAGTCATGGATATTCCTCAAGGAACCTCATTTGCTGTGGCACAGATTGATTAGGAGCAAATTTGTAGTTTTCCAGACAAGTCCTCAATTCTTCCTTTTCCTAAATTTAAAGTTCAAGATGGGCCTCTAATTTCCTTTTGGGAAGATATCTGACAAGGGAATACATTTTTCTTGGATCTGACTGGGGATACTTATTTCCATGACTTTCCTTTTCCTGTAGATTCAGACCATGTCAAATTTGTATATCAACAGCAACAATGATGGCTGTATATACCTTGCACTGGGGTTGGAGTCTAAGCAGCCACATAGAATAAACAGCTACAGGAGTTAATTAAACTGTTATGCTAGTGATTGTGGAGGTTTATAATAGAGAAAGTTCTTTATAGCAATTTCATTATTGTCGCTAGAGCTAGACATGGGAAGGAGCTATAGGAGTGTCATTTCAAAGAAATATAAGAATATTATGTATTGCGCTTGTCAAATTCAATATGAAGGGTGCTTTTCTGGAGCTTGTTGTTTTATTCTGGGTGGACCTGTGCTTGGCTCTGGTGCGCCACCTGCCTTGCCTGTTCCAAAAATTTTTTGGGATCATCCTGGGTTTTAGGTCCACCTTTAAAAGATGGCCAGGCCTGTTGTTAGGCCTGGGCCAAATGTATTCATTAATAACCCTATAAGCCCATCTCGAACCTGGCCCGGCCCAGCCTATACACTGGTATAGTTGTGGGAAATGGTGCTTGGGCTAAAAGGATTAAATTTTAGAACCCCTTTAGTGGGCCAGTGAAAATTATGCTTTCATTAAAAGACCTACAGTGACTTGGTAGAGCGTTTCTTTTTTGGCTCATGATACCCAAGATTGAGAAAGCTCCAAAAATCACATGACAGTATCCTTGACGACATTGTAGGCTGGATTGGGTTGAAATGAGTTGTTTGAGGCATGGTCATTTCATAGATTCCATTGTACTTATCATGTCCTTTCTATTTTTTTACTTCCAGAATGAATTCCTTTTTCTTCTCAATTCTTTTTGCTGTCCAACTTTTCCTTTTTATCTATTTTGACTGTGGTTGTTTTATGCCATCCCTTCAATTGCTTGAGCATTGAAAATTTACATGATGTATTTCCAGGAAACGAAACAAAGCTAGGAATGAGTAGAGGTGTACCTGAACCAAAACTTACAGCTGTGGATGCAATGATTGACAAGTTGACTGGAGCAATATTTGTGTTCCAACTGGTGGTTGTTATTGTTTTAGGTATAGCAGGAAATGTCTGGAAGGAAACAGAAGCCATAAAGGTTTGTAATGGGTTGCAATTTTTATTGTTATTTTTTAACTGTTTTTTTTAGAAGTCTTGACTGGTGTGTTATGTGTGTGGTAGTTATAAAATCCATATTCAACTTTTATTGTGCATTTGTGAGGAAAATGTGTGTTGGTTTGTCCTCAGAGTCTCCTTTTCTCCTAAGCATCAGGTTTGATTGTGATGACATATAGGGAGCCAAGAGACTATTCAATGTGTGATGTTGGTTGCATGAAATGGTGCTAGTGGACTGAAAGGGACTCTAGGAACACCACCTTTTCTTGGAGACAAACATTCCTCTGTTTCTTCTGGGGCTTAAAATGCTCCCCAATTCATATCTAGCAAGACTGGAATGCTTTGCTTGTTTCAGAAGTTCTGTTTCTTTCTTATATTTTGTTAGGTGATGTATTCCTCCTTTTTTCTTCTTTCCACAGAAAAAAGGAAACTAAAATATAGAACTAGATTTCATAAGAATACTTATTGAGAGGGACTGATGAAAATTAATGGGCAAGATGTGATACCTAGAAACATATAGTTTTTGGTTTCATCATTCAAGGAACCCAAATCTTGTTTCAGAGCTTCTCGAGTTCTTAGATCAGGTAATCCATTGTTTCCTATCTAGATTACAGGTGTTGGATGTCTTAAAGTATATTGTTGGATAGAACCACTGCCACTGGTCTTTTTGAAGGTTTTAGAGGGAGTCATGAAAATATCATGGTTCCACATTTGCGTTTTGCTTATGGCATGTGGCCTTTTCTTTTGGGAGCAGATCCGGTATTACTATCATTCATTTGTGAGGATTTCTGGCCTTAGGTTTAACTTAGTAGTTTTCTTGGCCTTAATATTTGCATAACCTTTTTAAATATTTTTCAAATCCTTGTGTCTCTATTGTATGCCATCTGTGTCCATGCTTCATTTAGATAAACTCAATCTTGATTTCTGGTTTTGTTATGGCTCACAGGCCTAAGGTACTAACCAAAGAAGTATCCAAATTTCCTTCTGTGACAAGCATGTTTTTCCATTCAGATGATGCCTTCAAATGGTCTAATTTGCTAAAATACATATACATGACAAGCACATCTCTCTTCCATGATAAATTTAACTATTTAGAAATTGGTTCTCTATTGGTGCTTCTTACCATATACTTCTGCATACAAAAACCACTAACACTTAGGTGCTGTGTGATGGTTTTCAATGCATGAGCCAACGATTTTTTCATATCATATTTTTTATCCTAACTTTTCTTGATGTTGAGGATCATACTCTTGTATATCAAAAGACCACCTGTAGGAGATTGGCCTCTCTACCTGTTGACTTGTGTTCACAAGTCATTTTCTGAATTAAGCTGTTACATTCTAGGTTCAGTTCCACTTTAACATTACAGCTCTAATGCCTAAATGAGAGTTCGGATGGTATCACACATATATACTTCTGTTTGGCATGGTTTGGTGATTTAATATTTTCTTCCAGAATTGTGGTATTGCTGTATTATCATTCTTATACTTATGTTTCTTAATAATTTCCGTGTAGCAATGGTATGTCAGATATCCACCTGAAGGACAATGGTATGAGTTACTGATAATCCCTCTGCGTTTTGAGCTTCTATGCTCCATCATGATACCGATATCAATAAAAGTAAGTGCTTGCGCATTAAACTTATTATCTTGAATTACTTGCAGTAATTATAATTATATTGTTCAGCTCCCATAGCTTGCTGGAGTTTGTGCTCATATTGTGAGACAAAATTTAAAAAGAGGAACCAATTAAATTAAGCTGTGATCTGGTTGGATATAAACTTTCCTCTTTTCTCCGATTCAAGCTGGATAAAGTTTGAGTATTTTTCTAAACTGATGCCATAATTGAGATTATCGCCTAGTCACTATTTTACATGAGTTGTTGCTCCAATTGTGCCTAAAGAATGATAACATGTTCTTTTGTCAAGGTATTTATGTTTGCTGGGCAAGCCATCTTGAAGAGTTATCTTATCATAAAGTGTATATTGAGTTTAATTTTTTCTTTGCAATTGGTGCTAAATCGCTTGTGACTCTGTTCACTTTTAAAGAATAATCATCTCTGAAGATGGTGAGAATGTAACTGTTGCCTTCTATATCAGCTCAATTTGGCTATATAGGTTTTTCCTTGTTTGTTTCCTTGTGGAATTTTCAATATACAATGAAGTTCTGTGCCTTGCACTTGGAAAGTTTCTTATGACTTCTAGCCTAATTGTGTGATCTTTAGTTTAGTTATTCAAATGGTATTTATGCAACTTTTTTGCATGTGGCAACTTTCTAGATAATTTTTTTCCCCCTGCTGGAGTTATACTTGTTGAATTATTGCCCTATTCTTTGCTTCTCTGCATGCTGATATGCTGATAAAAATATGATTTTTGTCATGTACTATATATTTTACTCCATCTTCATGTAGTTTCAGCTGATGGTAAGAAGGATAGCTTTTGTATGAAGCTTGCATTTGAGGGATTTAATAAGATTTCCTAGACTGAAGAAGCTTAGGGTCTGTCTTTTGTAGGTATCTTTGGATCTTGTCAAGAGTTTGTATGCGAAATTTATTGATTGGGATATTGAGATGTATGACCCAGAAAGTGGCACTTCCTCTCATGCAGCAAAGTAATAATTTGCAACCCTATGAGTTCTAGTATATTTAATCCTTTGATGATTTGAAAGCCTTTAAAACATCTCTGAATTTTCTGTTCTGCAGCACAGCTATTAGTGAGGATTTGGGACAAGTTGAATACATATTGACGGATAAAACTGGAACACTAACCGAAAATAGGATGATCTTTCGCAGATGTTGTATCAGTGGCATTTTCTATGGGAATGAGAGTGGGGATGCCTTAAAAGGTGGTTGATTTTGTTCTGGTCATTAACATATTGCTTTTCTGCTCCTGTATCTGTTTTGTGTATGTCTTGTGCTTAAGAATTGGTCATACTGACATGACGTGTTTATTGTTTCTCAAAATGTGTTATTCTTTTTAACTATATGTATTCCTCTTTCTATCTCTGTATTTGGAAGTTGGAAGGCTGCTGTTAAACTCATACAGCTTCAGGGGAGTCAATTTGGTGCACCTTTGTACCATGCCTACTAGCAAATTTGAGTGGGAATAAGCTGAAGGAAAGAAAATAAGTAGAAGTGTTATGAACCTGTTCTGAAAATTGTCTTTTTTGCATCAAAATAAATTTATTCTTTTTATATATGCATTATTTGAATTTTAATTTTGGCCCTTACGAATGTTTAAAGCTGACATATTTCCCCCTCCAAAATTGTTTCCCCATGAAACTTTTAGAAGCACAGGGTAACTATTGGGATTAAGCAGCAGAGCATTTAAATGAGTTTCTTTATATGCCACGTAATACACTAAAAGTGTGCTCTTTTCTCAAGTTAATCAAGTAAGTTGTGTTGTTCTTTTCCTACAAATTGCAGAACTTTTCAAATCCTGCCAGTCCCAAAATCCGAAAATGTTTATTTTTGGATTGGATTTGAGAAACCCTATGGTTTCCATTCTAACTTCCGTAAATGAAAGGAGATAAGATTTGAAATCTTAATCTTATCATAAATTGCCATATTTAAAAGAGTATAACTATGTGATTGGAATCTTATAATTTAAATTGACCCGATTTATGAAAGGCCATGATTTCTAATAAAAATAGAAAGGATGGAGGCTGAAACAAGTTCTTCAAAAATGTTTAGGACTGAAGTAAGAAGAAAACAGAAAGGTACATAATGGAGGAAAATTTCGTCTGAAGAACTTGACTTGGTTGATGATGCCTCATCCTATGTGATAAGGTCCATTCAAGCAATAAGATTGGTGGTTGCTCCTGTAGGATTTCTTTTTCTTGTCCTGTTTTCTCTTTTATCATATGTTTGCTGAGAATGCCTCATCCTCGTTGTACCATGCAGCTTCTGGCTCCGAATTTGATTTATATATTCCTTTCTTATACTAGAGAAAAGAGCTTCACTTGGTTCAACTTGTTGTTGAAGAAGTTATTGCTGCTCAAAATTCAGGCATGAAATCCAATATTAAACCAACTAATTTTGAGCCGGTAGTCATGCACCCATTTGTATCAAATCTTGTTGGTAGCATAAAAATTGACAAGACAGACAATGTAAAAACAAAGTCAAATGGTGGTGCGCAAATGTTCATAAATTAAAGAGGGGCACTATAGCTGACTGAGAACAGTTGACATAAACATATATGTATTGGTACTTTCGGTGGTATTTATGGGTAAGATTCTCTCTTGACCTGTTGTATAAAGAATTTATGAAGCAAGAAAAACACCTGTGTACTTTTGCAGGCTGTTATATTTATCTTCTCTGAACTGCTAGGTAATCTGTTAAAAGTGTTTTCTGTCAGAATATAATGGCATAATATACTGTTCTTCATCATTTTAAACTTTTGGATCAGTTGGTTGTTCACCTAGTACATGGGGTCTTAAGTTCAAAATAAGCCACACTCCTTTTCACCCATTAAAATTCTACATGTTTGGAACCTTGTCATTATGGGCCACATGAAGGGAAATGAGAGAATGGATCCATAAATATACTATTTTCCACCTGTTTAATCTTTTGGAGCAACTGGTTTTTCTGCACTTTCTTGAACTTCCTTGAAACCCTCTATTATGGTTTATGTGAACAAATGATATCCAAAATCTGGGAGGGGCTTTTAATCTGAGGTGATCTTTTTCTTCTTCTTCTTCCTTACTGATTCTTATAACAGAAAACATGGAACTGGAAATTCCATCATCCAATTATATTTTCTCATTTATTTATATTATTGGTCAACTAACACAAGAACAAGAAGAGTGTTCATTGTAGTTATAAGCTTGGACTGTAAGGTTCGTTTGTGATCTATATGAAAACATTCTGTCTTTGCTTCTTGTGAACTTCTTGATTCAACTGGATTGCGAAACTCTTTTTTCCCGCATAATGGGGATATGACATATTTGATCTCTACTCTGCAGATGTGGATCTGCAAAATGCTGTTTTCACTGGCTCCCCTGATGTCATCCGATTTCTTTCAATCATGGCAATATGTAACACAGTGGTCCCAACAAAAAGGTTCGCATCTCTACATATGATGTGAGCTAGAAACATGCATTATGAACTCATAATCATGCAAACCATGCTCTCTAGAATGCATTACTCATGTTTTTCTGAAGGCCTCTTTTGGTGCTGCATGGTGCTGTTGATCACTTTATTCCTTCAACATCTGCAGTAAGAGTGGAACAATCTCCTATAAGGCACAATCACAGGATGAGGATGCTCTTGTTAATGCTGCTGCTCACTTGCATGTGACATTGGCTAGTAAAAGTGGGAATATAATTGGTATCCATCTTTAAGAATTGTTTTTGATCATCTAATTTTTTATTGGGATTTCCTCAGTTCCCCCCGAAATATGCCTGTTATAATGTTGTTACTGACAGTTTAATGTTTGGTGCTGTGAAGTGATCAATTACAATGGTTCCAACATTCAGTATGAATTATTGGACACTCTGGAGTTCACTTCTGACAGGAAAAGAATGTCAGTAGTGGTCAGAGATTGCCAGAATGGAAAAGTTATTCTCATGTCAAAGGGGGCAGATGAAGCAATCCTTCCTTATTCATTCCCTGGTAATTCCTTTTTTAATATGGGAATCATTTTGCTAATTACACTTACCTACATACTCTGCCCCTCAAGTTTTTTGGATTTGAGTAGAATGCCTCACCTGACTGAAGTGGCAGAATGCCTCATCCAGCTATCAAACTCGATAACCTGAAGCTCTGACACCAAAAATCAAAGACAAAGGCTTTTGGCTGCCTCTCTTATTAAACCTTGAAAAAAAAAGTTGTCTGTGACTTCTGGAATTTTTTTCTCGAGTGCATGTAATGCACCTCTAGATGCAAATTTCAGTTTCTCTAATGTGATACAGAGTCATTGTAATATTATTTTTGCTATTTCATCTTATTTTGTTTCTCTCACTAAGTTGCAGCTTGAGAATTATCTAATATCCAACTTTACTTCAGGACAACATACAAAGATATTTTGTGAAGCTGTTGAACAGTATGCTCAACTAGGACTGCGTACATTATGCTTAGCTTGGCGAGAATTGATGGAAGATGAGTATCGAGAATGGTCATTGATGTTTAAAGAAGCTAATAGCACATTGGTTGATCGGGAGGTAAAAGCTCTCTCTCTCTCTCTCTCTCTCCCTCTCTCTTTCCCTCTTGTCCAATAAAACCAAAAGAACAACAATAATAAACTGAAACTTAATTCTAAATTTTGAAGTCAACCATTCGAGAGCAATATAGGAGAAAGGAGGAAAAAACTATTCATAAAAACTTAATAATAATAATAATAATAATAATACATTAATTCAATTGGTTCATATTTTCTTGCGCTATTCATTCTTATCTAAAGTTATGTTATCAGCTAAACATTTTATACTCATATCTTTATGGATAACTTTCATTCATGTTTTCAATGGTCTATTTCAATATTTCATTAAATCTCATATACTTAAGATCTCGCTCCTCCTAAATGGTGCATATTTGGGTCTTTATTGCACATGTTCAAACCATCTTAGTTGATATTCTCTCATTTTATCCACAATTAAACTTACTCCTAACTTCTCTTCATTTTTAATATTATATTTTCTAGTTTTACTACACATACATTTGAGTATCTTCATTTTTGTTACAACCATTTTATACTCGTTGTTGTTTAACGGCCAAATATTCGGTACCATACAATAATATAAATTTTATTGCGGTTTTATAAAAATTTCCCTTTCAACTGCAATAGCATCATGCAATCGTAAAGAACTTCCAATACACTTCTCCATTCCATCCAACCCGTTGTATCCTATAATTCACATCTCCATTTATATTGCCATTGTTTTGAATGATGGACCTAAATTATATAAAACGTTCACTCTTTGGTATATCTTGTTTTCTTAATTTAATTGTTTTTCAATCATTTTGATGACTGTCACCAAACGTATATTTCATATATTCAATTTTTGACCAACTCAATTTAAATTATTTGGATTCTTGCGTGTCTTTTTATAACTTTAATTTAATGCTAATACGCTCTCTAATTTTATTAATCAGTATTATATTATCGGCAAAAAACATATACCATGGTATCATTTTGGATTTTTTTTCCGTTATTTCATCTATCACTGTTGTAAAAAGAAGGGGGTTTAATGTCAAATTTTGATGAAATCCAATGTTAATAGAGAAGCTATTACTTAAATCCCTGCAGTTTCTTACATTGGTAAGAGATCCCTTGTACATATCTTTGCTGAGATCAATGTATTTCAAGGAGATCCCCTGCTTCATCTACATCCATCACTGTATGTCTTTTGGAATCCTATCATTAGCCTTTTCTATGTTAATGAATATCATATACAAGTCTCTCTTTTGTACTCTAAATATCTCTATCAAATGTATGAGCAAGTGAATGGTTCTGGTGGTGAATCGTCATCGCACGAATCCAAATTGATTTTGAGATATACTTATCTACAATCTTAGACTACACTTAGTCACTTTCTCCCACAATTTCATAGTATGACTAATAAGTTTAATTCTCTTGTAATTGGAACAATCTTTTATTATCACCTTTATTCTTAATAGTGTTACAACTATACTGTCCCTCCATTCTTAGGGCAATTTCTCGGTTTTTCAAATTTTTTTTAAAAGATCTGTCAACATTCCTAACCCCACTTCACTCAATAGGGATGTGATCTGGACATATGACCTTATTATTCCTTATTGAATAAATTACTTTTTTCCCCTGTTGTTTGACTGAAAACCACATGCTGTCCCTATGGTAGAAAAATATTTACTTATCCCTTGTGGTTTTAAAAAGTGTGACAAACCAATGGAAGTTGATGGAACTGTTAAAAAATAACGGAAAAGTAACGAAAACATGTAAAATATTCATTGTTCCCCTCACTCTCTCCCTCCTTCCTCCCCATTCATCTTCGACCTTTGGTTCAAAAAAAAAAAGAAGTAAAGCTTGCACATTGCCTCCTTATTATATAAATTAAGGGAAAAAAAAAACATATGTTTCAAGTGCAATGCCTCCTTTGTTCAAAAGGGGGTGGGAGAAATCCACTCATCTTCCACATTTGTTTCAAGTTATCGGCACCTTCATCTTCAACAGAAGTCCCAAACCATGATAATGAATATCAACTGTTACTATTTGCAGAGAAATGGCTCTCTATTCTCAGTCAATTAATATTAATAAATATTAATGTGAAGTGTACATTTAAGGTTTTCTTCTTCCCACGCAACACAAATTCTCGAGTGGATACTATGCACAGGAATCCCACAAATTCTGCCATATTTGTTTTTTCTGAGTGGGTACTGCTCACTAGAATCTTTGCCAATTCCGCCGGACAAATTCTCTCTTTTTTCTCTTCACTAAAAGACATCCTTTTTGTCTCCACCATCCTTTCACAATTCAATATCCAAATCCCACAAAAATTCTCAAACCTTCAAGGGTGAGCAGTACCTTTTTTTCCCCCTTAACTTATGGAAAAAAAATTGTAATGTTATCTCTAATATTTTTTATATATAAAATAATTGTTTCATTAGAAAATATAAATTAGTTCTTTTATAGTCTAAAAATAGTTTTTAAAAAATTTTCATTTACTACTCAGAAAGAAATCGAGCACTAGACATCTTTCAACTTAGCACCCTTTGCAGACAACATCCCCGTTTTAGAACAACAGAAAGGCCGTCTCAACACCCCACCATTTCGTGCATCTCAAACCTCCAAAGCAATCAAATCTCAATCAATTTACAGATCAATCTCATTCAAATCTAGGTAGAACCCTTAAAAAAAGAAAAAATAAATTTACCCAAAATTTTCCAAAATCAGTAAACAAATATGCTGCCTCACAGGAGCCGTCCGTTTCATGGCCGTCAATAAGTCCTCCGATGCCTTAATCTGATGCTGGTGAGAATGAATCAGACAACAATGGTAATGGGTCGAGTGACCGATCGGCTAGATTCTTCCCGCAAACATTCAATTTAATCGAATTCCATTCTTCGTCTTCATCGTCTTCTTCTTAACTCTTATTTTGGGGGGAGAGAGAGAGAGAGAGAGAGAGAGAGAGAGAGAACGATTCTGGAAGAGGAAATGGGTTGTTGGAGAGAGAGGAGAGGAAGAGGGAAAGAGAGAGAGGGAAAGATAACTTGTTTCCATTAAAGTTAGACATAGAGGTGTCGACTATTAGTTGTTTCCATTGAAGTTGGAGAGAAAGGAGAGGGAGAGGGAAAGAGAGAGAATTTGGAGTTTTGGAGAGAGAGAGAGAGAGAGAGAGAGAGAGAGGTTTTCATCGAAGTGGATGAGAGAGAGGATTGGAAATGGAAGCTGCAGAGAAGAGGGGCAATTTTAGGGGAAAAAATTAATCTTTCCGGATAACAGAGATTTACGTGCGTGGTTCTCAATCTCTGTGAATTTTTAATAGTTCTGTCAATTTTCATTAACTTTCCACATTTTTTAAACCACAGGGGGATAAGTGGATATTTTTCCACCATAAAGGTAGTATGTGGTTTGCAATCTAACCATAGGGGAGAAAAATGTAATTCACCCTTCTTTATTTTCTTTAAGATCTCCCTTACTTTATGAGGACGAATTTTGTTTTTAAAATCCTTGTTGATCTTTTCTATAACTATCGCGATATTATTGATATTTCTTATACTCTCAACATTAAAGAGGTTATCAAAATAGTCCATCTAATACTTTCTTATGTGTTCATTCCTTACAAACATACAATTTGTTTTACTCTTGATACACATAACACCATTTAGATCTTTTCCCTTTACATCTCTTAGTTTGACAATTCTATAGATTTCTTTTTCTCCGTCCTTAATTCCTAGTTTTTTATATAATTAGTTATATACCTTTCTCTTTGATTTGTAAATTATCTTTTTCACCTCTCCCTTGTTTTTTTTTTTTTTTTGCAATTTTGTACTTCTCAAATGTATCGCTAAGATTCCCATAACACTTTTTTTTGATTCGTATAACAGCTGGGATTTCCTTATTCAACCAACATGACTCCTTGCTTACTAGCGCCTGACACTTTGATAAGCCGAGAACCTCTTTACCTGATTTCTTAATACTACTAGACATTTCTATCCACATGATTTTCGAATTATCATTTGTAGACCTGATTGTTTCTTGAATTATCTTTAAAAGTTGCCACCTTTTTCCTTTTTCATATTCCATCACTTAATTTTTGACTTCATAAATTGACAATTCTTTTTTTGCCTTTTAGATACACGTACATCTAAAACAAAAAATTTATATTGAGTTGCTGCACTATAACATGGTATAATCTTGTAATTCCAATAGGTCATTCTATCGTCCCTTCTTGTGAGGAAGAAATCTATCTGGCTCGTATTTGACCCACTCCTGTATATGATTATGTGCGACTCTCTTTTCTTGAAAAAAGTGTTTGAGTATCGAATCAAATATTGTGACAAACTCTAAAATAGTACCCCCGCTTCATTTCTACTATCAAAGCCAAAGTTTTCATGTACGTCTTCAGATCCCTCATTATTCTTTCTTACATACCTATTTAGATCTTTTCTAATAAATAACTTCTTCCCTCTAGGTGTGGTTGTATAAATTCATCTAGATTTTTCCAGTACTGTTGTTTACTAGTTGCATCTACACATATTTGAAGTGCACAAACACTAACTATATTAATTATCTCTCCACTAACTAGCTTGACAAGCAAGATTCTATTTCTCTTCCTTGTGATCTCAACTGCATCCTATCATAAGACCTTATGGACAATTATTCCTATCCCTTTCTTAATTTTATCCTTACAGGTGTACCAAAACTTATAACAGAAGAATAGTTGAAATACTAATTACCTTGTTTTGTGATGCTTATGTCATTTCCTGTTTCTATGCTTTTTCCCTTATTATTTCTCTCCCTTTGCAGTGGAGGTTGGCTGAGGTTTGCCAAAGATTAGAACATAATCTGGAGATCCTTGGTGTGACTGCAATAGAGGATCATTTGCAAGTAATCGTTTTTTACTTTTGGACAATTGGAATATGGCTATGTCAACATTTTTGTACTTATTTTTTTGGTGATCCAATGTTGTTTCTTGTTTAGGATGGTGTTCCAGAGACAATTGAGATGCTTAGAAAAGCAGGAATGTACTTCTGGATGCTAACCGGAGACAAGCAGAGTACTGCCATACAGATTGCTCTCTCATGCAACTTTATCTCCCCTGGTAATGCTAACAATTTTTGTTGCCTTTTTCCATTGAAATCTGCTGCAAAATATCATGATGTGTGATCTCTATACTGCATTCAGTCCTTGGGAGATCTACCTTACAGTTTGGGGGTTTGACACATTTTGTCTTATTGGCCTAGTTTATCTCTTAAGCTGTATCATGTCGTGTTTAATATTTTCCTAGATGCGAAAATTAGTGTCAAATATTGTGGACTCTGTCACTGATTTTGAGTAGGTTCAAAATATGACATTGAGTACTATATGTTTCAAGTATGTGTGATGTAAGCTTTAAAATGTTGGGAAAATTAGTGCATAATTTCTTTTGGAAGGTTGCAAAAAATTAAGTTCCCTTATTCTCTCTCTCTCTCACAGATGTGCATAAATCAATTGAAGAACACCATACTACCTACCCGAATTCAAATTCCTTCCTTTACTCCTTTAGTTTCATTCTTTTTGGGCAGTGAGGGAAAGCATAAACTTCAGTTTGATCTTCTTTTTCTCCAAAATTTAGTAAATGAATGATGCAAGAGAAAAGCACTCAAGAAACTAGTTTTGTAGTTTAATGAATCTCTTTTCGTAGTGGTTCTCTGATTAAAATAACAGGATAGTTGGTGAAGATAAACATGCAGTTATTTACAGATTCCAATGTGACTCTTTCTTTTCATGATCTCACTATGGTAGTAGCCCCAGCCCACTTGACCATAGGCTTTATCAAAAGTATGAACTGAATTGCATTTTTCCCTTTCTTCTGCCATTTTAGGCGATCTCATTTGCAACCAAACTCCATTTAAAGGTTTTATATCTTCCAGGCACTCCATGCTGCTAAAATGGTATCATGTGAAAGTAACTCCTTTGAGCAATTGGTTAAGACCTTAGAGCAAGTAATCCTGCTAATAGGCCTGAAATATATTAGTCATGATTTGATGAACAAGAGAGATGGAGTAATTAGTATTGTTCCCTTTAACTGCATTTTCATCAAAATTTTGACAAGCTTTTTTTCCAATGTTCTCAGCACCCATAATGATATTGAGACCTGAAGCCTTATTCCATTCATATCAAACACAACTCTCTATATTTACTAAATATCGAAAGGCCTTTCCAACCAAATGAACTCGCATCTAATATTGGGACCCTATATAAATCTCTATTATTGTCCTTGTTGCCTCATCCAAGTGAAAAGGTCCTTTTAGAAATTGTGTTCGCATCAGCTAGGTGCTCCTATCAACAAAGTTTCATTTGTGTATGTGCTCCGATCAACAAAGGTCCTCATTGAGGCCATTCCATATTGGTAGCACATAAAAGTTTCACCATTCAACATCGTACTTTTGGAAGTTTATGATTGACCTATGGATAATGGAAATGCATGAAATAGGTGAATGACCTTACAGTAGCTTCTTGTACACCTGGTGCACTGCATGTTTTGAGCTTCACCTGTGTATGCGGCATCACTACATGCATTTTTTTGTGGGGAGGCTCTTATCTACCTTAAAACATGCACAAATATTTCATAATTGACTTGCTCCTTTTGGAACTTTAAAAAAAAAAAATGGTGTAAGGGATGATGGGTATTCATTGGTTGCCGGTTCACTCTTTAATGTAACTTATTGTTGCACTGTTATCATCATTGCACATGGTAGTAGTGCTCTTTGAAGCTTTCAAGTTGGTGTTTGCCAATATAAGGAGATTATCTGTGTGCCCTTTGTTGGGGTTTACAAATAGGGCATGGCCTTTTATTAGGGATGAGAAGAATAGTTGGACTCCCAATGACTTAATTGTCTGTGATAGTGTTTTGTGTATTATAAATGTTAATTTCATCAAGAGTAATATATTTAGCACAACTGGTTCTTACTTTTTCTTATTCTTGTGTTTGGCATGTTGACAGAACCAAAAGGCCAGCTTCTGCTAATTGATGGCAAAACTGAAGATGAAGTTTTTAGGAGTCTAGAAAGAGTTTTATTGACAATGAGAATAACTACTGCTGAGCATAAGGTACCTAAATGCATTTGCAATATGCAATGTGAACTTAAGTCACTAAGTAGAAAACACGATTATGGTGGTTCATAGAGCATGACCATCACTAAATTTTAGTTGATAACAACTTAATTCCTGGTCTTCGGAGCTGATTATCCTTATTAACAAGATGCTAAACTTTAAGATACTGCAAATGTTGGATCCCATTTACTTGCATAATTTCTACATCTTTATTGCTACCTAAACAATGGCCAGTAAACTAGGTTTGTCCAATCAGAAACACCTTCCATCCCATATTCCATTGCTTTTGCGGCTTTGCTATGGGAAAGCATGAGATGAGCGAGTGCAAATACTAATAACTGGATGTTTGCAGTCTATATCTAATTGCAAGCATGTTCTTACCTTGTTGTTGGACTATATTTGTGTTTTTATAATCTTTATCCCTCCACGAAAGTATCTTGTTTAATACTGTGAGAACCACAGCAAAGTGGACAACTTTCTGAAGTAATGACAAGAGACTGGAGTACTGATCTGCTTTGATATTCTCATGTTTACTTTGTATGTGTTGCTTTCTTTTTCTTCCTTTTTCTTCATCTTTAGGGGATATGTTATTCTCCATTAAACATACAAATTCTTTTCCTATCATTGTAATCTTTATTTTCTATTTTAAATGAGAAATTGTAAAACAGAAGAAAAGCAAAACTACATGCTTGTTAAGAGATTTTTATTTTTATTTTTGTTTTTGTATTATTATAAGAATAGAAACAGAATTGTAGAGAAGTCTTCTTAGAAGCAAGAGAAATATATAGCAAAACAGAAGACTAGTAAACGACTATTCTCTGATCCCTTTTCAACTCTTCTATACTGTAGTCCCTTATAGGCACCTGAAGCATGAAAGTTTTTATGAGTGGTCATGTTCTTTTGGGTAAAAAATTTTATATATGGTTGAAAAATATCTTCCTCAAGCACAAAACTCATCAAATTTGTTAATGCAAAACTCTTTTTGGTTAAACAAAGTACATGTTTGTCTTATCTTCTTTAAGAATTGGGGGACAATGTGTGGGAGGACTTCACTGCCCAGTAAATAAGTGCACATAGAGGTTTTGAGGATTTGAGAGCGAGAAAGATTTGATTTTGAAGGAGATTGATCGTCATGTTAGTATTGACACTGATGCTGGTCTGTTAGAGAAACAAATAATGGAAGTGAAAAATCTTTAGAATGACTTGGAGGAGATTCTTGTGAAAGAGAAGGTTGGTTGGCGGCAAAACCCACATGAAGTGGATTGGAGAAAATGACTGCAACACTTGTTTTTTCGTAAGATTGCTGATAGATGGGGAAAAATGTTGGTGAAGTTATTGAAATAGAAGGCAGAGTCTTAGTAAGATTGGCAATCTATTAAGACTGTAAACATGGTAATCTGTTAAGACTGTAACCGTTGGTTTTTATAAGTCCTTACAATGAGGAAGATTAGAGGAGGTCGTAGGGTACTACAAGGCTTGGTAGCTGAGAGACCTTGAGATTACGAGGGCAATATTTGAAATGGATAGGAATAAAGCACCAGATCTAGATGGTTTTGCGATATCCTTTTATTAAGATAATTGGGAGTTCGTGAAGTCTGATATGTTCAAGTTGTTCCTAGAATTCTATAAAACAGGTTCTACTGGGAGGAAAATTTGTCTTGACAAGTCTTACCGTCAAAGATTTAAGATCCATTAGTTTGACCACTTCTCTGTATATAAACCTTGCAACAGACCTTGCAAATTCGCTTGCTTCCAGTTTGGATAATAAGGCCTTGAAAAAGAAAAAACAAACTAGAGCTTTGGGCAGACATATTTTAATTGTAGTTTTGATTGCACATGAGGTTGTAGTGGATGATGAAAAAGAGAAGATGTTTGCTTTTTATCACCTGATTCCAAAATGTATTATGTGCTATGGAAAATCTGCAAACTCATTTTCCAGGAAGAATAATGTTTCTGGATAGCATGTTACCAAGACCCGAACCCCCTTATGATAGATCTTCAAAAATCCTTCCATTCGTCATCGGTCCTTGTCCATACCATTTCAAAACCAAAGAGATGTCTCATAAGTGGACTAGTAGTGATCATTCTAACCAGGCTACTATTTTGACTTTCACTGAGAGAGGTCTACTACTTTGTTGACATTTACAATGACACCTTCAAATTATACAGATTTAAGGAAATATATTCTATATCTTTTGTTATTGTGGTCCTGATCTCTGCATAGTGAACGGTTTTAAGAATTTCCATGATTGTTTCTGTTTTCCGTTTGAACAGGAAGTGGCATTCGTTATTGATGGATGGGCTCTTGAGATTGCACTTAAGCATCACCGCAAAGCATTCACTGAATTAGCAATACTGTCGAGGACAGCCCTATGCTGCCGTGTGACACCTTCTCAAAAAGCACAGGTGCTTTTCCAGCTCTTATATTTGCTTTTTTTCTGCTCCACCCCCCCCAAGGGCGGGATGGAGACATGGATCCTGATTGCTTACTAATTTTAAAGACGGGCTGCTTTTGTGACACATAATTGGTTGCTCAGAATTTGTAGGATTTTAGTAATAGTCACAGTATATAACCTACAGTTTACAAGCAAAGATCATGAAAGAGAAGGAAATTAATATGGCATGGGGTTCTTCATTATAGTGCCATACAGGTTCTTCAGTCTTCATTAGCTATGTTACATGGACTTAGGTATGGGTGTTGGGTGCAGGTATGTAACTAATTTGGAGAAGTTTGTCACTAAAATTAAGGTCCACTCCCATATTCCCATATCCATCTCATCTTCTGTCAACACGGGTATGGCCGGCAAAGTGAAGTATCCAGGTAACAGAGATGTTTGCTTAATTTCAGCTGAGGCACTGAATTTTAAGGGATGTGCTTGAGGGCCTTTAGGTGCTTTGGGTTCTTTGCTCAAATGTAAATAAGCAGATAGCAACTGAATTATATGCAATGCGGAGGTTTATTGTTGTTATAACATGTATCGCAAGAGGTTCCTTAGTGGTGGGTATGGGAATCAACCCAATTCCTCTCATATACTCTTGCCCACTTGACTCTGCATCTGATTCAAGCATGCCAAATAAAGTTTGTATTTACATGATATATCTTGTTCAGAATAGAAACTGTTATGAAAATTTGATCAAGTAGTTCTAATTCCAAAGGAAAGGTCCCTGTTGAAATTTAATGGTTAAGGCGAATGTCATCAAATTAGGCATGACAATGAGATGCAATAGGCATTTTCAAGTTCTCTTTTTTCTTTCTTTCTTTCTTCTTCCCCTTAATCCTCTCGTGGAGATACTTTGCATTGTTAGAAGAGTATGGCATATATGTTCCTCGTTTTATATTTTTAATCTCCTTTTGCAGCTTGTGGAGCTCCTAAAATCCTGTGACTATAGAACATTGGCCATTGGGGATGGTGGGAATGATGTTAGGATGATACAGCAGGCTGATATTGGGGTTGGCATTAGTGGGAGAGAAGGTCTGCAGGCTGCAAGAGCCGCTGATTATAGCATTGGGAGTAAGTTTTCTTAGCTTCTGCAATTCATGTTATATCTTTCTTTTAAATCTGTGGATCAATTATGTGGTGGCTTGTATGCAATCTTTTCTGGATGTTTCTCTGGATTTAAAGTTATGATTCTTTCCCACTGACATAGTGGAAGTGTGGCAGTGAGATTTGTTAGAGTACAAACCCTTGAACTCTGCAAGTTTGATAAATTCAAACTCTATAGCTCTGCAATGGGAATCCACCAACCCAAAAAGAAATGATGTTTCTCTATTAAAATTTACTGAAAGTTGAATTACAGTAACTGAACAAACATTTAAATAAACATATGCTAGAGTAGGCTACAAGAAAAATAACGTAATAAACTCAACTAAAATAAGGAAACTAATGAAGTCCTGTTACGGCTTTAACTAGAGTTGTAGACCCTGGTTGACCAATTAAAATGAAGAAATAAAATAAAATAAAATAAATGACAGGAACAAGCTTCTGGGCTGGATATGGGGTTGGGCACAGGTGTGCTCAACCTGGCTGAGCCACTCATTGGGCATGGCTGGGGCCCTTTTGGCACACATGTGCCCAAAGCTCCTGCTGTTGCTGGTGTTGACTTCCTTTCAATCTGTAAATGCGACCCTAATTCGTCCTTCGAGCTGATGATGTGGATCTTGAGTTTTCGAGCTCCTTGTTCAATGTCAGTCTACCCCACTTGTGAAGAAATCGACCTGAGCTCGAATTGAAACCCAGGTATGCTTTCCCCAATTTGTGCAACACCATGCCAAACTCTAAAGGGACAGGTTTCTTCTCCATGTCCAAGCTATATGCCTGCAAAAGAGATCAAATAAAAAATGAAAATCAATAATACACTCCTCAAATCCTTTATTATTTCCGAGCCTCAAAACCCCTTCTTCTTATCTATCTTTTCAACACCCACAAAATCAATGTTTGGTGGTCTCTGGCTATTCCTGCACAGATCCATGCTTTTCAATTGCCTCTTCTAAAATAACCTTATCAACCACAACATCTCCTTAAGAAATTTTGTCTTCCCCCTCTTTTGGCTAAAGTGATTTCATCTCCTTAATTTATGATGTTGTTCCGAATTCATCATTCGCATCTTTTATCCATAATTGGGCCCACAAATAAATTCAGGACAAACATCTTTGCCCTTCTTGCTTCTTCATTCATTTGTACCCTAAACTCTTTGCCCTTTCTTGCTTCTTCATTCACTTATACCCTAAACCCTGATTCTAAGACTCTATTAGGGAACAACTGTGTTCGATTGATTTTTTTTTTAATTTTTATTTTTTTAGAACCAACTGATTACTCACACTATCTTTATGTTTGGGATACAATGATTGGATATATTTTTTTTCTTTTTTGGTCAAAAACTCTATAATTTTGACAATGGTCTCATCCTTTGCCATGAATCAATACACTTACTACTCATTCTCCATCTAGGTTCTAGCACATAATTCCACCATTCTAAAACCTCGGAGTCGTTTTCAACTCGATAGCCTCATCATTTTAGAATCTGAAATTTCTTGGTGATTGCAATAACAATCACATTTATCCAACCAATCCAAAAATTGATTCTTATCAAAATCTTTATAAATAACAGAAATCTCAATATTCAAATGAGAATTTCTTGTACCATAACATTCACAAACTAGATTCAGTGTAAGACAACCAGGGGAAGTGGCCCAAGTAGATTCCGCCTTCTTCTCTGGTTCATATTTACGGAACAAGAATCTAACGACTCCGATCTGTCCTCCAATCACTATCACAAGAATGGTTGTCTCCTCCCCAAAGATTCATTATGTTCGTCTCCGATCCAAGATTGAACCACTTTGATACCAATTGACACGGTGGTGTGTAGCAGTGAGATTCGTTGTGGTACAACTTTAAAACTCTGCAAGTTTAATAACCTCAAACACTAAATCTCTAGAATGGGAATCCACCCACTGAGAAAGAAACGTTATTTCTCTACTAAAATATTCCAAAAGATGAATTACAATGAGAGAATAAATGTTTAAATAAACCTAGGCCAAGGTAGGCTATAACAAATAACCTAATACAACTTGATTAAAATAATGAAACTCATACAGCACTATCAGAGTTCTTGAAACTCTAGTTGACCAATTAATATGAAGAAATAAAATAAAATAAATGAAATAAACTAAAGAAATGACAGGAACAAGCTTCTGTGCTGGTCTTGGGTGTTGGGCACTCCTGTGCGCAACCTGGCTGAACCCACACTTTGGGCACAGGTGTAAGCTGCTGCTGTTGCTGGTGTGCTGACTTCCTTTCCAGCTGTAAATGTGACCCCCTAATTCATCCCTTGAACTTGATGATGTGAATCTTGAGCTTTAGGACTCCCACGTTCTGTGTCACCACAAGTTGTCTACCTCTACCGCCAATTTTATAAGTCTTTATTTTCCTTTCTCCTGAACTGTTTCCATTTTTCAGTCATGATATTGTTATTTAGATGCAGTCTACTCTTTCTTCCCCCCCCCCCCCGCGCGGGGGGCCAGGGGGGATGCTTTGAAGGGAAAAAGAGAATTCCAGATGTTTCATTGTGTCACCTGAACGTGACGTGTAAAAGAATAACCTTCACTGGAATTATTATTAGAAAAAAAAAAAAAAAAAAAAAAAAAACTCTCTAATAGTCGAGATATTTTGCTTATTTATATGATTGTCCCTCCAACAGTTTCATTCAATTTGAAAGTCCCTAAAGAAGTATGCTTCAAATTTGAATGCAGAATTAGGGACTTGAAATTATTTGAGGTACTTCTGGGACTCAAGTTGGTGCTTCAAAATTTGCTTTTTATACGATTAATTTATCAATCAGCTCTATCCTTCTGTATGTGCTTATTATTGTACAAAGGGAAGGCAGCTTTCTATATATATTGCTTTTTCTGTAGAAATGTTTTGGCATTTCTACTGATGGTTGGCAAGGTATAAGTGCGATGGGGTTTAGAAATGTTAACAGTTGATTTGAATAAGTGGAACAAAGAGGTGTTTTGGCATATTAGGGAGAAGAAGATGGAGATCTTACACAAGAATTATGAAGCACGGACACAAAGATAGTACACGGAGGACGACATAACATAGACACAATAAAACAGGAATATTGTAAAAATTTTACACTGTTTTATGATATAATGCTGTGTCTTGTCATGTCATGTTGAAGAATTGTGTCCAACACAGACTCAATATGGACACTGTAGTTTTTAAAACTGTCCGTGCTACATGGCATGAGATTGATGAGCTTGAAATAGGTTAGATTAAGAAATAGTTTGGATTTATTTTATTGTCAGAAAATGGGATGGAGCCCCTAAGAAACATAGACAATGGTTCATTGTCAATTGAATTTCCCTCCCTTGAATTGTCTCTCTCTCTCTCTCTCTCTCTCTCTCGCACACACACACACAACTAGAGTATTGATTTTTCTCTAATTCTGTCTCTACTCTGTCTCGCATCATTTGGATTCAGGACTTCTGCATTTAAGGAAATTTAATCAGTCTGCAGTTCTTTTTCCCCACTTCTTCAGTCTCTTCACTGGTTTTGCAAAACTTAGGGTAACACCCAAACCCAAAAAGCCTTTCTCCTACAATCACCAACTTCAATGAACGTTGCTGAGTTTCCCCTGCCTGTGGGGCACCAGTAATCCATCCATGGCTACCATTCATCCTTGTCTAAAAAATTAAAAAGTAACAAAAGAAAAGATTTTCCTATTTTGTCTAGAACTCCAGATGGAGTCCAGTCGACCCATCTCAATCAGACTCAATTATTAATTATTCAAGGAGAAAGCCTTATTGCCATCCTAACCTACAATAAGTCATTAGTATTAATCCTATTATTAGAATTCTAACCCTAATAATTTGAAAATGCATGGTGGTTCTGGATTCATGATTTATTCTGGGTAGTTTAGTGAATCTCCTGCTTTTTGTAAAGCATTATGTGGTCAGAAAGTTTGACGAACAATGTGATAGGATGCAATTTAAATATCAAATTGTTTTCCATCAGCTTATGACATGGCATGTCAGAGCTCCTTAGTATAAAATTTCGCATTCCGACTCCCTTTATTGTTCCATATTTTTTAAACTCTTTTATAGTTCATGGGCATGTAACACCTGGGAACTCTAAAGATACAAAATAATATATAGATTGTTCTCCACTTAAACTTTTAAACAGAATTGGTTATTTGATGCTATCAGTGGACAAAAGCACTAATATTCAGTACTGCGCAGTCGATTATATGTGTGCGTATGGTTAGCTTGTGAGATTTCTTCATAAATAGATGTTATAGAAGATATTTGGTCTTATTTTCTTACACATGGACACTATCTAAGCATCAACCAATATTTTATTGCAGAGTTCAGATTTTTAACAAGATTGATCCTTGTCCATGGCCGCTATTCATACAACCGTACAGCATTTCTGTCCCAGTATTCATTTTACAAGTCACTTCTAATATGTTTCATCCAAATTTTGTAAGTGCAGGTCCTTTATATCAAGCATTTTATGTTATTGGATATGTTGTCTTCTGTATTAATATCAAATTAGTATTCTAAATTTGTTTTTAGTAGTATATTAATGTTGTAGTTTTCCAGATTCTCTTTCATTTCAGGTGTATCGGGTACCAGTCTTTTTAATTCAGTTAGTCTGATGGCTTATAATGTTTTCTACACTAGCATCCCTGTCATGGTCAGTGTCCTTGATAAAGATCTTAGTGAAAAAACTGTGATGCAGCACCCACAAATTCTATTCTACTGCCAAGCTGGAAGGTAATTACTTTCACCTTAATTATCGGTTTATTTTAATCCTAATTAGCAAAGAGGAAAGGGGAATATTTCTGGTGATGTGTTTTTCCAGTTTGAAGGGATTTTGATTCTATGTGGATGAGAATGGACCCTTTTACTTGCCTCTATCTTCTGCTAATTTTCTCGCAGCTGGTTATCAACTTACTTATTTTTTACAGGCTTTTGAATCCAAGCACCTTTGCTGGCTGGTTCGGGCGGTCTCTATACCATGTGAGTCTTCATTATTCAACTGTTTTGCCCGTTTCACTTGAGCAAAAGAGCTTGTGCTGATACCAATTGAAATTCATTATCTTGATGAGATCCATTATAAGTCCAACTTTTCCTGTCTTGCTTTCATATACCGAATTAATTGGTCGACTAGGGTCATATTTACATCTTCAATAATTTTGAATGCTTAGCATTTTAAATCCAGATAAAATATTTTGTACTTGTTAGTTAATCACTTTTACCTACAATTACCTAATTTTTGTTTTTTTTTTTTTTAGTGATTTCTAGGTAGTTTTATAAAATTTAGTTTGCAGTGGCAATAGGATTCTCTTGAATTACTATTATTCTAAGTTGTTTACGCATGATTGCTTAATATGGTTTTTTCAAGAAAAGAATCTGGCACCAGATCAGATGCTGGGGCTGTATAATTAAAAACGTCTAATTGTTTTGATGGAAGTGTCTGAATTTACCAACTTGTAAGACCAGTAGATGCAGATTATTTGTTGTCCCTCATCATCCTGATTTATTTAAAGAGATTCTTTTTTTCAAGATCATTGTATCATTTAGCTCTTTCATACCGGAGTTTTTGCCATTAGGCAGAGACTCCGGAATAGCACTCTTTTTTTTTTTTTGATAGAAAGGAAAGGCATTCAATATTTTATAACATGGCCACATGGAAAAGCTTGTTAGTTTGAGAACATTTTTTACACCAATACTTTGAGTTCAGCTCCATCCCATAGAGTAGTTACTATTTACCAGCCTTCCTTTATGAAGGTTTATTGATCTCGGATACTATAAAGCATCAAAAGCCATAGGTCCCCTCCCCCCGGGGGGGTCTCTGTTAATTAGATATCCTATTGCTATAGTTTAAAAAAAAAAAAAATGGAATTTAAGAACCACAAACTAATAATTTTAGATGTAACTGACACTGGTAAAGATTTGCAGGCTATTGTTGTGTTTGTGATCAGCATGCATGCATATGCAAATGAGAAAAGTGAAATGGAGGAGGTAGCAATGGTGGCACTTTCTGGATGTATATGGCTGCAGGCTTTTGTTGTCGCTTTGGAGACCAAGTAAGCCATAAAATAGCCAGTAGAGTCTCTGTTCTCATATTTAACATCTCTTTCTTACACACAAATGCTAAGGATTTCCTAATGCCATATATAAAATGAAACAATTTTCAGCTTAGCATCAAAAAGAAAAACTATAGTGCTTGTGAAGCTCCAATGATGCCATTGAATTACAGTTGTTTTAATCACTTGAAAATTCTATTCGATGTTCCCTCAAACAAAGGTTGACATGGGCTATGGGACACGACATATCACAGATGCTAGTATCACAACTTCAAACATGGGACATGGCTGGTATATCTATAGAAATAAATATTCTAACATGACACTGAGATCAGAAAATATATTAAACAATACTTAGTGACGTCAATTTTGGGAGCCCCAATTTGCACCACTCTGTTCTCTGTTTCCAAAAGTTACACACCCAATCATGCTGATGATTAAAGATATTGTCTCCAAGTAATTGGTCTATTATTGGTTTATAAATAATTTCAGCAATTACCACATGAAGATATGGGTTTTGAATTTAGCAAGTGCTAGAGAAAGTGGCCTTACTGTTCAAGAGGAAGCTGATAACAGGGATTCTAGTTAGGGCTGAGAGAATGAGATTCCGAAAAAGGATAAAAGAAAACCACCTTTAAACAAAAAGCAAGGTGAAACCATTGAAGTTCTCATATTTGTTAACTTTGATAAGGGTGCAAGGTAGATTAGAACAATACTTAATCACATGTGAAGACGTCATCAGCAAACGATAAAAAAGACTAGCCATCTTTGTAGAAATGACTAAAATATTGGTATTGATTAGATTGGATATATTGCAAAGAGGTAAAAAAAGATTTGAGTGAGGGAGCAATTGAAGAGAACTTGTGAATGAAGAGGAATACGAGTCCAAGTGTTAGAAGAGTTAGGGAAGAGCACATACAACCTTTATCATCTGGTTAGAATTGGTTTTCAAATGAAAATCAATTAACCAACCAGCAATAAAATATCATTCTGGACTTAAAAGGTCTTTTGTCTTTTATGGGAAAAGAAAAAGAAAAAGGCTTGGGTGGTTTTGGTGGACTGATTTTGTCTGTGTTGAACATGGCCTGCAAAACCTAATTAGAACTGTATCAAAATAATTCGTTGGATTTATTTCTTTAGAATTGAAACTTCCAAGTTACGTAAAAAAAATGTCAAAATTGTTCTGGTGGTGTTAAAGTTGGGTGCAAACATGTGAGAAGCATGCCCAATTCTGTGTTCATGCTGTGCACAGGATTACAATAAATTGTTTTTCATGTTCCGGTGCTCAATCAACACATGCTGCAAGTTTTTTCAGTTGTTTTCATTTTTTCATTATCTTTAACATTCTGGCAACAGGTGGGGGTTGCTTTGAAACTTAATACCTGGCATGACTATAAACTTCTATAGGGGATCATTTATGCCTTTGATGAATTTGTTATCTTGAGTGTGCAGTTCCTTCACTATACTGCAACATCTTGCAATTTGGGGGAACCTGGCTGCATTCTATATCATCAATTGGATTCTCAGTGCCCTACCAGCATCGGGGATGTACACAATAATGTTCCGTTTGTGTAGACAGCCGACCTACTGGTTAACTATGCTGGTAAGTTAATGTTTTTTCTGCTGTTCAGCCTCTCTGAATTTGTAATGCAATGTTTTGTGTATGCTGCCTCAGGATCCCTATGTGCTTAATAAGGGTGTGCCATGTAGCACTGCCTCAATTCTATTTTAATGTTTCAATAGGTTCCTCCCTCGTTTTTACAAAACCAATTGTAGATTCGAACATATTTCTCCAAACATTTTGCCTTTTCACTCTTTCACAGTAAGCTTTCCAATTGATTTTCATTTGGATCTGGGCTTTTCAGATGGAATGACATCATTTTTTATGATTTCTGATGTGTCTAATTGAACTGGTCCATCATATTTTCATTAGCACTGGCATTATAGTAATATTTCTTCGAGGGAAAGAAATCTAATAGCTCGGAACAACATATTTGAGCTCTGTTTCTTTGCTTCTGGTCTCTTATTCCTTGAGCTGTAATGCATGAATGATCAAGTCTTTCTATCAAGTCTATGGATTGACAAAGACTAAAATTTTGTTGCAGCTTATTACTGTGGCGGGGATGGGTCCTGTGCTGGCTCTGAAGTACTTCCGGTACACATACACGCCAAGTAAGATCAATATACTTCAGCAGGCCGAACGTTTAGGCGGTCCCATTTTGTCTCTTGGAAATATAGAACCACAGTCCAGGTCATTTGAGAAAGAGGTTTCTCCATTGTCAATAACCCTTCCCAAGAACAGAAATCCCGTATACGAACCATTACTATCAGATTCCCCAAACTCCACCAGAAGATCTTTGGGCACTGTGACACCGTTTGACTTCTTTCAGTCATCGTCCAGATTGTCTTCAAATTATTCTCGAGATTACAAGACCAACTGAATGCAACACATACTTAACTTAGCGGCACCATCAGTGGTGTGAAGAACCCATAGTTGAGCTATAATTTTTGTTTCACATGTATACATGTTATCAGTGTACACTATATAGGTTGTACACATTTTACGAGAAGAAAAATTTCACCCCAGTTTTTGTAATGTAACAAATTCTTCTCACTGACTCTATGTAATCTATGAGCAAATCAAGTTGGCAGGAAATAATAAATCTCTCTGCCAATGAGCATTAGCTCAAGTGGCACTTTCCTTCTCCTCCTTGTTATAGACTCGGGTTCGAGTTTCACTCTATGTACCAAAAAAAAAAAAAAAATTCCCTCTCATTGTGTCAAGGAAAATGCTCCCCCCCCCCCCACCCCCCCGATTAACATTTTTCATGAGTTTATATTCATCTTTCTTGATGTTTTGCATATATTAGGGAAATCAAATCATGGAAAAACATGCAGGAAAATCCCATTACAATGCCCTTATTGAAAATACATTGCACTAAAGAAATTTTCATTCTTAAATTCTATTCCCTTTCTTTGTTTCAATTTGAGGTTACTGATGTTATCCGAACACTCGTGGAGGCTGCCACTTAACCCACCTAACCCACCTACTAAGCTTTAACTTCCCCTTCTCCGGAGGCTGCCACTTAACCAACCTACTAATGCTCATGGTGGCTTTATCCCTTATTCTAAAAGCTTCAGACCAATCTTTGATCATAAGGCGGATCTTCATAAGAGTTTGTTGATTTTCTTCCCTTTTGTTTTCCAAAACCCACTTACATCTTCTTTTCCAAAGAGCCCAGATAACCACAAGAAAATGGAGAGTATCCAGCCTCCCAACAGCTAACTTCTCTACTAATCCCTTTCTAATCCATCTCCCAACATCCCTGCTCCAGAAACTCTCCTCTCTCTCAACCCCCGGCTCAATAAGCTTCCACATATCTTTAGAATGAGTACAATCTCTAAGGACATGAAGTAAGGATTCAGGGAGTTCCCCACGTTGAGGACACTTATCATCGTCTGTGAGCCCTCTTTTCCTTCTCTCTTCATTTGTTAAGCATTTCCCCCTAACTGCAGTCCACAAGAAGAATTTAATTTTCTCTGGACTTTTAGTTCTCCAGATAACTTTCCATTCCTCATCCCTTATGTCACCATTATCCTGGCCATTTTGTAGAGAATCGTAGGCGCTCACAACTGTGAACATGCCATTGCAAGAGTGCCTCCAAATTATTGTGTCCTCTGTTGCTGTACTTCTTGGGACCATCATGCCTTTAATAATTTCTACCTTATCCGCCCTGACCCACTCACTAAGCTCCTGCACCTTCCAATTGCAATCATCGTCAATAAAATCTCTCACTTTGAAGTTGGGGAGCTGACTCAAATGAGAAGAGATGGCGCTGTCCATAAGCTTATCATTCCCAATCCATCTATCCCTCCAAAAATCGATGTTCCTTCCATTCCCCAGTCTCCACTTCACACCATCTGCTAAACACTCACAGCTGTTAAGAATTCCTCGCCAAACATGCGAAGCATTACCTCTTCTTCTGCAATCAAACATATTGTCATTTTTAATATACTTTACTCTCAACACTTGACACCAGGGTGGTTTTTGCCCTTTATCACATTCCATCCCAACTTGGCCAGCATCGCAACATTGCACTCCCTACTCTTCCGTATACCCAAACCTCCCAAATCCTTTGGTTTGCAGACAGTTTCCCAATTAACTAAGTGAATTTTCCTTGCTCCTTCATTGCTTCCCTTCCCCACAAGAAATCTCTATTGATTCGGTCTAACTTATTATAGGTATCTCTTGATAGCCACGTTGTTTGCATGGTGTACACGGGGATAGCTGAATGGACAGCTTGAATGAGAACCCTTCTCCCCACTCTACTAAGAGTATTTGCTTTTCAATCGCTCAATTTGCTGTGAACTTTCTCCACAAGAAGGTTATAAAAATCTTTCCTTACCCTTTTGTGGATGGTTGGGACTCCTATATACTTTTCCAGATCTTTCAATGTGGTAAACTTACTCACCGCTGTAAGCGAGTTTTTAATGGTCCAAGGGGTCCTAGGAGAAATCCAAATCTTGGATTTTGTTGGATTTACCTCCATACCACTCTCATCTGAAAATTCCCGAAGGCATTCCAAAATGACATTAAGATTCATCATCTCCGCCTCTGCAAAGAGGAGGAGGTCATCAACAAAGAAGAGCTGAGATATTGGCAGGCCATCCTTGGATGCTTTGATTGGTCTCCATCGGCCTTTCCTAATCTTCTCCTGCACCATATAGCTGAGGCGTTCCTTAACAAGGATGAACAAGTAAGGGGATAACGGGTCACCTTGCCGAAGCCCATTTCCTGTCTCCATATGAGGGAGTACCTCCCCATTCCTGAATGGAGACTTTACCACAGGAGATCATGAACATGATTAGCCTCACAAGGGGAAGAGGCATGTTTATGTCTATCAAAACTTTGCCTATATAGCTCCAACTGACATTATCATAGACTTTCTTCAAGTCTACTTTGATGATCATACCATGCTTCTTACTTCTAGATCGGTTCAGAGAATGAATAACCTCCTGCAACACTACTATATTGCTCGTTGTTCCTCTTCCAAGAAGGAAGCTACTCTGATGGTGACCAATCATATTCTGAAGGAGAGGTCTCAATCTATGTACTATAATCTCAGAGAGCACCTTATAGGCAGTATTGAGAAGACTGATTGGCCTGAAATCGTCTATTATTTTCGGATTCTCACTCTTAGGAATCAAGACCATGTAGGCATTTGCAATCTCCGGATAGAAGAAACCCTCTTTAATGGCTGAATTAACAAACCTGTAAAGGGAGGCCTTTACGACTGTCCATTGGTTCTGGAAGACCGCTTGCTTTACTTCCTCCTCATCCGCTGTCTTGACAAGCCCCTCATGGTGATCTTCTTCAATTCTTCTGATGCTCCTTTGGAATCTCTCACTAGGAGGTTTGACAGTCTTCCCCTTGAAAAGGTCAAAGAAATGTTTATTGACATGCTCTTTTAGTTTCCCCTGATCCATACACCATTCCCCATTAATTTGAAGAGCTGAGATACTATTCCTTTATCTTCTAATCTTGGTAGTGACATGAAAAAATCTGGTATTTCTATCACCCTTTCTTACCCAACTCAACCTGGATTTCTGTAGCCAGAACACTTCTTCTTGTTCAAGGACTCTATTGTACTCCTCCCTTAAGTCCTCTTCAAGTTTTTGTAGATTTCTAGACGAGCTGTAAGCTCTGTTTGATTGGATGCCTCTTAGCCGTGCTTCCAACTTTCACTTCCTCATGAAGATGTTACCGAAGACCATTTTGTTCCATGTTTTCAGCTCTTCCGTAGTGTTTCTAACCGCCTGAACTAGGAATCCCTCTCCACCTTCCCAACTATATTAAAAACTTCACCAAACTCCAGATGGGACAACCAGGAAGCCTCACACCTAAACGCCTTATGATCCGGGTTGGGGGGATTCGTAATATTTGCCCAAAGGAAATGAAAAAAGCATCCTTCAACTTGAAATTCTTGTTTCTTTTCTCCCTTGTTCTATTTGGTTAGTCTCTTTCTCTCTCTCTCTCTCCCCATACATACACATTCACAATTGATGTAGAGAAAGAGAAAGATGCCGAGTTATATGCCTTTTAAGACATTTTCAACTTTACTCAGCTTCTATCTAGAAAATTTTGGGGGTATCTCGGTCAATTTTGAATTTAAACATTTAGAGAGTTGTTTATAATTTGAATAAATTTTTATTAATTAAAAAGTATGAATATATTAGTATTTTTGATGAGTGCAATTAGTAATGAAATTCTAATTGCAGGAATATGGTTTCCAATGGTGTCAAGAATTGAAGCACAAGAAAGTAATAGCTGTAACATGAAAGAATGTGATGGAAAGCAAAATATCATTTACAAGAGCAAGAGATCGGGTCCCTCTCCTGGTGTTCCTGATTGCTATAGGGATGATGATTGTCACTTTGTCTTCTGTGCTCCCAAATGCCGTGACTATAAGTGTACTCATGGCAGATGTCTTTACCAAAATTGTTGACAAGAATTTGTCAAATTATTGATCGCCATCGATGAAATAATAGCTCGCAGGGTTCGATAATATTTCCCATACAATTATTAAAAAAAAAAATCAAATTTGTTATTAAAATTCATCCTACTTTGCCAAAAAAAAAAAAAAAAAAAAAATCAGATTTTTTTCTACTAGTCTTGATTCCATTGTCGACTCTCTCAAATTAATTATTAATTTATTTTAATATATTACATTATTTAATTATTGATTTGATTTTGATATATAATTTTTTTTTGACAAAATTCAATGTTTTTTTAATTATTCAAACTCATCAACACCCAAACTTGAAAAATCACATTATTTTTGAAAATTTTTAAACTCTTAATTTTCTCCTTTTTTTTGGTATTGTATATATCCAAAATTACGTTTTCTAGCACCCCTTTAAGGTTGAAATCGTTAGGACTGTGTTTTGATGGAAGGATACGTTCAGACTTGAGATTTTACCGATTTTTCGATAAATGATTTTAAGAATCATTAAATTTTAAAATTTGTTAATTTTAAAAATAAAAATCTTTTTATATATTATGATATCATGTGTAGCTTTATTTGTACCTATTTTTGATATTCTTATATTATTTAATTTTATAGATAATTTAAATTTCCGTTTTTCTTCTTTTTATTTTTTTAGCATATTCTTATAGACACTCATATGCGCGATATTATATGAAATTTATTTTATTTGTAATATCTAACGATATTTTTCTCAGATACATTAAAATATAATATTATTACCTTTAATCTTTTACTTATTTATGTGTTTATTTTTTTATTTAACATTATAAATATATCAAAAAGATATAAAAGACAAATAATAATGATATTATAATCTCAAATAGCAATATTGAAGTTCAGTTTAAAATAACTGACCTTGTTAACTTCTCAATAAAAAAGAAAGTTAAGGGTAAGTTTGGTTCATGGAAGGGGAGGGGAAGGGGGAGATTTATTTCACCTGATGGAAATAAATGCATTTTCTTCGTTTTTGTTTGGTAAGGATGAAAGGGAAAGAAATGAATGGTATCTTTTTGTGTTTGGTTGGAGTAAAAAGTGAAAGAAAATAACACATAATTTACTATTCTACCTTTATAAATAATATTTTTAATATTTATTACTATATATATATTTTTTATTTTTTAATGTAAAATATTTTTTAAAAAAATATTATTCTTTCTAAAAAATAATTATTTAATTTATTTTTATTATTTTTTATAAATTATTTTTATTGTTATTTTATATTAAAAAATTAGAATATTAACATAAAAAAGTAGAAAGAGTAAATTAAGTAAAATAAGAAAAAATAATTTGTCCAATAAAATTGATAAAAGAAATTTAATTTTATTTTATTATTTTATATTAAATAAAATTATAATAGTAGAAAATAATGGATAATTTGGTAAATATGAAAAAGGAATAAGGGTAAAATCGTTTAAAAATTTCATTTCCTTCCATTTCTGTCTATTTTAGGACGGAAATGATTTTTGAAGAGAAAGGAAAAATGATTACACCCCACTTTTACATCCTTACCAAACTAGTGAAATCTCTCATTTCCGTCTACTTTTACTTTCCCTCCATTTTTTCTTTCACTTTTCACCCCTACCAAACTAATTCTAAATGTTATTAATCATAAATCTAGCACATTCTCTCTCTCTCTCTCCTCTTTATTTAAATTGACTATTGCAGAAAGAAGCAAACAATGGAAACTATTCTTTTCTTGTTTTGATAATTATGAATTCTAATTCTTTGCATATAAATTAGGATATAAAGACTCTGTACATCTAATCATGTAAAATCATAAACTTAACTAAAGCAGTTGTAATTCATAATATATATGTATTTTATATTCAGTTTAAAACTATAATCCTGGATTATAGTGTGTGGAGTTCGTTAACTCATATGTTCGTCTTAAGGTCTGTACTCGAGTTATTTAGATCTTGTTGATTCGAATGGTGTAGAAAATTGTGAAAATAAATATCACAAGTCACTATTGTCTCTTTGATTGCTTTAAAGATTGTCATATTAGATTTTTGTAAGGGGGATAAAATTGAATGGTGATAATTACAAAATTTTTCACCGGTAGATTCAGTTTATTCTCGAGAAGCAAGATGTATCTGAAATTTTGAAGCATGAAATGGTGGATTCCAGGGAGGGTATCACACCTTAGAGAGACGGAATTAGGAGGCATTACGTGCATGAAAAGATGAAGGATGGCCGGGTTAGGGCAATCCTCCTTAGCATTATGCACGATGATGTGATCCCGATTTATGAGCAATATCCTATAGCTATGTTGGTTTGGCTCACCCTAAAGAGAGCATTGTGGTGCTCTTATAGCTCCTGAAATGAGGATGCTAACTTATAAGTTTAATAATTTATAAGAAAAGAGTTGATCATACAATAATGTAACATTTGATAAAAATGTCAAGTATGATCGCCGAGTTGGGGAATATAAATGAGTCTATTTCGAATGTGTTTTCAAGCACTGAACGCGATCTAGACTTTACTTAATTCATGAAAAACCATGAAAACCTATTTTACATACATCGAAAATATTCGTACTTTCGCTAATGTAAATAGACACAGTGAGCTCGAATAGGAGCATCTGGAGGCAAGTAGACCATACTCGGGTCATGTTTATGTAGTAGAGTTGAGCAAGGACTTCTGTGGCACCGATGCAAATGATATAAGTATGAGTAAAAGACTCGAGATTCAGGTAAGAAAAAATCATCCGAAAAATCCGACAACAAAGTATTAAAGCGCAAGAAGAAGGAGCTGGATAAGACAAATGTGAAGTGCTACATCCGCAGTAGATTTGGTCATTTCGCTCATAAGTGTGACAAGCGAAAATTGTCTCTTCCTTCTTTACGTGGTTTGAGATGCTCACTGATTTCTCTCATTCGTGGATTGTAAACTCAGGAGCTACTAACCACATGACTCGAGATAGGAACGCGCATAAATAGTTCTGCCGCTCGAGACAGGAGCGCACATATACAGTTCTGTTAAGTGAGTCATCAAAAAGGAAGATTTATATGGGGAACAGAGCGTTTGTTATCGTCAGAGGGAATGGCACTTGCAAGATGGAGTTGCAAGGATACCAGACTCTGTACGTTCTTTACACTCTAGATATTTGACGGAACTTAATCTCAGCCTAGGATATGCTCTGTTAATTTGAAAATTTTATAGTTTTCATTTATTACGACAATTCTTTGTTTGGTTCTGGTTTAATCCAGAGGGACTATATGCACTGGAGTGAATCATTCTAATGATGTTTCTTGTTATCCTCCTAGGGTGAGAGAGGATGAACCAGTTAGCAGTGAGTGGTCTATAGGACATACTAACCAGTTTTGCCTAAATGACATAGTTACACAAAAACCATTCAAAATTGCAATGAAAGCTGAGATTCCATTGTAGTCGGTTCACTCTAATATCTGTGGCCTTGTGAACGTGAGAACTTGAAATAGAGTTGGGTACTTTATTACGTTCATAAACAATTACACGCGTTTCAATTACGTCTATCTGATCTCGCACAAATTTGAGGCATCGAGATATTTCAGGAGATTTATTAACAAGATTTAGAATCAGTTAGACTTGAGAGTGGAGACTCTTAGAACCGATCGGGGGCACGAGTATTTATTAGAAGAACTCTATTTCAAGAAGGGTATTTCGAGATAACTGACTATTCCTACTACTTAGTAGAGTAAAGTAGTTGTGAGGAGAAATAGGAATTTGTTTGAAACGGTGAGGTCGATGATGGTTCATGCCAATTTGCACGTTTCCCACGTCCTCATTCATGGTTCCTATTTTGTGTTTGGTAAGCTCTAGCAATTGTTCTTGAAGTATAGCAATTTCGAAGGCCCGTAGTAATCTAGTTGGCTTTAACATTTTCAGGATACGTTTTATCTCCTTTTTTACCCCACTTATAAAATTGAATATAAAGTATGATTCCAAGAGCTTGTGATGTTTACATGACATAATCGATCATAGTACTTCGATTTTTTCTTGATACTTAGTTACTGATCCAATTTGCTGCAACTTATTGAACTCCTCAATTTCATCGTGAGCCCCCTTAACTTCATAGCACTGAGTTGTAGTATGGTAAACTCACCCCATTCTATCTTTTTTAACCAACTTAAGCCCCTAAAATTAGATTTCTATCTTGTCATCCAAGTACATTTCAACAGTATCCCTCCACATTGAACTCGAGATTTGGTAAATTATAAAGAACTTTTGGCATTTTCTTAGCCATACATGTGGGTTGTCTCTAGTAAAAATTGGCAATGTAGACTCGATCTTTCTTGGTTAATTGATAGCCATTGTCTCCTTTTACCCTTCCTTCAACACGTGTGGGGAGAATTGGAGATTTATACAATTTGTCCACTTCGTGATCCTCACTTTTGTCCTTATTCATCATTTGCATGATGAGATTGAATCTCTCATCCATGATAGCTATAAGATTGTCCACTTTTTTATTTTGTTCTTCAAGCTGTCTCCCCAAGTCGATATATTTTTCCTAAAGTTCTATAGCCAGTTCTTGAATTATGGCGTCATGTTTCTTAATCTGATCCTCTAGTGACTTAGATCTTGTTTCTTCCACCATTTTTAGTTTCTGTGCCAAGGATCGAGAGCTCTAATACCAAGTTTTCATAGTCCAGCACTTCAAACTAGTATTTCTAGCACAGTGAACTTTAATGCTCAGAGTGTAAACTGGATTGAAGTATGGGTGCAGAGTTCTGTAATGGTTATGAGAATGGTTGATTGGGAGAAGAAGGTAGAGAGAGAGAGAGAGAGAGAGAGAGAGAGAATTAGAGAGGAAGGAAAGTTGTGTTCTGATGTCCCCTTATTACAAGTCCACCAAACTATTTATAGACATTATGGGTTGGTTGTTTAACTAATGTAACATACTCAACTAACTTCTATCATTACAGTTTGACTAACTATAGCTAGTTTGGGCAGTTGATGAAGTGGTATAGTTGGTTAGAGTAGTTGATGCAATAGCCATTGCATTTTTTTTTTTTGTGGTTTCCTATTAAGTATCTGGAATTTCATCTCGATTAATCTATATCAACCTACTATCAGACATTTTTCGAAGGGAAGTCTCCCAACGTGATTTTTTTTGTACCCATTGGGAGTCGAATTCATGACCATAGTTAAAGGAATTCAACTCCCTTCCAGATAAGCCAACCAACGTTGGTGCACTAGTCATTGCTTTTAAAATGCTAAAGTTTGGCTTTGCTCAATTCTATGGTCTGTTACACAATATTTTATTGATTTAGTAATAAGAATACTAGATTCTCTTAATCAAATTCTCAAATTCAACTCATCCCTTAATATCAGAATCAATAAATTGATTACTAAATATCAATCGGTCAAAAAAAAAATACCTTGACTTGTAATTCAAATTAAGGCCCACAAGCCTTATGCCCAAGGGATACAAGAACATGAAAGCCACGACCGGGCTCGGTACAAATTTGATTTTGAAAAGGGTATCTTCGATGATGAGAAACAGAGGGGTAGTGTCCATTCTTTCACTTATCATTTCTCTCCCATGAGAGATTATGTGGTCATTCCGAGCTACATACACTGAATCTATATAATAATGATATAATTTATAATTTTATATATAATATGAATTGTTTATTTGTATTTGCTATGAGTGAGAAATATTACCTGTTCAAGCTAATTTTAGGCTATGGGATTGCGGGTTTAGCTTGTCCATGGGCCTTAGCATTTGACGCCGACCTCGGCAAGCGACAACGTATTAAAGTCTTATTAGAAAAAGAAATCTCAAATTTCACTTACTGCTGCTTTAGTTACTAAATGTTTATGAAATAATTAGTTTCGAGAGCATCTATTAGGCCTCGATCCTTGTGGACTGGGTTGAGCAGTATTCGATTAAAACCGAAAAAATAGTTTTCTCAAAATACTTCTTATATTTTGGATGGATTATTCGCTTTTCGATTTTAGATAAAATTAAAATTGAATTTAATTTAGTTAAGTGGTTATCGATTTTAATGATTTTTATTTTAGTAAAATCGAATTACATAAAAATATATATAATTTTTAGATAATTTTTATTGAAAGATAATATAACTTTAATTGCTCATTTGTTTCATGAACTACCAGTAAAGTAGTAAATTTGGTTTAAAAATTTCATATTTTGTTAATTTATTTAAAATTTGAATTTTGGAGTTTTCAAATTCATATTTGACGAACTAAATTTATATTCTAGAGTTGATATAAATAATATATATTACATTTATATAGATAAGAGGAGTCACTGTTAATTAAAAAGTCTCTTATAATGATCTCAATAATTCAATTAATTTAGAATATCGAACTGAATTAACTGAATCAATTTGGTCAAATTGATTTGTTGATCTTTTTATCTATAAAGTTAGATTAAAATTATAAAAATTATATGATTGAATTAAACCAATTATTTCAATTTGTATCACAAGCTGCCAAAAGTGTGATTCTTGCTTAACTTATCCACACAAGCAGGATAAAGCGTTGAATAATTACTCAGCCCTTTAATATTAATTCTTGAGTCATTAAAATCTAATATTTTTGTTAATAAATCACCAGTTTTTAATAATCATTTCGATTTCAATTAAATCCGATTCGAACAAATTACACCTTTAAGAGACAAAACTCCTTCAACACATACTTTCTTCATATAAAATACTCGAACCCATTATGTATATTGCATGTTTCATTGAATAAATCCCTTCCCTTATATATGCGTGTGTGTATATATATATATATATTTATATATTACAATAAGGTGGAGAAAAAATGTCTTAACACTTAGAAAGCAAATTGTCAACAGTTCGACATTCATGTTGGAAGCATAGCCTACATAGTAGGAAAACCCCTTCCAAACCCCATCATATTTTTATACCCACCAAACTTTTTCCTATATAGAAGAATTATGTGCAACGGAAGAAGAAAAAAGATAATTCAGATTTGTTTAAAAAAATATATTATATATTAAAATCAAATTAATTATTAAAAATATTATATATTAAAATAAATTAATAATTGATTTGATTTTAAAAATATTTATTTTTTTCCATATTGGTAACAATAAAATTTCTATATAAATTCAATTTATTGTAATATTTTACCGAATCAATATAAATCAAATCAATTATTGATTTATTTTAATACATAATATTTTTTAATAATTGATTTGATTTTGATATATAATATTTTATAATAAAATTTTTAATCTCTTAATTTTTTTTATTGTTCATTTCCAAAATTAGGTTTTCCAAGACCCCTTTCAAGTTGAAATCGTCAGGATTGTGTTTTGATAAATGATTTTAAAAATCAATAAAATTGTTAATTTGTTAATTTTAAAATTAACAATCTATTTTAATAAATTTTAATAATTATAAAACATTATAAAAATATTTTTAATTAAAAATCTATTTTATATATTATGATATCATGTGTAGTTTTATATGAACCTATTTCTGATATTGTTACATTATTTAATTTTGTAGACAATTTAAATTTTTGTTCTTTTTTTCATCATATTCTAATATGTAAAAATATTATTTTCAATTAACTTTAGCCCTTGACTTATTTATACGTTTATATTTTCTTTTTATTTAAATTTGTAAATTTATCAAAAAGATATATTAAAAAAGGGATAATAATGATATCATAATCTCAAATACCAATATTGAAGTTTTCATATAGAAAGGAGTTTAAAATTATTTACCTCGTTGACTTCTCAATTAAAAGAAAGCTAATATTATTATTCATAAATCTAGCACACTCTCTCTCTCTCTCTCTCTTCTTTATTTACATCAACTATTGTCGAAAGAAGCAAAACATGGCAACAATTCTTTTTTTTTTTTTTGGTAATTATGAATTCTGACTCTTTGCATATAAATTAGGATATTTTTTTTTTTTCATAACAACTGTGCACATCTAATCACGTGAAATCATGAATTTTAGTAAATTTTTATATTTGCATTTCCTTTTGGTAAATTTTTATGATAATACTACCTTTGCTCTCCAAATATACGGGCTAGAATAGCCCTAACTTCAAAGAGTTTCTTATATAAATCCATTTTTAATCCACCATAATAATTTGCCCAGAGGAAATGGGGAAAGCATACTTCAACTTGAAGTTCTTGTTTCTTCTCTCCCTTATTATTTTCGGTTAATCTCTCTTTCTATTCTATTTTTTTGATTATATAAAAAGATTTGAAATCAAAATCTTTAAAAAAAAAAATGAAAACGGTATCAGTTGAACAAGCACTCTCTCTCTCTCTCTGAAGTTATTGAAGATTATTTTATTTTATTTTATTTTTTCAGGTGGGGTAAGAGCAAGTGATGGTAATTGTGATACAAAAGCATGCGAAGCCAAGTGCGATGGGAATGTAATATGTGAAGGGGGAAAGTGCAGATGTGGATATGAGATGGGTAGGTCCGTTCCAAGCTCTGATGGTCGCGATTGCAATAACGAGGATGATTGTCGCCGGATATTTTGCTCTCCTACTTGCAACTATGTGACGTGTACTCCTCAAGGCAAATGCTCGTGCCTGCTCTGTGGCTAAGATCGCCCATTCATCTCTATGCCCATGTAACTCTCAATTTTACAAATAAACTAGGTGGGCTCTGGTTGCGCAAGACGAGGCCATAGCCCAAAAATTTCTGTAATTTTTTATTATTTTTATTTGATTTAAAAAATAATGAGATTTAAAATTTATATAATGTATTAGTAGTTTATAATTTCTATCAAAAAGTAATGTAGGAATAATACATTATATAAATTTTAAGTCTAATTATTTAATCTAATTATTAATCTCTTCATCTAATTATTCATGTTCTTATAAATTTTGTCAAAAATCTTTTGTTGAATAATTATCACTTCATCTAAATTTTAAATAAATAATATTTAAACTCTTTTTTATCTGTGAATTGGATAATATACATGCATACATACATATATGTGTATATATATATATATATATAACTTTGGAATTTTTTGTTAAGTTAGTAATATTTAAGCATGATCTTATAAAATTATTATATATCTTAATTTTTAAATTATTCTTACCGAAAATTTTTTGTAAGATTTAATTTATTTTTTGTTGGAAAGTTTGTAGCTACTTTTTTTTTTAACTACATAAGAGAGGATCAAATTTAAAATCTCTAAAAGAAAGGGAATAGCATTAATTGAGCTATAACTCATTATCAAATTATGTAAATAGTGTGCTAACAAATAATTATTAAATAATTTATAATTATTATTTGGATTCAAAAATATTTTGTTAAAAAAAACTATTTGATATATTTCTGACTATGTATGCTTCTATATTGATTTAAAATTTTTAAGACCTTGCAACGTGTTTGGAAAGAAAGAACTATTTTTTACTATTATTGTTGTAAATCACAATTTCAGTTATTATTAATTAAAAAAACTTATTGATATAATTTTTTTATTATTAAATGAAACCGTAAGATAATAAATTTTATATTTTTATTTGTAGTTATTGTTTTTATATCTTGCGGTCTCTCTCTCTCTCTCTCTCTCTCTCTCTGATTCGATGAAGTAATAATTAGTAATTTTGATTATAGAAAAATTTAATTTATGTTTCATAATTTTGAAATATTACATTTAAATATTTTATGGTTTTTGTCTTAAACAATATAAGAAGAAGCATAACAGATAAAACATGTAGGAATTTGTTTTTATTTATTTACTTTGTTTTTTTTCAAGCAATTCAAGAATTTACAATATTGTGTCTTAGGAAGTCATTCTAATTGTTCTTTATACTTTTAAAACATATATTAAACTTAAAAATCTTACATTAATCAATATTTTGAAAGGGCGTCTCCAATGATGGGAGAGAGAGGGGGAGAGAGAGAGAGTACTTGGTTTCAAAATTTGAAAATGAAAAACACAACACTAGGAGAGTCATTCTCTAAATAAGGTTCTTGTAAAGACTCAAACCAGATTAATTAAAATATGGTTCTGAATATCAATGGTGCAAACCAAAAAAAAGAGGGGTCAATGAGCAATAGCTCAACTAGCAATGTTCCTCTTCTTTCTTGTAAATGTCTTGAATTCAAATCTTCCTATCTATAAAAAAAGAGAGGGAGAGGGAGGGAGCGCGAGGGTTTGGAGGTGGTGTCCATTCTTTTTTTTATCATTCCTCTCCCACTGTGTACAAAATAATTTTAGACAAAATAACTTTAGGCCATGGGATTGTGGGCCTAACTTGTCGACGGGCCTCAACTTTTGAGGCCAAATTAGGCTAAGAACTACGCGTGAGAAAAAAGAAACTTCAAATTTCACTTACTGCTTTTGGGCAAATTTGATTTGCGAAAGAGGAGGAGAGGAAAAGAGAGAAGAATATTTACTTAATCCGATAAAAGTAAATTAATTTTTTTTATTTTTGTATGATAAGGATGGAAAGAAAGAAAATGAGTAATATTTTTTTTTGTTTGGTTGAAATAAAAAATGGAAAGAAATACCACTAAATTTACCATTATACTTTGTGAAATAATATTTTTAGTATTTCTCACTACAATTTTTTATTTTTTAATTTAAAATAATTTTCTCAAAATATAATTTTTTTCTAAAAATAGTTATTTAACATATTTTCTTATTTTTATAAATTATTTTTATTATTATTTTATATTAAATAAAATTAGAATATTAATTAACAAAGGTAAAAAAAATAAAATTAGAAAAAATAATTTTTCCAATAAATTGATGAAGAAAATTAAATTTTATTAGTTTATATTAAATAAAATTAAAATAGAAAAAATGAATAATTTTGTAAATGTTAAAAGATAATGATAAATTTGTCCAAAATCTCATTTTCTTCTATTTTCATCCACTTTAGGATGAAAATAATTTTTTAAGAGAGGGAACAAAGAATTACACCCCACTTTTAATTGTCGTTCACATTTTCTTCCTTACCAACGAATGACATATGTCATTTCCTTCCATTTTTAGTTTCCCTCTTCTTTTCCTTTCACTTTTCACTTCTAACCAAACTATCCTTTAGTTACCATTGTTTATAAAATAATTAGTGACAGGTGCATCATAAACAGCTCTAGCTAATTTCTCACCTTTTCACTAAGGTTTTGTTGCTTTTTCTTTTTCATCTATGGGGCCTTGATCCTTCTAAACAAGGATGAGCAGTGTTTGGTTAAAACTGAAAAAATTGTTTTTTTCAAACTACTTTTTATATTTGAGTGATTTATTCAATTTTTGATTCCGAGTAAAACTAAAATTTAATTTAATTTATTTAAATGATTATCGATTTTAATGATTTTTTATTTAGCTCAAACCAAATTACATAAAAAATCATATATAATTTTCAAATAATTTTTACTGAAAAATAATATAATTTTAGTTACTTTTTTATTTCATGAATTACCGGTAAAGTAGTAGATTTAATTTAGAAATTTCATGTTTCATTAATTTGTTTGAAATTTGAATTTTAAAATTACGGCTTATAGTCACAAATTGATACAAATAATATACATTATATTAATATAGATAGGAGTCAGTGTTACTTAAAATCCTCTTATAAAGATTTTAATAATTCGGTCAATTTGGATGACCAAATTAAATAAACTGATTAATTCAATCAAATTAAATTGTTGATCTTTTATGTATTAGATTAGGTTATGATTATGAGAATTGAATGACCGAATTAAACTAGTTATTTTAATTTTGATTATTTTAGTTACAATTTCACCAAATGCTCACCCCTACTTGTAGATCATCACTATTTATATTCATTTTCTTGATTTTTTTAATTTTTCTATTTGTTTTCAAATATTTCAAAGTTAGAATATTTTTCAGACCATATACTTAAATAAGCATAGACATGGTCGTGTCGAATGATAGAATCGAACTATGGTCAAAGGTTCAAAGAGCCGCAAAACAATTCATAGTTCAGGATTCAGAACTAAAAACTGTGTCTAAAGGTTTTTCACTTTGAAGAACCAGAACCTACGGTTCGAGGCTTTTTAAATATTTTTTTTAATTTATTAACGACAAAATAAATAAAATTAAAAATTAAAAATAATAAAAACTATTATTGTTAGTTTGAAAATAGAAATATTATATCAAAAAAATAGAAATAGAACTTTTTTTTTTAATTAATACTAAATCTAATATAGTCATTAACGTTCGGTTAAAAAATGAATATGAGTTTTATACTAGAAAAAATAATTTAAAGAAATTATTTCAAAAATTTAATGAGGTAATAAATATTTAGACCTCATGGGTTACAACAAAGTGGGTTTGAGATATTCACTACTGAATCAACTAAAAAATTCCGTCAAGGAAAAAAATACAATAGTTTTTTAATTAAATTCATTTTATCATTAATCAACCGCATTTTTAATTTTCTTTTTTTTCTTTTTTACAAAAAAAGAAAAATGATATATTTTTTAGTTTTAATTTTTAATTTTTATGATTTTGGTTTTAGAACTAGAATCAAAATCGTTTGAAATCAGAACCGATGACTTCTAGAGTGAAAACAATTCCAGAACTAGAATGAGAACCGAAATCGCCTCCTTAAATTTGGATTTTGATTTATCTAAATAAGAAATCGAAAACCGAATATTTTGAAACCGTCGTCACATTTATACCTAACTATGTTAACGTTTGAATTCTGTCTTCCTTCAGAACGTAAGCACTTTCAAAATTTGAAAACCAAATCCTGACTCAATGTATCAATCTGCCAAACATGTTAGAAACCTTACCTGCAGACTGTGCACCTTGTGGGGAAACAACCAATATACCCTAAGTATGGTTCAACAGATCCATACTTTGGGACCCAGGTCCCAAAAAGAATTAACAGACGTCAAGCAAAACCCCATATGCAAAGGTTGAATAAAATGACATTGCAGGTATGGGTCTCTTGTCCCATGAACACCATTCCATCAAGTTTCAATTGTAAAATTTTTTTATTCTTATTTTTTCAATTTTCAAAAATTTTTCTCACAAAAAAAGACAGATCAATTCTCCTTTTGTTTTAGCTGAAAAATAATAAAAAAAAAAAAGATGACTAGTATAATAATTTAATTAAAAAATTTCCCCTCATCGTAAAATTTTATTGAAGTGATAAGGATGTACATGGTATTCTTTCCGCCAAAATTCTTATTATGGGATTCAAAATATTAGTAATTTCGATTTTAGATTACTTATAAACCATCTTTCATAGAGAGAGTTTGATCAATCATCTTTTAATCGAAAATTGTTTGAAAGTGGAGAAGATATTGAAATGATCAATTAAACCATTATCAAAAATAAATTCAAAATAAAAATTAATTAAATTTTTATCTTCAAAATTAAGATTTTTCTATCATCGCTCCAAAATTTCAAGTGTTCCAATAATAATTACCCCAATATAATGGCTTAAAGGCTATACCGCTGCAAGGTTCAATGTCCCTGATCAGTGATGGTGAGGTGGGGGGACCCTACAAGAGGTCATTTTTGCATGGGTTGCTCCCCCCCTCTTCCACACCATTCCCTTGTAAATCTTGTGAGCAATTACGCCCCCACCTAACCAGAGCCCCCCACACCCACAACACAATGTTATTATTATCTCATGAACGGACAATCGACCGAGTGTTATGGAGTGTTGAATTTTTTTAATTGAATTTAAAATTAAAAAAAAAAAGATTACATTGAGAGAACCACTTCTAAATAAGATCATCATAAACATTTGAATCAAATTAATTAGAGTATAAATCTAGATATCGATTATGGAAACAAAAAGAAGAATGTTTTTGTTACCACCCTTCGACCCTATCAAGGCCCCCCAAAAAATTTGAATCATTCCAAACACGACCTTATGGTCCATCCTTCCCTGGTGTCCTTATTGGCTGTCTTCAATAGGATAAGTATTCCTCCGAGGAAACACACTGCACCAATGATTTTAATAGGGGGTCATGCAATCATAGAAATGGTTCTCCATCCATTCCATGCTTGCTACTGTGCAACTTAAGACCTTGCTTCTACAGAAAAATAACCTTTTTTTTTTCAATATTTTCCTTTTTCTCATGTTCACTTGTTAAAAATATTCGAATCACAAAACTTTGAAAAGGGCAAGAAATCGGGTCAAACAAAAATTTATTTTAATGGAGATAAAATGCAATATGTATAAGGAAGAGAGCAGATATTGCAACTTTCTGGTTTAAACAGTATTTTCAGGTATTTTTAATGAATTTTTAAGATTTTTAACAGCAAATTTATAATTTTTAGTAATATTTTAAATCACGGTTATTGTTGTCGTAAAAAAATAATTATATAGATAAATATACGATATGAAATTAAATACAATAATATAGAAAAATTAATATAACTGACTTTATTTAATAAGATAAAAGTTTGATTGTGGTTGTTATTATTATAGTAATATTTTAAAGGTAATTATGTAAAATTTTCTTTCAAAATTTTTTAATATTGAAAACAAAAAGTATTTTTAAGAAAATTGAAAAATGATGTATATATATATTTATATATATGTATGAACTTAGATATTGGAAGGTATAATGTCGTTTTTACATTATGTTAGAAATATAAATTTTGTCTGGTTGAATGTGGGGGTTGTGTAGAGGTTTCAAGAATTAATGTTTGGAATTAAAATTATTCGAATGACGCAGGCTAAAATTTAATTTTATCTCCTGCTACTTCCACATATATTGATTTATTTCTTCACCTTATATATCTGGTTTCTGAGTGTTTGGTGAATCCAGTTACTTTTGCTCTACTCTATTTTTAAATTTTTATTTATTTTTTGATTTTTTGGGGCTGCTTTGGGTGCTGAAATGCATGTCCTAGAAGATCTAATAAATACCAACGCCTAGTTGATTCGATGGCTAAACATTAATACCCCTTAAATAAGATCTCATATTTGAATCTCGTGGATAAAGAAAATAGACGTTGAAAGAGTTTGCCCATTTTAAAGGTCCAATCCGATTCAAATCGAATTTAGTCAGGAGCAAGACGATTACTGGATACTGGTGAAACTGATTTATACCCAAAAAAATTTAATAAATTATCAACTTAACATATTCTCTTTTAAAAAAAAAAAAAAAAAAAAATCTTTAGGATCCATCACACCTACATTCAAATTCAATGGATACTGCAATTCATCAATTGATCTAACCATCATCAATTGATCTAACCATTGTCATGTATGCTGAGGTATTCATGGTCATAAAGATCAATAAATAAATAAATAAATAAAAATTGAACAAGAATTAGTTCTAGAAGTTACAAGTAAGAAAAAGGAAAAATAATAAATAAAGTTGTTCAAGGTGCATGCACTCTAGAAGTGTCTCCACGTTCTTTGCATAGAAGAGTGCCAATTCTAGACATCTCCATTTCAGCTTTTTCACTTTTTCTCCTATCCATTATACCCTTTTCTTAATTTTTATTCCATAACTAATGATTTTGTGCATCTTTATTGCACATATCAATTTAAAATCATGGGATGAGAAAAATATCCAATACCCTTCAACAATTTTTCAAAAGCATGATAAAAATTAAATAAAAGAAAAAAAAAACTTGTATATATATATATATACTTTTATCTCACTAAATAAGATCAGCTATATAGATCATTTTTACTCTATTAAATATAATAAATTAATATATATATATATATATGGTATCCAATTAACATTAAAATAGTAGTTAGGAATATGTTTTGAAAAATATATTACAAAATATACTTAAAATGTACTCAAAATAAAATTATTTGATTTTTACTATAAATATTGCATACATAATAATAATTAAGAAATTATCATTCTTGGATTTATCGAAACTGATCTTGTTATCCGAAGTGGCATTACATGGTTCAGTTTTAGATGAGACAAATCACATGAAATCATATTGATGAATTTGAAGATGGGGAAAACAGATGAAGAAGAACGAATGAGGATTTAGACTGTTTAGGGCACCAACTCCGAAGCAAAGGAGAATGCTTTTACTGCCTCGCAAGAAATCAAGAGCATGCATGTAGTCCACGTGGTGAGAAAAGAGATATGCCAACTCGGCTGATGCGAGGGATCTCAGCATAACTTCATGCACTGCATGATTCTTCAACCTCTACCCCACACGAACCCAATCATCTCGAGATCAGATTTTGGATTAGATTAGATCTAAAAGCAAAAGCTTACATGCCCTTGAGAAACCTCTCTCTCTCTCTCTCTCTCTCTCTCTCCCCAAAAAGGAGTTCAAGACTACACGTAACTTATCAATGAAATACCAAGTTTGCCTTCCCCTTCTAAAAAGACTTTTTTATGTTATCCAATTATAAGGAAGTTCTTATAAAAATTATCTATTCAATAATGGTAAGTAATAAACTTATCAAGCAATTTGCATTGTCTAATGTCATTTTCCCAAATAAAGAAACCCATTTAATAGATTCTAAAAAACGAGAGGGAGAGAGACATTGAAATAAACATTGTTTTGCCCTTTCTACTTGCAAGTTGCAAATTTAAGTAGATAAACAAAAGATCAGGCTCTCTACATTAAGGAGAAGCTGATCATGAAGAAGACTTGAAAAGGACCAAATTCAACAGACTCGAGTACAGAGAGAAAAATCAACAGAAACATCAACAATCAACAATAAATATAAACACCAAATCACATATATATAACCTAATTATATATACGGCTGGTGCAGCAGTCTCTATATATACAAAAATCTTCCATCAAATCTTTCTATTAAATCATCATCATGGCTTTGCAGCATCTACATCAGAAGATCATTAACCCATCCAAGATCTGGGCACCCATTTTCCTCAGCAGCAAAGCTCTTGTAATTGGAATTAGAATTATAATAATCACCACAGAAATATTCACTTGAATTAGAAGATGATGATGCATTCGAACAAACCGAAGCCGGTGAGAGAGTGAATTGTTGTTGGTCTTCATTATTGAAATTCACATCAACACAAGAGAGATTATTATTGTTGTGCTTGCTAGAAGTCAAAGGCGAAAGCGAAGGAGAAGGAGAAGACTCATTGAGATTCATAGCATCAAAAGAGCTCATCAACTCCTTCACCACATCTTTGTAGCTAAGAACCCCATGATTATGATGATTATACTTACCTAAAGCACTCGAATATGGAGAAAACCCACCACTCTTCATAGGAGAAAGAGGCGGCGAGAACGACGGCGACATCGGAGGAGACAAATGAGAGAAACCCATCAAAGTAGACTTGGGAGAAGATGCATGACCATGACAAAACAAACAGCTGTGACTCTTAAATCTCTTCTCCAGAGGAGGAGGACTATTAACACCACCAATCACAACACTATCCACTGCAGCTTCTTCGCATTGCGAAGACGGCAAAATCCTTAGTTGTTTTGGGGTGTGAGCGAAGAAACAAACCTTCCTCTTACAATTTTTCCCATCCTTGCACGCCTCCGTCCGGTACCTGGCGGGATGAAGCCAACACTCGAACACTCCATGTGCAAATTGACAATTATCTCCTCGGCTACACCCACCGGCCCGCCGATACTCAGGACAGACAGTCCCCGAATAATGGTACCTTCTGGGGTCCCTTCGGCGAGCCTTTTCGCCGGGATGGGCGAAAGGGCAGTCTGTCCAGTCATGGCTGCGGCTACGGGTGCAGCGACGGACCTTGAATTCGAACATCCGGAACTGGTCGGAGGAGTAGGGGTCGTCGGAATCGGAGTCTTCAGCCAGGTTGTTGAAGGGGAGGAATTTCTGGAGGAGGGCTTCTTCAGGGGAGTAGTTTTTCGGCATATCGGGGAAGAAATAATCGGAGGAGAAGTCCTCGGAGTGAGAAAGGTTTTGGCGGCGAGAGAGGAGTTTTCTAGGAGGGATGTCAAGTTCTCTGATTAGGGATTTTTTGGAGATGGGTTGGTGGAGAGAGTGGAATTTGTGGTGTCGTTCTGCACAAACACTGCTCATTTTGATGAGAGAGAGGGAGAAGGAGGGAGAGAGAGATGGCAATAGGGCATGAAAGAAGTGTTGGGTCTGGGATGAGACTAGAGAGGCGTGTGTGTTAAGAGAAAGGGGAGCAAGTGCAAAACTATATAGGGACAGTTAGAGAGGGGGAGGGGAATGACAAGGATGGTGGTAAGGTATGGGCACACAGATGCGTGGCTGCATAGTATTTGGGTTGAGCATGCAAAGGAGGATATGTGGCAGCTTCACATTTCTAGCACACCACTTCACTAATGTACAAACTCTTAAAAGTTTTCGAAAATCAACAATTCCTTCTCTCAATTGTTCTGTTTTTTTCTCTGCCAATTTTCTTCTCTTTTTCTCTTTTTCTTTTGGAGGGTTTTGTTGCGGTCACAACCAGGTTGATGAAACTTTTATGGGTTTTAGGTCATGAAGGCCTCATTTATTATCAAGAAGACGACACCAACCCATTGAATTTTCATGAGGAAGCAAAGGTCGAATCATAAAAGTACAATCACTAAACTCCATAGTATATCGAGTGAGACACCAACACCTCTAGAATTGTTCAATTTGAAATTTTTATATAGAAATCATGAAGAGGGTAGAGGGTTTTGATATGAACTTCTATATAACATTATGGATCATAGTGGGTTAGACTCGCTTAAGCATATGGTTCTAACATTGATGGTTATTTTTTATATATATTTCAATTATTACTATTAAAGTGTACACAATAAAATTATCCTGTTTAAATAATAATTTCTAAATTAGACAAATATATAATAACAACTAAACTTATACAAAAACTAAACTTATACAAAACAAGGTTTAGCTCGTTCGTGGTTTGTCTAACAGTTTTAAGTGCAATTTTGTAATAATCAAACTCCTATGAGTGCAGTGGCAAGATGTTGCATGTGCTTAACTATAAATTTCGAATTTTAGTTATAGAAATAGAAAAATGAGATTTGAAATGGTCAATCTCTTAATGAATTTTATAGTATTTGGATCAAATTAATCAGATAAATCTGAATACTAGTTAATGAAAATCAAAGAAAGACAAAATCAAACTCCCATGAATGTAATAATAGGGTATAATATTCTATTAATCAAATTTCATATTCAAGTCATGAAAATAAATAAATTGGATTTGGAAGAATAAATTATTTAATGAATCTCATAATATTTAAATCAGATTATTCAATTACTTTTAAATAAAGGTCTATGAAAACCAAAGAGAGAGAATCAAAACAAGAGGGACAATGACAAAAGAAAGTAACGTGGAGTGAGATTTTGTGACAACCACGTATTTATGAACCAAAGACCAGATACAATGTGTATGGATTTTAGTAAAATCCCCATAATGCGGCTAGGATCATGACACGTCAAATGAAGGATTGTTGCCTTTAAAGGAACTAATCACAAGGGTTATTTCCTAAAATAGAGCTTTTTTTAAATAAAATTTCTCAAGTAGTGTGATTTTTTTGGGATTTTGTGTTGCCTTTCGAAAGAGGCGTATTTAAAATGAACGATTAGAAATCGCGACTTTATTAGTTTGAAAATTCCCAAAAAAATCACACTATTTGAGAAATTTTATTAAAAAAAAAGCATCATTTTGAGAAATAACCCCTAATCCTAGTAAAAAGGAGCCCCAAAATCCCATCCAATAAGGAAGAGAGAGGGTAAAATTTTGTATTTCTTTGTCCATTGCTTTGTCATTGTTATTTTTTTTACTTAAGAATTAAATAAATTATGTGCTTGTACATTAATAAAATTTTTAAATTTAAATAATTTAGAATCTATTAAATACTTTAAAATTAAATAAAGAATTTTTTAAACATGTTAGAATTAATGGTAATATTGATTTATTTAATTTTTGACTCATTTCGCTAATGTTGCTCTTTTCTTATTTTAGCGGGTAACTTTTTTTTTAATACAAGAAATGTTACGCCCCGATCCTTGGATCGACCACGCACCCCCATGGCGACCGGGGGAAATCTCGGTATACGGGGAGGAACCTCCCCATATACCGGGACTCCGCAAGGCTACAAAGACAGCACCACAGTTCTTTCCATACATCAATCATCAAAAATAGAAAACATCACATAACAAAACACATGCAAGGACACATCCGGTCCATCCCTATACACACGAGCACACATCGGGGAGAGGGAACCTGTACATGCGTATTTACACATCAACACACAATCGGGGAGAGGGAACCTGTGCATGCACGGCACACAATATGGCCATCCAAGCCATTTCAAAGTTTACAGTATAAGGAAAGCAATTAACAAACAAGAAGTCCCAAAACATAGTCGTAGGATTTTTCTAACACTTGCCTGAAGCAATCAAGCTAATGTCAGTAAGATCCAAACGATATGAGTTGTCCAAGACTTCGTGAAATCGAAAAGAAATAACCATTCTCAATATTACAAACCAAATGTCCCACTCAAAAATGAGTTTTTACCAAAACTAGGAGAGAAAGAAAGTAAACAACAACCACGTAGGGATTCCATCAATACTTGTTCCTATCCAGGAAACAAGTATCGATTAAATCCATACCAAAAAGAATTGTACAAGTCTTCCTTTCTTCGGATTTCAATTCAAACCAAAATGACTATACATCATGACGTATACCTACAAAAGCCAGCTGGTAGGCCCCTCCCTAAGCTCCAATCTCTGTCACAAATCTAATATTCCTCTGAAAAATGTTAAAGAGTGGGGTGAGTATTATAAATACTCAGTGAGTGGAGTGCATTGGCATGATTGTGTAATAAATAAGGGGTGAAAATGGAGAATGTCAAAGCATACTTCAAACATCATTTTCCATATCCAAACATTTCAGTAATTCAACATCATTTATAAAATATGCATCCATGTCAAGCATTCATTCAAATATTCTTTTAGAAAATCACAAGGGTCCCATCGAAAACACTTCCTTCTTGCGTTTGGCCGAACCAAGACGGAAGCCCGCCAAGGGGTTTTCTATTTTAGTTTTCAAAGCTACCCCCAACCTTGGCGTTGGCTCGGACCTCCCCGGGGTGCAACCGGATAGTCCGACGTGACAGAGCAGAGGCCGCATACCTCTCTCGCATATAACCCCAACCCACGTCACCCAGTCGGGTCGCTCCGTGGGGGGAATGACTATAGTCATTTCTCTCGTGCACCATCATTTCACAATCATTCCATTTCAATTAATGTGTCATATTTTATCAATTCAATCCGAAAATCATGCTACGAGCACTTACCAATCAAGTAATCAAGACAAATGGCACAAATTCATGTAAAATCGCATAGGATGCATTCATAATTCAAATTCTCATTTCAGACATCCCACAATCACAAATCATTTCATATAAATCATGTGAAAATCATTCAAAATCATTTATCAAAGAATTTAAAGACATTTTGCTTATTTACTACACAACGATCCGTCCACTCACCTCTAGGGAGGGTATCCACACCCTATTTCCGAAATCAACTCAAAAAGACTCCCCTCGAGTCTCCAAAGGTCAACCTAGACCAATCAACACGAATAATCAACAATTAAAGCTCTATTAAAGGGTTTTCAAATTTCCCTTTTATTTACAATAGCCTTAACTGCACAATAATATTCCTAAACTTTCGTTTCATCAATCTAGAATCATTTCAAATCACTAATGACTTTAATTTTTCAATATTCCTCAATTTACCGATTTTCTCCCGAATTACATAATCTTAATTTATTTCACTCCAATTTCAATTCAAATCCCAAGGAAAACTGCGCAATTCAATCAAACAAAACTCTATTATTATCTAAGACATCCTATCACAACCCAATTTATATCGGATTCTAGATTTAACCTAAATAATCACATATAAAATCTCAGAAAACGCATTCTATCCAGATTTAGCATACTTTCAACACATATACAAGTCTTCTCACCCTAAGTTAACCCTAAATTTATTCACTTGTCAAGGGTTTGGAAATTCCCTCACCTAGGATTTTCGCAGTTCACAACCCTAACTTCAGTGTATGCTCTGTTCAGTCCAAGACCTGTTCCAAATTCGAAATACAGTTCAGTAAATTAGCTCAATTACTATGAACAATCGAAACCCTAGAATTACAATTAGGGTTCAACCTTTACCTGAGAGAGGAAGAAATCGTAGTCTAAAACTAGGGTTCTCGGATGTCCATTTACTGCTGGTCTAGAGCGGGTTGCCGAAGAGAGATGCTCGCACAAAGCATCACGCGAGCGAGAGGGAGAACGCGAGGTCCCTGTCGTGCAAGGGTGAGAGTGAGAGACACTGAAGACTGAGGGACTGCGAGGGAGAGATAGATAGAGAGTGATGGTGCAGGACGAAGAGGTAGCGACCGCGGTGGTTCGCGGTGGCCGCGGTGGTGGCGATCGATGGAGGTGAGATCGAGATGGCGAACGGGGAATCGCGAAGGGAGAGAGAGTGCAGAGACTGGAAATAGAGAGAGAAATGGAGAGGGAGTAGAGGGAGAGAGACGACGGTGGTGGTTCACGGTGGTGGCTAGCGGTGGTTTGCGGTGAGGGAGAGAGGCGGAGTGCGGCGAATACGCGGGAGGGAGAGGGAGCAGGGGGTGAGGGAGTGAGATCGATTAGGGCTTTCAGCCCTAATCGATTTGGGAAAAAGGGGTACCCAGCGTTTCGGGCTAAAACGCTGCGTCTCCCCACTCTCTTTTTTTTTTTTTTTTCAAATATATATATTTATTTTTATATTATTACTATGATGAACTTTTAAATTTACCTAAAATAGAATCCACTACGAATTTACGACTCAACATTTTAATTATACTAAAAATTTAAATTTAAGACCAAAAAATCGAAAATCAAAACTTTTAAGATTTTCTTTTATAATTACTGAGATATTTTATAGAACATTTCAAATACCGAATTTTCGGTATTACAACTCTTAACCCCCTAAAAACAAATTTCGTCCTCGAATTTTCAAAATATAATTCATACATCAAAGAACTGCGAATATTGCTTTCGCATTAATTCTTCTGTCTCCTAAGTTTGTTTTTCTACTTGATTATATTCTCCACAACACTTTACTATAGGAATCTGCCTATTACTCAACTGTTTGAAACTGCTGATCTAGTATTAACACAGGCTACACTTTGAAACTTAGATCTGAATTTCATTCTATCAGAGAAGCTTCAATCACATGAAATGGATCCGGCAAATACTTCTTAAAATATGTTAGGACTATTTTACCTTCAGAATCAACAACTAAGCTATCAAGACTCCAAAACAAAATTCCTTGAATTATCTTTCAAAAGAAACCTTTAATAAGAAATGTTCACTACCATGTCATATCCATATCAATTGCAGATCCAAAAATAGAGAAAATCCTTATATCCTCAGGCTGGTGTATGACGAAATGTAAATCAACCTCAATACGACCTAGACTAAGTGAGGAAATTTAATCCATTGACAATACCTGAACGCTTCTAAGTTTTAAATCTCCACTCCTTAGTCGGATAGCTTTTTAATCAAAATATTTCTATCATGCTGCTATTACATCTCTCAAATTTGAAGTAGTAATCAATAAGACTGATGCACGGAAGCTTCAATTCTTTAGCTTGTCCTAAACAGGTCATTGAATTTATGATAAATCTTAGTAATAGACCTTGGTCAATGATGACAAAATTGGTGTCCCATTCTCCTTTTCTGATAAATGGGTAGTCGGTCCAAAAAGTGGGGGAACAACAAACAAATAGCCTTTTGGCTTCCTCAAGAGGTTTCAAACTGGAGACCGGCCCACATAATACACAATTTAACTGAGAAAGCAGAATATATCAAAAAGAATTAAAATAAACAGAACCACTTTGTCAGATGTTTACTATATGTTGATCCTTCCAACAAAGATCCATGATGTACTCGTGATGCCACTGCCACATCAGACCACAACACCTCTTGGTTTAAACAGAAGACCAGTAACACAATAAAATCAATGTAATTTCGAGGAGGCTGTCTTTTGAGTATTCAACAATTAAAGTTGTACTGCATCTGAAGAATGAATTCAGGTGGCCCATCAATCATATCCAATAACAATTATTTCCACATAACATGGTGATATGTAAATAAGAAAGATCACAAAAAAAACATGGACTGATTTGCTAATGCTTTGACAGTTTTATTATAATTATGGAGGAAAAATGGTACCTCGAAGACGATAAGCGACACTTAAGTTTTGCATGAAAGGATACACCAGTAACCTCTCTGTTGGTGTTGTGCAAAATCCAATTAGGCGTAAGAGATTTTGGTGAATAGCAACACATATCATCTCAACTACTCTGATTTTGTTTATTCTTTTTTTTATTATTATTTTTTTTTAATTGCTTAACATAATGCAAGAAAACATTGTCAGTCCTGTTGTAGTTTTATGAAATTTTGCTTTGATTTGGTTGAAATCTTAGGATCACCCAACACTTTAAAAACACCTCCTTGGAAGAATTGTTAGGGATTGTAGGAGGCTTGTGGATTCAGGTTAGAACTGCTCTGTGAAGTGCATATTTAGGTAAGTAGATAGCTATGCAGATTGGCTGGCCAATTTTGCACATCATTTGAATGTAGGGTTGACTATCTTATATTGCCCTCCCCCTTCTATAAGGCCCCTTTTTGTGGAGGGTTACAGGGGGACAGCCAGCACCATAATGTGCTACCTTGTCTGCTGCGCTGCTCCTTTTGTTTGCCTTTCTAGTATTTTTTTTTTTTTGGGGGGCCTTTTTGCCCCCTTGTTGACCTAAAAAAAAAAGGGCTGAGTGTCAGATAATCCCACTGTCCTGATTCCTCATTTTATTTTTTGTTTTCCCTCAAAACCTCCAAAGAATGTGTAATTCAACTGTGCCTAAAGCTCTGATGAAGAAGTTCCCGGAATTCTTTGTTTCTCACTAAGCATAATTTCCCACACACACATCATATAACCAAGTGTTGGGATGATTTAGAAGGCGGGCAGCAAAGGGGGTTACCGTCATAAATTTTTCTACACAACAGAATATGAAACAAAATTATTTCATAGTTATAGAAAGAATAAAATTATTTCAGGACCAATTGGGACAATAAACAGAATCAAAATCAGCACAACACTCTTCATGGTTATAGATACTACCATTCTGGAACATTACTCTCCGGATGTCATGTTTTATGAGATTTACTTATCCTCAAACAACACCAAACAAGCACTGTTGTCCTCTTCAATCTTGTTTCTCTTTTTGATATCAACATTTGCCACCAGTAAGTTTGATGGCACTTCTCCCAACTAAACTCAAGCCTACCACTATCGTTCATCAGCCTTCTTACAATTTGCTAAGTGCAAGGTCAGATTCCCTACCACAATCTAATCCTACTCATGGCAAAAGACATTCTAGAGTCCCATGGTGTGATGATGGCTCAGAGCATGAGCCTTTGAAAAGAAAATTGCAAATTATAAAGAGAAAATATTCCGAATTGGGCTTGCTTTTTATCTCATTTATTTTCCTCCTATTTAGTAGACTTTATTTTGTCAAGTGAACCAATAGGGCAATTAAGTCAATAAAAGTTATCCACTTCAAAAGAAAATGAGAAGATATAATGACGTTTAGTTGGTGTTGTTTTTCATAAACCATATCTTGAATTAGAGTATTATGTATAAAGAAAATATTATTATGAAAATTTTACTCTTTAAACACTTAATTCGATTTAAATCGAATTTAATTGAATTCAATATGATTACTGATATTTTCAAGTATTATGAGAAAATATTCCCAAACCTTTTATTAGGAACAACCATTAAATCAAAAAATGATGTTTGTCTTAATGATATTGATGAAGGGTGTATATATTAACTAAAAATATTTCAAATTTTTGTTTTAAATTTGTTATAATGGAAAATAGTCTTTTATTGTTAGACTACAATTTCAAGATTATTTTTTTATTAATTTACTACTCTTTGATAAAATTCATTTACCTAAGAGGTCTTAGAGTAAAATATTTTTTTTCCAAGTTGTAAAAGTTGTCTAAATTTAGTCAAGTGTTCCTTATTAATGTCTTGATGGATTTATGGCCAAAAATTTTCAGAAGAAAAACGCTGGGGAAAAAAAAGGGCAAAAATTGTTTTTCAAAAATTCTTTTTTCTTGAAAATAAATGAAGCTTATTGTCACAAATTAAAAAAAAAAAAACTGAATGTTAAATTAATGAATGTGAATGGTAATTTTAGCATTTGATATCACATATAAATATCAAAAATACTGAAATCTTAAATATAAATTAAAATTAAATAATATATGAAACTAAATCAGTAATACTATGAGATACCACTGATATATCACACGATATTGATGCAGCAGCAGCACCGTGCCATTTCACATAAAAGGCGAGGCAAGACTATTGGGCTTGGGTTCCCAACTTGGGTCAGTGTCAGGCCCCTGTTAATGAAGTCTGTTTTCCGTGTAAAATCTACTCATAGTAATTGACGCTGTGTCTCTCTAAACTAAAAAAATAGTAATTGACGCTGTAAATTCATGGATGTCTATTGTAACGAAGGCAAAAGATGTATAAACTAGGCTGCCCCAGGACAAGAAACAAAATCATTCCTAAGCACCCCCAAAAAGATAGAGCATATCATCAGACAGTTTGAAAATGGAAAAAACTATGTTGAAAGAGCTCTCCTCTAAAAGGGATCGGACAACAGTTCGAATTAAATTAATCAGAATATAATTCCGGATACCGGTTAGTCCAATACAAAAAAATAAAAAATAACATACTTTGGCTTGTAATTCCAGGGGGAAAAAATTATAAATCTGTGTTATTTCTGTAATTCAAAAAGAATTGATGTAGATGTAGACAATGAGTCTCCAAAGAACAAAGTTATACAAAGAATGCTATACACAGAAATAGCCCATATTTTTCTAACACCTAAAATTTATTTAAATCTCACAACTATACATGATATGTCATCTTTACTCTGCCTAGAAAGAGCTTGTTCTGTTAAATGGACCGCTGCAGATTGCGCATCCTTCCTGTTTTTGATAGCATCCACTGCCTCCTCATTTGACATAACCTGATCAACAGGTTCATACACATTAGTTTTTTGAGAAACCAAAGGGACCATGGACTATCGAAAACAAGACGAAGATTATACTATAACCAACCTTCCACAATCCATCACTCGCTAAAATAAGGAATTCTGTTTTGCCATCTACAATCTCTGTGTAGACATCCGGCTCGGAACTTAGATGTCGCTTCAAGCACTTATCTCCGAATGCCCTTGCTACTGCCAACTGGCCATCAACACGTGGCACATCACCTGCAGCAAAATGAGACGTGATTCTATTTAGTAACTCTCAGCTCAAAAGGTGAGAAGGTTGGAATTCAAATTCAATGTATACAATTTTACAATCAAGTAGAATCCTAGTTTCCACAGTGATGCTGCGAGGTATGATGAGAAACTACCCACATCAAGTAACGAGTTCGCATGAGGCCTTAAATTTACACGAATTTGAACCACAGTCTTGACAAGCAATTCATGAACTCATGTAACCTTTCATGCACATTTCACGATACTACATAGGAAAAGTAAACTATCAAGAGTTCATTCCTGAGAAATGTGAAATACCTGGAATGTTGGATACAAAACCACCACGTCTCTCAATATCCTTTCTTTCCCTGCCTGGCTCATGATCAACAGACAGCTGTTTTGCAACACCATTGCTGCAGATAACAGCACGAGAATCGCCCACATTTGCCACAAGTAGAAGTTGACCATTGATTAGGATTGCTGTTACGGCAGTTGAACCTCCTTTTCCTAAGGAAGCAGTATTTTCTAGTATGTGATCATCAGTTGATCGATAAGCTTTCCCAATCGCACTCTCTGGATCAGACCAGAAGTCATGCTGCTTGCACACAGAAGAAAGGAGAAAAAAGAAATTCACTTGCTTGCATACTTGTCAATTAATGAATAAGAGCACGTCTCAAGATCCTAATAGAAGTTAAACAATGTACCATTATAACATGGGAATCAGAAAATTTACCTGTTTCAAAATATTGTCAAATAGGTTGGACTGCAAGTAATTTGCGATTTTATGGCCCGAATGACCATCAAAAATAGCAAATAAACCCAATTCATTGTTGTCAGCAACTTGTTTGAATTCAGAAACAAGATAATCTTCCATGGCATGATTTGACTTTCCCTTAACAAGATGAAAGCCATAAGTAATATGCTTTGAAAATTTTCCTTTTCCTTTTCCGGTCTCTGCAGATGATGAACCAATTCCAGCCTTCACCTGAGAAGACAAAAATCTTTGTTGATGATAAGGAGGGAATATTGATTCTATTTTCATGAGCTTCTAAAGATGATAATTTTGAAAGAATATCACCACTTAGCAGCCAAGATTTTCTTCACAGGACGACACAAACATATGTATCAAAACAAAGTGCAAAATTTTTGTAATAATATTAATACCCTCAAGTGTACTGATCACTTATAAGAGGTTCTTAAACACAGAGATCTTCAAATAGCGATAAAAAATTTGGTATTCAAATTTGGAAACCCGTGCTCAAGTGCCAAGTCAAACAACCAAGTAATTTTTCAAAATATCAGTTCACATAGAATGATGAAGCAATTCATTGGCATTGCATCACTCCTGATCTCCAATTGTGACGTGAAAGTTGAACCAGAAAAATCTTCGAGTATCCTTACTAATATAATGCAGAATCAGACCTGTCAAAGACTGTTAACCATGTGATTGTTCCCAGTATAAAAGTGGATTACCCTACTGCCACAAGGGCTTGCCATGGAGTTGCACTAATCTCAGAACAAGATTTCAATGGCCATTCTATCCTTTCCTGTGCACCACTTCAATTTCAAAATATCAAAAGTTTTCTCTGCAGAGGTCAGGAAGACAGGTGGAAATCCATGACCAATTTGTCATCCAAATAAACCATCCTTCTAGAAGGCTATTTCAATCCATTATTGGCAATAGATCAATAAAAGAAAAGGCCGTCTACAATATGCACAGAGGCATGACAGGCATCCGTCATAATGCACGCAGCCCAAACTTAGAGACTAATTAGTTTCACTTGCAGATAGCTTGACCAACATGCATATCTTACTCAGAATTCAGGAATGGCAAGAAATCCATCCTTAAAAAAAGGGTTTCTGCATGCTGGATAATATCTTCATTGTGGACCTAAGAATGGTGAATGCTGTGCCAAGTAGTGACGGTCCAGTGTACGACATAACTTTCTCTCTCTTGACCCCACCCCCATTTTAACCCTTCCATGTCCACTCTCCAGTCATATGATTTTCCCATTCTCATTGTCCAAGTACTGAACACCATTGCTTTTGCTTGTAACAAACTAGAACCAGATCGCATCGGCCCAGACATGTTCATTATCAATCATTCAACATATAAAGGCTTAATCCATTCGAAGCATCTATAATTGCAGACACTTCTGCGATGCTCACATATCTCTTCAAAGTGATCACACATCATCCAAATGCTTTCTAATGTTGTATCATTAACAGCTATTGTCCTGCAGATGGGATTTAAAGGTCAAACAAAACCATGAAGGTGGTGAACTACCACTTTCATTTTACTATTTTCACTTGTAGAATGGAACATACCAAATAGACAAACGATTGCTTGAAGCAAAATTTTCCCGGTCACCCAGACGAAGATGTCATTGATCCTAAATGCCAGGTTTATATATTTGTTATTATTTTTTTGGCTTGGCCCCAAATTCCTAGTCTAATACAGTTGATTTCGGATCCTTCTGAAATTGGTAACCTTTATTATTATGCTTGCCCAATCAGACTGAGATTACTCAAACTTTTTTCTATGAGCTTACCTAGTCTATGAAGAGTTCCAATAATTCAAGTAATACGTTGTACAACCAAAAATGAAGATCTCCCCCTCCCCTCCCCCCCCCCCAAAAAAAAAAGAAAACTTTTGAACGAGTTTGAGCAACCAATCAATCAAGCAAATTAAGCCCCCATATACATACAAAAAAAGCTTTTATGGAACACTAAATGGTTTTAGAAAACTACCCATGATATGTTTAGTTAATTTAGGCATATGAAAGTTACAAACATATGCTAAACTTCTTGTATTTTGAATATAAATCCACTCGCTCCCCTCCCCAAGAAAGAAACAGTGAGAAAATTTCACCAAAACATATCACAATCCCAGTTTTAGAAAAACCCAAATGATAAACCAAGGTAATAGACAAAAAAAAATAACAATTTCAGTCACCAGATGAGGAAAAAAAAATACCCAGAATGCAAAAAGAAGAAAATTGAAACAGAAAATAGGGGTATTTGGAATGGATGTGTTACTGACCTTCATCTTGTTGAAGAGTTCTCTCCCTACCATCGCGTCCGACTTGTTATTCTTTGGTCCTTCGCTGCTAAGAAAGAGAGATTTAGAGAGAGAGAGGAGAAGCAAGGAAATGAGGAAGGGACGGAGGCGGTGTGAATTTATGGTTGGGGGTTGGGAAAGAGGAAATTTACCGTCACTATCAAGCCAGGTTTGTTTTCCCTTAGCTCGCCATACATACAGCAACTAAAACGCGTTAACTGTCGGCTGACATTTCTTCCTCTCTACTTCTGTTGGTTTCGTGCTCATCCTTCTCATTTTCAACTTCAAATTTCCCCCGTGCTGCGTTTGTACTCTATCTCTCACCATTCAGAATCGAAAGAATGACTCTTTGCAGTAAAAAACAAACTCTACGACCAAATCTCTTAGGAAGTTGCAATTACTATGTTTTGTTATATCATATTACATGTATAACACAATAATGTTGTATGCAACGGATGATTTAATGATTAAATATAACTAATTTTATGTGACAATCAATTAAATTATTTTAAATTAATCACAATATTTTTTTAAATTAAATAAAAAATAAATATAAAAAATAGATTCGATCTATTTAATTTTTAATTCATTTAATATTATTTTAAGTAATATAATAAATTTGACAAATAATAAACAACATTATGTGGGCATTGTCAGAGTAAATTTATATATATATATATATATATATATAATTTCATTCAAAAATTAAATCACACCTAAAAGCTATAAACACTCAAAATTACATGTGCCCACCAAATAAGTGTAAACGCACTCCAAGAAAACAAATATATACAATAATGATATATTTATGAGACCGATAATATAAATTTTTTTATATTATTATAATTTATGTTGTATCATATATTTATTTTTTTTATTCAAGTAAATCAAATTAATTAAATATCAATAGGTGTCGGGAAATCTTTTAGAGTCAAAATTCACAAGAGATTGATAGCGTAGAAATATGTAATATAGTTGAAATCTGAAAGAGTCACTATCCCTGCACATGAACATCTAGGAATGTGAGTCTCTCATGGTCTAATTTTCTCCTTCCCCCACACAAACTTTGACCTATTCAAAATATGGTCTTTTCAAAGTAATTGGAAGGTACGAGGTACATTCTTTGAATACCAGCCCTTTGACAGCTTCAAAATGTGACAGAATCTTCCTGTCAACATCGGTTCATTTAGGGAATTTCTATGGTACGAATCTATTCATTGCACGTGGTATCAAACAAAAAACAAAGGGTGTGAGACAGGTGGCCCAAAACATGAGAGGGGTCATTTCTCATATTATTATGAAAATAAAAAAGAATTATAAAAATATTATCATTTCTTTTTATTTTTTCAAAATATCGAAGTTGATCTTGTGAAGATCGATTTTGAAATCGACTTTTACAAAATCGATTTCAAAACTATCCCAGACACTATCTGTGAAATAAAAATGGAGTCGATCTTCAAGAGATCGGTTTTGAACGAATATATTCTCTTAATTAAAATTCATCCATTGAAAGGATTTTGAAAGGAGTATAAGAAGATCATCAAACGAGAAAAAATAAACACCGATTCAAAATGACCCACATTTGAATGCCTATATTGTCTTGAATCTTGTTCACTTTTTACTTCCTAGAGCAGAACTAGTACAGGAAGAAGAAACTGAACTAAATAAACCTAGTGAGCCCACGTTCACTGGATTCACTCAATTCAGTTTCTTCTTCCCCTACCAGTTTAGTTTTGGGAAGTTAAAAGCAAATAATATTCAAGATAGTGTGGGTATTCAAATGTAGATAATTTTGAATCGGTATTTATTCTTTCTCGTTTGAAGATCTTTTTTTTATCCCTTTCGGAATCCTTTCAACGATTGGTTTCTGATTTTGGGGTGAGCTTTCATTATTTGTAAATGGGTTGAATTTAGGGTTTCATGTTGATGGGTTTGATATTGAAGTCAAGTGCACATCCACTACTTCACTTCATAAGCCCCCCTGAAGAGAACATAAAATCGACAGTTGATTAAATCATTCATTACATATAAAATTGTTCTTTACACGGAAATAAGACTACTTATTGGTTTAAACGGGACCTCTGACTCAATCGTTCCATATTTGGGCAACTGCTTCGGTTATGACCCCACTCACCGCAGGCCTTGCAACGCTAAGTTCTTCATCTGTCCATCTCATTCCTAATCCTTGTACTACGTGGTCGTCCAGGCTGATGGTTCAAACATGAAACATTCACCACTAACTGAAACGGACTTGGGGGCCAATAATCCTTATGTCCTAATGGATGAAATCTATCGGAATACGTAAAGACCATCTACTGTGAACTATGAAAGTTGTCAACAAATCTAACGACCTGATGCCCCATGCTTTCACAAACCTTCCACATATGGGAGCAGGGAAGTTTAAATATCTTAAATTTGCCATAGGTACAGGAACATTCATTCAATATGACTTTCTGTTCATTCCCACCTCTACCCCCATGAACTCCGGTGATTACCTCGTATTCTCCAATCGATCTATCAAAAGGAGTAATGCGATGGTATTTGAACTTCATCTCGTTCCAGAGTATTCTGTCCATTACGATTGTCGACCATCTCTTACCATCTTTAAGATATTGCTCAACCTTATTTTGATATTTATTGAAATATGTAACATATGATAAAGTGTCACCCGGAGACATGCAATGATCGGCAACTTTCTGGCTCCTTTTATAACCCCATTAAAACTCTCCGATCTATTTGCTAAAGTTTGCCTTTAAGTGACGCAAACAAATTTGATGATAAACAAATGGTAGTTGTAAATAGGGATCCCTCTCGATGGCTCGAAGAATTCCAAGTGCCCTATCTGAAATGATGCAAACCCCTTGGCGATCACCAATAACGTGAACTCTCAAGTTATGTAAGAACTATGACCAGTTAACCAAAGTCTCTTCATCGACTACTGCGAAAGCCAATGGCAAAATATGATCGACTACATCGGAGCCCACGACAATGAGAATTTTCTCTCGGTACTTGCCATACTGGAAAGTGCCATCGATGGAAATAACAGGTTTGCAGTGATGGAACCCATCAATACAGGGTTTGAATGTCCAGAACATTGACCGAAAAACATTTGGGGACTCACCGAAAGCATTGGAGAATCTCCAATCGACCACAGTACCCGGATTACTAGTTTGTAAAGTGGCCATGAACTACAACAATATTATGTAAGAACTCTCCCAATTGTCGTATACCAGTTTAATGACATGCCTTCTTGTATGACACATTGACTCCGTAAATTCTGACATCTTTAACAACATCAGAAACCTTGTATAAAACATTTTCTTTCAAATGGTTCTGTACCAACAGGCCTATCGTATTGGAGTCAAGATTCGGGTGATCTCCTATAGGCTATTCAGGGAAGTAAGTGTGTGTTAGATTCATTTTAGTTATTTCAAAGAATCCATGACTTTTTTTCTGTTTCGCTCGCAAATGCCACAAGGAGATTTTCTCGGTGTAGTAAAAATACCGAACGAACCAAGTAGTTGGCGAACTCTCATAAACCCTGAAAAATCTGTGCTCACGTATGGACCAGCATTTAACAGCTTGCTTGACCCCCTCCTTCGTTTTAAAAATCATACCAACTTGTGGAACCGACGTCTCATCATTTTGCCATATTGGTCGATTGTAGTCATTAAAATCATTAACAATGCTCTCCTCATCACCCACGTTAGATAGATACGGAATTTCACACATCTCGTCATTAACATCATCAACAACGTTCTCCCCTTCATTCGTTCCATCACCCATTTCGTCTCTATCCTCATCCGAATTTGTTTCTGCATCTTCAGCGTCAATAAATGCCTCTATGGGATCGGACTCAAGTCTGCTGCTATTGGGCTGCATAGGGTCGGTTACATGGTGCGACATAACATTATAGTTTGAAGGTGGGATAATCACATCACTTGTTAACATTGCTCCGTATTGGGCCCATTCATCTCCAATTATTCCAATATCAAATGCTTGACTTATATGAGTGTACGTTTCAACACCGACCCCACTTTCAATTGCATCATTCAAAAATTATGTATATCTCCCATCATTTGAAGTCCCGACACCACTTGAGCAACCCATCTCAAATGCACCTCCAGGTATCTCCAAAAGGGGTTCCATCTCTAAAAATAACTCCACCGAAACGTGTCCCAAAAAACATTTTGGAATTGATAGGACTTTAGGTAAAAAGTCATCATCATCAATTGGTACTACTGTATAACTCACCAAGCCACAGTATTCTCGAATAGGATATCGACATAAAACCTTCAATTTGAATTGAGTTTTATCGACTCCAGTTTTTTTGTGCAGAATTTTTAACAACCGCTATCATTTAATTCGACTATCAACCATGATACCCTTTCTAAGAGGTCCATTGTACTTATAACCATTTACTCCTGTTTTGATTTCGCCACCCCAATAAAGCAATATTCTAACTTGATTCTCAACTATCCTCACTTTATATGTTAACTGCAATTGATATATTAAAATTTATAAATACCACAATTTCAATTTATTTTTTTCCTAATTTTATGAATACAATAATTTTTAATTATTTTATTAATATTTTTTTCTAATTTTTGAATATAACAACTTAAAATTAATATATTAAATAAATACAAAAAATTATATAAAATAAAATATTTAGTTATTACATTAAGTTATTTTTATACATTTATATAAAAAATTTATTAAATTTACATAAACCAAACTATAATAAAAAATAATATGTTAAATTATTAAATAATATATTAATTTATTAAATATTTAATTATATATTAAAGTGTTACTAAAATTATAAGAAAGTTTTATTTGTAATATTTACATAAACTAAACTGTTATTTATATTATTTATATAAATTAATATATTAAATTATTAAATGTTTTATTAAAGAATTAAATTTTTACTTATTCAATTTGTTAATAAATTATTAAATTTATGATCATATTATCAAATCATTTAATTTATAAAAATAAGATAATTTGATATCATTTAAATAAATAATTTATCAATTAATTATAGTTTATATTAATTTTATAAAATCATTTAATTTATGTTAATTTTGTCAAATCCTTTAATCACTTTACCAATATTTTGGTAAATAACTAAAAAAATTTTTTAAAAAAATTTCAATTTCAAATGTTGTTTCAAAATTATAAATCTAAACATGAAATCTATATTATTTTTGCTTTTTTTAATATACATAATTTAAATCCAAACATAATTTTTTTAAAAAAAAATCTAAACATAATTTTAGATTAACATAATTTAAATATACATCTTTTATATACATTTTTTTAATATCTAAACATAACTTTAGATTAACTTAAATCTAAACATAATTTAAATTTAAACTAATTTACTTTTTTATTCTTGTGGGAAGGTCGACTAATTTACTCTAAACTAAATTATGTTTTTTCTTTACAGCATGAGATTTTTTTTTTTTTTAATCTAAACTAATTTATTCTCTTACCCTTTTGGGAAGATCGACTAATTTACTTTAAAATAAATTATGCTTTTTTTTTAGCAGGAATTTTTTTTTTAATCTAAACTAATTTACTCTCTCATCCTTTAATCATTTTAAACATAATTTAAAATATGTTTTTTTTTTTAAATCTAAACATAATTTAAATACTATTCATGCCCCATAACTTTTCACCCACGATTAATTTACTCTTTCACCCTCTCACCTCATATCCCTCTCTCCCCGTCTCTCTCTCTCTCTCTCTCTCCCACTCAATTAATGTACCACAGATTTTTTCACCCACTCAATTATCTCACCCTCTCTCCATGTCTCTCTCCCCATCTGTACTGTTCGTCTCACTCTCTCCCCCCTCCGTCAATCTCTCTCCCTCTCTCTCTCTTCCCACTCTCCGTCAATGTCTCTCCCCCACTCGAAACCCATTCAATTATTTCAACAGAAAAAAAAGAAGAAAAAAAACTTCACACACAACCTATCACGCCTAAACTAAATAACCATCATCAACCAAATAATTTGATGGAAAAAAAAAAAAGCTTTCCAGAAAATATGGAGAGCTTACCTCGTTGCCAAAAATGAGATCACGAAAAAATCTGCACAATAGAAGATTAAAAACACAAATGAGGATCTTGGATTTAACTTTGCATAAGAAAAAAAAATTTGGTCATTATAAAGAAAAAATCTCTTTCACAGAGTGGTGGGATGTGTGATAGGAGAGTTATATGGGTGAGTTAATGGCAACCCAATCGATTTAATGGGATTTAAAAATGCGGAGAAATTGAGGCGGAAGACAAAGAGGCAGGATGGATTTATAGTGCAAACAAATCAATGTTTTGGTGAACGACTTTAAAGTGGTTTTTGCAATATCGACTCAAGTACAAGAATCTTTAACTTTTTAAGTTTTCAATCAGGCCTTTCCAATCAACCGGCCTTCAGTAGAGTAGAAAATATATTCGTTTTTCAATTATCAAGCCTTTTCAATCAACTAGTCTTCAACAGAACAGAGAATATATTCGTTCAAAGTCGATTTGTTGAAAATCGACTTCAAAGTCAATCTCTTGAAGATCGACTCCATTTTTTTTTAACGGGTAGTTTCTGGGGTAGACTTGAAGTTGATCTTGTAAAAATCGACTTCAAAGTCGATCTTCACAAGATCAACTTCGAAACTTTGGGAAAACAAAAAGAAACCACAATATTTTTGTAATTCTTTTTTATTTTCATAATAATTTGAGAAATAACCCAACATGAGAGTTCTAGGATTTCGTTTTGAAAAAGTATTAGAGCATATATTTGTATTTTTATTTACATTTGCATTATATTTTTTAATATGTTTAATTTTTCACGTTGCACATTTTATTAATATTTATTATGTAATAAATTGTCTTATGTTGAGTATATAATTTTACTTTAAAATTGAACACAACAAAGATTACTTTAAGGGTTTAAAAATTTAGTACGATCTATCGAATAAAATCAGGATGAGATTAAGGTTGTTAAAAAATATACTAGATATTAAAATAAATCAATTATTTATTTTATTTTGATACATATTTGATTTTTTATATTTTTATATTTATAACAACTATTTCTATATTTGTGATAATAATTTTTCTATATAAATTTAATTTATTGTAATAATTTATTAAAATAATTGAGTATTAGATTCTATATTATTATATTGTTCATCATCTCTAATATCATACCACAACCATATTCATTTATCTTTTATATTCATATCATTTTATATTTTTATCATGGTATTACAGCCCACCTTACAAAAAAGATTATCTGTGTACCCGCATGCATCTCCAATAGCCTGAACTAGAGCTAAAGCCAATGCCAGAGCTAGAGTTGTCAAGAGCCAAGAGCATGAGTCAAGAGCACCAAACTAAGCCTGGAGCTAGGAATCAAGGACCAGAGCCTAGAGTCAAAGTCAAATCCAAATAAGAGTTAGTGTTACGTCCTAACTCTCAGGTCTGAGCACGTGACAATAACCGTGTGATATAGAAATACGTGTAATTACCAATATACGCTCCAAGATTCTGTCTAACCATAATCACGATACATAAATATTTGAACTCAAAACATGTAAAGAACAAATGAACATTTAACATTTCAAAATATAGTTTTCAAACTTTAAATTTCGACTGTAGAAAAACATACATAAGATATTATATAAGAAGAGTTTAAAAATGCCCTCCAATGGATCCATTTATATGTCTCAAAATCCATAACTATGAAGAACCAATACTGACAATTGGTCCCCGACAACTCTCTTCTTGGCTAGATCTAGCTCACAGTGGAGCGAATTTTATCTCTACTTTTCTTATAAAAAGAATAAATATTAAAAAATAAGTATAATATATTTAGTGAGTGGAGTACAATGGAATAGTTGTGTAAACAAATAAGTGATAAATGTGAAAGTGTCAAACAATGCTTTTAAAATCATATTTTGATTGAACAAGAACATCTGTAATCACTAAAGTATTTCTCAACAAGTATCATAGTTTTCTTGAAACACAACAAGTGTTAAATATGCACTTGTTTTTAAAATCAAAGAGTTTACCTCAAAAGTTTTCCACCAATGGCTTGACCCAGACCACTGGTGGAACTGCCATGCAATTTTCAATTATTACGACTTACAAACATCACCCCTAATCTTGGTGTTAGCTCGTAACCTCCTCAATGGTATAACCAAATATCACGACGGGGGTTTGGGTGGCATCTCTTTACCACACCTGCCCCCTCAAGTCTAACAAGCTAACTACATTACCCCCTCGAATCGATCCGTGGAAACTTATTGGTCATGACATCCACATGAGTGTTCACACCCCGAGCATGCACAATTTTAAAAACACCATATCATATGTCATAGGAAAACCAATAAATCTCTCAGTTCATAAGTTCAACAACCATATTCATAGGGAAAATTCAGTATGACACAAGATATATTAGCAAGTGCATAAATTTCAAGGTTTAAATCAAAACATTTTTAGGGATACTCTATATTCACAAAACATAATATAAAATCAAGTTAAAAATCATTTTAGAAAAACTAAGAGAAAATATTTTATCATTCACAAATATAACACTCTAACTACTCACAGTATTAGGGGGAGTAATCACTCCCAGACTTCTCCATAACCAAAGTGTTGTCTCGATCATTTTTGTTCCACGCTAAGGGAACATCATTAAATAATCACAATAATCAATATTAATTAATCCATGACAACTCATAAATCCTAACATTCAATAACTTATTTTTCTCTCACTTAACGTAACCTAAATTTTCTAAATCCAAATGAACAAATAATTAGATAAATTAAATCTTGGGATATGGAGATCATAATACTTTAATTCATCTCCAAAGAGTTTTTCCGATTTGAGTTATACCAAAACCCTTGATTCTCCCTTTTTGTGACAGCATTAGATCCTCAAGTCCTTCTTCAAAACCAAGACTAGAATCTAACTTTTGGAAGTTAGACGAATAGTTTGGAACCTTTGATCTTGAGATTTGATGGTGAATAAATTGAGTTTGGGAGAATAGAGAAGAATTGTCTAGAAAGTGAAATGAAGTGTTTAGGTCTTGTTTGTTCTAGAATCTCATTTCTATCTTTTTATCTTCAAACTCTTTTCCAATATTTGCTTAATAGCCCTCTTTCAATTTTAAATTGCACAAGTGCCCATATGTCCTTTTTTGGATTATTGAAAGCTCAATCCTAATAATTTAAGTACTTGAAGTTAGGTTTAGTTGAGAGAAATGTGTTTGAAAATGAGCAGAGGAAGTTGGGATTTATGAAAAATGGATTAAAAATGTGGAATGTTCAAAAATATGAAATATAATATAATTGGTGTATTATATAATTAAAGAGTTTAAGTGGTTTGGTGCTGAAATTTTTTTTTCGAATGAGTTGGAGCGTTAAGGTTCAAATCTCAATGGGTACAACCTGAGTGTTAAGGTTCAAATTTCAATGGCTACAATCGAGAGGTAAATGCAAGTGAGATGTTCGACTCTCTATTAATTCAAATTTTAACATAATCAAAAGGTATTTCTACATAAGTGAAAGGTGGTGCAAATTGCCGAGAGGTTCTTCATGACTATAAAGTTATACCGAGAGGTAGATATTCAATTCTCCACTTGCAAGGTAAATGTGTATGGAGAGGTAAGTGTTTCAAACACCACCTAGAGGTAAATGAAAAATAACATCACTAAGAAAGAGAAATAAGGAAATGGACGGAGAGGCTACAAGTCTCACAATGTATCGAAAAGGTAAGTACTAAGAGGAAAATTGATACATGTACTGAGAAATAAGTGTAAATGGTCCAATAAGTGCAATTGATAAATGATTTGGTAATTGATAGATCCAAGTGCATCTAACACCAAGATCTGATAAGTAAATAGAAAAATATTACTGAGAGAGAAAAAGAATTTAACATAGGTGATTCAACACTTTGAAAACCGAGAGAAAAAATGGAGAATTGTACTAAGAAATAGCCATTGAGTAGTGACTCGAGATATGACAAATCACAAAGAGATGGTAATTACCAAGGAATCAAAATGAGAAGGAACAGTCCACTAAATGTTAAAACTCTACCGAGCAACTCAATTTCTTACCGAGGAGTCAAATTTCACCGAGTATAGTGTACCTCAATAACCAAACACTTAAAAAATGAAAAGCCTATCAACCGAGAGTCTAAAAAAATTTCTGTGCAATCCAAAGGACAAAATCCATATTTAATCTTAAATTAATTATTTTTCCACATTTTACAAAATATAGAAATCTCAAATAGTCACTTTAGTATCAACATCATAATCAGACTTTCCCTCAACTCAATTGGAGGAACTTCAAGAACATGAGAGGGCTCCGACAAGTACTTCTTTTGTTTCCATAACTAGAGGCTAGTTTGAGACAACTGAAAGTAAATCACATATATCATATCCAAAGATCAAATTATCTCAACTATATATTTCATATAGTATAATATTTCCCAAATTACTAAAGTTTTCCTATAATATCCAGTATCCTAGAGTGACAAAACATATTCAGATCATCATTCAAAATCACTTCTCTTAACTATTCATTCACTTTTCACATTTTCTCAAATTATTTTCGTTTGGTTGTCAACTAATTGAGCCCATTAAGAGAATGTGGTCACCTGAATAATTAGTGTAAAATGTATATAGTTTTAACACAGGTCTCTAAGGATATTTGTTTCACCTGAAAGGTACTACCATCTGACTTGGTCCCCTTTTTAAGATATTAGACATTTTGTTGGTTCTAGTTATTATAATACGTGGATTTGTTAATCACAATACCAATTTGATCACCAAAATGCTTATAAACTTCAAACCACATATGCTATGTAACCCTATCCAGCCTCATCTTGTTTTAAAACTTCTTTACACTTTATTCATTCTAATTCTCATACCAACCCAAAACTCTTCATTTTACAGGAATTATTTGGCTCTCATGAAATTGGTATTTAAATAATTTATCCACATAACTTCCTTAGTACATTTTAATATTCCTATCTCTCGCCATTTTGATCCTTGCCTTTAATGCAACAAATCTGTTTTCTCTCATTTTGCTTCTCATACCTGGTTAATCTCTCCTATTAATAAGGGAGCTTAGAGTTTCTAGTAAGTGTGATACAAAACTTTTCTAGAAAAATTTATTTTTATAAATTTAGACCCTAAAATAATAACTTCTCTCATATAACCACCCACTTTCCCTCATTTTATTTCCTGCCAAACCAAAATATCCCCTTAAACCTTTTAAAACAAACTCTAATGTCCCTCATTTCTAACAGATTCAAATTCGCCTCAAGAATCATTTCGCCTACCCGTACATCACAATCTTTGTATACTATATTTCTAACTAACTGTTCACCTAAAGGTATAATCATTAACAACTTTTCCTCAAGCAGGGTCAGGGGTCTATCGACATACCCAATAAAACTTGTACTAATAAATAAGTTATTGGACTCTATGTCAATGAGCATGTAGGTATCGACACCAAAGATTTTTATCATATCTATTAATATAAAACCACCAAGTGAATTATTAATTAAACCTTATAATACATATTCTATATATAATTTCATCACGTTATATCTATAAACATAAACCATTCTAAATGTTTTCATAGGGGGGTTATCAACACCTTCAATATCATGCAACATACTCAACAAAACTCATATATTCATCACGTAGTAACATATTCTTTAAATCAATAAATTTATACTTAACCAAGTTTACCTATGACAACATCGGGGTTGTTTCGTGCCTCTTCGTTGATCATCGCATAGATCCTAGTTTATACTTGAGTTTGAGAATGTTGGGGATTGATAACCATGGTGTTGCTGTCGGTTCCCATCCTTAGAGTAGTGTTGGAGGAATGTGTGGAAGTGTTGGTTAAACCACTCTGGGAGCCATTAGGAAAACTTCGGTTTTATTGACTCCCTTGCCCGTCCAATTCAAGGTAAGTATTTCGAAGATGGCCATTTTGCCCACAAATATAGCACTTCCTAGGCTTATTGTAAGGTCTGAAATGGAATTTCTTACAATTTTTGCAACGATCCTTCTTGCTACCCACCGACTTCATTCTGGACACGGCGCTAGCATTCGGAGCACCCACATTAGAAAATGGTTGGCCTTGGGGAGAGCCAATGGACTGTGTGACGGAGGCACTATCATAAGAGCACGTGCTCTTTCTTTTCTTAAGACTTTGGCATGAAGTAAACTCAGATTTTCTTTTCTTCCCATAATCCTCTCTAGCCTTTTCTCTTTCTAAAACCATATTCTCGACCCTTAAACCTAATTGCAACGTATCCTTGAAAGTGTGAGTTTCGGTAATTGACATCTTTTCTCTAATATTCAAATTCAACCCTTCTTCAAACTTAGAATACAACTATTCTTCAAAGGTCTCAAACTCTATACAAACAAAGATAACTTTCTCAACTCAGTTTCATACTCTGCCACCAACTTGTTTTCTTTCCTAAAGTGGAAAATTTTCTTTCTCTTTAAGTTCTGGTAAAATCTAGTATAGTACTTCTCATCAAATTCTCTTAAGAATTCACTCCATGTGATTGAAGTAGAGAATCTCCTCTTCAAGTTCTCCCACCATATGAGACCACTCTTATCAAGTAACCTTACAGCCACCATAAGTTTCATCTCATTATCCAACCTCATATCGGCTTTGGTTTCTTGTACTCTATTAATCCAATCCTTTGTCACCGTAGCATCACTAATGCTCGAGAAGATCTCACAACCAAGTTGTATTGCTTCCTTAATCAACTTGGACAGCTCAATGGTTCGATGAGTAGTTGATGCAACTATCGGTGAAGGAGGAGTTATCGATATTAGGGGAGTGTTTGTTGTGGCAGTAGTATTTGGTAGAGGAGAAGTTTGCGTTTGAGTATGGGTGAGCACCATATTTACTCAACTATTCCATATATCGTTGGAAAGTGGCAAATGACGGTGCAGAAATCTTAGATGGTGCAACCGAAGATTTGAATGCATTAAAGGACGAGCACGAGAAGATGATGCAGTCTCAAGCTCAAAATAAGAGATCTCAGTCAAAGTCTTTGTTTTCTGGCGTGAAGCCATTGCAATCTATAAAAAGGAATCTAGTCTTATCTCAATAAATCAAATTAACCAATAATACACTCATACATAAACTTAACTCCACTTCCAAGAACCTATAGAGTCTTTTTTCAATCCTTCAAAACATTTAAAAATGCCAAAACTTTTAAAACACTTAAAAATATTTTTAGAAACATTTAAAATCATTTTAAAAATAAAACATCTTAAATATGTGGCTCTGATACTAATAGAATTGTCATGTCCCGATCTTTAGGTCTGAGCATGCAACATCCACCATGTGATTTAAAAATACGTGCAATCACCAATACGCACCCCAAGATCTCATCAGGCTATAATGATATCACTTCCAAGTCAAGAAATCTGGCACATAAATATTTAAACTCAAAACATGTAAGGAATAAATGAACATTTAACATTTCAAAATATAGTTTGTAAGACACAAATTTCGACTATAAAAAAATATACATAAGATATTATATAAGAAGAGTTTAAAAATATCCTTCAATAAGTCTATCTACATACCTTAAAATCCACAACTAAGAAAAACCAATATTGACAATTGGTCCCAGACAGCTCTTTCCTCAGCTAGATCTAACTAACAGTGGAGCAATTTTTATCTCTACACTTCTTCTGAAAAGATAAAAATTAAAAGATGAGTATAAAACACTCGGTGAGTAGAGTGTAATGGCATAGTTGTATAAGCAAATAAGTGGTAAGTGTAAAAATGTCAAACAATACTTTCAAAATCATATTTTGATTCAACAAAAACATCATGTAATCATTAAAATATTTCTTAACAAATATCATAGTTTCCTTAAAATACAATAAGTGTTAAATATGCACTTATTTTCAAAAACCAAAGGGGGTTATCTTAAAATCTCTCTAGCAATGGCTTGTCCGGACCAATGATGGAACTGTTAAGGGGTTTTTAATTATTATGAGTCACAAATATTATCCTCAACTTTGGCATTAGCTCGTGGCCTCTTCAATGGTGTAACCAAATAGTTCGATGAGGATTTGGGGGGCAGCTCTCTATTACACCTAACCCCTCAAGTCCAACAAGCTAACCACACTGCCCCCTTGAGTCGGTCTGTGGAAGCTTACTAGTCATGACATCCACATGGATGCTCACACCCAAAACATACACTATTTCGAAAATATCATATCGTGTGCCATAGAAAAACCAACAAATCTCTCAGTTTATGAATTCAGTAACCATATTTACATGAAAAATTCAGTATGACACAAGATATATTAGCAAGTGCATAAATCTCAAGATTTAAATCAAAACATTTTTAGGAACACTTCAAATTCACAAAATATTATATAAAATCAAATTAAAAATCATTTTAGAAAAACTAAGAGAAAATATTTTCTCATTCACAAACATAACAATCCAACCACTCACAGTATTAGGGAGAGTAATCACTCGCAGACTTCTCCATAGCCAAAGTATTGTCTCAATTAGTTTTGCTCAACCCTAAGGGAACATCATTAATTAATCACAATAATCAATATTAATTAATCCATGATAACTCATAAGTCCTAACATTCAATAACTTATTTTTCTCTCACTTAACGTAACTTAAATTTTCCAAATCCAAGTTAACAAATAGTTAGATAAATTAAACCTTTGAATATGGAGATCATAATAATTTCGTCTTCAAAGAGTTCTTCCGGTTTGGGTTACAAATTTTGACTATAGAAAAACGTACATAAGATATTATATAAGAAGGGTTTAAAAATGTCCTCTAATGGATCCATCAACATACCTCAAAATATACAACTAGGAAGGACCAATATTGACAATTGGTCCCAGACAGCTCTCTCATCGACTGGATCTAGCTAATGGTAGAGTTGCTTTTATCTCTATAGTTTCTCTAAAAAGAATAAAGATTAAAGGATGAGTATAAAATACTCAGTGAATAGAGTGCAATGGAAATAAATAAGTAGTAAGTGTGAATGTGTCAAATAATACTTTCAAAATCATATTTTGATTTAACAAGAATATCATGGAATCATTAAAGTATTTCTCAACAAATGTTATAGTTTCTTTGAAACATAATAAGTATTAAATATGCACTTGTTTTTAAAATCAAAGAGGTTTGTCTCAAAATCTCTCCACCAATGACTTGACTTAGACCAATGGTGGAACCGTCAAGAAATTTTCAATTATTATGAGTCACAAACATCACCCCTAATTTTAGCGTTAACTCGTGGCCTCTTTGATGGTACAACCAAATAGCCTGACGGGGACTTGGGGGTATCTCTTTACCTTGCATACCCCCTCAAGTCCAACATACTAACCACACTGCTCCCTCAAATTAGTCCGTGAAAGCTTACAAGCTATGATATCCACATGGGTGTTCACACCCCAAATATACACTATTTCGAAAATATCATGTCATGTACCATAAAAAAAACCCAACAAATCTCTCAGTTCATAAGTTCAGCAATTATATTCATAAGAAAAATTCAGCGTGACAGAAGATATATTAGCAAGTGTATAGATCTCATGGTTTAAGTCAAAACATTTTTAGGGATACTCTAAATTCACAAAACATTATATAAAATTTAGTTAAAAATCATTTTAGAAAAACCAAGAGAAAACTTTTTCTCATTCACAAATATAACAATTCATACACTCACAGTGTTAGGAAGAGTAATCATTTCCAGACTTCTCCATAACCAGAGTGTTGTCTCGATCAATTTTGTTCAACCCCTAAGAGACATTATCAAATAACCATAATAATCAATATTAATTAATCAATGACAACCCATAAATTCTAACATTCAATAACCTATTTTTTTCTCACTTAACGTAACTTAAATTTTCCAAATCCAAGTGCACAAATAGTTAGATAAATTAAATCTTGGGATATGGAGATCATAATACCTTAATTTTGCCTTCAAAGAGTTTTTCTGGTTTGGATTATACCAAAACCCTTGATTCTCCCCTTTTGTGACAGTACTAGATGCTCAAGTCCTTCAAAATCAATACTAAAATCTAACTTTGGTGAATTGAATGAATAGTTTGGAACCTTTGATCTTGAGATTTGGTGATAAATAAATTGAGTTTGGGAGAAGAGAGAAGAACAGTTTAGAAGGTGAAATGAAGTGTTTGGGTCTCGTGGGTTCTAGAATCCCATTTCTATCTTTTTTTCTTCAAACTTATTTTCAATTTTTCTTAATAATTCTCTTTCACTTTTAAATTGCACAAGTGCACATATGTCTTTTTTGGATTATTGAAAGCTCAATCCTAATAATTTAAGTAATTGAAATTAGGTTTTGTCAAGAGAAATGTGTTTAGAAATGAGCAGAGGAAGTTGGGATTTGTGGAAAATGAATTAAAAATGTAGAATATTCAAAAATATGAAGTATATAATATAATTGGTGGATTTTATAATTATAGAGTTTAAGTGGTTTGGTGGTGGAAAGTTTTTCGAAATGACTTGGAGTGTTAAGGTTTAAATCTCAATGGCTACAACCCAGAGGTAAATGCAAGCAGGATGTTTAACTCTCCATGACTTCAAATTTCTATATAACTGAGAGGTATTTCTACATAAGTGAAAAGGTTCTTTATGACTATAAGGTTGCACCGCACTTGCAAGGTAAACGTATATCAAGAGGTCTCCGCTTGTAAGGTAAACGTGGTAAATGTGTACCGATAGGTAAACATGTACGGGAGAAGCAAGTGTTTCAAACACCATCAAGAGTAAATGGAAAATAACATTGCTGAGAAAGAGAAATAGGTCAATGTATTGAGAGGCTACAAGTCTCATAGTATACCAAAAAGGTAGGTGCAAGAGGAAAATTGATATATGTACCGGGAGATAAATGTAAATGGTCCGATAAGTGTAATTGATAAATGATTCAGTAATTGAGAGATCCAAGTGCATCCAACACCAAAATCTAAGAAGTAAATGGAATAATACTATTAGAAATAGAATTTAACACAGGTGTTTCAACACTTTGAGAACTGAGAGAAAAAATGAAGAATTGTACTGAGAGATAGCCATTGAGTAGTGACTCGAGAGATGGTAAATCACCTAGAGATAGTCACAACCAAGGAATCAAAATTAGAAGAAATAGTCTGCTAAATGTTAAAACTCCACCAAGCTACTCAATTTCTCATCTTTACCCTCCTAACCGAAAACTTAAAAACTAAAAGCCGAGCAACCGAGAGTTCAAAGAAATTCTATGCGACCCAAATGACAAAATCGACATTTAACTTTAAATTAATTATTCTCCTACATTTTATAAAATATAGAAATATCAAATAGTCATTTTAGTATTAACACCTAATCGGACTTTTCCCGTGTTATAGTTAGAGCTAGACCCCAAAGCGGGTTGCAAAAACACTCTAATACTCTATCCAGATTTTTTTTCAAATTTTAATAATTTGTATTATATTAAATTGAATTTGAGAAAATGATATTAAAAAATATATTATATATCAAAATTAAATCTTTTATCTTCCATATTATGCTTTGGTAGGTTCTACAATGTGAGGTTATCAGATTATCCTTCTCCCAATTCACACTTCTTTAAACATATACTAGTAGGGGACCCACACCCCACTCGTTTAGCCCTCATCTCTACCTTTTTTATCCTCTTTATTGCACCAAGAATAATCTCATTTCTCCAACCCCGTTCAAAAACTAAACTCAAAACTCAACGAAAATGCCTTAAAAGATAAAAAATAAAATGCTCCATACATATATATTACACACACAGCACAAAAGAAGGTTTAAAGAGATGAAAAGAATATATGAAACAAGTTTAGAAATCAAAAGAAGTTTTGTGAGGTAAAATTGAACTTATGACTTCAAAGTTAGAATTTCTTTTGCCTATGTTTATAAGAAGGTGATGTAAATATGTTCAATATTTCCATGATGAAAATTCTGAGTTTGAAGGTTAAATTTCAAGTGATTGAACTTCAATAACTGCTTTTGTATAAGAAGTTTGGAAGTTCAAAACAAAAGAGAATGTTTGAGTGAGATTTGAAATTAAAAAGAGACAAGTCATTGTCTCAAGATCATGTATAATCTCTTTCTTATGTTATTATGATATTCATATAAGAGTAGAGTGAATAAAGAAAAGAAATTAATTTCATTTTTAAACATGAGGAACTTGGCCCATCCTTTACTGTTAAATGATCACTAACTCGTCCATTGATTATAGAAGCATTCTCTATTGCTCTATCAGGTTTTCATACCAATCATAAGTAGCTAAATGATCACTGAATAAGAAAAACTTTGTCAAATTTTCGAAGAAAGAAAAATTTATTTATTTTATTATATTAAATCTATTCCTTTGAGCAGTCCAAGTTATTTGTTTCTGCATTTGTATTTTTTTATTCTTTTTCTTAAACGGTGTGATGCGGTTGTCGCAAGTGCATTTCAGATACCGACAAAAAACAAAAGCATGGCACAAACAGAATTCACAGCCCCATCAACATCTTAACATTTTAAATTTTAAGATGAAAATTAAATTTTCTACTAATATGTTATGAGAGTGACATTAGAGTCTACCACCTTTTAATTTTTCCAGGACAAAATTGGATATTAGGGAATTAGGAATTCAATTCAGGTGCCTTAGGCTCATTCCTCTTGTCCAAAGAGGTTTAAATCTGTAAGTGTTATTGGGTTGATTACTTTGTGATGTGAATGTCAGCTTTTGAATTTCATTTTGTTGGGTTGATTTTGTGGTTTATTTGCTAGCACTTGTAGTATATGGTACCTGTTTGATGAAATGCTCATATAAGGAATTTTTTATTAATGAAACCGTGACTTTTTAGAATTTATTTTTAGTTGCTGTTCCATTCCTATGAAATTGATTCATTATTTTGATGTTATTATGCGACATCATAAATACTTGCTGTCCGTTTGTTTAATTGCTTAGAACCGAAAATAATATATGGTTTGAAGTTATATTTCAGGTATAAGAATCAGTTTCTTACATCTTTGCCACCTTCTCATAGGCAAGTGCTGACTTCACTAGCCCTGTATTTACTGTTGTTGCATTTTTACTTATGTACCAAAAAGGAAAAGGTATTTCAAGCTTCTCTTTCAAAGAAGGATTTGGGGAGTTAATTATCTCTGTCACTTTAGTAATTGGAGTTGAATCTTGATTGTTTGCAATTTAAGGTTGACAAGCTCAAGTTAATTGAGGTTTTCGGCACATCTGAATCTGAATTTTGTAGTGTAAGAATACTCTTATGCATCATGGTGTATCAGTGTTTCTTGTCCCTCTTGCCAATGTCTAATACTTGTAATTCTATAACTGCAGGTGTCCACCACCATGAAGGATTTATGCCATGATGTTTTTGGAGTTGAAAAGGAAAAGAAAGAGCGGAGGGAAGTGAAGGGGAATCTAGGTATATATCAATCTAGAGTTTCCATTTAATTTGATTATGCACCTATATATTTTTGACAATTACAACTATGCTTTGTAGACTATTGTTGGCTTTGAACGCATTGTTTCATTGCTTTCTTTTTTCCATTTCTAAATTAGTTTTTTTGAACTAAAACTACTAGATGTATTATTACCTGGGGAAAGGAGACCTGAGGATGGTGGTTATGTCTCTGATGATGCAGTCAAGGTATTTAACCCAATATTTCATGCGTTGTCTTGTCCATTTTGATTTCCTTAGTATTGATAAATCCTATTCCCATTTTGACTAGTTGACATTAACAATATGCTTGATTCACAATCTTCATGTTACAAGAAGAGGAAGCGCGCTGAGAAGCATGCTTATGAAGAGTGGAAAATCATGTACCAGCATCCAATAATCAGGACAAGGCAAAAGGTAACAAGTGCATTTATTTCCTCATTAAGGTTCATTTGAGCTCATAATAATTCAACTTTGGTACATTCACCATTTTGACTGATTTCTAGTTGTGCTATTTCTTCAATTCTTGGCCTCCCCTTCTGTCGTACATGCCCAATTGTTTATATTCTGTGTACCGTACGAATTAGTTGATGGGGATGGTTTGCTTAGTGATGGTCATCATGTCTGAAAACCTATTCAAATACGTCCTCTTTGCTCAGGGTTTGTATCTCTTTTTCGTCTCTTTGAACATTAAGTTCGGCTCTTTATTGTTGATGTTTCTTGCTAAGCTCGCAACTTTTTCATTAGCCATGGATTGTCGGTTGTTAATGGTGATGAGTTGAACCACCATTTTTATTTCAGAGGTTTACAGGGAAATTCTTTTTATGTTGTGCTTGAATTGTTCCTTTTTATTTTATCCATACTTGACTTTTTCAGGAATCTTGCCAACAACAATCCGGAGGGGCTTATTCCCTCCCAATATTAGCTTATGCACCATGCTGAATTAACTGTAGGATGCCTTATTTGGTAGTGGACTCACTTTTTTAACTTATTTTTGTTGTTGACATTATCTTACCGTGTATTGATTTATATATTATGCTTTCTTTTCCCTTTCCAAAAATGTTCATGGAAATTGATTAAGTGGTTCTATCCCATTTGGCTTTTAAAAAAGAGTCTTACTTGTAAGTTAACTTGATCTAGCATCTTTGTGGAGGCGTTAAAAATTTGAAGTGCCTAGCTAACCATCTCTCCCTTATTCTTGTTGTAAGATTTTTTATGTTAAGGTTTCAGGAGTTTTTTACGAGGGCACGTCTCCTAGTTTATTATTAACAATATAGGTATAAGGGTGGATGACTACTCTCCACGTGGATTTTGGTCGTCGTCCACCTTGACATGGGTCTTTTACTTGGAGAAAGCTAATTCGTTATCGTTGCTGATTTGGACGAAAATACTACCTTGTCACGATGGTTTTCACTGTCTTTCAAACTCTACGCATACAGAAGTTGAGGAGAGCCATTCCTCTTTGCTTGTCCTGCCTGTAGAAGGCATAACACGCATGCACTCTCTCTCTGCCCTACAAAAGCCTTCTTCGTCACTTTGGCTCAACACCCTTTCCTTCTCTCTCGCATGCTTTCTCCACCAGGTCGATCGCGCTTGCTCCTTCCGCCTACAGCCCACTATCGTTAGCTTGAGCGGCTCTCCAGCGCTGCTCGATCAGGTAAGTAGCTTCTTCCCTCTCTCTTGCTCCCTCTCTCTATCTCCTCTCTCTCCCTTTCTACCTTCTTACCCTCCCCGTCGCCTCCGATCCTCTGCAAGCACCCCGGAAAAGAAAACCAACCCTCCCGTACTCTCTCTCTCGATCTCACAATCTTGCTCAATCTCCTTCTCTTCACAATCAGAAAAACGCCCATCGAATTTTCTCTCTCTCTCTCTCTCTCTGTTTGTTTGTGTTTTATTCTCTGTTTGGTGGTCGATGGTTTTCCTTTAAATTGCTTCCTTGGGTCATTAACTTCTTTCAACTCTGAAGAGGGAGGGGTCGTTTCTTTGAATCCATTCTCTAGGCATCAATCTTTCAAGAACGATGGCAAGGTAGAATCCTCTTATTTTCTTAACCCTAGTTTTCAATTAATAACTGTTTATACGAAGATTTACAACTTGATGATTAGGGTTTTGCGGATTGGTTTCACTTTACCTGGTGTGCTGACTAAGGTTTTTTCCCCCTCCTTTTGCCTTGTTCATTATCTCTTTGTCAGTTGATTATAATATAATTTTTTACTTGGTATGATTCAATGTTCTTTGAATTTCCATAGAATCTTTTCTTTTTTTCAAGATTGAATGATTATTTTCTTTGATTGTGATATACTTGAGATCGTTGACTAGTTTCAGAAATTTGGGGTTTGAATATTATTTTTTTTTCCTGATGGTTTGGGGTCTTTTATGGGTGTCTGAATAAAAAATTTTTGCTTTTTGATTGGCTATTTATTATTATAAATAAGAACATCAATTTGATTGGCTATTTATTTCCTTAGCTGGCCACAAGCATGCCGGCACTTACTTTTTATTAGGCCAAATGCCTTGTTTATGTTATTATTGAGAGCAGTGGCATCTTGTGGGACTAGACTATGGAGATATGATCAATAATGAAGGATTACATCCTCTCAATCAATCCCTTTCTGGTTCTACTTCTGAACCACTCTTTTCTGGATTGAGTCCTCCATTGATGTGCATTCCATTGGAGGTATGCAAGGGAAAATGTATTTCTTAGCCAAAGAAACTACTGGACGTAAATTCTTGCAAGAAAAATCAGGGGGGGTTGGAAATTTAGAAGATGTGGAAGTTATCTTCTCTGGACTTAAAGAATTTGTTCTTGATCTGATGGCCAATGGGTCTGGCAAGCTTTTTCAAGTCTGCAATGAAAACCAGATGATACAGCTTCTTGTTGAAATTCTCAATTCAGGAGGAATGCTATTTATCTGTTGTAACATTCATGTGTATGCTTTCTCTGTTTTTTCTTTACTCTGCTTTCTGCTCTGCTTTCTTCTTTTGTTTTTGCAGATCTTGTTGTATGCAGAAATTGACTGAGCTTTTGAAACCACCTCTAAAACATATAGTTGTGAGAAGTCTGAGGCCTCTCACTTGCACATTGCTTAAAGATTCTCATGGATGTTGACGTGTTGACGTTGTGTGATTGAATATTGCTTGAAAAAATTGGCCCAAGAAGATATTGAGGTAAATAAGCCCAAGTTTTTAATTCTCTTTTGTTGTTTGTGCCAACTTCAATCCTTCTTTAACCTTCATTCTTTCTTTAAGTTGGAAAGATGCTAATGCTATTTGTCATAATATAAATTCGCATCTTATTTAGCATTCTTAAATTTGTGAATATTATTTTGAGCATATGAATAAATCAATCTTTCTCATTTCATAACCTTTTTTTTTTGGGTTTTTTGATCTCTTGGTATAGGAAAATGTCTTGAATCTATTTAGTGGCAGTTTAGAATTTTAAGTTGTGACTAGTATTGAAGCACAAAGGGGGGGCTAGTATTTATGTATTCGTATTTCTTGAAATATGCTAATTTTTTTTAGTGCTTTTGAATAATTTTCCAAATATGTGGGGTTATAGCAGGAAAATAAAATGGAGCACCTAGCAATGTATCTTCAGGGACCAAGAACTATGAGATCATTGGTTTCAAAATCATTAAGGGAAAGTGAAGAAGACCAGTGAAATATTTAGGAGACCGGCATTCTACCAAACTGGACTAAAAGCACATTTAAGGGCAAAATGGGCATGAAAAGTTGTATTTCTTTTCTCTTTATTTTTTTTTTAATTTTTTTAATATCCATGTTCTTTCCCTGATATTGGGTAGTTTTAACACATTGAAGCACAAACTAGATTTTTCTTTGAGAAAATTCTACATGGTTTACAAACTTGTTTATGCAGTCTAATGTGCATCTCTTTAGCCTAATGAATCTCTTTAACTCATTCACAATATCTGGGAAATGACCATGCTCACATTTTTGATCTTCTCTTCTTTTCGGCCTCTGCAAATTGAAGTGGCAGACAACTTATGTGATATTGTAGTGGACAGATATGGGTGTTGTTTTGTCCAACATTGAGGGCACATTGCTCATCTTATGCTCTTTTAGTAATCTTGCTGACATGTTTTCTCTCTCCATTTTAGGTCTTTCTTCTTTCTTTTGTTTTTCTCTATATCTTTATTTTTCTTGTTTGGTAGTGGTGTGATGGCATAAAATCTGTGTGTTGGTTGAAGGAAAGAAAACTATATAATCTGCGCCATTTTGGTGAAACAGGGTTTCCCTTTTGCCCATCGAAACATGCCCATTGAACAAATGAAGGAGAGCACAGAACAACCCCATGTGATCAAAACTCATGTTCAGAACACCATGAATCAACCCCAAAAGGGTTACAAGGCGCCTGAAAATGGTGAGCTACCTTTTGTTTGCAAGGAGTTCAATATTAAACTTGTGGATCAAGAAGAGATGGTGTCAATGGTCCCAAGTAAGAAATTATTGCTTCTGACTCCTGCATTATGTACCATTTTTTTTATTTGTCTACCCTATTTTATCTGTAACATGTCATTTGATACTCTTAAGACATGGCTAACTAATTACTGTAAGCATTTATGTTTCCTTTTTCCTCTACTGGAATATACATTAGCACATCGGCATCTATATATACAAACTGTGGCTGCATGTCACATCTTGTATGTTTGATGAGATGTTTATTAACAATATAGATATAAGCGTCTTCAACTTCCTTCCACGTAGGATTTGGTCGTCCTCCACTTGGAAATCGTCCTCCACTTGTCGGAAGTTGATTTGTTATTATTGCTGAATTGGACACTGATGTGTTGAATTGGGGTGGGTTGCTATTGGTGAATCAACACGCAAGTTTATAGTGGTATAGATTAGTTGAGTCGAGGAGAATGGTTCGGCTGATCAAATGGTAATGGAAGCCATTCCTCATGTCTCCCTAATCTGGCCTCCAAATTCATTTCATAGATCTTCAATGTTTTAAATACCTTACAACCTGATTCTAAGATCTTGGTTGATTCTCTCTCTCCCCCTCCCTTACTCTCATTCCAAATCAGATCGAGCTCTAAGTCAAGTTAGTAATTTTTACGATTTTCAAGATATTCAGACTTTGGCTGCAAGGGGTTTTCTTAATTTTTTTCCCCCAAATTTAGGTTTTGTAGCTCAACTGGGCTCTGTGCTACTGTCGTTGTCAATTGCTAGTTGACCTGGTGGTCTTCCTCCATTGGGATCTACAATAGTTGGATCTGTTCTCTTTGTGTTATGTTCATCTCTATAGAGCCATAGTGATATTCTTCTTTTTGGGTGCTTGTAATGTAGATGAAATAAGAGAAAATGACAGGTAACCTATTTATTTTAGTAATATCACGTTAATCACCGGATGATATGTTTCATATGATCATATGTGTAATCACGACCAACTACGACTCTTTGTTTTTTGCCCAATATGATATCACTTCAAATTATTTTTTATAAATAGTATTTTCAATTTTTGAATCCAACTATTTGGTGGTGTTGGTATTGCTTGTCTTTGCCTGGGACTTATATTTTCATTCATTCGGCACCCTAAGGTTGTTATTACCCGTCTCAGTATATTAAGGTGCGTTCTGATTCTAATAAATAGTATTTTATTCTTTGCTATTGAATCATCATCATCATCATCATTCAGTGTCTTCTGCACTTTCTAGGAACCAACTGAGTTGGATAAAAAAGCCAGAGAGTTGAAGAAAGTAGCTAATGCACTTCATTAGGAGGAGAGAATTGGTTCTAAGGGAAGAAAATGGCATAAAAATGTGAAGACAGTAGAGAAGGTGAATATAGTCTGGCCCTTTAAATGGAATTGTATTTTACTTTGGTTAATCTCTTGGTTTATAACATCAAATCAACCCTTCCTGTGTATTCATGACTTCATCTAAGCAAGATGCATTGGAGCTGTAGCAGTCATTAAGAATACCACACCAATTAGTTGTAGGGGATTTATTTATCATTTTATTTATTTTTCTTCTGTCAACCTACAATAAGTACTAAGTTTACTTGATTTGAAATTTCACATTGCTACAAGCATGGTACATATTGAATGGAAATATTTTATGTGGCTATGGTTTGCAGAACTTATAGAGTTAATTGTGGTTATTGTGGCGATTGTGTAGGTAATATTATCAACAGATTGGAAGGTTTTGTATATCACAACAAGGTTTGAGCCTTATAGATGTATGTGTCATGCACTAGGAGTCATAATCCATATGCGTAATGAAATTATTCGGACTTATTGTTAGCTTTGCTTAGGCTATGCTTCATTATTTTTCAAGTCAAGTTTTCAAAATTAGTGCTTTGCCAATTACATTTGTTGATCATAAATTTGATAATTCCTTCATTATTGTCTTCATTTTGTTTCTGATGTTTATTTTAATCTTTTTTTCCCTAATATTTCATTGATCCTTCGATGGAACAAGAATGGGAACCCCTATGCTTCCAATTTAAATTCTCCTTTTTTTTTCTCTATATTAAAACTCATTTGGTGCTGCCTGATTTTCTAGGAGTTGCGTCTTCTGGAATAAGATGTACAGGCTCTAGAGGAGATGTACCCACTAGGAGAGAAGGTTGGTGCCAATGTTTTTAGAATATGTATGGCAGAACGTGCATGTTCTTTCTTTTCTAATGCCAACTGTGCTGCATGATTAATCAGGCTGAAACTGCATGGGCATTGACTATTCTTGGCTATTTGGCAAAACTTGTATTGGGAATTCTAGGGTAAGGGCTGCACTTTAACTGATGGTGGTAGTGCAGATGAGTGAAATCAATTTTTGTTGTCTTTGGTAGTATAAACTATACAACAATGTTTTACGTATTGAATTTCATGTGAATCATTTGGTCAGGGAAACTGGTATTGGAATATTCTTCTGTTGTATGAGTCCTTATACAACACAGTTCTTTGAATACATAGATGGGCAGAGAAAGTTATTATGGTTATTAGGGTTGCTGAACTGTTGGCAGAAACCTTGTTGATCAAACGAAAAACTTCTAGTTATTAGGGTTAGCAAAATGCTTTTCTTGTTATATGACTGCTCTTCTTAACTACTAATATTGTTGTTTATATAGTCAATACCCTGAAACTGGCATAAGCTTAGTAAACCACATCTTTTATTCTCCTAATATTTTGTATGAATCATTCTTGAATTTCAGTGGCTATTCATGTTTCTTTCTCTCACCAAAAAGACTTAATTTGATGTTTCCGCTTGTTATCAGGTTGATTGCATCAGGGGCATGGGTTGCCCATATTGTCATTTATTTGTTGATTGATCCACCACTTTCTCCTTTCCTTAATGATGCTTTCATTAAGTTGGATGATATTTGGGGTATACTCAGCACTATTCTTATCTCTGTGTCATTTACTTTTTGCTCATGAACTCTTCTGATGTCCATATTATGCTTTTTGCCCAGGTCTTCTGGGAACTGTAGCATTTGCTTTCTTCTGCTTCTACCTTCTTGTTGCTGTAATAGATGGAGCCATGATGTTTGGTCTGGGATTAGTTTTCATTACAATTCCTCCCATGAAGTAATAAATCTTTTTTGGATTTCATTTGTCTTTTCCCTTGTTTATTTTGATCTCTGGAGATTGACTGCCCTATTAAATAACTTGTTTACAGGTGGGAAGATACTCTTATGGACTCGTTTCTTTTTAATGTTGGACTTATTCTCCTTTGCTCCATCAGGTTGGTGTTTTCACACTTTCCTGCTACACATTTCCGACTACAATTAGCTGTAATAATCAGGCAGAAATTTAATTAGGATACAGCCTGAGTATGATAATGAAGATCCAAGCATAGTATACAGTTTTGAGCAAAATATAAAAATGAGAGTTATGATATGGTTTTTGGTGGTCATTTTTTGGCATTCAGGGATTTTCTTAAGAAGTTCGCATGCTGTCTACTTTTTATAGTTAAAATAAACTGATATGCAGTTTTGGTTTGCATGGAAAATGATGATGGTCTTGATCCTTAAACCCGGAGTTGGCTTTTAGCATGATCTGGTTGTGATGTTTCTGCATTCTACCATTTCAGTGTGATATAGTTCTTTGCCACGGCATTGCATACTATGCTCATGCAACAACTGCTTAAGAAACATTTGGTCATGCATTGCAATCCCTTCGCGGAATTAAGCATTTATACAAGTGAGTCACTGACTTTTCAGTGTGCTGGTTGATATCAAGCAAAATGGTGTTGTACTCTTCTAAGTTGCATTTTTGCGTTTTTGATGCATGGGTATAACGTATTCCAAATTGTATTTGTTGTTCTAGCGGGATTGACCTTCGTGTATTATTTGGCCGTTGTAAGTCGTACTCCGACAATAATCCTCTCCATGCTTTTGCTTATTTAAGCATTATTTACATATCTTGGGTACTTTCAGGGTTGGAGAAGGAAGAAGCCCACTGGAAGGTTCTAGCTTGAATAGGCATTTGAATTTTATAATATTTTAGATTCTTTGGAATATATGTTGCGTACTTTATTTCAAAGATTTTTATGATTTTGGATATTTTGATTGTCACTAACTTGTGTCCCTTGTGTATCCTTTGACTTGTGCAGCCTTCATTTGGGAAGCCTGGTAATTTTTTTATTTTTTGTTTTTCCACACTTTTTTATTTTTTATTTTTTTGGAAATATATGCATATCAACTTATAAGAAACCATTAAATATCATTGTTGTGACACCTTCTCTATTTCAACTATGTTGAATGGTCTTTAATCTCAGTTGATGATTCTTTTGAGAGCATTTCAATGTACTTGTTTTCTGTTGGGTTCAATTCTGCTACATCGTCTCACCCCATGGCACTTTGGGAAGGAACATTTCATTGGACTGAGACTAGTGAAGATGTTATTTTGGATTTTGGCAATGGTACTTTAAATAGCTTGTAAAATTAAGTTTAAGCAATACAGAACAAATGCATCTTTGGTCCTACATTTTGTGTTTGTAACTTGGTCTTAGGGTCAGGTGGCTGTCCTGTAACTTGGTGGACATTGCTTTTGCTTTTTAACTTAAAAGTGAGGTGACAACTCTAGATTGTGGGAAGTTGCAAATGTAGAGATTGTTTAGCCTTTGCTGCACTTTATGATGTCAATGTTGGTTTACCAAAATGCCAGTATGCAGTATAGGTGAAAGTAGGATATTTTACTTATGGAACCGTTGTATGTTTCTACTAAGAATTGTGAAAATAAAACACAACATTGCTTTTAGTCTGCTGCTAAAATCTGATTGAGCAACTTTTCAGTGTTGATATTATATAAAATCTAAATTTTTCACCTCTGTTGTTGCTCTCATGCCAGTTGATTAGAAGACTGTTTATCTCTAACAGGCATTTTCGACAGTGGGAACACCAGATTACAACATAATTGCAATGGCCAGGGGCAGAGTCAATTCATTTACCTTATTAGAGTTGTCTTGAAATTTAATTCCTTCACAGAGGCAGCAATTTTAGTGTTTATTCCCGTGGTCTGTTGTAAAGTCAAAATTGTTGTTCTGTGGACTACTCCATGTTTGCTTTGATTTGTTAGATAACAAAACTGTTGCGATGGTTTTTCATTTGCATGGTTGAAAATGAATTTGATTGATTTAAGATTTTTATTTTAATTAAAACCGGAAGAGGGCAATTTTGTTATTTTCCTGTTTGACTTATCGGTCATTGTGGTATTTTATAAATTAAAAATTCAATGAAATTCTTTCTAATTAATCTTTTACAATTACTTTCGATGGGTATATAGAGTTGAAATTTAGAATTGAAAGCGCACACGTGCGGTGAACTCCACCAAGTAAAACAATCAATCCCAAAAAATGCCAGCAAATGGCGTGCATTTTGCAAGTGATGTCACCTCATCTTGTTTATAAATTTGTACCGACGAATAGTTTGTCCAGCGGAAAAAATGCCGGTCCCCTTAATCAAAAATTGAGCTGTTATATGGATGGAGTTGAGTTCAACTCATTCTGTAAACGGTTCGTCTTGACTCGAGTTTGAATCGAGCTCTTCGTGTATCATGTCGAATTCGAGTAATGCAATTTTAAATTTAAAAACTTAACAAATAGTTCGATTACATATATTAATATATATTATATATATATTTATATATAACTATAATATAAAAAATAAAATAAAATAAAATAAAATATATTGAGTCGAGTTTGAGTTCCTGTTATATACTACTCGTTAAGTTCGAGTCGAGCAAAAGAAATCGAGTTTAAGTTCGAGTATAGAGGTACTGGGGATCAACTCGATTCGAATAAACCCCTAATTAAAACTCAAATTCGAAATTTGAGAATAGAAAAAACTATGTTGGGAGAACTCTCCCAGAAACGGTCCGACAACAATTCGAATCGAATTAATCAAAATATTACTCTAAATAATATTGTTTATAAATTTGTAAGGGTTATGACATTGCATCGCATAGGATAGGACACTCAAATTGAAATTCTTCAATTAAAGAAAAGGAGGAAAAGATTTTTATTTTCATTTCAGCGTAGTTTTGAAGCTGCCAAAAGCGAGTAATCTTATAAAATTATGTTGAATCCTAGTATTAGCTTGTCTTGATCTTTAGCCAAAAGGCCGAGAAGGGTATAGTATTCGATTGTCAATTCTACATCCTAATGACCCTATAGGATAAGCGTGTATGCAAAAGTAAAATACTTATTTGGAGTCTTCATCAAATTATTTTTAGTCAAGGCACAGAATCATCAAATTATTTTTAATCAAAGGTAAAGAGCAGTCAAATCCGCTTTATCAAAAATAGTTTAAAAATAACTTGGCATGGGTGATATAGAATTGATTTGATTTGAATTTTTTTTTTTTTTTACTGGATCAATTGATTTTTAATTTCATACTCTGATTAATCCGATCCAAACTACTATCAGACTCGTTTTAAGAGAGAGCTCTCCCAACATAATTCTTTTTATTCTGATCCAAACAAATTTTTTGCTTTTCTTAGTTTTCTTTCCTCCCATCCTCTTCTGACTTTTCTGATTTCCGCTCTATCAACTTTGCAATCAGCAAGCCCTACTATCGTTGCAAAGCAGATTCCACTGATTTGGTATCAGCTCAAGAAATGGATGCACTATATATCCTATTCCTTGCCCGACATGCCTCGAGGAAAAAATATAGACAAGACAATGCTAATGCTTTTAGCTCTTTGGGTGCATTTTGAAAGAAAAATGGGCTTGGTTTTGCTTGTTAAACTCTTCAAGCCATCACTTAAAACCAATTGAAGGCAACAAATGTATTAAACATCTCCAACAAATAAAAGCTATTAAACAAGGAAAAGCACACTATTCCAAATTCAACACATGTATCAAATTTATAGCATTTATGGGTGTCTACTCTTAATTTGACAACTAGAGCACAGGATAGTTTATAACGGTCTACTGCATTCATCAATGGAAAAATATACATGTTCCTCCCAGCAACACAGACACTTGATATAGTATTTTCCACAGACATGAAGCCATGGCAGTTCAAAGATTTCAAAAGGAAAGGAAAGTAAAAACTTGACCTTATATTTTGTGAAACTGAGAAGGTTTGTTTTAAGTGCAAGTCACATTCGATAGTTGTCTCTATGAAAGGATTGATCTAAGCTACAGACAACCCTTGAACATCTCTGATTGACAAAAAGGATGAAAATGAAAATGAAAAAACAGACCATTAATATTATGGAGCTACCTTGTGCACAAGGATGCTATTTGTTTGCGAGAATGCCCAAGCCTCTAGTTCTTTGACTCAGCCTCCTTCTTTTCTATCATTTTGATAAAATTGCGAACAATTGTCTTGCCTTCCGAAGTAATTATGCTTTCAGGATGGAATTGAACCCCCTGTAAAATTTTTCACAAATTTTCACATAAAAAAACCAATACAATAATTCTCATAGAATAGCAATATCAATAGCAACAAAAATAAAGCAATCATCATAACAGAGAGAGAAGCTTCACCAAACCCCCCCCAAAAAAAAAGAAAAAAAAAAGATGGAGAAAATACAATTCTATGTCCACTACTTTATCCTTGGATGCTAATTTTCTACTTATACTACAATTTAACATGTGCTACTTCTCCTCCTCCTCTTGTTCATCATAGATGGCCTTCCTGATGCATTAAAATGAGTTTATCACCACCTTCCAACCCTTTATAATAATGACCAAGGTTTAAAACACAAGTTACACAACATTTCCATAGGATCTGATGATTAAAATAGACCACATATTCAACTCAAAGGCAACTTTGTCGATCCCAGCTCAAAGATGCTCTTTCAGATTTGCAGTTTCAATTACCATAAAGCCTTCCTGAAATCCCAAAATTTACAATTAAAAACTGATTCCAGTTCTAATTCTGCAGAAATTCTGATCATGGCCAAAATTTCTCCTCTATTCTAGTGCACATTACAAGATAATCAGGCTCCAGTGTGAGTGCAAAGTGGTTTCCTTCGAGGGTTTCATGATTTTACCATTGGAGGCATACCTATAGTCTAATGGTTAAGTGGTTTGTATCATTAGTTGAAGTCCCAACTTCAACTCCCTGAACTAAAAAGAAGGTAGCCTGTCTATATATGGTCCAACCTGAACCCCCATGTGTCAAATGGGATGCTTTTAAGCACGGAGTGAACTTTTAGTCTTGAATCTATGCAATTTCTTGGTTTTCTTTTTTGTGGAAATTGTAACTTGGAATGGCAAAAAACAATTGCAGTCTTAGGTTTACAGCTGAAAAGGTTTCAAACTTGGACTGGAGGTTTTTTGCATTTGCAATAGGTGATGTGACATTTGTTAACATGAATAGTCAAGTTGATTTTTGTTTTTGCAGCTAATCATGGTAATTGGTATAGATGACTGATTGGAGAAGAGAGTCTGTAGTTTGTTGTTGCCATCTAGTCTACTTTTAGTGAGAAGTAAATGGTTATGCTTTTTGCCATGAAGAAAATTGAACTTGGTAGTTAGCGTCTCCTCGTCCAAATGGATATATGATACCTCCAGAAAGAGACTTCCATCTTACTATTGCTGTCGATAAATTTTCTTCAAACAGAGAATGAATGCTTTGAGAGTATAATAGATGAGATCTACATATGCAGATGACTAGTGTGCTATTGGGAAATCATAGGCTCTAAGGGAGATAGTTCAACTAGAAGCATATCTGTCTCCAGCATGTATTTGTACTTGTAAGCGCATGCATGTGGCTTGTTTGCAAAATCAAGAGGAAAATGGGGCAGTTGAACTTCTAATCACGTAGTCACATGTCCTAAATGCAACTTAATTATAAATTAAGAGCACCATCTGTGGGATGGAATTTCTGAAATCTCAAAATCATACGGTAAAATAGAACAAGGTATTTTACCTGGATATGCTTATATTTTTTGTGACGGGCAGCCATAATCAATCCATCTTCGGTCCATGCTGTGACCTCAAGTGCATCACTCGGAAAACTATCCTTCTCAATGACTAGGCTGTGATATCTTCCAGCAGTAAATGGGCTGAGACAATGACGTAAAAGGTCTGATCAAAGAGTCAAATAAATAATAAGAACCTCCAAGTTCTACAGAAATGGATCGTAATAGGGAAGTCCCAAATGCGTACTCCAAGCTTTATCAGTAAACAGCAACAACAACAATAACAATCTGAGCCTTAATCTCAAAATTTGGGGTTTGCTATTTGAAAGACAAATATAGGTTTGTGAAAAAAAAGGTATGTATAAATAAATAAATATATACATATATAGGTTAGTTAAACTTTCAATGATAGTGATGATTTGATTTGTTCTAATTCTACTATATCATTCATTCTTATCTAAAGTCATCTCTTCAATTAACCCCTTAGTCATCGAATCTTTATGAATACATTACATCCAGATTTTCAATGACATATCTTAACGTTTCACTAAATCCCTTATAGTTAGGCTCTCGGTCCTTTTGACTAATGCACCTTTGGGACTTCATTGCACATGTCCAAATCTCCTTAGACAACACTCACGCATCTTGTCCACAATTGAGTTCACTCCCAACTTATTACATATTTTTTCATTTAAAATCCAAGCTTTATCAGTGACTTAGAAATAAATATGAAATTGGTGACTTTTACAACTATCTACATATCTACCTTATCATTGATTAAACAAAGCTCTGAACTGAGGACAAATGCAACCAAGCAAATCTAATTAAGATTGGATATGAGTCTACTTACTTAGGTAAGCCAGCAAACAAGCCATCTTCCCCTTTTTCATCATAATACACAAGCGAACCTTTTCCATGCACAACACCAAAAGGAGAACGTACAATCTTTCCTATAAAACAAAGACAAGGTGCAAGATTAAGTAGAAAAACCACCGGAGAGCACTCAAGTTCACTTGGAAAACAGAAGCAAGTTTGCAAGTATGAACTCAAGAAATACCACACTGGAATAATTAAAAAGTTTAGGAGAGCAGTTTTCACTAATCGTTAAGCCTAAGAAACACATTACACATTTGCATGATTTGATGGGTGTGTGAGAGAGAGATAGAGAAAGGAGATTCTTTGATGAATACACATACTAGTACCAGTTAATGAGACAAATATACTGCGGTATTTATGGCACCTTTATCGAACAGAAGCTTGCCATCAACAGTTATGCCTTTGGCCAGAACACTGTTTCTAAGTTCTTATTCTCGCCCCCCGGGGGGGGTGGGAGGGGACTGGGTATGATCAAAGATGATCTTTTTTGTAGGTAGGTAGAGAATCAAATAAAAATTCCTTCTATTGACCTAGTTAAGGATTCCGAAGGTTCACTTGTATATGAAAAATATAGACCTTTCTCAAAAAGTCTGTTATATCCAAAAGTCCAAATATGCTGCATTTTACAAGCACATGTCAACCATTTTACTCAATTTCCCTCATACTTGACATTGACACCACTTAAACACATCTTTTCAAATAAGTATTTAAACAACTTTGGAAGTCCATTTTTTTATGAAGGTGATAGCATGAAAGAATAAAAATAATTGTGCATATTAGGCATTTAAACCTAAAGCTTAAAAAAATTCTAGCAAGCTCACCACCAAAAGCCTCTCCAATACACTGCAAGCCCATACACACACCAAACAGAGGCACAATTGGTCCAAGTTCCAATACAGTCTCTAATGATATCCCAGAATCTTGAGGTGCACCTATGAAGAAGGAACAATCATTAGTATGATCATGGATGAATGGTTGAGAAAAAGGAAGGAAACTTACCTGGTCCTGGGGATATAAGGACTCCCCTTGGATTTTTTCTACAACATCAACAATTATGATTAGTTAAATCTCATACCTTACAAGAGAAAGACATGCCACTAAAAATCCTCAATAACAAACCAATGAACCCATATGCATGACTCAGCAAACAAGGACTCCTACCTTTTCAATTCCTCCACTGTAAGCTCATCATTTCGGTAAACTTCAAAGTTGCATCCCAACTCTCCCATATACTACAGAATCAACAATACAGTAAGTGAAAGAACAATATATCCATACATGCAGCCATTCAATGATAAAGAATTATCTATCCAATCATGATTTTCCTAGCCCAGGTGCGCAAACACACACACAAGAACAAAAGAAAAGAAAAGAAAATGGTGGTGTATGTCAGGGCTTCCTTGTTACACGTAAAGGAGGGGGGAGAGAGAGAGAGAGATAATGGATTGCCAAATGTTTTTCACCTACTGGGATATCTGTTTCAAAGAAACTTTCACAGCACAAATGCAATCTGCTTCTACAAGTTATTATGTTAATAATAGCAAATGGCCAATCGACTTCAACTTCAGCATTTTACTAAAACATAACAAGAGTGTGTAGGCTTGTTTAGACCAGGCAGCTTCTTCAATAGCAAAGTTGGAAAACATGATTAAATTTCTCCTTTAATCCATGGAGGATAAAATCTTTTAATTTTCCATCAATGTTACAACTCTCAAAATGGGGTCACTGCTTTAATAAATATGAGAAAACTGCAACAGAGGAAGAAACCAGTGTCATTGTCAGAATTTAATTTCACAATTCTAATGTTTATCTATTACATTTTCCTAATCAGCATTGAACCTTGTCACCATTGACAAAAAATGTTTCATTTCTTTACACCAAAACACAATCGATCAACTTATCATCGATTACATAATGATAAGGGCACAACCGATCATCTTATCATCAATTACAAAATGACAAGGATAAGTACCAAATCCGGCACATACAAACCCTAAGAATAAACTATAGTTCAGTTGCCGTGTCATTAATTAATCGATTAATTAAAAGCCTAATTCACCATTTTCAATCCACCAAAATGTGTTTACTCAACTGAGCAATCCATTCAACAAAGTGTGTGCGTGTGCGCGGCGCGCGCGTGAGAGAGAGGAAAAGAATTGAATTAATGGTATACCTGACAAAGATTGTAAGTAAAACTATCGTAGTTGTCAATGACGATGATCGGACTGGTTAAGCTCTTATCAGACACTAAAGGATCCGAATTCAATTGTTTAGTTGACATGCTCGCTTTCCCAAGCAACGAATTGTTGTCTCTGCAGCTGTTCCTCTGCAAAACCAGAGAAGAAGCTCCATGAAAGTTGATGATCGGACAAGTGAGTCTGGAATTACACAAGATACGAGTTTGTTCTTCTGCTAGGGTTTTCAACCGAGGCGAATTCATCGTTTGAATCAGCGATGAAGCAGCAGCAGCAGCAACCACCATTGTAGAGAGAGAGAGAGAGAGAGAGAGAGAGATGGAAACGGAGGAACCGTGGGGAGGGATTAAGAAGAGGATGTTTCCGGCGGTTTGGGAATTGGGTACGAAGAAAAGGGTTCAATTCAAAGTCAATGGAGTTTGATTTCTACAATATTTTTATATTTTCACTAATTAAAAATTAAATTACAAAAAAATAAAATTAACTTTTCTATATATGTATATATATTAATTAATTATTTTTTCTATATATATATAAATGTTAATCCCAGTCACCTAACATTTGGCATTGTTTTTTTAAATTATATATATAATTAAAAATTATATTTTATTTTGCAAATATAACAAAAATAATAATATAATTTGAATGTCAGTTCAAACTAACAATTAAAATAAAAATTCTAATTAAAATTATATTGGATTTAGAGATATGTTGAATGAAGTTGGTTACAGATGAATAAGAATAGTTATTGTATTGTTAGCGATGTTAGTAGTATATAGAAATTATATTTCATTTCTTAGAATTTTATAAATAAATATTATTATCTTTTAAATATAAATTATCTTTCAAAAGAAATCTCGAGGATGGAGATTAAGAGATCACAAAACAAGCAGATAAAATCAAAAACACAAAAGAAAATATAAGATGAGCCGGGCATTATGGGAGAAATTTTAGATATTATTTATTTGCCAATAATTTAAAATAGAAATTTAAAATCAAAATACTTACACGATTAAGTCATATTTATATTAGAGTAACGTTTAAGAAATTTCAACTGAATATAACTTTTTTAATATTTACTTGTGCCCACCTAAACCATCTACATTCAAATTGCATGAGAGATAGTTGTAGATTTATAAGAGATCCAAACAAGTTTGAGATAATCGTTTGGTGAACCAAAAAAAAAAAATTATTTCTTCAAAATACCTATGTATGCTCTTTTTAATGATCATAGAGATGAGAAATAAAGAACTAAAGAAGTAAAAATTAGTCTTAATGATATCTCTAAATATGTCACACGGGTGTTTTTTTGAAGGTTTTAAAATAAATCAATAAATAATTTTTTATGTTAAAATTTCTCAAATCTAAATTTGATTAGAATTATTTATCTCTTTCTAACGGTTAGGTATTTTAGATCAAGAAGATTTCACAAAATCAAATCATCTTTTATAATTCATAATTCAAAAGCCATTTGATGGAATGATGACTTGTCCCATTTTTCTAACAGTGTTCTTTTTCATGTATAGCATCAATTAACCTTGAAAATTATTTTTTCTGCTCTAATTATAATTTTTAAAGATTTTTTAACACTAAAATACAACAATTAACCAACTTTGACAGTCTGAAACTCTTCCCATAATCAAATTAACAAATAACGACTAAAAGTTTGTTTTGGTCTTTGTTGGTTTGTCGAATGATGAAGTTTCCTCCACCATATGGTGGCTGAGAAGTGGGGCTTTGAGAGAAGGCCTTCAAATAGGCAAGAGGAAAGGGGACTCTGCCATTCTAGTAAACCTCCTGGAGCACCTGTTTGAGTCTGAGCATCCCCTCCTCCCAATTCTCTAGGAGTGTAAGGAAGTCATGGAATCCCTTGAAGTTAGAGCAGTCAGGAATATCTTCAAGGAAGTCAATTGTTGGGCGGATCATATGGCTTGCTTAGGTCAAGTGAGTGGGGCTGGAGTGTCTAAGCTAAACCAACCTCCTTCTATCCTCCAGTCATTTGGGAAAATAAAATGGGCTTTGAGAGAGTCAGAGGAAAACGTCGTCGTTTTCGTGAATAAATAAATAAATAAAGGGAAATTGCAAATTTCCAACTGGGCCTAGCCCAAGTTATTGCTATATCTCCAGACCACAAGTGGCCTCAGAGTAAAACGTCGTCGTTTTCGTAACCTTTTGGGATTAATAGCTGCTGTTGCTGCCGCATCGTGCGTGCTGTCCATACAAAATTTTTCGACCGTTGGAATCGAAGCATTAATTTTTCTTATAATTTCTATTTTTTGTTCTCAATCACAAAACAAATCAAATCTTACCTCTCTCTCTCTCTCTCTACTCACAGGCACACACACCCGTAGCCCATTTCGATGGCGATAGTAGAACGCTGATTGATGAGATATACGAGTTCTCGGCGCCCAGGTTTTATGATTTTATTGATGGAGAAACCCATGAAGATTTTAGAAGAGCGAAGCTTTGGTTCGAGACGACACTCAGCTATGCTCCTTCTCACGTGTATATCATCCCTCTTCTTGGTTTTTAGTCTCTTGGAAGTCTGACTTTGACTTGATTTTCTTCTTCCCCGAAAATTTGTTCGCTTCTTCATTTTCTTGAAAATCTAGGCTTCCACAGTTGATGGAAATATCGTCTGGGTTCTTGAAATTGGAACTTATCTTGATGAAAATTGTAGTGGGTTTTGATTATTTCTTACGGAGGTGGTCTTGAATTGTCACGGTATTTTGTAATCGGTTCTTGATTCTTTTGAAAAAAACTGGGGTTTCAGATTTCATGCGATTGTCTTGTGGCTTCTTGTAATTTGGGTTTCTATCGATGAAAAATCATGTGGGTTTCAATTTCTTTTGCAGATGTGTAGTTCATTTCTTTAATTTCTTTGATTTGATGTGTTAGGTTTTTAAGGGTTCAAAAGATAAAATCTTTCCTAAATTTTTGAGTCATTCATGGTACTCTTGATTACCACAAAATTACGCCTGAATTTCATGAAATTTGAGGATCTGGAGTTTCTTTGACTTGATAAACTAGGGTTTCCTTTTCTCTGGGTTCCGCAAAATCTGAGTAATTGCCTCTGTCAAGGAAACATCCCTTTCTTTTTAAGTTGAAACTGAAATCGTTGATTTCCTATTTCACTTTAATTTAGGGCTTAAACAATACAAAGCTAAAAATTGGTTTTGACTTTCTGCTGTCACATAGCTGACCAGTTAATCTGACCAGTCGGGGTAGGTTTTTGCAAAACCTTTTCTGTAACCCTTGAATTTTGCCCATCTAATGTTTAGATTTAAATTTGTAGTTGATTTTCTCATCTCTAGGAGAATGTTATTCTGCGGGCATAGCAAGCCTGCACATGGATTCTACTTCAAGACTGCATAATTTTGAGACTTTGGATTTATTATGGTGCAGCTTTCATGCCAAGAATCAAGGCATCAAGATAAAGGTCGAGGCACTTTGCGGCAGACCAAAAGCAAAAGGTCAGTTTGGTCTTTTTGTCTTATACTTTTTATTTGGAACATTTGAGACAAATGAAATTTATTCAAAGATCAACTCTTCCCAAAATGTGAAAGGAAAAAAAGGATAGATTAAGAAGTCAAAAGTGAGAAAACAGGTAAACATGGAATTTTAAATCAGGTTCTATTCAGTTCAGCATTTCCTTCACAACTAGTGGGAGGCGCTTGAAACAATTCCAGCTTTAAAAAAAAAAAAAAACACTTATGATGAAATCTTGTTGCTCATCGGTATGATCTGCAGTCTTCAGAATCATCAGAATCCGGGTCATCATCAGTTGTTGGAAATAAAATGGCATTGGAGACAGAAACTAGCAAATCAAGGTTAGTGAGTTGGTGAAAATTGTCAATTGGTTTTGATCACATCTTCATCATTTTTTTGGCTTCTTTATAACTAAAAAAGTGACACAATTTGTTTGTCCCTTTTGTAACAGGCCTCCACCTGTGGTCATGGCATCTGAAACGAAGGAAGAGACACCTGCAAATGCAGGCAATAAAGATGATAATGATATTAGAATCTTGGTACGCCTCTTTTTCAAAAAAGATTGGAATCTTTGTGCACGAACTACCATTTTCTTTCTGGCGTTTGGATTCTTGTTCTTACAATTTAAGTGCCTCTGTCAGGAATCTAAGGCCGATGAACCTCTGCTAATGTATGTGCTCAACAGAATGACACTGCCTCTTCCACCACAAAAATTAAGCCTGTTGAAAATGATAGCAAATCCTCTCTTCAAGGTTGATTTCTAATTTCATGTTATGTGTCAGGTTTTCATTTTGGTCTAATCCTTTTGGTGCAGAAGTATAATTGATTACTTGGATTGCAGTTGTAGGAGCATCTGAGGCTTGCCTACCTAAACCGCCAGCGTATCTGCAGTAATCTGAGTCAAAAAAGCAACAGACAACAAGAAGAATAGGTAGCATGCTTATAAAAGTCCATCTGCCTTGAAGCCCAGGAACCAGACTCAGTTATCCCAAACTAAAAGCACCAAACCAGCTAGCATTAGCAGGTTGGTTAATCCTCTATGAACTCATATATTTGCATCCACAGTGTACTTATTGTTGTGTCCAAACTGATTTTCCAATTATATATATATAGGTATCCAGTTGCTGAAAAATTTGGTGGCACTCCTGTTTTAAGGTATACTTATATATATATTTCTACAGTTTACTACCTATATGAAATTATAATGTACTAATGTGGGGATTTACCTGACTTTCTAGAGGTGCAAATGCCAAGAATGTAGCTGGAACACCTGGTCTAGCCCAAGAAAATCAGGCTATTAAGAGGCAAAAGTTGGAAAGAGGAAGAATTAGACCAGCAATTGCTATTTATGGCAGACTGGGTATCTCATTGGGTTTAATTTTCATCTGAACTATTTTGTTTTCCATGTGCTCCAGATACTAAGCATTAAAACTCACAAATTGCTACACAAGTCAAAAGCTGGTCTGGTTAGCAGCTCCATCTCATACAGTGCTTCGGCTAAACCAGATTAACATGAAAGAAATGTTTGTTGCCTTGATGCAAATTAGCATATTTACTTCCCAATTCTAAATAATAATGTTGATTACTAACTGGGATCAAGAAACTCATTTTTCAAATTCTGTCTCATTGAAAAAGGTCTTATGTTCGAGAACCAGCAACCCCATTTGTATCAATGGCAGAAATGATGAAGAAGTTCCAGTCAAGCACAAGAGATATATCAATGCCTCTGAATACATCTGCTTCACATTTAAAGTGCATGAATCTTTTTATTTTCCATATTCTTCATATCATGTGTCTCTATGTTTCTAATGTTTCATTCTTCTTCCTTTTTTTTTTTTTTTCCCTTCTTCCTCTGGATGATGCTGCCTCAATTTCACGGAGAAAGTTTAATCTTTACACTAACAAGGCCCAAGACACTGAGTTTGAGACAGCAAATCGTGTTCGATCAACCAAGGTGAGGAGCACTGCTGAGATGGAGGAAGAAATGATGGCCACAATGCCTAGGCTAGGCCATTAAACAAGAAGGTAATTTACTTGCTTCCTAAATTGTTTGTGAGATTGTCTAGAATAATATTTGCAACTTTTTGATCAGCTTTTTCTATTGACAGATTTTAGAAGCCCAAACCATGCCTGCACTATCAAGAAGTGCCCCGCATCCCCCAGAATTTAAGGTGAAATATACTGTTCTTTGATGGCATGGCAAAGAGAATTTTGTGTATATAAATACTGATGAGCATGCAAGTACTGTAGCAGAAATTTCATCTGGAGACAATGGCAAGGGCCAATCAGAATGCAGAAATATCATCGATAACTTCAATGGAAACTTCACCCCAGGTTTGGATCGGTAACATTATAGAAAAAAAAAATGTGTACATCTAAAATAATCATTTGCACTGAAACTGGACCTCTTCTGTATGTTCAGAATCAAAATCCATCCTCATCTTACTGAACTTAAAATCCCTCGCCATGAAACGTCACTGAGAGCATGCCCACCCAAGTAAGTTCTTGTTTTGAACAAGTTGACTGTAACTGAAAATTTGTCGCTAATGAGGCTTGAATTAAACTCAAATCTTTTTATAACATGCAGGGTTAAAAGTTCTCAAGAGTTAGAGCAACAGGTACTCAAGAAGATTCCCAAGTTCCAAGGCTAGAGCACTGAACAAAATGGTGAATGATCCACATTTGTCATTTATATTGTCAACATATAATGACTTTTTTATCCCATATCTAAACAAGTTAAATTTTTGCAGATATTTGAATGCGAAGGAGAATTGGGTATATTCTGGAACACAAAGTGCAATGTCACCATACCTCAAGAGTTCCATTTTGCCACAGATGAGAGGATTCCACCTCCTACTGCGGTAGCTGATTTGTTTGACAAGGTTAGATGGTGGAAAATAGAAAAACATGGGATTGTTCATTGTAATGTATTTCTTTTTTATTGCAAGATGTTACATGGGATCGTTCATTAAACTTTTTATCATTTCAGTCAGCTTTCTTTGCATTCTGAACCCCGCCATGACGAACCAGTTACAAGAATTACCTCACCAAATACATTCAATCTTTATACAGAGGTCTGTCATTCTTTTCTAGGCTTTGGGTGTTTCAAGAAAAAACACATTCTTATATTGATGGCAATAAACTAATGCTAATTCTATTGTCTTAATGATCATCAGGCAAGAGGTGCAGAGAAGGAAAGAAGATTTGTTTTAGAAGTTGTGCAAAAACAGATAGAAGAGGAGAAAGCTAGAATTCCCAAGGCCAACCCATATCCTTACACTACTGATTATCCTGTGGTATGAAATCAATTCACTCATTTTTCATTAGAAATTTTCTAAACAGATACACTAGAAACCTGGAAGTAAAAGAAAGACTTATTTGTGCAGATTCCTCCAAAAGCTGCACCAAAGGGGTTCTTTCCTCCAAAGCCTTTTCAACTAGAAAGTTTGGTTAGGCATGAAGTAGAAATGCAAAAAGAGATGGAAGAAAGGCAGAGACTGGAGAAAGAAGAGGCTGAAATAAGGCTGTTTAAGGCACAGCCTATCATGAAAGAGTAAGCATATTTACTGAAAAATGTGCTTTCCATGCATGCATACATGCGTATGAGTTCTTTTGAGGGAGATGTAATTCTTACCTTTTTCGTCTTGCTTCTTGTTTTCTGCTAGGGATCCAATTCCAGTTCCTGAAAAAGCAAGAAAACGCCTCACATAGGTTCAAGAATTCAGTCTTCATGTTGATAACCGAGCTCTAGACAGAGCTGAATTTGATAAGAAGGTTAAGGAAAAAGGAAATGATGTACAAGAGATTCAGAGAGGAGAGTAAAGCTGCAAAGATGGTACACTAGAACTTCACTAATTACCTCACTTCAACTTTGATGAGATTTGTGATTGACCTGCAATATTATTCTGCAGATTGAGGAAGTGAAGCAAATTGCCAAGGACACTGGTGCCTCATGCAAGGCCTGTCCCAAATTTCAGCCATCCTTTCCATCCTTCTTACCGTTGTATCGTTATTGATTTTTTTGCATATAATGCAGGTCATCAAAGGAAACAACAAAAGCCAAGTCTCCGATTCTACACGTGGTCCAGAGAAAAGAAAGAGGAAGTTTTGGCGACATCTTAAACCCAACTTCCAATGTTGCTGCTCATCACATGAGAAGATCCCCCATGGGTTAGGACGTGTGTTCAAGAAACTCTTGAACCTTGTTACGGCCATCAGAGTTTATTGTATTTTATCATCCACATTCTTAACTAATTTTTGTACCGAAAAATTCATTATTCTAATTAATGTGAAAAATCTCAACAACATTTTATTATTTCAATAACAATTATGGAATATCAACAAACAACTAGTCTAGTGGGTAAGGGTACTAGTCCCATAACCAGATTACGTTGGGAAAACTACTCTTAAAATGGATCTGACAAGTGTTCAAACCCGATTAATCAGAGTATAATTTTGAATATCAATTCGTACGGTAAAAAAATAAATAATTAAATAACTTTGAAGTCTAAGACCACATAGCAACACTATTTAACCATGATGCCCCTGCAAAATGCTTATTTTATTTTATTTTTTTGTCCCCATAATCTGGGAGGGACAGTTATATACAACAACAATCAGAATCTTAATCTCAACAATTGAGGTCAACTTTGGATTGGACATATATGTACGCAGTCTTTCCCTTGTATTTTTGTAAAGAGACTGTTTTCATGTCTCGAATCTATAACAATTCAACCATTGTATCAAAATTCGTTCAAAATAAATTTTCTGTTGAAGTAATGAATGTTGTAACCCATAGCACTTTTCAATTTCAGCAAGTTTTAAAAATCTTGATCCATTCCATTGACCAGTTTAAGAACAATGCTTTCAAATCTCTAGTGATGAGGATGTCCATAGAATAAAACCAAATGATTAACTTTCTTCCTAATTGAGGGGAGTAAATTTTTCGATGATGACAAGAAAAAAGAATCAAGAAAGAGTCGCAGTTGGAGAATATTCTCATTGATCTCAATCCAATTGCAACTACGGTGTGACGACTGACCACAGTAGCCAGTCAGCTGGCGACATTGGGAAGCTGATCCCCCGAACAGCAATTAGTTCTGTTTGGATCCCGTTAGTTGCTGTCAGCCATTCCCTACGATCCCATACCATATAAACTTAAAACACTTCTTCTGTAGAGGCTTTGCAATATGAGCAGCCTCTCCCGGCAGTCCAATCGCCAATGTAACGACTGACCACAGTAGGCCCAGTCAGTCCGCCATGTCGGAAGTTGGACACTCCACACAACAGCTAGTTTTGTTTGGATCATATCAATTGCAGTCAGCCATTCCCTACGATCTACTACTAAATAAACCAACACCACTTCTGTAGAGGCTCAATCAAAAACATGGAAACTAAATTAAGAACAAACAGTTTCAATCTTCAATTTGATAAACGATATCACAAGGCAAATTTAAATACAATTCAGAATAAATTAACCTTGACATAAATTACCCCGACAATATTCATCTCAACATTGCAATTATTTCTCATAGAACCCCCCTTCCCCCTTCCCCGCCCCTACAGGGGCAAAAAAGGAGACCAAGTAACAAGTTTTCAATTGATGTATGTATAAAAAACTCAATCGACCCCAATTAAGGTTCTTCTAAGTCTTCCTTTGTAAGTACAAACAGCTGCACAAGGAGATTCTCCAGATATAATGTTTCTGTAAGGTGGCTAACTTTTCTGCTTTGGCCTATATGCTAGAACCTGAAAGAGCAAGAGAAAAGGTATTAGAGAACCTAAAAAACAGCAAACAAAATCTGCTCCACAGTTGGTCAAAGAAAATGAAATACCAAGAGAACCCACAGAAAGGAGCTCAAATCTCAATCTCTAACAATCTTAATATTATAAAATGCGATTAATCAATTCAATAAGTGACCACAAACCCAACAATTCAAAGAATAGACATTTCAACCATGTTTGAGTGTACTCACCAACTGGCCCCTCCCAGTACAGTAACTGGCATTCAGGCCTGCCAGAGTTTCTTGTTCCTGCAAAACCTGCAACTCATGTTTGTGTGAGTCCACTAGCTGGGGAAAGGATTCCTTGTCATCAATGTGGTTGGCACTGATAGTGAGTTGGCCATCTGGCATTTCTTTGGCCACCAATATTTCAACTTCCTCAGCCCTTAATGGTGTCTGGAGAGCAATATACTGTGCAAAATATATATGAGTTAGAATCATAAGAGACACAAACATAGAGAGAGAGAGAGAGAGAGAGAGAGAGTCGGGAGAAAATAGATCCCAGTAATAAACAAAGGGTAAAAGGCATTTGAATGTTTTATTTCTGGTCAGATGTACCTTTCTACAACTCTTTAGAAATGAAAAAGGTAAAAATCAAAAGTAAAAGGATTTTTCAATAAACAATGCACTATGAATTAAAGAAGAAATGAATAGATAGATGCATTAAGGCCAAGAAAGATCCTCAAGAATGCCAGTAGGTAAACGGAGATTCAATATAAATAACATGAAGCAAATAGCAAAATGGCCAACAGTCCAAGGGTACAAGCCAACAGAAGACTAATTATCACCTCACATAGTTGTCTGATAGACAAACTTGGTGGGCAACTTAAGTATGGCTGCTGCAGGCTTGGGGCGTAGTTCTTGTCCCAGGAAATTAGGATGACCTGAACATTAAACTGCAAAAAGAAAGGAAAAGATTTATTTGCGTACCAACAATAACTTGAATCAGAAATCTTGTCATTTATGCTTCATTACTCATAATTCTTTACATTACCCATCAGTACCAGTGTTTTTTTTTTTTTTTTGGAGGGGGTAATGGAGGAGATTGCACTTCTGCAACAACATTAAACCAAGAGATGAGTCTTGGTAACAAGAGAGAGAAAAGCTTGGTGAAGGCCATTATGTTTTATTTAACACACAAGAAACCTCTAAACTAACCAACTAAAGGGGTGCCACACAGGCTCGACCTTCCTTGTGAAGCTTCAACACTCTGTAGTGTTTACCACAAGAGAAAGAAAAGCTTGGTGAAGGCCATTATGTTTTATTTAACACACAAGAAACCTCTAAACTAACCAACTAAAGGGGTGCCACACAGGCTCGACCTTCCTTGTGAAGCTTCAACACTCTGTAGTGTTTACCAAATTTCATTCATTTTACTCACTGATTTTTTTCCCCCTTTTCGACAAAGGAATAAAAAAGTTTTTACAACCATGTTCCATCATGAATGGGCAACACCTAGCTTAACAACTATACTAAAAAATAAAATTAACCCATCTTAAGCTTCCCGTACCTCATCAGGGTCCTCTCCAAGGCCACGGAGATAGTCAACTAGCTTAGACAAGCGGGCAGTGCGTGCATTCCTGCTGCTGCTACCGATTCCACTTCCATGCCTTGTGTTACTCCTAACACCACCCCTCCCCCAAGCAAGCATTTCCACACTCCAAACAAGACCAGGCGATCTACCTCTGCTTTCTCTTCCATCTTCAAAATCATTTTCCATGCATCCACCATCCAGATTGGCAACTGATGAAGAAGGCTGAGAGGATCTGGGGCCCCTCCTTCTCCTGCACCTTCTCTGCCTGACTTCTACAGAACGCTCGTCCGCAGAAGAAGAATCTCTGCCACCATCATGATCATTTTCATCCTCATTGTCATCAGATGCTTGAAACTCAGTACCTCGGCTGTCTCTTCTCCTTCTTGGACGGAAGTTTCGATAGTTGCGTTGTGATCTCATTGCATATGGAGATTCCTTGCGTTTCTTAGTTAATGCTTCAGATTGACGCTGAAAAATTTGGGCAATTGATGCTTGAATCTGCCAATAACTTAGAGAAACTCAGAAGACGCAAAAAAAAAGGGAATTTGTATGTCATTTTATTCAACAAAATGCCCTACCCAGGATCCTTTGACAAAATCATGAAATAGGGGTGAAGTACACCACATAGGATGAAGACTTTAAAACTGGAATTCGTCATGTGCAGTAATAAAGTAAAGCAAGTTTGCACTCAAAGTGAAGTCAGATGACAAAATGACACTATTACTTAGAAACTAAAGACAAGAAAAGGAGCCCACAGGGGGCAAAATATAATGGGACAAAAAATGAAGTTAAAATTTGAAACATTTTCATTATCTTTTCAATCTAACATCTCATATATGCAGATGAAAATAGAGCATAACCATTTCAATTGCCAATTACAAATATGAACCTTTCATATCATAAAAACAATTAGATACCCCCTAGTATTCACTTGAATTTTGAGCTAATCAACCAAATTTGGTTTTGAATGGCTAACTTTTGGAACATCTGGGGTGCTCTTTATCCATGTTAAATTCTGAATAACTGAAACCTTTCACTAACAAAGACACTTATTTACTCAAATCAAGTTCCAGAAAAGACCACAAGTATCCAGGTCAAAGATGCTATAATAACTAAAAGAAAACCCACAAACCCTCAAGACTCTTCCTTCCCAACCTTGGGGTCAACGATCATCATGGCATCATTGAAAGCTCAACCATGCTCTGTACCCTGAATGCAGGTTTGAAGTTCTACCACTTCTAGTTGCTATCAATATCATCATTTTTTCCCTCTAAGAATTGAAAAGATATCCTTAAATATTCCAGTATCTAATAAATTTTACAAAGGATCTCTGTGCTTGAGATTATACTGCCTGTGAGCATAATTCTTAGACATTAACATTCAGAGGCAGTCTTGATGGCTTACCTTCTCTAGCTGGGCATAAAAGTATGTAAGGTCGACGCTTTGGAAAGGAATCCAAGATCTACAATTCATTTCATAACCATTAGGTCTTGAAGATTTTTAAAGGGTAGATAATTGGAGGGACACTTTCCTTTCTTCAGGCAATTTCCTCAGTCATTATTATCTACCACTTTAGAGCATGCATTGCTGCCCAACTGTTTAAAATGTTTGTTGAGCTGGCCAAGACGGCTGAGCATTTGATGAGGCATTTTCTTTTGGTTAAATTTAAGCATGAAGAAGATCTTCACCCTTTGCAGGAATTTTATATTTCCCAAGCCTAAGTTTTTGAAAAGGGCTTAGAAATTGGCACTTTTGTGTCAAAGAATATGGCCCCTGTCGTGAGGTGGCTCTAGAGATTTATTGTTGTCTCTCAGAAACAAGATGATGGTAAGTAGATTGGGCAATTAGAAAGATAGTAGGATCCAGAGAAGCTAATGCCACCCATATTACTCCATGAAATTGTTCTCACAGTTATACCAAGTTTTTCTCTTCGTATATATTTTAAAGAGGAGATGGATCCCATTTTTGTTTAATATGAGATATTATGCATGGTCGTCCCACCGTCATTCCTACTCCCATCTCTATCCTGTCCCACCCATCACAATTTCTACATTAGTTTCTTTTGGATCCATGATGGAATTTTCTTTTTCAAGATTTTATTACACATGAATTCTAATAATAGGAATACATAATTTACTAATTATTTCATCTGAGGAAGCCAAACAGAACGTTTTGTTTATTTGCCAAAATAAATGAATAAATAAAATTCTGCCCTGCCTGGTCTCAAGATAATATGCATAAGACTGTCAACACCTTTGGTGAGCAGTGGATTTGACTAAAAATGTGAAAGGTTTTCTTCCAACTACATTAAGGTTATGTTTTGTTGGAGAGATGGAATATGAAGAAAGGAAAAGCGGTAAACAACAAAAATGGTATTTCCTTCACATTTCCAGTTACCAATAAAGGATGGAAATGAAGTGGAAGGAAAGAAGGAGGAAGAAAAGAAAAGGTTCAAACCCTCCATTTTGGAAAAAGAGCTAGAAAATGAAGGGATTTGTGCCTCCTGCTAAATTTAGGAAAAGAACTTCTCTTCCATCCTTCAAAACAAACAGAACCCAAGAGTTTAGGTGGTAGTAAGAGGTTTATATGCTTGTGGAAGTGCATAATGCTCTTAGTCTCTTCTCTATGGCAAATGCTACATTCTCAAGGATCAGTTTCTCTCTCTCTCTCTCACTCATTCTTACTTACCTTGAGAAGCTAGGCCACAAATGCTTTCTAAAATGTGGGTTTCGAGGAATTGGAAAAAGTAGTTCATATCCCTTGTCCTATCCTCCACCCACCCCCCAAGAAAAAAGAAATAAAATAATAAAAAAAAAAACCTACTGTCCACAATTTGAAAGGAGACCACAAATTCCCCATAGTTGTCAAGTGCAGTTAAACTAGGCTATTGAAAATGCCTCAGTAAGGGTAGATAAGCACCATACACATACAAAGCATATGATAGCATTTAATGAAGATATTCTTTCAGTGCATCTAACCTGCTTATTGCGAGTCTTCTCTTCTTCACACAAAATCAGTTCCTGAAAACAGACACAAGTGCAAATTACTCAGTTGGAGAAAACAACATTTAACTGAACATTCCAAATCAGTTTGGATCATCTCGCATTGATCCAAATCAGTTTGGATCAGTTTAAAAATACAAGTGCTAATACCTCCTCCTCATATTTGTCAATATCCGGGTATAGAGCAGCAATTAACGAATCAAAGTTTGGATCATCTCTCAATGAACGACGACTGGCACAGTGCGTCCGACACGCAGGACACTCATTGTTCCTGCACCAAAATTTTCTAACTTTCTTAGTGCAGACAAAATTTGAGACTTTTTTGTTCCTTATTCAAGACATAACTTGAGACAATAAAAATTGGAATCAATTGATTTCGTCACACACCCCAGCCGCATTGATTTGTCAATGCATTCCCTGCAGAAACGATGCAGGCATTCCATCACAGTTCTCGTTTTCCTAATGATTCCTGAGGACACAAATTACAGAATTGATATTTTCTGAAGGGGAAAAATTAGAAAAGAAAATAGACACGAAATTTAAACTAGTATAGAACTCATAACACAGCCAAACACAATGCTTAACAAAATCAATTTTTTATTTATCAACTTTTCTAAGATTACAATAAGAAAAACATATCAACTACATATTATCAACTTTTTCTTCCATATTCATCATCCTTTGTATTTATAATAAAATTATACTCTACATTGACACAGTGTCCTAATTTTGTTAATCAGACAGGTTTGTGTCCGTGACTCATCATCATCGCATATCCCATGTTTGCATCTATTTCATAGATTGATAGGTACCAAATTAATTGTGCCAAACACACCCATTGATAAACACATGCGCATTTGTATTTTTAAACCAAGATAGAGGAACTAAGTAAAACCTGGACAGAAAATATGCAGCTGACACAATGCTAAATATGAAGCTTAATGAATACAATCTTAATGGAGTATGATTTGGTTGTTTGCAGTTCAAGAATTCTTTGTTTAGGTAATTCATATGAGTTCCTATTATCCAGACGGAAAAATTCATATCATTAACTTTTCATCATATCACACTAATCCTGCATCCGAAGGGACCTGGTTCAAAAGAAAATCCACTTTTCAAACTGCAATCTGCATTTACCCTTTTAACACAAGAACTGCCAAGACCTAGTTGCAGAAGCACACACACTATGCATCATTGCCACATATCACCCTTCTGATCCCTGAAGTTTCTTGTTTAGAATTCACGATAATAGTTGAACAAGATCTTCAATTGATATTGCCACAACATTACTCCTCCAAATTAATTTCCTGGCAGGGTAGGCGTCATGTCCTCAAGGCTCCCCTCAACTTCACTATTATACAAAATCCCTCTCAATTAAATAAATTTGGAAAATAAAAATTAAAGTGAAACTATAAATGGTTTTAAAAGATAAATACAATTTTGCACATATAATGCCAAAAGTATCTAAACACTTGAGAAAGTCCTTAAATACTGGATGTTAGACCAGATGAAACTCAACAAGAAATTATCCAAAAAAATTAACAGATGATATGAAAGCCAAAAAGCATACAAATACAAATACAATATATAGAAAATAATAAAAACATTAATACTATCAAAGGCATGTTATTGACAATAGTGCAAACAACATATTCTTGCACTATATGAGTAGCCCAATGGTAAAAAAAACTTAGCAAACGAGTCCAACTGCATGTCTCAGATTCTAATGTTCAGGACAACCATTATGTTGCTAGGGCCTGCAGATAAGATTCCATCAAGGAGATTGAAGCAGGAGGTTTACAAAGGGAAAAAAAGATGTGCTTTTACCATAGATGCTCAAGTGCCACAATCAATTGCAACCGAAATGAGCAGCTAATTTCTTAAATTGCCGCAAAAGGTAGCAAAATGCATAGCAAGTACCGAACGTCAAGGAGGTTCAATCTATACAATCTGGCCTACACCCTTGACAATAAATGACCATTAGACCCTCCTAATTCAAGGAGCAATGACAGCTCGTCTATACAAATAGCAAAGCTAAGGCATCTTAAACAACTGAGCATATTCTTTGCCTCAAGAAAAGCACAAGTTATCATTGATAAACTTCTCAAAACTTGGAGCAACTTAATCATATGACCACAATTGCATTAATATATTTTCAGATGACTTAAATGTAAAAATAACGATCTCCAGTTTCTCTTAAATAAAGAGCAACAATTGCCAAACTCCAAATTCAGCAACACTCTCATATCTAAAATTGCCAATGCCAAGGTTATGAAGCAGAAGTCAAAAAGGTCAACTGATTCATGTAAACATTAGTAACAACCATGCTTGATATGGTCATTCATTGTTTGTTAGTTGAACTAAGGTGATATATATGCACAAGTTATCAGAACTGAACTAAGGTGACATATATGCACAAGTTATTAGAACTCTTAGCCCTCACCTTTTCTCCCCCTTTTTATTTGTTATTTGATTTTTGTCTCTTTCCTGCTTTTTTTTTTTTTTTGGCTTTTGTCTCTTTACTGCTGCAGTTATGATTGTCATCAAAATGATAACTGTTACAACATCAACAATGGCGACAACAAAAAGTTACATGAATAATATCCAAAAATAGACAAATACTAGTAATCAGGAAGACAAAATGGTTACCTAGACAGATTGGACATTGCACAACTTTGCGAATGTCTCCCAACTCCACAAAGAGAAACCTGCCAAAATTGAAAGGAAAATAAGGCATCATAAACACATACAACTACTATTCAACACTCTCCATTTGGATTGACTAAAAGGAAAACATACAAAAAGTTGATAGAGAGAGCAAAATATGACCCATATTCAACCAAAAAATGAGCACAATATCAATACTTGTGCAAAATAACAGCTACAAAGTATTACACTCCGCCACTATTGCAGCCCCATTCAGCACCACAAAGAAGTGAATAGATGTGAACATGAATGTTGGGAACACTGCAAGATCATAATCAATGAAAGTAGCATGGTTGCTGTTCGAAAGTTTTTATTGTATTTTCAAGTACAAATGATCCATCAATCACTGTCTATTTGCAACCACCATAACATCTAAAAGCCTTTCAATCCGAGCATATCAATATGCTTAAGCATGCTTGTGTTGTGCAAGTGAATCACGACGCAATGGAGCCAAATCCTCTTTAGGAATTGTTTCCTTTTGATTCAACTTGTTGGAACAAGGCACCTGGTAAACAACTTAACCAAATGCAAATTGATTTGATCACCCATGACCTAGACATGCAATTATCTTGAGTAGGCACCAAGTAAATAAAGATAAAATTAATGACTCAAACAACTAAATGCTTCAAAATGTATTATAATCTAGAATAAAACCATATCTATAATTCATTTTGTCATTTTGTTCCCTGAATCCTTCAATCAAAGTTTCATTCCCCTTCTAAAAATAGCTAGTAATAGTTTAGAGAACCCAAATTTAGTAATTTCTCACAGATTTAGTAATTTCTGGGAAAGTCACTGAGATTGCATTCCAACATATGCACATTTATTTTATATCCATGGAGAAACTAAACATATAAAGCACTTCTGTTCTTTGTGGACATTTATTTTATGTCCTTTACACACTAGTGAACCAGTCTTATAAACTCTCACAAGCATAACTCCTTGTGTAGAACAGACATATAAGTAATAATAAAAAAGGAATAAAAGTACATGACGAATAGAGAACAATCTTCACAGCATGCCAATGAATCTCAACCAGGTTATATATACTTCATAACAAATTTGTTTTACTTGACTGAAACAACAGATACTTTTTGTTCTGTTAGACAACTGCTTCTCTGGGAGCCAAAGGGAAAAAGATTTCAATATATTTGAAATGAATCCTTCACTTTGATTTATCTACCAATGAACTCTCATTGCTTGAAACCAAAATCTTAAAAAGGACTAAGTGAACTAATTTGAAACCCATGGATATTTGGCAATTTGCAACTCCATGCTCTTACAAAAATTGGCCATAGACTCTACAAAATTCTTTTGCTCTCCCGGCACAATTGGTATGGAATCATAATAGGACTCCACTATTGTTGTGATGGAACTCATTTGATACCAAGCTAGGTCTCACTTGTCATAACAATATCATCCTCAAAATTGTCATGCTTTGCCACCTTCTGGAAAAGCTTGAATATAGGCAGAGGCACAAATAGTTTCCAACCAAGATAGTGCATCTTATTACATTTGTTGTTGGTGGTACTTGAAAAAAACATGATACATTCAATCAGATTAGAAAGTCACAATTTGTTATATAACATTTGATTATGTCTTCTGAACTCCTTTTCGGTAATCGAAAAACAATACCCAATATTAATCAGATACTAAAATGATTCTTTTTTTTTTCCTTGAATCCACCAAATCCCCCCCCCCCCCCGGGGCGGGGGGAAAAGCCCTCATACAACATAAGTTGGGAGACTTGTTAACTGAGCAAACATTAAAATTCAAACATTACTAAGTAATTCACACCCAAACAATAAAAATCACTCATGAATCCATCTATGTAAAATGTTGACCATAACAATTATATTGACTAACTACGTTTTTTCTGCATATTAAGGAAAGAAAATCACCAACTAGTGCAGCCCATGAAAAAATAAATAAATACAAAACATATGGAAAAAAAAAAAAAGGCCGATCACAAGTAGCATTTCTGCAGAACAAGAATTTCCATATTTTGCCTACGAAATAAATATTAAAAAAAGCATTTTAAGAAAAACGAAATTCTACACATTGTAAATAAAAAATAAAATTGGTAGCAGATCACAACATGCAATAGCTTCTCGCGTATTCATCAAAACCAAGCATAAATATAACACCAATAAAACATCAAACGATCCAAAAAAATAGTGGAAAAATTAAAAAGAAAAAAGACAAGAGAGAGAAAATGAGAAATTAGAGAGAAATGGTTGAAGATAATAGAGAGAGAGAGAGAGAGAGAGAGAGAGAGAGAGTACTCAGGTTTTTCATCTTCGCTAGACGACGAGCTTCGATCAGAATCTGAGAAAATCAACGAGAAAATTACAGATCAATTATCACCAAATCAATGCCACAATCACTAAAATTTTCATTTAACAAGCAAAGTCAGAAACCTTCTTTGACGACGTCGTCTTGCTTTTCCTTCTTCTCCTCTCCATCTACTTGATCACCTTCACCTCCTCCGCTTTCTTCTTTTATTTCCTCTTCTTCTTCTTCTTCTTCCTCCTCCGCTTCGTATCTTCTCTTCTGTCTTCTCTGATGAAGAAGAGACTCGTCTTCCCGAGCCTCCAAAGACCTCTTCTGTGCAGGCATTGATTGATTCCAACTCAACGTTCTCTCTCTCTCTATCTCTCTCTCTCTCTGTAATCTTCGTCACTGTTCTTGTCTCTGGCGTCGATGGATGAGGAGAGAGAAAATCTGACAAATAAAAAGACCAGAGAGAGACGAGATAACTAATTCTCTCTCTCCTCCGCCCGCCTCTCTCTCTCTCTCTAAACTGTGATGTTGCAGGAGGAGAGAGAGAGTGGAAACAACGAAGAAGAAGAAGAACGAGAAAGCAGAAATGGAATGAGAGCGATGAGCTGCCCCCCCGCAGGACTTTAATTTTTTATGTACGCATAGCTGTAAGTGTGTTCGTATATATTGAGTTGAGGTATGTTACCAGTACACCGTATATTTCTAATTTGTATTTACTTTTTCTTATTTCTTTGGATTTATTAAAAAAAAAAAAAGGGTGGAAGATAAGTGGGAGAAGTTACGGCAAGGAAAAGCGCATGTGTTTGGATGGGAGGAAAGAATTGGCCTTGCATCTTATAAGGGTATTTTAGTCCTTTTAACCTTTTTTGATTTTGGGAATTATCTGTTTTACATTTATTGACTAAGGTCTAACAGAAATTAAAGGTAGTCAGATGTAGTATCGGGGGTTTAATAATGGTCAAAATGACCATAAAATCCTTTGCTTTATTAGAGGGGAGAGAGAGAAGTGATTCTATTGAATTAGCTCGGTGGTTTTGGTTTCAAGAGATTTTCTTTTTCTAATGAGTGAGATTTGCTAGCAGATCAAAGAATAGAACAACAAGAATTTTTTCCTTTTTTCATATTTCTCTTATTTTTATAGTTATTTTTTCTATAGAAACAAAAAAAAAAATTGAAAAGCTACATGAATTTCTTAATTTTTCTCCTTTTTCAATATTAGCTGGCAGGCGCGTGAATATATACTGTTGGAGGTAGATTACGACTCCACAGATATTGACATTTTGTTGACTCGAACGGTTGCCGTCGACGAGATGTAAAACCTACAAAAACCGCCGGAGGAAGCTCTGACGGGGGAGACTCCGACAATCAAATTAAAAAAAAACTATTTTCGAATGTAAGAGAAACAGACTGAGAGTTCAGAAAGGGAGAGATTATCTGTGATTAGAGTGTTCAATGTGAAAGGCTAAGAGAGCATATCTGATTTAGAGAGTTTGAAGGTATCTTATACCTGCAAGAGTCATATGTTTTTGGGGTGTTCCAATCCTACTTTCCTTATCAAATCGAGTCGAAAATCTTGGGAGTTTAATATTTCGAAATAATCATGATTTTTATCGTATGAAAACTTTCGTTTCCTGGGGAGATCCTTTCATTAACCAAAAGATGTCGTTCTTAAGTAAGAAATCAAAGACGTTAGGGTATTTTGACATTCCTTTAGAATTGATAGAGCTGTTAGCTATCGGTCGGTTGTTTGGCCAATAGAGGCCCTTCGTTCGTTTGATAGACCAATGATTGAGTACTCGATCGAGAAGATAAATCTCATTTAGCAAATCTCGTTCGATAGTCGAAGCGACTACGACCCTATAGTTCAGGAGATGAGGCGACTAAGATCTTTCGGTAGATCAGTCGAATAGTCATAGAGAGTAGTTGTTTGTGCTTACTCATCGGTCAATAGTTATCATTTGTGGACCTCTGGTGTGGGCCTTTCAGATGCTGACCCTTCGAATTGGATTTAAGGCTATGTCACATCATTTGCCCCCTACTCAGGGTGCCGCTTCATGAAAAAGATATAATGAGTACCCATTTTTTGTTTACGTATTGATACCATGTGTTGTCGTTGGGGTATGCAGATTGTTTCTTGGCGTTTATATAAGACCATTTGTTCACGTGCACCAGGCACCTTAATCTCCTTTTCTTCCTCAAGAGCCATCAGGGAAGTCATTTCTGAAAACAGTGGTGAAAACGTCCGCTACTCAAACTTACCCGGGTATCGGCAATATTACGAGCACTATGTCCGTAAAGGAGATTCAAGAAGTTCAGACTGATATGCTGATGGAAGATGATTATATTTTGGTGTCTGCCACGGATGCCGATAAGGCTAACATGGTATCGGAGGGGTGCATACCGATATACCACTAATCAATTAAGTACGGATTAAAAGTTCCATATACAGGTCCTTTTGCGGAGGTACTACGCCGTTGGAACATATTCCCAACTCTCCTAATCCTAAGTGCCTAGCGTCTAGTAGTTGCCATGGCTTCTCTGCTAGGGTTTTGTCATTTTCGTTTCGGTTTTGACATCTTATCGTCTGTTTTTATCTTGATGATATGTGGAAATAGCGACTCGACCAGGGGTTGGTACAAACTACAGACTCGACCCAAGTCTAACTGGAGATTCTGTTATAAGGAGTCCATCAACAAGAATTAGATGCACAAGTTCTTTTTCGTGGAGTTCTCGGATAAGAGTTGTGTCCCTGTGCTTCCTGATGCTAAAAAGGGGCCTTCTTTAGAATTGAAACCTCCAACCGTATTTAAGCATGGTGGTTTCGTTTTGTCCGTAGGTGGCTATTGTAACTCTACCGGTCGAAGTATATGGGTCGACTCTTTGCTGGATGATCAGATGCTGTCTTAGCTGGTCTGTTGATCGGGGAGAAAAAGAAAGTTGACAGGTCTCTCTTGTTGGAAAAGGGGAAGATCGAGTTGGTTGACTCTTTGAATCTTTTTTACAACGTTGTGCTAGAGAAGATTACTATCGATAGGCAAGTTCTATCGAGCACGAAGAGGTCTCCTCAGGAGTCCATCGGAACGTCTAGGGCCCTCATGGAGTCTTCAACTCCCTTATCAAAGAGGGGAAAGACCCTACTAACTTCGTCTCTACAGGAACATGCACTAATCGCTTCGCCTGATCATTCGGGCTCGATCGCACCGATAGAGAACATCATATTGGAGGGAAATAGATCCCCGTGCAACAAGGGTGTCGACATGGATGAACCCAGAGGATTGGGAAGCAGTTCTTCGCCTGGTACCACAGCAAGACTGGATACCCCCAAGGTAATGTCAGAGGGGATGACATGACCTTCTTCAGCTATACCTATTTGGCCTTTGCGTAAAGGGAAATGCAAGGTTCCTGATGGAAGCGCCATGTCACCTGTCATTCTTGTTCGGTCCTTTGACGGGTGGAAGGGCTCAAAAGAACGAAAGATTGTTGCAGTTTGTGCTGGTGATATACAATACAGTTATATAGATTTGGCTGAGGCGGACCGAATCATAAACTAGTTGGACTTTCATTGGTGTGAGCTTAATTTGCATAGGATGTCCCACGAGTAAGTTGGCGGGGCCCTTAAATCCCTCGGTTTGATGGTATCACCCTTTTTGCATCTGTTTGGTTTTTCCTTTATTCCTGTTTTTTCTAATCTAGTCTTTTCTTCAGACAATGACCTTTGGCTAAATTTCAAGAACGACAGAGGAGGCAGGTGGTGGATTACTGGGAAGGATGCGAGGCTGGGTTAAGCAAGTGGTGTGAGAGGCTAGAGTCGGAGGCCAAGGTACGTGAAGTGAGTCTCCAATCAATTGAGAAATTGGTCTAACTGCGTGTAGAGTCTCTTCGGGCGGTAGAGCGTAAAATAGTTGATCTCGAGAAACTTCATACAAGGAATGCCATTGCCCTTAAGGATTCCCAACGCAAATTGACCGAGAGACTGAAGTGCGTCGAAGAGATAATCCACCGGTTGGGCCTAAGCGATGCCTTGCCCCCTGTTGAGGGGGATGCTGCGGCCCAGGGATCAACTGTTGTACCTGAAGCCTCTACTATGGTCTCGGCTACAAGGGGATCTACTTTTCGTGAAATCCCATGATCTTTCCCGTGTAACATCTGTTTAAGACTTTGTATTCCAATGTCTTCAGGTAATTTATCAATGATAGAGTTTGGCTTGTTACTTACTGTGATAGCTCTTGTTACATTAGTCTAACAAGATCGTCGTATGATAGGAAATGATTGATATTAGGGCCGTATCTACCTGTTCGGGGAGTTTCATTCCTTATTGATAACACGTTCGAATGATAGGATCTGGGCGACGTAGATCCGCTGTACGATAGGAAACTTTTAGATAGAGGGGTCGTGGCCACCCGTTCGGAGAGTTCCATTAGGAAACTTTAGATTGGGGGATTGTGTCCACCCGTTTGGAGAGTTCCATCCCTTATTGATACACGTTCGATCGATATGATCTGGGCGACTTAAGCCCACCGTACGATTGGAAAATTTTAGATAGAGGGACCGTGTCCACCCGTTCGAAGAGTTTCGTCCCTTATTGACGGCACGTTCGAATGATAGAAAACTTTAGATTAGGGGGCCGTGTCCACCCGTTCGAGGAGTTCCATCCCTTATTGATGACACGATCGAACGATATGAAACTTTACATTGGGGGCCGTGTCCACCCGTGGAGTTCCATCCCTTATTGATGACCAGTTCGATCGATAGAAACTGAGTGACTTAGACCCGGTATACGATTTGAAACTTTTAGATAGAGGGATCATGTTTACCCTTTCAGAAAGTTCCATCCCTTATTGATAACACGTTCGATCGATAAGATCAGGGCGACTGAGACCCGACGTATGATAGGAAAATTTTAGATGTTAGGGCTATGTTCACCCGTTCGGAGAATTCCATCCCTTATTAATGACATATTTGATTGATAGGATTTGGATGACTTAGACCCGCCGTACGATTGAAAACTTTTAGATAGAGGAGTTGTATCCACCCGTTCAGGGAGTTCCATCCTTTATTGACGATACCTTCGATCGATAAGATCAGGACGATTGAGACCTAACATACGATAGGAAAACTTTAGATGTTAGGGTCGTGTCCACTAGTTCGGGGAGTTCTATCCCATTTTGATGACACGTTCAATCGATAGGATTCAAACGACTTAGACCCGGCGTACGGTTAGAAACTTTTAGATAAAGAGGTCATGTCCACCATTCAGGGAGTTCCATCCCTTATTGATGACACGTTCGATCGATAAGATCAGGGCGACTGAGACCCGACGCACGATAGGAAAATTTTAGATGTTAAGGCCATGTCCACCTGTTCGGGGAGTTCCATCCCATTTTGATGACACGTTTGATCGATAGGATCTAGCGACCTAAACCCGATGCACGATAGGATTAGGGAATATGCGGGTAATAAGTCTGTTGAGTCGATGCCTTGCTAATTGAAAAAGTCCCTCGCATTCCGGAGAAAGAACTATTAGTATCATACCTTGGTGATTAAATAGGGGTAGAAATCAAAGGCTCCAGATTGCATGACAATGTTCTGATCCCTAGTGGCATTCTAAACTTGATCTTCATGTGTTTAGTGCTGGACAAAGCTTCTAGGGCTTTCAGACCCAGTCTGCCCAGGATGACGTTGTAGAGTGAAGGGAGATCCACTACGTTGAACATGACAGGAGCTGTCGCATGATTGGGAGGCGTTTCGAAGGTAACCAGAAGCGAGATGATACCTTCGGGTATATCTATTCGCCTAAGAGACCTTTGACCATGCCTGTGTGAGATTAGAGATAGGCAGAAATAAACCCCATTCGTCTGAAAGCATCTCGATATTGAAAATTACAGCCTACTCTTTCATTCATTTTCACTATTTATAGATGTTGATTAACCAAATACTCAACTGTCTAAACAATTCTAACTAATCATTGGTTACAATTTAAACTAATTAACAATTGATGGTTAAGAATTGTGTTGTTGAACTAACCGTTAGATCTGAATTTCCCTCAACTAGTCATTACAGGTGAGTTTTGATGGGTTTAAGCTAGTTTATGCAAGACGATTAACTTGACCCGACTTTAGCAGGTGGTCAAATTTAGAATCTCTATCTAACAATTTTATCATATCAAAATTACGTGACTTAGGTTAAACAAAAATTAAGGTATGAGATTTGAAATAAAATTCAGATATATTTATATTACAAGAATTTCTTATCACAATAATAGTAGAAAGATTTGAAAATTGTTGAAATTAAATCATAGGTAATAGTTAAAATTACAAAATCAGAAAATCCATAATAACATAACAATAATTATAATTTTACAAATTAAAAAAATAAAAAATATATATAGAGTATACATATGTATATGTATCTGATTACATGGTTAGGTTGGGATAATTACACAACCCAATAGCAATATAGATGGATTACAACAAATTATTACTATTATTTTTTTATATAGAAAGATTCGAACTCGATACCTTTACAATGGGAGGATGAATAGTGTTAGTTGAGTTATAAATTAATATAAATCAATAACCTATTACTCGAGTTTGATAAATTAATGTTTGTGTCCAATTTCTCTTTGTTTTATTTGGGAGAAAGTTTTCTCTCTCCTTAATAAACATAATGACTAAAAAAAGGACTCTCTCTGCTCCTCAAAACTTCTCATTTCTCCAAAACTCTCATGATCTTCTCTCACTCTCTTTCTTTGATCTCTCCCTAAAACATTATTGGGATTTCTAAAATTTTTGAATGATAAAGTGGGTTCGGGTTTAAATTTTGGAAAAAAGTGTAAAATTTTCACTATTGAGAGAGAAAGAAGACGAGGGTTCCTTTTTCTTTTGGTGAATTTAGAGAAAACAAGGAAGAAAACAAAGCAAGAGCCTAGACCCAAACCTTGAGGGCTAAACCCACCACCCTATTTCCTCAAATAAAAGAAACCTCCAGCTTCATTTTTGATCAACTCTATAAGTTCCCTAGGAGGTTAGTGCAAAATGGTCACTGTGGAAGAGCCATGCATCCCCATTTTAGCGAGACGATCAGCACAGATATTGGTCTCTCTAGCCCACAGCTCTGCCATGAGAGCATCTGTCTTGCCCACATTAACATGGAACCCCCCAACCCAATTCCTATTGTAGTCTCTGATCAAACCTCCAGCACCTGCTTTCTTGGATTTAGGGTCCACTGCCCCATCAGAATTGAGCTTGATGCAACCTTGCTTTAGAGGAATCCAGCAAACCCATCTTTGCTACTCTTGATCTTTACTTTTTTCAATGGACCATGCTATCGTATAGTCTCTCAAATTCTTATGAATTATGGCTACAGTATCTTGAGGTTGGGCATCAATTTTTTGGAAGATCTTCTTGTATTTTTTCTTCTAAATTATGCAAATAATTAACCCTCCAAGTGTAACACCGACACTGCGGTGTCCGTATTAGTATACTCCTATTTTTGAAATATATATATAATATTCCTCAGTTTATATATATATAATAATTATTTATATTGATTTTCGATTTTGGGGTATTAAATTTAAAATTTTGGCATATTTTAAGTTACCGTGTTCACAAATCATAATAAACTCCATTTTTATGAAATTCGCATTTTAGTGAAATGTGGGTGTGAAATTATATATATAATTTATTTTCAAAAAATAAAAAAAGAGAAGGAAGCATTGCGTTTTGGCCAAAACGCAGTACTCCCCCCCACAAATTCGATTAGGGCTGTTAGCCCTAATCTCTTGACTCTCTCTCACTCTTTTCGTCTCTCTCACTCTCCGCCGCTGTCTCCCTCTCCTTCGCCCTCTTCGTCACGAACAGCGTCCCACGGTTGTTCCTCCAACCACCGTTCGCCGACCCCCTCTCCATTGTCACTCATCCCTTGTTTCTCTCTTTCTTTCTCTTTCGGTCGAACGTCTCTCTCTCACTCTCACTCATCTTCCTCTCTGTCTCTCCCTCTGTTACTCTCTCTGTTTCTCTCTGCTTTCTCTTTCCTGTACGAACAGAGAGCTCTCTCTCTCTATTTCTTTTCTTTTCCTCTCGCGTGCGACAACTTCTCCCGTTGTCCCTTGCTCGCGTGCGTTCTGCTCTCTCTCTGCTGAGGGCTCTTCTCCAATCCTTGTAGAAACCCCAAACTGGTAGGAGCAGGAGGCCTTCAGAAACCCTAGGTCGAATTTGCAATCATCCCCTGCGTAGGTAAGGATGACAACTCTGATCAATTACATTAGGGTTTTAAATGTTCTTTGAAGTTAGGTTTAATTGCTGACATTTATTTCAATTTGGAAGCGTTGCAGGTTCTGGACTGAAATGAATGACAAATTGGAGCTAGGTCCGTGAACGGCGAATACCCCAGGTGAGGGAAATACTAATTCGTTCGATAAATTGAGTGAATTTAGGGTTAAATCTAGGGTAAGGAGTTCTATATATGTGTTAGAATGTATGTTAGATTCGAATAGAATGTGTTCTCTGAAATTGTATATGCGATTATTAAGATTAAGTATAAGATTTTATATGAATTAGGCTGTCTGATATGAAAGAAGCATGTTAAAGAATAATAGAATCGAGTTGAGTTGATTTGAATAATTTCCCTTAGAGTTTAATTTAAAATATGCATGAAAGTATTTGGGTTTAGGGTTGGAATGAAATGTGCCGTAAAATAAAAGATATTGTCGTATTTCATGTTTTTCTTAGGTTGTTTTGAGTTGTTAATTTGCATAATGATATGTATATGAAGAATAGTTTAAAATTTGTGGTTATAGTTTAAGGACTGTTGTAATCTTTAATTATAAGTTGTCCTGCTTATAGGCAATCTAAATACGATCTCCGTATTATGAAACTAGACATTTACACCTCGAAAATGACATATGGTTTGAAATGTTTGGATGAGAATTGAAAAGTTTATAATTTTTTAAAAAATTTCTATCTTGTAAGAAAACTAATTATTTCATACTTATTTCCGACTTTGAGAGGTTTTATGGTTGAAATAGACTTGGTTTTGATCATGTTATTTATTTATAAATGAAATACAATTGATGACATTAGAGTGTGTTCATGAATTGGAGAATTGAGATTTGTATAAAATTAGGGAAAATAGATGAACCCTAAAAATATTTAGAAATTGATGACAAGATTGTGATTGTGTATTAGGAAAGATCAATTGAGGATCAGAGTAAGATTTCATTAGACTGAATTGTAAAAATAGGGAGTGAATACCCTCCCTATAGGTGAGTGAGACTCTAATCTCATGCATGAAAAGTGAAACTTGATTTTTACCGTGTTTTTAACAAAACATGCTTTTGATATGCAATGACTCGACGTGTGACACTAAATTTCAAATTCGTTTTGTGACTATTGGAGTGTCGTGAATTTACGTTTTCTATGACTATGCATCCATGTTTTGAAATGAAATAATATTGTGCCATTACTTGAGAACTAGACATGTTTTCTACTCTATCATTGCATTGGTATATTGATTTGAAATGATTTGATAAAATGTATTGACACATGGATTTGAAATGTTTTGATGAACTGTGTGGGCTGGATGCCTACTTGTGATGAGATGATGTTTCTTGATGGATTCCGTAGCTACGAAGGGCGTTTGTGGAGGCACCGGGTTGCCCGGATACGCTTCTGCAGGAGGTATTCACAAACGTCATATGACTATAGGCGCGGCCGGTTGAACCCACATAGGGGGAGGACGTGTGTGACGTCACTGTCTAGCACTGGGCGAGGTCCTATACATGATTCCGATTTGTGTATGAGTTAGCCCCAGCAAAGCTCATGGCCAACGTCGGGGTAGAGAGTGACTTTTGAACATTTTTGCATAATAAAACCCCTGATGTGCCTGTCCTTGGTCATAGTCGACCTTTGCCAGGATCATTTTCGGCTTGCTCTAAAAATATAATAATTGATTTTGAATGGATGCACATATGTATGATATCATGTAATTGGTTAAATGATTTCAATTAACTGAACATACCATGTTTTACTGTAAAATGTGAATTATTGTTTACGAATAATCTTGTTTGACACTCCAATGGTTCACCAACACTATTTATGTTTGATATTAATTCCCTCACTCACTGGGTATCTCCCTTGATACTCATCCCCCTCTTTCCTCTCTCTCAGACAGGGATTTTTGTGATAAAGCAACGCTTCGGGTTCTAGAAGTTTTGGGTCGCGTGTTCGTGGATTTACTTATCCACTATGGTGAGATCTAAGTTTAAATTGAAATATGCAATCCGTATTTTATGTCGACCCTGCGAGGTCTTGATATTGAGATCCGTAGTTAGCCATGTATATTTTATGGGATAACTGTATAAATTATGGACATTTATTTGTGAAACTCTCATATTGGCTCATTACAGTTGCATTTAGGCACTTACAAACATTTAAAATTTTTAACTTAGGAATTTGTTGTACACGTGTATAAAATTTAGACCCGTCCAGTGTGGCGGCTGCTCATGCTCTAGTTGGGCATGACAGTAGAGGTTTGTGGCTAGGACTGCTAGTATTTATGATAGCCTTGCATTGTCCTTGTTGTCCACTGTGGATTAGTTGGTATTGTTTAAATGTGGTTGATTGTTGTGAGGCCGGGATAGCTCATTTATTTAGGTGGCAGGATGGTTGTTCAATTACAGGTTGATTTGTACATGGGAGACCTCCGCAAATATGAGGAGGTTCTGCCCGATTTTCTATAAAATGTAGCCGGCATCTAGGACAACAGACGGCTGCTCACGACCCAGTTTGGGGCGTGATACCAAGCATGGAATTAGCTGAAATTATCTCCCTCGCCCAGCTCCCAGCCTGACTATACCAAAACTTGGGGTTGCACATCAAAGTAGGCCAGGTCCTTCTCCAAACTTCATTAGCAATAAGGCAGTCTCTGAGGGTGTGAGAACTATTTCTTCCTCTTGGTAACAAATGGGACAAGTTGAGGTTGTAGACAACGATCTCCTTGTCCTCTCCACATTCGTTAGAATCTTCTCTGCTCTTACCGACCAAAGAAAAACTTTGATCCTCTCAGAACATTTAACTTTCCAGATCCAAGACCAATCTTGATCTATAGCCTCTTCCTCTGCCTTTAGATTTTGCAGGAGCTTATAAACTGAAGCCAATGAAAATAATCCGTCAGTTGTCTCTCTCCAGCAAACTGTATCTGACACTCTGGAATCTCTAGGCACCCAGACTCTCTGATCTCTTGCACCTTCTCTGTAGGCAAGATGGTTCTTAACAGGTTCAGGTTCTAATCCCCATTCAGGTTCAGGAAATGATTGACTTTGGTTGAAGGGGGGCATTGCTCTGGAGGGATGCTTACATGACTGATTAGGCTCTCACTTCCCACCCAAGTATCATACGAAAAACTATATTATCACCATTTTCTAGGGACCAACTAGTTCCATTCTTCTTGCAGTCCCTGCTTTTCAAAATTTCTCTCCAAGTGATGAAATGACCTGACTTCTTTTTATAGTTTAAGAGGTTTTTTTGCTCCAGATATTTGCATCTAAGGACTTTGCACCAAAGATCTTGGTCTCCCCTCATAATTTTCCATCCCAGTTTGGCCATTAAGGCTGTATTGTTGTCCCTCATCATCTTCAACCCCAACCCCCTGACTTCTTGCTTGAGCACATTTTATCCCACTTGATTAGATAAACCTTTCTATTATCTTAGAGGAGCCCCAGAGAAAATCTATGTTCAACTTGTCTAGTCTCTTACAGATGTCAACAGGGAGCCACATTGTCTGCATAGCATAAAGAGGAATGGCAAAAATTGCTGATTGAACAAGAGTCCTCCACCTTGCAAAGCTTAGCAACTTGGTCTTCCAACTTCCAAGCTTCTTCTGTACTTTTTCTACTATGTAATTATAGCTGCTCTTCCTCAATTTTCCATGGATTAGAGGGACTCCTATGTACTTCCCAAGATCCTCAGTGAGGTTGAATCTACTGGCTACAACTAGGGAAAATTTGAGGGAAAGAGGAGCTCTAGGAGATATCCACATTTGGGATTTGGAGTGATTTTTGCATAAACCACTCTCGGCAGAAAATTCTCTTAGACAATCTAATACATTGCTAAGATTCAGGTGTTCGGCACGAGCAAACAACATTAGATCATCAGCAAAGAAAAGGTGGGATATAGTCAGGCCAATGCTCTTAGGGGGGTTCCAAGCTCCTTTTCTCACCCTCTCATTAATTATATATGAGAGTCTCTCTAGAGTTAATATAAACAAATATGGGGAGAGCGAATACCCTTGCCTTAGCCCTTGGCCAACTGGAAAGGGAGAGAGTTTTTCCCCATTCCAAATTAAGGCTAAATCCCCATTTGAAATAGCAAACATCACCAGCTTTACAAGCTGTAGAGGGAAGCCAAAGTTCAGAAGCACTTGACCTATATAAAACCAGCTAATGTTGTCGTAAGCTTTACGCAAATCAATCTTTAGAATCATACCATAATTGTTCCCTTTGGTTTTCTGCAGAGAGTGGATGATTTCTTTGAGTGTCTAATAAAAATGTATAGCATTCTAATTTTTAAAAAATACAATCTAATAAAAATAAATCTTTGAGTGTCTAATGTATGTATTTTCCTACCATCTATAATGATTAATTAAATAACTTTTCTTATTATGATTAAAGTACAAACTCTTTCAACATTATATATATTTTAAATCACAAAACTTCTCAATGTCAACGTTTACAAATAATAAGTGGAGGAAGTAAGAGTAAAGTATCAAAACTTTATAGTATAAGTCATATTTCTTTACTTTGCTAATTATTAACTTTATTCTTTTATGTTTTGTTTATATGCTAATGATATATTTGTAGGAAATTAAGTTGTTTGAATGTGAACTTTTTACTAATAAAGGGAAGTTTGAATTAGAATTATACTTAAGAGTCAAAATGAAGTATGATCACTTAGAAGAAATGCAAGTTAGCAAGTTCTCCATTTTTTTTATAAGCGAATTTTTCTTACCATCAACCGATATCTAGATTTTGTCTGACTAATCCGGTCCAAGTACTGTGGGACTCATTAAGGGGTTGGCTCTCCAAAATTCTATTTTTTCATTCTCGTGACTCAAACCTAAAACCTATGTTAAGGGAATATAACATCTTACTGCTACACTCATGGGAGTTTGATCAAGTTCTCCACTTTTTGAAGATCAATGCAACGCGATTTCCAAATCTATCTATCTTGGCACTTAATGTATTTACTATCCCAATTTCTGCGATTTAGTATTGGTGGTCATATTCTCACCAAATACAGGAATACACTCTTATATGAACAAAGAATTGGTTGCATAATTTTGATAACTCCTATCGGTATTATGTTAATTTTGGTTTACTTTTTTAATTTTAAGTATATTGCTTGATTGTAGTCTTATTATGTCACGCCTCGACCCTCAAGTCAACAACAACCGCAGTGTTACCTCAGCATACGGGTAAACCCTACCTATATACTAGGGTAGCGCAAGACATTTATCTCATCCAACCTATTCCAAGACATCTCAACACATCTCAAGGACCATCTCGGTCTATTCCTATCTCAAACATTCACTTGGTCATCTCGACCATTCAAAATCACATAAATTTTTTCACAACCTTGAAAGTAAATTCAATGAAAAGAAAATAAAAGATTTAATTACAATTCAAAGTTTAGAATTCCTAATGGGTTTACAAAATAAGAGTTTAATTACAAATCAATAGAACACCCTCCATATGGGTCCATTCTAATCTCCTCAAAGAGTCTTAACTAAAGAGAATTTAATATCGTAATAAGAAGTCTTACAAAAGCTAGATCTTGGTTGTATGCGGCACTAAAGTTAACTAAGTCTCCAACACTTATATTTCCTCTGAAATGGTAAAGGAAAAAGAGGTGAGTATGGAAATACTCAGCGAGTGAAGTGCAATGATATGATTATATCAACAAATGAGGGGTGAGTCTGGAAATATCAAAGTATACATTACAATTCATTCATCGAGTACAAAGCCATTTCAAGATAATCACAGTAGTTAAAAGGAATACATCCACAATTTCATATTATTTTCCAAAATCAAGGGGCCCCTCTAAGAAACACTCCCACTCAAGGTTTGGTCGAACCTTAGTAGAAGTCTGCCAAGAGGTTTTTAATTTATTTGTTTCACAACACTAGTTCTCTCTCCCTTGGTATTGACTCGTTCCTCACCGAGTTGCAATCGGATAGTACGATGTCAGTAGAGGGAGCCACATCTACCTCCCTGCTCATAAAACCCCAATCATGTTACCCCATTAGGTCGCTCTGTTGAAGGAATGACTATAGCCATTTACATCACATGTACTATTATTTCACAAATATCCAATCTACATTCAATGTGCCATAATACAAGCAATTAGATTTCCAAGTCATATTATCACATTCATCAACACAATTTCAAATACAATATGGCATAAGTTTATTCACAAATAGTATGGATATATACATAGTTCAATTCTCATTTCGGGATATCTCACAATTACAAAAATTTATACGAAATCATATAAAATTGTTTAAAATCATTTATAAAAGAATTTGAAATAATTTTACTCATTATAATACAATGAACCATCCACTCACCTTTTTGGAAGGGTAAACACTCACAATTTCAATCCATAATGGGGTTTACTCAAGTGACAATCCTTTTTTGGGTTCCAATTGCCTTAAACCTAAGTTAACAATGATAATTTTTTATTCAATCATTTATAGGGTTAGAGTTAATCGTTTTCTCCTAAACTTAGTACAAATCCTAATTCTTAAAATTCCTAAATCCATATTCTAATTGCATTATTCTCATACCAATTGTAATTATATATTATCAATATTCATAAATTTCAATATTCCTAAACCTAGGGTTAAACCCTAAATTCATATTCTTCAAATAACAACCCATATATCAAGAATAAGTAGAATAAACTCAAAATCATGATGAGATGGAAGTATTACCTTCATTGGTGTCACCAATTTCATTCCCAACTTGAAATTTTACCAACCCTAAGTTTTCTCTCTCTAGAAAACCTTGTTCTCTCTTTAGCTTTGATCTTCCAAATGCTTGCTTGAGGGTTCGAGAAGCTTAAATCTATGTGTATTTATGTATTTGATTGATTGCAAGAAGGGAAGGAGAAGGAGAGAAGGAGAAAGGGATGAATGAAGGGGATAAAGAGGAATGAAGAGAGTTGGACGGGAATGGGGGAGAAATGAGAGAAAAATGTGTGTTTGAGTATTAATAATAGTGGGGTGTGAGTTTACCAAAATACCCATCATTAATCAAAGGCTTTAAATGGGTTTATTATCTTTTCCACTATTGCGTATCGATATATTGCTTTATAATGTATCGATACACTTAGTCATGTTTTTGGATAATTGTGATTAAGTTCACATATATCAATATATTCAATTGGAATATATCGATATGAAAATTCATAGCCTCAGGAAGTTACAACAAAGATCTCCTATATCAATAAATTCCATTGGACTATATTAATATAGTAAATCATGCTCTCAGAAAGTTACAACAGAGATCTCCTATATCGATACATTCCATTGGGATATATCGTTATGCTAAATCATGCTCTTAGAACATCCATTACAGAAATCAATAAATCAACCCACACCTCTCAGACACATCAATATACTAAATTACCCTCTTAGTAATTCTGAACAGGAGTCCAATATATCAACCCGATACACTTAAACATATCGATATACAAAATTACATTTTCTGAAATCTATTACAGGGCTTCTATATATTAACACAATGACTTGGTACATTAACTCATAATATCAAAATTGTATCATTTTCCTCTATTCGTCATAGAACTTATCAAAATAAGGTTCATAAACTTTCTTCCAATACCACATGACCAATACAATCCCAAATCGTTTTGGAATTATATAAAAGAATTTATTAAAAAAATTTTAAAACCGAATTTTTGGTGTTACAACACTTAACCCTCTAAAAGAAAATTTCGTCCTCGAAATTTAAATAAAAATTATACATCAGAAGGTAGAGGTATTGTTTTCACATGACTCTTCGGTTTACCAATTTTCCAATGATGTAGACTGGTCCATAGGTTTAACACTTCAAATCTCATTTAATATGAACGAAGTATGGATTATAATATAACCAAACACAAGGTCACAATCTCTAATTTTTACATTATAGGCATCAAGGGTATATGAGCATAGTTACCCCTTTTTTCGTGAAATTTCCCATCCAATAATTATTGTTGTTCGTGCTTATCAATTTCATGCCCACATTTTTCAACCACTATTGTTTCTCACGTTGTATCACTATCAAATTCTCAACAACATATTAATGACAAAGCCTCCAATAACTAAATTCAAACTACAGATACATTATCACACCCTATAGCATTCTCCAACCAACATCGACTTCTGAAAGGCACACTCCAACAACAATGGTATCACCAGTAGCCACAAAAACTTTTGAAGGGCTAGATGTCTCCCTTTAATTGCCTTTGTTATTTTGACCTGCTATACAAAAATCTCACACAAACATACCATAAAACTATCACGGGCACACCATTTATGAATTTCTCTACAAAAGAATATAGAACTTGAGTCATTATTTACAAGAGTGTGTTAGGGGCATTAGATAAGACAAAAGATATTATTAACTACTCATATAATCTACCTTAAGGCTTAAAACAGCCCTTTTAGAACAATTCATTTGAATGAAGGGTCACAAAGAGAGATAAAGTTCTGAATCCACCTCTTTCATTGATTGGCATTACCTCACCATTATCCCAGTATCAATTTCCTTAGCTCAAAAAAACATAGCTGGAGAGAATTGTGTAGTTCGCAGCATGCTTGAGTGCTTTTCGTTTATGGATTCTAAAAATATTGAATCAAGATAAAGTTACAAGCATCATTTAACAATGTACTCAAATGGAAACTGTATAGTGCTGCAAATGATTGTGAAAAAATGCTCACATGTTCAAAATCTCCTAATTACTTTTATTACGGGATAAGATTGTTTTCTTGACTGCTCTCTAAGTCCCACACCAATTGTTATTTGAGATTACATTTTTCAAGTCTCTAAGAAATCCACAGTCCATTCTTGTACTCATAAAATTTGTGTAATGAATATATCAAACATGTATATTTCAAACCATTGTATTATTCTCAAAATCATTCAATAATAAATAGATCTCTCAATTATCTCGATTCAATATCTTATGCATCCACCCGGTTCATTTCATCATTTTTTTTGAAACATAGGGCAATCCAAAATTATTGTTCCCACCAAAAGTCTACCAAGACCTAGGGTAGGACCACCAAGGGTTTTAATAATTTAAGTTTATAAATGCCCTCATCCTTAGCGTTGGATGTGACATTTTATTGGCAGTGTAACCAACTATCTTACTACCTTATTCATCTTATATGGCCATAAATGCACTACTTATACTCAATTACATTCCATGGCCTATCAACCCCACCACAACACATCATCGGATCACACCGTGGTGGAAAATGATTAGCCATATCTCGGGGGTTGGGTTCCCCCTCAAAGCCAATCATTTGCAACATTTTACAAAATTCATAAATTGAATTCATGTGCCATCATTTTAATATTTTCTTAATAGCAGCCAACACGCCAGCATATTCAACTTCAATAAATCTATATGACACATTTGTTTATTCAAAGTATATAGGATGCATAAGGGTTCAAAATTCAAATTTTGGGATATTCCATATACACTAAATCATATAAATCTAAGTTCAAAAATCATTTAAAAAATTCAATAAAAACATTTTTTTTTATTTAAGTATAAGTTTGGAATCACTCGCTTCTGGTAGATGAATTTCATCAAACTTTACGAGAAGACAATTTCACTTGCAAGGATATTCTATCAAGACAATCACTTATACTTCATCCTCATTGTAATTCACATTCTACATGAAAACTCAAAAATCTTAGAGAGATATTTGCTAACACACAACTAAAAGCTCAATGGTACAACCTATTAAAGAGGTAACTCATCTATGACCTCTACCCATAATATCTCATATAAATAGAATACATACATGTCATATGTATTTGAGGGTAGTTGCAAACAACATGACACAATTACATGTACATTTACTAATTTTACCTCCAACTAAATTTACATCTTTCCTAATCACATTGCAATCTTGCACCACAGAATTGGCTGACCTCACTAGACAATATAGAGGCCAGAGAAATGCAATGTGTTCTATGATAATGTCATCATTAGGGCTTGCGATCAATGGCCACAATAAGTAAGAGAGATTGAGAGAATTTCAAATCCTAGTGGCACCTAAATGGCCATCAATATTTAGAATCCTATCTTCATATTTTTCCTATAGGATCAATTCAAAAGTTTTAAGAAATTCTCCTCAAGTAGGGGAAATTGTATCCGCAATAGCTCTACCTCTCACATTCGTTTAATGGAGTGAAATCAAATAATCCTTTACCAAGAAGGGTTAAGATTTGGTTAGAGTACTTAACAAACTCTATACTTATAAATGAGATATTAGACCCCGTAGAAATCAACAACCATGCATTAACTCAAAAATACTCATCGTACCTAATACTACAATACCATAAACAATCATGAAATATTTAAAGTCATCTCCCTAACTTCATTGTCATGAAATATCCTCAAAATGCCTTTAATTAAAATCCTAATTAAACAATCTCATGGTATTTGCACCCAAAATTCTAAATCATCAATTCCAAATTTAAGAGAAGTTACCTATGACTATGTCAGGATTACTTTGGACTCCCTTATTCATCATTGCATAGACTTTGGTTCGAGCCCTTATTCATGGACATTGGGTTGGGGTAGCCACTGTTACTACTGATCCTCGTCCGTAGGGCAATTTTAGCCTATGATATAGGCATGTTTAAGTAACCACTCCTTGAGCTACTCGGGTGGCCTTGACTTGATAGGTTCCATGTCCTCTTAGGCCCAATTTGGGCAAGAATAGCGGAGATAACTTGCCTTCCCACATTGGTAACATTTTGGAGGCTTAGTGCATAGGCCGAGGTGAAACTTCTTGCAATTCCTATAAAGTTCCCTTTTTGACCCCCTTTGACTTGCTCCTAGATGCGGTACTAGAAGTGGGAGCACCAATTTCTAATGGTTGTTGGCCTTTCAGAGGGCCAATAGATTTGGTAGTGGAGTTGCCATCGTAAGAGCCCGTACTCATGCTCTTCTTTAGGCATTGGCTAGAAGTGAATATGAGCCTCTTCGTTCTTTTGTCATGTCTCTCTCTAACTTTTCCCTGCTCATTCACCATTTTCTCAACCCACAAGGCCAATTGTAATATATCCTTATATGTATGGGTTTCGATCACTGACATCTTCTCCTTTATATTCAAATTCAAGCCTGCTTTAAACTTATCACATAAGAACTTTTCGGAATTGACAAACTCTAGGAGATACGTTGTAATACCAGACAACTCTGAATTTTTTGTGCTTATTCTAAAATGAAAAATTTAAAAATTTTTATATTCTATGTATATGTGGGAGAAATAATTAATTTTATAAAAATATAAAATTCTGCTCCTCGGGTTGTCAGAAATCTCTCAGGCATTTGGTCAGTAGATTTTTTAATTTTAAGTGATCGGTTAGTAGAGAATCGGCTAGTTCGGTAGAGACTGCTTCTGGAAGATTGTTATCTCTAGATCATTTCTTTATTTCTACCATTCGATATATTACCGTCGGTCATAATTGAACTCTCTATCAGTACCTACCTACCCGTGACTTTCACATGTTTCTCAATATTCCTGGTATTGAACACTTTCATAGACCTATCGGTATCTTTGTCTCACTGACATATTTATTTCTTATCGGTTTATTTACCGAATGCTTAACATTTTTAATTCTCCTTGGTACATGATATGATCTATGAAATTATGAGATTTGTTCAGCTGTGGGTTGTTTGCACCTAATGAGATTTGTATATGACCGAAACAGTATTTCCAATCTCCAATCGGCACCCTCCATTTCTCTTCGGCACTATTGGGCAATTTCTATTCGTCACTTGAAATTGAAAATTTTAAATAACTCTCATCAGTACTTTCCATTTTTGCTCCTACACCTGTTCAGTATAATTTTCTTCATCGACCGAACACATTGACCAAATGCCCAATTTTCTTCATTTACCAAATAGCACATTGTCTTTCTTACCTCTTTGGTAGCACCCAAGACCGAACAACACATTGTCCTCTTATCCCTTCAGCATTTCAAATTAATTGTTACTCAATACCTCCTTCTAATAAGCTTCTTGGCACATTTACAAACACTTGGCTATCGGTACACATGACCTTCGGTGCTAGTGCCCTCATCCTTTGGTGTATGTTCTTTGACACTTTAGTTTATAATTCAACATGACTTGCCAACCCTTGCCATTGGTCGACCCCTGTTGCCATTTGCCATCGGTCCACCAATGATCAACAATCAACACACAAGTTTTGAATTTTATTAAATTTCTCCATTCAGTCATGCCACTTATGAATTTGCACACAAGACTTGAATTTCTTTGAAACACTCAAACAATTTCCCTTCGGTCATGCCACCTATGAATTTGCACACAAGACTTGAATTTCTTTGAAACACCGCAACAATTTCCCTTCGGTCATGCGTAGCCAAGAGGACATAAAAATGGCCACCCATGAATTTGCATACAAGACTTGAATTTCTTTGAAACACTCCAACAATTTACCTTCGATCATGCCACCCATGAATTTGCACACAAGACTTAAATTTCTTTGAAACACTCCAACAATTTCCCTTCGGTCATGTCACCCATGAATTTGCACACAAGACTTGAATTTCTTTGAAACACCCCAACAATTTCCCTTTGGTCATGTGTAGCCAAGAGGACATAAAAATGTGCTCTTCCATCGTCATTTGCACATAAGGAGATTTGAACCCTTGACCTTGCATGCATTCATAAAGGTTTTAACCACCAAGCCACTCTAGCACTTCAATCATAATATATATAACGTTTAATATAACCAATGTTTTGCTATTCCCATTAATGTGACCCTCCGGTGGAGAGTACTTCCTTCATACTATGTTGGAACAATTTCTTATCCTCTGTTCGATAACCAATGGAAGTTGAATCCAAGACCATTGGATTTCCAAAGAGACTTTCTATCATCATGTAATCCAATCACCTTAAATATAATGTACGCAATTTAAGTTATATCCATATTTTGGGTATTATACAATTTTATAATTATTTATAAATTATTTCTACAAATTGGCACTTCCCATTTCAAACTTTCCTACATATCACCGATCACTCCTCTCTACAAATAAAATCTTAAGTGTTTGAACTCATTGAGAAAAGTCTCTAAATTACCAATAAGGGCATATTGGGCACTTGTGTACATTGAAAGTGAAGGAGGACAACTAAGTAAATTTAGTAAAATGGGTTATAAATGAAGAGTAATGATGGGACATTAGAACCCACGAAGGCCAAACTCAATTTCTTCTTCTTCTTCCTTCTCCCTTTCGGTTCACACTTTTCCCCTTCTCTTCTTGTTTCCTTCAAAGATCAATCAAAAAACCATCAAAACCTACACTCTGAAGGTTCCAAAACTCATAACCCAACCTCTAGAAGGTTAACTTTGGTGAGAGATTGGAAGTATTCTAGTGAGAGAAAACTTAGGGTTTGACGGTAATTTGGCTTGAAGCGAGTTGTGACAACAATTTAGGAGCTAGACAAACTTAATCAAAGCTAGACTCTTGCTGTGGGATGAACCGGGAGTGATTACCCTCCCTTACACTCTGAGTGGATGCATGTTTATGATTTTAAGTGAGAAAATATTTTATACTGATTTTATAAATGTTTTCTAATGATTTTACAAATATTTCTAAAATTGTTTTAAAACTATTTTATAATTGTGGAATATCCCGGAAGAGATTTGAATTACCGAATGCATCCATGTTGTTGAAAATAATATGTCAGGTTTATTGACTTGTGTTGAATATGATTGATCGAACTCATGCACTGAGAATTCATTTGAATAATCTTTTGGCACATTTTGGTATATGATGTGATGATTGCGAAATGGTGCTGTGTGCATAGTTAATGGCTATAGTCATTCCCTCCACAGTGTGGAGTCCGACGGGACGACGTGGTTGGGTAGTTATTTGGATGAAGAGGTAGCTGCACCGAGAGGTGTTTCTGAATCCCTCTCTTCGGACTAGCCTGGTTGCACCTCAAGGGAGGCCCGAGCCAAAGCTAAGGAATGGGGTAATGTATATGATTGATTGATGATAATGAGAATCTCTTGGCGATTTCACCATTGGTCAGTGCCAACTTTTTGGTAGAAAGATTTTGGTAACCCCGTGATTTTGGAAAACAAGTTGTGATAACTGGATGCATATAAATTATATAGCATGATTTGTTGAGATCTTGTTTATATTGAGATTTATTGATACCATGATTTGTTGAGATCTTGTTTATATTGAGATTTATTGATACAACCGTATGTTTTTGAGGAAAATATTTGACATATCCATAATCACCACTCATTTATTATCATATCATGCTATGCACTCACTGATTTTTATACTCGCCCTTTCCTCTCCATTTTACAGAGAAAGTTTAGTCAGTACTCTTGGTCGCTTGAAGCCAGATTTTTTGAAAGACCTTTGTCAGAGACTCCTTTTGGTATAAATCTTGCTACGTCTTGAAGTACCAGTAGTTTGACCTAAGGAGGGCATTTTGTATAAGATTTTGTTTGAAAACTTTTGAAACTTTTTATTTTGATTTCGATTGGATTTGGTTATGTGTAAACCTTTACTGTGGACTCCTAATTTCCATTTTATAAAATTCACTTGGGAATTATTACTAATTCTGTTTTCTATCCCTAAAGAGAGAAATTGTGTTCTATTTAGTGAATGGTAATTGGTGGCCAGGATGGCCTACATTTTTATTTGGTACTTTCCGAATGACTTGCGATGCCTTAGAGCACGGGGTGAGATTCACACGTGTTCAGGGTAGCACGACGGTTATCGCGTATTTAGACCTACGGGTTGGGGCATGACAATTGTATTGGTGTCAGAGTTTAGACTCACGATTTGAAAATATTTTAAAACAACTGAAAAGATTCCCAAGTATTTTGAAGGTCATCATTTGTTTCAAAACCGGTTTGAGAAAACTTGATATTCGAAATATTCCAAATAATTTCAAATGCCTCATATGGGTCTTAGAGAGTTAGGGACATCAGTTTTTAGGGGGTTGAGCCTCTAGTTAAATTCCTGTTATATTTGTTAAGACTAGATTTTTTTTTTTATAGAACTATACCTCCTAGGAGAAGAACGAGAAACCCGAATGAGATTCCTCTGACTCGACCTTTCTAACCAGAGGCAGCATCGTCTTCAAATGCACCTCCTCCAATGTCTACACACCCAGCTCCTCCAACTGGGATTCCTGCTCCTCCTATAGCTATCCTTCAACAGTAATGGAGCGGTAGATCACCTATGAAGCACATTACCAAGCTCCGTACCAAACTTTAGTTCCTCCGTCAGTTCCTCCCCCAATGCTGATAGTCACACCAAGTGTTCCAGTGGCACCCACACCTTCGGTTGTTACATCAACCGACTGTCTTACTGTTGAATTATCAAAATTGAGGCGAGACAACTAGGATGTAAAACTTTCTTAGGGATGTGTGATGCCTTAATGGCTAAGGAATGGATTAGCCGAATTCAAGAGACTGTCATCAATATGAAGTTGGATGATAAGATGAAACTGTGGGTTGCTGTAAAACTATTGGATAAGGGTGCTCAAACCTGGTGGAAAAATGTGAAGGATAGGACATCCACTCTTTTTACTTGGGGAGAATTCCTTGGAGCCTTTGACGAGAAATATTACACCTGATTCTATAGAGATTAGAAAATACCTGATTCTATAGAGATTAGAAAATGAAAGAATTTTTCAAGTTAGTCCAGGGAAACAGAACGGTAACTGAGTATGTGACAGAGCTAAGGGAGTTAGTTACGTATATTCCAGAGTTTGTGAACTCCAAGGTGTTACTATATACGAAATTTAAATCAGGATTGAATTTGAATATAAGGGAGAAAATGCTAATAACCAAAGGGCATACATTCTAAGATGTGTTGGAGCTAGCCTTTAGAGTTGAGAAGATGGTTATTGAGAGAGGAATGGTTAGAGAAAGCCATGACAAGAAGAGAAAGTCTAGATTCTTTGGAAGTCAAGGCTCCAGTAAGAGCACCGCACGAGCTCCTACAATAGAGTTTCAGATTTAGGTTCCGTTGGCTTTTCAAGGGACCAATAATTCCCTAAATTTGGCACTCTCACTTCCAGTGCCATGTCCGGGAGTAGGTCAGTAGGGCCAAAGAGAGAACCCTACCGAAATTACAAGAAGTATCATCCCAGACCATGTCCCGAACCTTCAAAGTGTTACCAATGTGGGAGAATGAGACATTTTCGCAATGCTTGCCCTGAATTAGGTCTGAATGGGTATGGAGGTCCGTCAAGTCATGATCACACAAGTGGCCATAGGAGTGGCCCATCGAATATTCCTACGCCATCGGCTAGTACCACTCCACGGACGGGAACCGGGAGCAATGCGGTGGCCGTCCCTCCTTAGCGTCCCCACCGACCTCAACCTCGAACTCAAACTAGGATCTATGAAATGACTAATGAATAGGGACAGAACAACCCAGATGTTGTTACAGGTAAATTTACTTAATCCCAAATTCATTGATTTAGAAAAGCATGCTATGGATGATTCCATGATTTCGGGCATTAATAACTATTCTAGTTAACTGCTTAGGATGGTTCGTACTTATATATGTGAATTGATGAAATGCCGTAGCGATAATATATGAGATGTGTGTTATAAGATCGGACTAACGAATACTTGATGGTTATATTATTAGGTATAATGAAAATCTTTGGTGTCGATGCCGCATACTTGTTGATACAGGGTCCAATAATTCCTTCATTAGTGTAAGCTTTGCTAGACATGCCAATAGACGTACGACTCCACTTGAGAAAGAGTTGTTAGTGATTACTCCTTTGGGTGAATAACTAGTTAGAGATACAGTTTACAGGGGTTGTGATGTTATGGTAGGAGAAATGATTCTTGAGCCAGACTTGATTCCCTTAGAGATGAAGGATTTTGATGCTATTATGGGTATGGATTGGTTACACCTCCATCGGTCATTTGTGAATTGTTTTACTAAGGAAGTAGAGTTCCGAAAACCAGGACACCCAGCATTTGTTTTTACCGCTGAACGTCGAGTAATACCAACTTGTGTAATCTCGGTGATAGAAGCTCGTAGGCAAATGTACAAAGGTTATGAAGCATATTTAGCCCATATTATTGACACAACTAAAGGGAGTCCCACTCTAGATAACATCCCTGTAGTGAAGGAGTTTCCAAATGTTTTTCCAGAAGAGGTTCCTGGTTTGCCTCCGAACTGGGAGTTTGATTTCACTATTGATTTATTTCCTGGCACTGCACCCATTTCCATTCCACCCTATAGGATGACACCTGCCGAGTTGAAGGAGTTGAAAGTGTAACTTCAAGAGTTGCTAGATAAAGGATTTATCCAACCAAGTTCATCTCCTTGGGGTGCAACTGTCTTGTTTGTAAAGAAGAAAGATGGTACTTTTCGGTTATGTATCGACTACCGACAACTAAATAGGGTTACCATTAAGAATAAGTACCCACTTCTTAGAATTGATGATCTTTTTGACCAGTTGCAAGGGGCATGTGTGTTCTCAAAAATTGATTATCATTAGTTGAGGATCAAGGAGAGTGATGTACATAAGATTGCCTTCAGGACTCGGCATGGACATTTTGAGTTTTTAGTGATGTCATTTGGGTTGACAAATACTCCAACTGCTTTTATGGATTTAATGAATATGTTATTTCATCTATACCTTGATAAATTTGTAATCGTGTTTATTGATGACATCCTGGTGTATTCAAAGAGTGATGAAGAACTACAACACATTTTAAAATTGTTTTACAGACTCTTCGAGAGAAACAATTGTATGCTAAGTTTTCTAAATGTGAATTTTAGCTTAGAGAGATTGGATTTTTGGGGCATGTGGTGTCCGGTGGAGGAATATTTATGAATTCAAAGAAAATTGAAACTATCTTGAAGTGAGAACACCAGGAAATGTGAAAGATGTGAGAAGTTTTTTTGGACTAGCAGGATATTATAGGAGAATTGTTAAAGGGTTTTCTAAAATTGCTGTTCCATTGTCCAAGTTAACAAGAAAGGGAATTAAATTTGTGTAGGATGATAAGTGTGAAACTAGCTTTCAAGAGTTCAAGAAGATGTTGACATCCGCCCCCATCCTTACTCTTCCATTAAGTGGAGGTAGATATGTGATTTATAGTAATGCTAGTAGGCAAGGATTGGCATGTGTGTTAATATAAAATGATAAGGTGATTGCTTATACTTCCCTCAACTAAAGAAACATAAAGAGAATTATCCTACTCATGATTTAGAGAGCAGCAATTGTATTTGTCTTGAATATTTGGGGATATTATTTGTATGGGGAGACTTGTAGGATCTTTACCGATCATAAGAGCTTGAAGTACTTACTCACACAAAAGAAGCTGAACTTGAGATAAAGAAGACGGTTAGAATTAATTAAAGATTATGATATGGTGATAAATTATCATCCCGGCAAAGCCAATGAAGTTGTAGATGCTTTGAGCCGGAAGTCTTCATCTCATTTGGAGTCTCATAAAAATTCTTATTTTTTTGTCTTTGGTTAGCATCCAAACCCTTGGAGTTAAATTAGCAAGTGATGAGTAAGGAGCATTATTGGCTAGTTTTAGGGTAAGGCCAACTTTGGTGGATCGTATTCGAGAGCTCCAAGTTGTCGATAAGGAATTGAAAGTGATAGTTGAGAAGTCCACAATGGAGAATGAGATGAGTTTAGACTTAGAGAGGATGGAATGTTGGTGTTTAAAAACAGAATTTGTTGATCTCCGTAAGGCTATTCTTGAGGAAGCACACTCATCAGCATATGCTATGCATCCGAGAAACACTAGGATATACCGAACGATTAAGAGACTTATTGGTGGCCTGGAATGAAAAGAGAGATTACTGAATTTGTGTTGAAGTGTTTGGTGTATCAGCAGGTGAAAGCTGAACACCAGAGGCCTGCCATTACTCTCCAACCATTGCTAGTTCTCGAGTGGAAATCGGAGCATGTCACTATAGATTTTGTAGTCGGTTTTCCTGAACACTGAATAAGTATGATGTCATTTGGGTAATTGTAGATCGTCTTACCAAATTAGCCCACTTCTTGCCAATTCAAAATGCCTATTCTTTAGAGAAATTATGTTATGCCCTGACCCGCAGGTCGAGCACGTGTACAGACCGTCGCGACTCCTCGAGGCACAAGTATGCCCTACTCACACATCGAGATAACGCAAGGCTAATATTATGACCCTACTCGATATCATTAAGTCAAAATCATACAGCGGAAGATTTAAAAAAAAAAAAGATAGTTTTCAATAAAAATTTTCTTTAAAACATTTGCCTCCAATTTATATATAATATCTATATGCATGATTCAATTGTAAACAAGAATGGGTATGATCACTCACTCGATAGCGTCTTTCAGTAAAACTCGTGGGATAGTACCTCAATATATGTCAAGTACAGTATAAACTGAAAATATTAATATGAGGGGAGAGTATAATCCACATACTCAGTGAGTGAGGTGCAATGACTACATAATGACAATAAATGAATTTGTGAGAGTGGCAAGTCAAAACATCATTTCAAATTCATATTTCATTCATTTGCAAATATATCGTGTAATTCAAAATAATATACATCCTTATCATTAAATCATATATCAATAGGATGTCAAAAACGTATTCTACCCATAATTTGACCTAATTGGGGTAAAATCCACTAAGGGATCATCACAATATTCATAAGAATAAAACACATACATCTTTCCCCCTTCCTTTGGTGTTGACACGGTCCTCACGGATGCTCGTCTATTGGATCCGTTGCCCAGAGACAGGGAACTCAAACCCCTGCTCCCGTGTTACCCCATCACGTTACCCCATCGGGTAAACGCTCAATACCGTGATAGAGAGTGCGCTATAGCCACTATGCACCATTCCATAATCATACACTTGTGCCATAAATCATCATTTATAAATATTTACTTGTAAAACATGACACTATCAGATCATCATAACATTAAGATGCAACTGTCACAAACATCATTTCAAGACATGCCACAAACACTAAAACATTTCTAAATCATATTTCAAAAATTCATTTATAAAAATCATCATCAAAATATTTTTCATTTAAAGTCAAAAATAGTTATCCCACTCACCTCGACTGGGGAGAGTATGCCACTCACCCTAACTGTCCTCGTTTCTCAAACGAGTCACCCCTTGAACGAAAAAGTTACCCTACACCTAAATTAAATAATATGTATTATTTTGCAATTCAATATCATATTATTAGTCTATAAAATACGTATGGAAATATTTTCCTTAAGGTAAAATCTCAAATTCCATACTTAGAGAAAAATTCCTACAAAACCTATCACGCCCAGATTTAGTAAAATCATGATATCTTTTAAAATATTAATCAGATTCAAACGATTTAAATTTTTCTTAAAGCTAAGACATATATCTCCAACTTTTATGTTTAGACCAACCTCAAATTTTGAACACATGAATTTAGAAAAATTTATCACTTTTTCAGTCTAAGTTCCTAAAACCAATTCAATATAATTTTGGGAGAATTTCCATATCTCCCTATGTACTTCTACAATTTAAGTAATTCTTACCTCAAATTAAAGAGAAGACATAGATCTAAAAATTTCTAGTTTTGACTATCCTCAGATTCTAAATGTATAATTTTATAAAATTTAGTTTTCATCTCGATTTCAGTTTTAGAACTATTTCTGCACAGTTTTAGTAAAATTATCATAACTTTCTGCATACAACTCTGATTCAAGTTATCATTTTCTCAAATTAAAGATAAGATAGAAACCTAAAACTTTCATGTTTAATGTTTCTTCAAATTATGAACAAAAAATACCTCAAAAATTCATACAAGTTACTAGTCATACACAGGACATGAAACCGAATTTGTGAAACATGCTAAACTTCCAAAAATCACCAAAAATCGATTCCTTCATGAATTACTTCACATGATATACCATTTTAAAGCTTAGGGAGTTTAGTATATAGAGAAATAAATATCTTAGATTTTTGATTTCTATATAATAAGATATTCTAAGAAAACTATACAAGACTCAATTTAGAAATCAACATCTAACATGCTAGTATGGATACTAAAGTAACTACTCAGTAAATAATTTAATCTTAGCATAAGTTAAAATATGTTATCTCATTTGTAAGATCTCTTGCTAATAATATAGATCACCACTCTTTTTGAATCTTTAAATTTTATCACCTTAGAAAAATCAAATCACAATGAACATAAATTTCTTATACAATATTTCTATACTTCTAATTGAAATTCAAGAATTTTCAAAAATGTTTTTATCTCTTTGGCTCCATAGTTGAACTCAAAAATGGATATAAAACCCTCACAATTTCGTCCAATGTGAGTTTGAATGAAGAAAATAGGTCAAACTCTTCTTAAACAAGTTTTTTTATAAACCTAGCCAAATATCCTTAACTATTGGATCATTCCATGCATTATCATGACCTTCCACTTGTCCTAACACTTAAACCATGTAATTGTTGATTCAAGCAACCTCCATGTACTCCACCAAGTGTCTTTGGACGTCCATGTCGAGGGGGAGAAGTGTTACAAGCTAAAACAAACTATTTTAGTTAGTTTTCATGCAAAAATTTTTACCCAATAAGTTTTCATGCATAAATTTCTATCCAATGAGATTTCTTGAATGTGAAAAATCCTATGTGGCCACTAACCAACCTTGCTTCCCACTTGACCATTCATTTGGCTCCAATTGTCTATCCTTGAGTGGTTTGCAACTTAGTCCCTTAACTTTCCTTAATTGTATTTAAACCCCTAACTTTTAACAATTTGCATTTTTGGTCCCTATGAAATTTTGTTTGAAATTTCTTAAATATGTGAAATTTTATTTAAATATCTTTATTTAAGTGTGTAGGCCTTCTCTTAGCTATTTTTGACTTCTTTAGATCTTGCTGGTGCTTTCCGAGAAGTTTTTCGGTTTACCGATAAAATTTTCGGTTTTAGCGATTTTGAGGTGAAATCTCAAAATAAATAAATAGATAACAAATAGATGTCTTAAAAGGATGCTTATATATTTAGAATCATGAGGAGTAGTACATGATATGTAGTCACCGAAAATCGATGTTACAAATTGGCTAAGTTATATATTAATGAGATTGTGAGACTTCATGGGGTTCCTGTATCAATCGTGTCTGATCGTGACCTTCGCTTTACCTCTCGATTTTGGCCAAAATTTCAAGAGTCTCTGGTCTCTATAGGAGCAGGTGTAAAATTTCTCGTTGGATTCTCTAAGGGACTCATCCCAAGTTAGAGAAGAAGAAATCCTAGAAGGAGAAAACGATAAAGGAATGGAAGTTTGATGTGGAGTTTGTAACTGAGCTCCATAGGCATTCCACCACTCCATCACTTGCTGGAGGACTGTTAAGAGAGGGGTAATGATCCCAATTGGAAGAGCAAAATACATTGGTGTCGGAAGAGGTGCATATGAAGACGATGCAGCCTCAGGTTGAGAAAGAAGGGTAGGAGGAATCTCATTCGAAATGCTCATTCTTTATTTAGGAGATATAACACCCACAATAGAAAATCTAGACTTAATGAGTGTATTGCGAGTTAAACTAGGTGCTTAATCTCCTAAAAAAAGCATTCCTAACTCCCTAGGACCCATATGAGATATTTGAAATCATTTGTAATATTTTAAATATCAAACTCTTTGGAAAAACAATTGAAAACAATTAAAGACCTTTTAAAATATTTGAAAAACTTTTCAAATGTTTTAACACTTTCTCAAATCGAAAACCTGGGCTCTGATACTAATAAAGTTGTCATGCTTCGACCTTCAAGTCGAGCACGCAACAACCGTCGTGATATCTCGGTATACAGGTAAATCCTACCCATACACTAGGGTAGCGGAAGACATTCATCTTATCCAACCTATTCCAAGACTTTTCAACACATCTCAAGGACTATCTCGGTCTATTCCTATCTCAAACATTCACTTGGTCATCCCGACCATTCAAAATCACATAAAATTTTCTACAACCTCAAACGTAAATTCAATGGAAAGAAAGTAAAAGATTTAATTACAATTCAAAATTTGGAATTCCCAATGGATTGACAAAATAAGATTTTAATTACAAATCAACAGAACACCCTCCATATGGGTCCATTCTAATCTCCTCAAAGAGTCTTAACTAAAGAGAATTTAATATCGTAATAAGAAGTCTCACAAAAGCTAGATCTTAGTTGTATGCGGCACTAAAGTCTGCTAAGTCTCCAACGCTTATACTTCCTTTGAAATGGTAAAGGAAAGATAGGTGAGTATAGGAATACTTAGTGAGTGGAGTGTAATGAAATGGTTATGTCAATAATTGAGGGGTGAGTGTGGGAACATCAAAGTATACATTACAATTTATTCATCAAGTACAAAGCCATTTCAAGATAATCACAGTAGTTAAAAGGAGTGCATCCACAATTTCATATTATTTTCCAAATCAAGGAGCCTCTCTAAGAAACTACTCTTACTCAAAGTTTGGTCGAACCTGAGTAGAAGCCCACCAAGGGGCTTTTAATCCATTTGTTTCACAACACTAATTCTCCTTTCCTTGGCATTGACTCGTCCCTCACTGGAATACAACTGGATAGTATGATGTCAGCAGAGGGAGTGACGTCTACCTCCCTGCTCATAAAATCCCAACAACGTCACCCCATCTGGTTGTTCTGTGGAGGGAATGACTATAGTCATTTACATCACATGTACCATTATTTCACTAATATCCAATCCACATTTAATGTGCCATAATACCAGCAGTTAGATTTCCAAGTCATATCATCACATTCATGAATACAATTTCAAATATAGTATGGCACAAGTTCATTCACAAATAATATAGATGTATACATAGTTCAATTCTCATTTTGGGGCATCCCACAATCACAAAAATTTATATGAAATCATCTAAAATCGTTCAAAATTATTTATAAAAGAATTTGAAATAATTTACTCATTTATAACACAATAAATCATTCACTCACATTTTTGGGAGGATAAACACTCTTAATTTCAATCTACAATGAGGTTTACTCAAGTGACAATCTCTCTTTAGATTCCAATTGCCTTCAACCTAAGTTAATAATAATAATTTTTCATTCAATCATTTATAGGGTTAGAGTTAATTGTTTTCCTCTAAATTTAGCACAAACCCTAATTCCTAAAATTCCCAAATCTATGTTTTAATTGCATCATTGTCACACCAATTACGATTGTATACTATCAGTATTCATAAATTTTCCCCAAATTTCAACATTCCTAAATCTAGGGTTAAACCCTAAATTTATACTCTTCAAATAACAACCCATATATTAATAATAAGTATAATAAACTCAAAATCATGATGAAAGGGAAGTATTACCTTCGTTGGTGTCACCAATTTCATTTCCAACTTGAAATTTTACCAAACTCTAGGTTTTCTCTCTCTAGAAAACCTTGTTATCTCTTTAGGTTTGATCTTCCAAATGCTTGCTTGAGGGTTTGGGAAGTTTAAATTTATGTGTATTTATATATTTGATTGATTGCAAGAAAGAAAGGAGAGGGAGAGAAGGAGAAATGGATGAATGAAGAGGAGAAAGAGGGGTGAAGAGAGTTGGACTGGAATGAGAGAGAAATTAGAGAAAAATGTATGTTTGGGTGTTAATAATAGCGGGGTGTGAGTTTACTAAAATACCCCTCATTAATTAAAGGTTTTAAATAGGTTTATTCTCTTTTCCACTATTACGTATTGATATATTGCTTTATGGCATATCAATACACTCAGTTATGTTTTTGGAGAATTGTGATGGAGTTCACATATATCGAGATATTCAATCAGGATATATCGATATGAAAACTCATAGCCTCAGGAAGTTACAACAAAGATCTCCTATATCGATACATTCCATTAGAATATATTGATATAGTAAATCATGCTCTTAAGAAGTTGTAACAAAAATCTCCTATATCGATATGCTAAATCATACTCTCAGGACATCCATTACAGAGATTAATATATCAACCTACACCTCTAAGACATATCGATATACCAAATCACTCTCGCAGTAATTCTGTAACAGGAGTCCAATATATCAACCTGATACACTTAAAATATCAATATACAAAATTACACTTTCTGAAACTTATTACAGGAGTTCTATATATTAACCCAATGACTTAGTATATCAACCCACAATATCAAAATTATATCATTTTTCTCTACTCATTATAACAACTTATCAAAATGAGGTTCTTAAATTTTTTTCCAATACCACATAACCAATACAATTCCAAATCATTTCGGAATTACATAAAAGAATTTATTAAAAAATTTTAATACCGAATTTTCGGTATTACATATTACTAATTGTTTTATTTAATTTTTCAGATGAGTATAGCACGATTAAAGCATTTTCAAAAAAGGTTCCAATATTCTTGAAGTTTAACGGTCGAAAAAATAGAGTATATATGATATATTTATGTGATTTTTGAAGTTTAGAATTGAATTGTAATATATAATACGTTTGCACTATATTTATGATGGTAACTTGTATGAATGCGAGAAATTAGATTTATTAGGTAAAAAATAAAAAAAAAAGAAAAAGAAAAAGAAAAAAGTTTTAGGCGTTAAGGACTAAACACATTAGCCCTTAAGGGATTCTGTCCGTCCTTTGTGGTTCTATGTAGGCCTATTTCTCAGAACCTTTTGATCCTCTAAACAAATTTCCTCAAACCCTTTCCCTGTATTGTTTTAAAGCACCAGAAAAATGGGCAACAAAGCATTAGAGAAATGAGAGAAGATAAGGGTAAGGGTTGGGGTAAAGTAGAGAGTTTCAGCCAAGGGATAGGGGGAGTTTTTATTGAGTGTTCCCCATTCCTAAACTGGGTCACTTTCTACGCTTTGGTTTCTATCTCCAATTTTGAAGTTTCCCAAAGTAAAGAAGCTTTGACTCTGTTTTGTCTTCAAAGATATGATGTATGATGTGTTTTGTGCACTCCTTATATCCTCGTAGCTTATATTTGTATTATTGTGTGTGTTCATACTTAGTTTTTATTAATTTTAGATAGTGATGAAGGTATGTTATGACTCTTCAGATACCAGCTCTTTATTGACTCAAACAGTAGCCGTCGATGGGTGGATTCACCTGTAAAAACCGCCGAAGGGTGCTCCAGCGGGGAGGCTCCAACCCTCAAGTCAGTAAAGAGCGGCTTTTGATTCGAAGAAATAGACTGAGAGTTAGGGAAAGTAGTTCCCTGTGTTCTATGTGCCCCATGTGTTAGGCCAAGAGAGCATACCTGATGTCGAGAGTTTTGAGATCTCTTATACCTGTGAGAGTCATGTGCCGCTAAGGGACTTCTACCCTACCTTCCTTATCGATCTGATCCGAAAATCTCAGAAATCAATATTATGAATTGATCACAGTTCTAATATATCGGGGAACTTTCCTCTTCGGGAGGGATGCTTTCCTTATCTGAAAGATCTCGGAATTGCTGATGGAATAGGAAACTAAACTAAGATCAAGGAAGTTATGACCTTCCTTTTTAATCGATAGGGGTGCTGCCCGTCGATCTGCTGTTTGACCGATAAAGGGTTAATAGGGACTCACCCGATTGGTATGTGGCTATTCACTTGTCCGATCGGGGCGACTATCTATCGCTCGGAGAGTATCGTTCGGGAAACCCGGGCGACTATGGCCCATCGATAGATTGTTGTCGCGGACGTTAGATACTGATTGGCGGGCCCCCTTTTCGTGGGCCTTTTGGGAATTGACTCTTTTGATTTGGGCTATGGTCTATGTCCCATCATTTGGCTCCCGACTTATGGCTTTCTTGGAAAAGAAAAGCCATAAGTGAAGATTTTGTAAAGCATGTACGCTATGAATGTACATGGACACTTGGCCCATCCTGATTCACCCTCCTTATACGTTATGAATACGAGTTTGTCTTATCATATACGCTTTTTCTTCATGGGGAACTGAAGACGATTTACTCTCGGCATTTATGACCGGTACTTGTGTTGATCTGTTTCATCCTCCTCGAATTAATTGAGGTTTCTCCTTCCTACGACTATAAATAGCCATGATGCGTATTCACTTCCTTTCGCAGAGAAATGACGTTCTTTATGCTTGGTTGCTCGGTGGAGAATGGTTTTCCCTGAGGGTCGGCTTTCGGGGCGTCGTAGCGTGCGATGGTACTTGGTTGGGATGACTCCTACTGGAATGAGATCTTATTAATGAAGAGAACTACTGGAATGAGACCTCATTATGTTGACCGTTCACACTGGTTAGCATGATCTGATTCCTTGTCACCGAGGGGGTGCATCTTGTACCGCCTTGCATGATCTCCTCCGGTCGGTCCTCGCCATCCAGACACGGTGGGAGTGTTCCTCGTACTGTTTTTTGGATGGATAAGTTGAGTTCGGGTCGCTTTGGTGGGACAAATCCCGAACTCACCTCTTTTTATCCCTAGCGCTACATTATTTTTTGTGCTCTCCAGTGTAGGGATTATGTTCTTCCTCTTTAGGTGAATTAGCGGCCTGATAAGGTGGACCTTTATGTATATTCTCCTTGGCGTAATCAGTAGGATTTAGGGACTTGTTCATATATCTTGATGTATTTCTTCACATGAAGACGAATAAGAGAATTGCTTTTCACTTACTTGAGTCTTATTCCTGCTTCTTTTTGATTTCTTGCGTTTGTGATGCAATTTTCCCATTTTTGTCTTCAGGCTGAGAGACTAGGTGAGATTAGCTTTCCGGACTGCTTGATGTTCGGTTGATTGGATTTGAGAGTCATGTTTTCCCGCTCAGGGAAAGTCTTTGTGTGACTTATAGAACAGAGGTCGGGTGACTGAGGCCTTTTGAAATGATAGGTTGTGTTTACCTGTTCGGGGAGTTATATCCCTGATGGACAACCCATACGATCGGTAGAGGCTGGGTGACTGAGGCCCCTCGATAGGAAAAGATTTTTAAGTTATGGGCCGCATCCACCCGTTTGGGAAGTTACATCCCCTATTGACGACGCGTACGATAGGAAAAGATTTTTAAGTTGTGGGTTGCGTCCACCCGTTCGGGGAGTTACATCCTCTATTGACAATGTATACGGTCGGTAGAGGCTAGGCGACTGAGGCCCCCCGATAGGAAAAGATTTTTAAGTTGTGGGCCGTATCCACCCGTCTGGGGAGTTACATCCCCTATTGACGACGCGTACGATCGGTAGAGGCTGGGTGACTGAGGCCCCCCGATAGGAAAAGATTTTTAAGTTGTGGGCCGCGTCCACCCGTCCGGAGAGTTACATCCTTTATTGACGATACGTACGATTGGTAGAGGCTGGGCGGCTGAGGCCTCCCAATAGGAAAAGATTTTTAAGCTGTGGGTCGCGTCCACTCGTCCGGGGAGTTACATCCCCTATTGACGACGCGTACGATCGGTAGAGGCTGGGTGACTAAGGCCCCCCGATAGGAAAATATTTTTAAGTTATGGGCCGCGTCCACCCGTCTGGGAAGTTACATCCCCTATTGACGACGCGTATGATCGGTTGAGGCTGAGCGACTGAGGCCCTCCGATAGGAAATGATTTTTAAGTTGTGGGCCGCGTCCACCCGTCCGGAGAGTTACATCCCCAATTGACGACGCGTACGATAGGTAGAGGCTGGGCGACTGAGGCCCTCTGGTTAGAGATCTTGAATCGTGCTTAAGAAAGACCTCCTGGCTATCGGACAGCGCTGAAGCTCATTGATGGTATATGCGCAAATTCTCCAAGTTCCAACTCCTAGGTATCAGCGATCCGTCTAGGTTGTCGAGTCGGTACGTTCCTGGTCGAACTATGGAACGTACTCAATACGGACCTTCCTAATTGGGGGCAAGCTTACCCCGGGCTGTGGTTGACCGGTAGCTTTCACTTTCCGTAGCACAAATTCTCCAAGTTTAAACGTTCGGCTCCTGACTCTTCAGTTATGATACTGGGTCATTTGTTGCTGATAGGTTATCATCCGTGTTGATGCAGATTCTCGTAATTCTGGAAGTAAGTGTAACACCGACACAGCGGTGTTCGTACAAGTATACTGTTCATGGTATATATATAAAATATTTCCTCTGTATATATATATATATATATATATTTATATAGAAAGATTTTAATTTTTTTTTTTATTTTTGATTTTGGGGTATTAAATTGAATTTTCGGTATATTTTAAAATGCTGCGTCCCTAATTCGCAGTAAATCTCATTTCTACGAAATTTATACGCTAGAGAAAAGTGGATATAATAAGATATATATATAGATAATTATTTATTTATTAATTTATAAAAAAAAAAAAAGAAAAAGAGTCGAAATTAGGGCTAAGCCCTAATTTCCCTCTTTCTTTCCCTCTCTCCCTCTTTCTCTCTCCGCCTCTTCGCATTCCTTCTCCCGCGGCCAACCCTCGCCGCCGCCTCCGGCCTTTACCGCCACCCACAACCACCACCATCACTGGCCGATCACTTTTCTCTCTACCTCCCCCTCGGTCTCACTCTCTATCTCTCTCTCGGTTGCTCTCTCACTCCCTCCCGCTCGCGATTTCTTTCGCGATCTCTTCTCAGCCGCGCAATCGCCACCACCGCGGCCACCGCGAACCACCGTAGCTCCTCTCCACCACCACCTCTCTCTATCACCTTCTGTCTCTCTCTATTTTGCTCTCTCTCTCACTCGCTGTCCCACTCTCTCCCTTTCGCGAGTCTCTCTCTCTCTCTCTCGCGGTTCTCCGCCACCGCAACCACCATCGCGCCACCTCATAGCATCTCTTTGTCTCTCTCTCCTGCGCGAAAACCCACTGTCTCTCAGTCTCCCTCGCTCTGCTCCTCCCTCTCCTGCGTGCGCGCGACTGCGCGCAACTGCGCGTGCCCCAGAGCTTGCGCGACAGCTCTGCCCCATTGCAGCGCGATGGCCCACGGTCCTTCTCTTGTTCTCCCAACCATGCACCGCTCACTATTGGGAGCTTGTTCGACCATTGTAGAAACCCCAGCAGCAGGAAGCCTTCAAACCCCTAGGCCGAATCTACCGACTCCACTTTCTGCATAGGTAAGAATGAATTAGGTCTAGGGTTTTGATATTTTTAGTGATTTAGCTAAATTATTGAAATTTTAGTTCGAATCGGATACATTGCAGGTTTGGACTGAAATAAATGACACAGGGAGGCTAAGTCCGTGAACGGCGAATACCTTAGGTGAGGAAATTCGTACCCTTTTGATAAAGTGAATGAAATTTAGGGTGGAAAGATCTGTGTATGTTTAGAATATACGTTATATTTGATTAGAATGCATTTTCTGACAATTTATATTAGATTATTAAGGCTAAGTATAGAATTTTAAATGAATTGGGTTGTTCTAGATGATAGAATCGTATTGACTTGATTATAATGACTGCTCTTAGAGTTTAATTTGACGAATGCATGAAAATAGTGGGAAATTGGGATTTGAGTTTAAGGATCGATGCAGTCTTTTCATTATAAGTTGTCCTGCATATAGGCGATCTAAATACAATCCCTGTATTATGAAAATAGACTTCCCTACGTTGAAAATGATATATAATTTGAAACATTCGGATGAGAATCGGAAAGTTTATGAATTTTCAAAGAATTTCTATTTTGGGAGAAGATTTATTATTTCATGGTAAATTCCGATATTGAATGATTTTTAGGATTGAAGTTGACTCGAATTTGATTTTTGTTAATTATTTATAAATGAAATACCATTGATGACAAGATTGTGTGGCTAGAATTTGGGATGATTTGAGTGTATTTTGGAGTGTTGAAAATTTTGTTTTAATATACGAATGTATGTGCTGAATTGTAGTGCTAAAGTGGTTTATTATATGTGTGTTTGTTGGTGGAGAGGAAGTTGAAAGATGTGTAGAGTGTTAGGGAGAGAATGATGTATGTGTATTGATTGAAATGGAAAAGAAGAATATGTGTATGTGCATGTATTAGAAAATGTATGTGTATATTGGTGTTGAAGAAGAGATTTGAATAAAGGTATATGAGTATAAATGTGTGTATTTACTTTGACAGAGAACCTTGAAGAGATTTGGAAATAGAGGGTTATGTAAATTTTGAGTTGTATATGTATGAATGATGATCTTGATGGTTGAAGATGACATTGTGTTGATTTAATTTTGTACCTTTGATAGGGTGTGAAAGGGGTGGTTTTGGATGATTTAAAATGGCATTGTTTGTTAAGAAGGTATGGGAAACCTTAGAGCTTATGGGTTGAGTTGTGTGCATTCGGAAATGAGGAATTGAAATTTACATTTGGTGATGAAAAGGGGACAGCACTTGTGCACATGTGAAGTCTAGCTATGAGACCCTAAGTCTTAATCCTAGACATAGGATTAATTAAAAGTATAAATTTAACATAGTGACTTTTGAAATATGTAGCACAAATCATATATATACATATTGTGTTTTGTCATTGTAGTGACTTGCCTGGAGACTGATCGAGGGGAGCACAGTTTTGACACTTGTTATGCATTGTAGGGAGTGATTGACCATCCCGTATACAGTGAGTGTGTAACACCGACGCTGCGGTGTTCGTACTAGTATTTTTGTTCATGAAATTAAATAAAATATTTCTCCGTTTATATATAGAGAGAGAAAATTTTAATTATATTGATTTTCGATTTTGAGGTAAGTAATTTGAAATTTTTGGGATATTTAAAGTATCCGTAATTCCGATTTGTAAAATAAAGTGAGTATAAAAGTATATATATATTTCCTTTATTAATTAAATTATTTATTTACTCATTTAAATATTTATAAGTCTATTTTTATAAAAATATATATATTAATAAATAATAATAATAATAATAATAATAAATTTGTAAAAAAAAAAAAATCCAAATTAGGGCTAAAAGCCCTAATTCTTTTCCCTTCTCTCTCTCTCCTACTTTCTCCCTCCGTTTTCTCCTCTCCCCCACCCGCGTTGCACAGCCACGGCCATCCCTCCGCCCTGCGGCCGCCGTCGCCGCTGCTCGGCTCCACCACCCCACCGTCTCACTCCCTCACGGCTCTATCTCTCTCCTTTTCTCTCTCGGCTCTATCTCTCTCTCTTTCTCTCTCTCAGTTACTCTCTCACTCCCTCCCGCTCGCGATTTCTTTCGCGATCTCTCCTCCGCCGCCTCGCAACCACCAGCTTCGCCACCACCGCGGCCATCGCGAGCCTCCCGCTGTCTCCCTCTCGCTCAATCTCTCATCTCCTCCATCGTGACCGCCGTGGGTCGTCACCCTCAACCTCACACAGTCTCTCTCTCTCGGCCTCTCTCACTCACTGTCTCTCAGTCTTCCTCAGTCTCCCTCGCTCTGCTCCACCCTCTCCTACTCGCGCGCGCGATTGCGCGCGTTAGCCCAGCCCCTACGCACGCGTGACGAGCCACAGCCCCTTCTGCGTGCGCGCCAGCACGCGACAGCCCTGCCCCAGCGTGCACAACAGTTCACAGAGCTCTCTCTGGCTCTATCCCTTGTCTGTTCACATGCGGGCTGTTCTCTGTCGAGAGCTTTGTTGCAACCTCAGCTAAAGCCCAAACCGCAGTCATCAACCGACCCTCGAAAACCCTAGGTTGCGACTTCTTCACTGCAGGTAAGGGCTGAGTTTAGATCTTAGTTCTAGGGTTTTGATTTCTATAAGGATTAATTCCAATTGCTAAAATTTGCTTCAATTTGGAGACATTGCAGGTTTTGGAATAAATCGAATGGCGCACGGACGTTAGAGTTACAAATTGTGAAACCCTAGGTAAGAGAAATACTAGTCTCTTGAATGATTAAATGAGTTAGGTCGAATCTAGTATGAGAGTTTTATATATGTTCTAAAAAGGTATGGAATTAGAAGAGAATGCATTTTCTGACTGTTTATATGTGATTATTAAGGTTAAGTTTAGAAGTCTGCATGAATTGGGGTTGTTTAGTATGAAAGAAGTATATTATAGGAGCATAGAATCATGTTAAGTTATTTTGAATAGTTTTCCCTTAGGGTTAAATTTTGAAATATGCATGAAAGTGTTTGGGATCAGAGTTGGAATGAGATGTGCCGTGAAATGAAGTATACTGTAGCATTTTGTGTGTTTCTCAGGTTTTACTAAGTTGTTAAAATTGCATAATGGTATGTCTATGAAGAATAGATTAAAAGTTGTGGTTATAATTTAAGAACTATCGTAGTATTTTACGTTATAAGTTGTCTTGCATATAGGCAATCAAAATACAACTTTTATATTATGAAAATAGACATTAATACTTTGGAAATGACATATGGGTTGAAGAAATCGGATGAGAATCGAAAAGTGTATGATTTTTCAAAGATTTTCTATTTTGAAGGAAATTTAATTATTTTAGACTTGCTTCCAACTTTGAGAGATTTTTAGGATTGAAGTTGACTCGAATTTGATTTTGTTAATTATTTATAAATGAAATACCATTGATGACAAGATTTTGTGTGGCTAGAATTTGGGATGATTTGAGTGTATTTTGGAGTGTTGAAAATTTGGTTTTAATGTACAAATGTATATGCTGAATTGTAGTGCTAAAGTGGTGTATTATATGTGTGTTTGTTGGTGAAGATGAAGTTGAAAGATGTGTAGAGTGTTTAGGAGAAAATGATGTATGTGTATTGATTGAAATGGAAAAGAAGAATATGTGTATTTACTTTGACTGAGAACATTGAAGAGATTTGGAAATAGAGGGTTATGTAAATTTTGAGTTGTATATGTATGAATGATGATTTTGATGGTTGAAAATGACATTGTGTTAATTTAATTTTGTACCTTTGATAGGGTGTGAAAGAGGTGGTTTTGGATGATTTAAAGTGGCATTGTTTGTTAGGAAGGTATGGGAAACCTTAGAGCTTATGGGTTGAATTGTGTGCCTTCAGAAATGAGGAATTGAAATTTACATTTGGTGATGAAAAGGGGACAGCACTTGTGCACATGTGAAGTCTAGCTATAAGACCCTAAGTCTTAATCCTAGACATAGGATTAATTACAAGTATAAATTTAACATAGTAGCTTTTGAAATATGTAGCACAAATCATATATATACATATTGTGTTTTGTCATTGTAGTGACACTTGGAGACCGATCGAGGGGAGCACAGTTTCGATACTTGTTGTGCATTGTAGGGAGTGATTGACCCTCCCGTATACAGTGAGTGAGTTTTATTTCAATGTTTTCGTTTAATATGTAAACCTTGCTTTACAACAGTTTGATAAATGAGCATGATTTATCGTGTGCTTAAAATATTTTGACTGGTTTTGGAAATGATTTTTGTGAACCGATGGAGTGTCCAAAAATGTGGTTGAATTATGAAAATATGCATCCATGTGGTTGAAATGTAAATGTGCCATTTTATGATATATGTTGCATTTGGTTTGTGAACCTGATTTACGGCACATGTTTGATATGATATTGATATTGGCCTTGAGGGCTGTGATATGTATTGTTCCGTAGCTACGAAGGACACCGTGAGAGGCGCTTGGGTGGCGTCCGGATATGCCTAAGGCCTGGGGTATCCCACGAGTTGTCAAGATGAGATTTACTACACGGTACTAGCCAGGTTGAACTCGAAAGGGGGAGGATTTGGATACACTCTCCAAGTCTAGCACCTGGACGAGGTTCGTCGCCAACGCCGGGGTAGAGAGCACTTTAAATAAAAATCGCATAAAACACCCCCGGTACGCCTGTCATAGGTCGTGGTAGACCTCTGCCGGGACATTTTCGGTTGGCAGCTCTATGATTTTAATGACAGTATTTTGGATGCATATTTGATTTGCGGATGCGTGTTAATGATATATTGTTGAAATGAAAAACATGATGATTTGAAATATGATTTGTATACTTATGCTTTGACACTCCAGTTTCACACCCCATATTACACGATTACATTGACCCACTCACTCACTGAGTATTCTTCCCTGAGTACTCACCCCTCCTCTTTCCCTCCCCAGACAGGATTATGGTGCTAGAGCGACGCTTCAGATTTTGATAGCTTGGTGGATTTGGTATTTACAACGTTGAGATCAAAGTTTAAATTTAAAAGATGAATTTCATATTTTATTGTCGACTCTGCATGGTCTTGTTGAGGTCCGTAGTTGACCGTGTACATATTTTTGGGATGACTGTATAATTTTTGGACTACTGTTTGCGAAACTCTCATTTCACTTGCATTGAGGCATTTGTAACTATTTAAAGTGTAAACTTGAGAATTTATAATATATTTGTATTAATTTAGGCCCGCTCGGTGTGGCGGCTATTCATGCTCTAGTTGGGCATGACAGTAGAGGTCTGTGACTAGGACTGTTGTTGATTTGTTAGCCTTGCGTTGTCTGGATGTCGGTGGTGAGATTTGGTGGTCTGTTTTGGAGAGGCCGGGATGGCCATTGGTTTAAATTACAACGGGCGGCTGTTCACGATTCCCAGTTCGGGGCGTGACAGTTCGGTTGGTATCAGAGCTCTAGGTTGAGAGCTGTGTTTTATAGAATAGTTTTGAAAATACTCCCAAGTACATTTCAAAGTCCTCAATGCATGAGAGTTTCATTACAGTCAAGGGATCCCAGTACAACGGTCTTAGGCGTATGAGTTATTCTTTTTAGGGGGTTAGATACGGTGCATATCTAATCTAGCATATTGGTTCTATCGGTTCTTAAACTGATAAGTTTATTCATTTAGGGGGTTAGTTACTTTGTAACTAACCCTAATCTTTGAATCATATCTAATTTGAAGTCTTCCTTTGTAAGATTATGATTTACTAGACGAGGTACTAGATTTGTACCAGAGACATCTAGAATACTCGATGATGTTTCCTCATCATATTTACCCTTCTAGCACTCTCTCAACTAGCTATTATAGTCACGGTTCCATCACCATTCTTTGATGCATTTATGCAGGTGTATGAGTGGTACACCTCCCATTGGAGTCAAATACCTTGATTTATAATTTGAATTCTATTTTAGGGGGTTAGTTACCCAGTAACTAACCCTAATCCTTGCTTTTATCTAATGATATGGTGCTCTCTTTGCAGAACTATGCCGCCTAGACGTGGTAGGCGCGGTGCACCACCGGAGAGTCCCTCAGTGCCTGAGACTTCTAGGGCACTCGAGACTCCACGAGTACCAGAGGGTGCCTTTTCTACTCACGCACCTTCCCCAGTGCCACCCCTAGCACCTCCATTGACTGGTACAGCCGAGATTTCTCCGCCACCACTTGACGCCTTGAGGCAGTGGCAGGAGTGGCTCAGTAGATATGGGGTGCAAATGCCCCCACCTTCACTACAGACTCCAACGACCGCACCTGCGGCCGTACCTGCTCCTACGGCACCAATTCTTTCTCCGGTGGCCGGTCCTTCTGTTTCTACTTTGACCGATGAGACGTCGGCTACTTTGAGGCGCATCCACGAGCTCACTCAATTGGTGAAAGAGTCTAGACAACTCGGATGCACAAACTTTTCAGGATCTAGTGATGCTGTAGCGGCAAAGCACTGGATCAATAGGACTCGCAGGATCCTTACGGATTTGGGGTTATCAGGGGAGCTCAGATTGAGAGTTACTGAGAGACTCCTCGACGGAGATGCCCTCTTGTGGTGGGAGGCTATCCGTGATAGTGCTACACAGACCCTGCGATGGGAGGACTTTCTACGAGAGTTCGACCGCAGGTACTTCACCCCATTCCAGCAGGACCGTATGAGGACGGAGTTCCTGCACTTACGTCAGGGGACTAGGTCAGTCTTAGAGTACGAGGCTGAGCTCAGACGACTGGCAGCTTTCGTCCCCGACATGGCTACACCAGCTCAGATGAGATTTAAGTTTGAAGATGGCCTCTAGTTGAGCATCAGGAATTATATGACGGTGACTCCCTCCTTTACACTTGCAGAGGTGATTGATTCAGCATATCGGGCAGAGGAGATCGTCCGAGCTGAGACTAAGCAGAGAGAGAGTCACCAGAAGAGGAAGACTGGATCACAGGATGGACAGTCTTCGACGAGGGGTAGAGGTTTTGGACATCTCGGAGGTTCTTCTAGCTTTAGACCAGCAGGACCGGGACAGAGACCGCGTCCCCAGGGGTTTAGAGCACCAGCCCCTACTGTCTCTAGTCATTCCACGATACAACAGTTTCTAATCTGCAGCAACTGCGGCCGACGCCATTTTGGAGCTTGCGCAACCCCCACTAGATGGTTCCAGTGTGGGAAGCAAGGACATATTAGTAGCTCTTGTCCTGACCTAGGTTTCAGAGGTCAGGTGTCACAGACACACATGGGTGGACCATGGACGGGTCAGCAGGGAGCACCTGCACACTCAGGACACACCGCTTCAAGGACTGCAGCCGGGAGCAACACTGCATTAGGCCCTTCACTATAGGAGCCGAGGGCATAGGCCCATGTGTATGCTACGACTCAGGAGGATACTTAGGCGAACCCAGATACGACCATGGGTAATCCTCCAGTAGATTCTTTTGTTTAGGAGTTTATATGTGCTCTCCTTTTTGAATCATGTATATCATGATAGTTATGTACCGTCTTGACTAGTTAAAGCTCTAGAAGCTTAACTATTGTGATCCTCTTTTGAAACCATGCATCTCATGATGATATGTACGGTTATGACTGGTTAAAACCTTAGAGGCTTGACTACTTGATATATATATATATACGTATATCTTTTGCGTATCCTATATTGGTTCCTTTTTCAATTTCTCGCATCATGAGTACCATGAAAATATTCAGAGTCGATGCCCGTGCTTTTATTGACACTGGTTCAGATTTTTCTTACGTGAGAGTATTATTTCGCTCGACCGTATTAGAGAGATTTAGGGAGCAAATGAGGAGTTCCAAGGTATTCTTGATAGATCTGTAGAGATGATAACAGTTTCGAGTCCGTGATAACGGACTAGTAGTATATCGATAGCGGGTTTGTACTCCCGCCGACAGTGAATCTTCGTGGAGATATCCTAGATAGTTATTAGTGATCTCGTGTAAAGAGAGAATTCGTTGCTTGATGCCTAATTGGTCAGCAGATGATGGCCAAGCATCAGTAACTCATAGGCGCTTCGCAGCCTTTTCCTATTTGTTTCAGTAAGGCATTCTTTTAGTTTCGAGGACGAAACTTATTTTTAGGGGGTTAGAAAATGTAATACCGACACAGCGGTGTTCGTACAAGTATACTGTTCATGGTATATATATAAAATATTTCCTCCGTATATAAATATATATATATATATTTATATAGAAAGATTTAAATTTTTTTTTTATTTTTGATTTTGGGGTATTAAATTGAATTTTCGGTATATTTTAAAATGCTGCGTCCGTAATTCGCAGTAAATCTCATTTCTACGAAATTTATACGCTAGAGAAAAGTGGATATAATAAGATATATATATTGATAATTATTTATTTATTAATTTATAAAAAAAAGAAAAAGAAAAAGAAAAAGAGTCGAAATTAGGGCTAAGCCCTAATTTCCCTCTTTCTTTCCCTCTCTCCCTCTTTCTCTTTCCGCCTCTTCGTATTCCTTCTCCCGCGGCCATCCCTCGCCGCCGCCTCCGGCCTTCACCGCCACCATCACCGGCGATCACTTTTCTCTCTACCTCCCCCTCAGTCTCACTCTCTATTTCTCTCTCTTTATCTCTCTCGGTTGCTCTCTCACTCCCTCCCGCTCGCGATTTCTTTCGCGATCTCTTCTCCGCCGCGCGATCGCCACCACCACGGCCACCGCGAACCACCGTAGCTCCTCTCCACCGCCACCTCTCTCTATCACCTTCTGTCTCTCTCTATTTTGCTCTCTCTCTCACTCGCTGTCCCACTCTCTCCCTTTTGCGAGTCTCTCTCTCTCTCTCTCGCGGTTCTCCGCTACCGCAACCACCATCGCGCCACCTCATAGCATCTCTTTGTCTCTCTCTCCTGCGCGAAAACCGACTGTCTCTCAGTCTCCCTCGCTCTGCTCCTCCCTCTCCTACGCGCGCATTACTGCGCGCAACAGCGCGCGCCCCAGAGCTCACGTGACAACTCTGCCCCACTGCAGCGCGATGGCCTACTGTCCTTCTCTTGTTCTCCCAACCATGCACCACTCACTGTTGGGAGCTTGTTCGATCATTGTAGAAACCCCAGCAGCAGGAAGCCTTCAAACCCCTAGGCCGAATCTGCCGACTCCACTTTCTGCATAGGTAAGAATGAATTAGGTCTAGGGTTTTGATATTTTTAGTGATTTAGCTAAATTATTAAAATTTTAGTTCGAATCGGATACATTGCAGGTTTGGACTGAAATGAATGACACAGGGAGGCTAAGTCCGTGAACGGCGAATACCTTAGGTGAGGAAATTCGTACCCTTTTGATAAAGTGAATGAAATTTAGGGTGGAAAGATCTGTGTATGTTTAGAATATACGTTATATTTGATTAGAATGCATTTTCTGACAATTTATATTGGATTATTAAGGCTAAGTATAGAATTTTAAATGAATTGGGTTGTTCTAGATGATAGAATCGTATTGACTTGATTAGAATGACTGCTCTTAGAGTTTAATTTGACGAATGCATGAAAATAGTGGGAAATTGGGATTTGAGTTTAAGGATCGATGCAGTCTTTTCATTATAAGTTGTCCTGCATATAGGCGATCTAAATACAATCCCTGTATTATGAAAATAGACTTCCCTACGTTGAAAATGATATATACTTTGAAACATTCGGATGAGAATCGGAAAGTTTATGAATTTTCAAAGAATTTCTATTTTGGGAGAAGATTTATTATTTTATGGTAAATTTCGATATTGAATGATTTTTAGGATTGAAGTTGACTCGAATTTGATTTTTGTTAATTATTTATAAATGAAATACCATTGATGACAAGATTGTGTGGCTAGAATTTGGGATGATTTGAGTGTATTTTGGAGTGTTGAAAATTTGGTTTTAATGTTCAAATGTATGTGTTGAATTGTAGAGCTAAAGTGGTGTATTATATGTGTGTTTGTTGGTGGAGAGGAAGTTGAAAGATGTGTAGAGTGTTAGGGAGAGAATGATGTATATGTATTGATTGAAATGGAAAAGAAGAATATGTGTATGTGCATGTATGAGAAAATGTATATGTGTATTGGTGTTGAAGAAGAGATTTGAATAAAGGTATATGAGTGTAAATGTGTGTATTTACTTTGACAGAGAACCTTGAAGAGATTTGGAAATAGAGGGTTATGTAAATTTTGAGTTGTATATGTATGAATGATGATCTTGATGGTTGAAGATGACATTGTGTTGATTTAATTTTGTACCTTTGATAGGGTGTGAAAGGGGTGGTTTGGCATGATTTAAAATGGCATTGTTTGTTAGGAAGGTATGGGAAACCTTAGAGCTTATGGGTTGAGTTGTGTGCATTCGGAAATGAGGAATTGAAATTTACATTTGGTGATGAAAAGGGGACAGCACTTGTGCACATGTGAAGCCTAGCTATGAGACCCTAAGTCTTAATCCTAGATATAGGATTAATTAAAAGTATAAATTTAACATAGTGGCTTTTGAAATATGTAGCACAAATCATATATATACATATTGTGTTTTGTCATTGTAGTGACTTGCTTGGAGACTGATCGAGGGGAGCACAGTTTTGACACTTGTTGTGCATTGTAGGGAGTGATTGACCCTCCCGTATACAGTGGGTGAGTTTTATTTCAATGTTTTCGTTTAATATGTAAACCCTGCTTTACAACAGTTTGATAAATGAGCATGATTTATCGTGTGTTTAAAATGTTTTGACTGGTTTTGGAAATGATTTTTGTGAACCGATGGAGTGTCCAAAAATGTGGTTGAATTATGAAATATGCATCCATGTGGTTGAAATATAAAATATGCTATTTTATGATATATGTTGCATTTGGTTTGTGAACCTGATTTACGGCACATGTTTGATATGATATTGATATTGGCCTTGAGGGTTGTGATATGTATTGTTCCTTAGCTATGAAGGACACCGTGAGAGGCGCTTGGGTGGCGTCCGGATATGCCTAGACCTGGGGTATCCCACGAGTGGTCGAGATTATATTTACGACACGGTACTAGCCAGGTTGAACCCGAAAGGGGGAGGATTTGGATACACTCTCCAAGTCTAGCACCTGGACGAGGTTCGTCGCCAACGCCGTGGTAGAGAGCACTTTAAATAAAATCGCATATAACACCCCCGGTGCGCCTATCATAGGTCGTGGTAGACCTCTGCCGGGACATTTTCGGCTGGCAGCTCTATGATTTTAATGACAGTATTTTGGATACATATTTGATTTGCGAATGCGTGTTAATGATATATTGTTGAAATGAAAAGCATGATGATTTGAAATATGATTTGTATACTTATGCTTTGACACTCCAGTTTCACATCCCATATTACACGATTACATTGACCAACTCACTCACTGAGTATTCTTCCCTGAGTACTCACCCCTCCTCTTTCCCTCCCCAGACAGGATTTTGGTGCTAGGGCGACGCATATGGCTCTAGAGGCATGATAGCTTGATGGTGGATTTGGGTGATTCACGACGGTGAGATTAAGTTTTAAATTGAAAATATGAATTTCATACTTTAGGTCGACCCTGCGTGGTCTTGATATTGAGGTCCGTAGTTGACCGTGCATATATTATGGGATGACTGTATAATTTATGTATGTTTATTTGCAAAACTCTCATATTTCACTTGCATTGAGGCATTTGTAAACGTTTAAAGTGTCAACTTGGGAATTTGTAATATATTTGTATAAATTTAGGCCCGCTCGGTGTGGCGGCTGTTCATGCTCTAGTTGGGCATGACAGTAGAGGTCTATGGCTAGGACTATTGTTGATATGTTAGCCTTGCGTTACCTGGATGTCGGTTGTGAGATTTGGTGGATTGTTTTGGTGAGGCCGGGATGGCCATTGGTTTAATTTACGGGATGATTTTAATTTATACAGGTATACAGGTTTAATTGTACATGAGAGACCTTCGATTTATGGGGAGGTTTTGCCCGATTTTTTGTAGAAATACAGCCGGTATCCAGGGCAACGGGCGGCTGTTCACGATTCCCGGTTCGGGGCGTGACAGTAAGTCCAACCTTTCTCATAGGGTGCGTTCGTTTTGCCCGGCGTCATAATGAGCTACTCGGTGTGAGTGAATGCCTATTTCCATAGGTATAATTGCCTCACTTCCGTAAGTCAGACTGAAGGGTGTTTCTCCTGTCGTCCTCTGAGGGGTAGTCCGATACGACCAGAGAATGCCATAAAGTTTTTCAACCCATTGTTTCTTTGCGTCATCCAGCATTGTTTTTAGCCCTTGTAGGATTGTTCGGTTGGTTACTTCGGCCAGACCATTGGTTTGTGGATGAGCAACCGATGAGAATCTATGTTGGATCTCCAATTTCTTGCAAAACTCCCAAAAGTGCTGATTGTCGAATTGTTTTCCATTGTTCGTGATGAGGACGTGTGGTATACCAAACCGGGTGATAATATGAGTCCATACGAAGGATTGGACTTTTACAGCCGTGATCTGGGCTAAAGGTTCAGCTTCCACCCATTTTGTGAAGTAGTCGATCGTCACAATCATGAATTTTCGCTGTCCCGTGGTAGGAGAAAACAGTTTGAGGATGTCCATCCCCCACTGAGCAAACGACCAAGGACTAGATATTGGGTTAAGCTCGGTGGAGGGTAACCGAGGAACCAGTGAGAAGCACTGACATTTGTCGCACCTTTTGACATAGTTGTCAGAATCGACCCTCATGGTTGTCCAGTAGTATCCCTGTCGAAGGGTCTTGTAGACTAGGTTTCAGGCACCCAGATGATTGCCATAAACTCCTTCGTGAATTTCTCGAAGGACGTAATTTCCTTCCTCGGAAGTCAGGCATCGTAGATACGGGTGAGTGAACGACTTGCGGTAGAGAACCCTATCGATGATAGCGTAGTGCGCAGCTTTTCATTTCAGTTTTATTGCCTCTCCTGGGGATTCTGGCAGGCGGTTGTATCTCAGGTAGTCTTCTATAGGGTCCTTCTAACTGGGCGGCTGATCGACTGGGAGGATCTCCTTAGGCTCGTCCATGCTGGGGTACGACAAGTTTTCAATATACACTGTTCGGCTGGAAGCGACTGAATCGGAACTAGCCAGTTTTGACAGGGTATCTACTCTCGTGTTCTCCGAACAAGGGATCTATTGAATGTCTACTTTGCCTGACCGATCCATCGTCTCGCGTAGCTTACTTAAATATTTCGCCATGATCGGGTCTCTGGTCTCGTAAACCCCCTCGATTTGCTTCACGACCAATTGGCTATCCGTGAATACCCTGACATTTCGTGCTCCCATACTGGTGGCGATTCAGAGGCCCGTTAACAGAGCTTCATACTCGGCTTGGTTGTTGGTGGCTTGAAAATCAAAGTGGAGGGCATATTCTGCCTTAAAATCGTTTGGTCCTACTAATATGAGTCCGGTGCTGCTTCTTGAAGAATTTGACGATCCGTCCACATGGATAGTCCATTCAGGATCTGTCCATTCTTCTTGATGGCTATGGAGTTGCTCCTCAAACACTGCAGGTAAAGCGCATTCAAGAATAAAATCTGCTAGTACTTGGCCTTTTATAGCAGGTCATGGTCGGCATTGGATATCAAATTCGTCTAACTCCACACTCCACTTGATGAGTCGTCCTGACGTATCCCTCTTCTGGAGGATTTGCTTCAGCGGTTGATCGGTGAGTACCACAATGGTATAGGCCTGAAAATATGGTCGAAGATGCCTTGCTGAGACGACTAAAGCATAAGCTATTTTCTCGATCGGTCGGTAGTTAATTTCAGAATCTTTTAGTATCCTGCTGATGTAATAGATTGACTTCTGGGCGACGGACTCTTGTCTCACCATTACGGAACAGAGTGCTCGTTCGGATATGGCCAGATATAGGTAAAGTTCCTCCCCAGGAATGGGCCGGGAGAGCAACAGTGGTTGCATCAGATATTCTTTCAGTCGTTCGAAGGCTGCTTGACATTCAAGTGTCCATTTGAACTGTTGGGACCTCTTCAACTCGTCAAATATGGGCTTATACTTTTTGCCAACTCTAGACATGAATCGACTTAGGACCGCTATTCGACCAGTCAGGCGTTGCACCTCCTTGAGTGTCTGGGGGTAGTCATATCTAATATTGCTTGTATTTTTTGGGATTGGCCTCTATCCCTCGATCGATGATCATGAAGCCCAGGAACTTCCCGGAGGAGATCCCAAATATGCATTTTTTCAGATTTAGCCGCATACTGTACCGTTCTAAAGTCTGAAAGGTCTTTTCAAGATCTGCAACATGAACTTCTGCTGTAACGCTCTTTACGAGCATGTCGTCAACATAAGCTTCGACGTTCCTACCCAATTGGTCTTTGAAAACCTCATTGACCAGCCGTTAGAAAGTTGCCCCGGCGTTCTTCAAGCTGAAAGGCATGACTCGAAAGAAGTACGTGCCGAACTCGATGATAAAGCTGGCTTTCTCTTTGTCTTCTGGTGCCATTCTGATTTGATTATAGCCAGAGTAGGCATCCATAAAACTCAAAAGTTGATATCTCGAGGAATTATCTACAAGTTTATCAATATTGGGGAGTGGATAACTATCCTTCGGGCATGCTTTGTTGATGTCGGTGAAGTCTACACACATCCTCCATTTGCCATTAGCCTTTTTCACTAAGACTACGTTAGCCAGCCATTTAGGATACTTGACTTCACGGATAAATCCTGTAGTCAACAACTTCTGAACCTCTTTCTGCATGGCGTGTTGGCGTTCAAGAGCGAATACCCTCTTCTTCTACTTGACTGGTTTAAAGTCGGGATTGACGGTCAGTTTATGGGCTATGACCGAAGGGTCTATGTCAGGCATGTCTTCTGGAGTCCATGCGAAGACTTTCGAGTGTCGTCGCAGTTAGGCGACTAAGGCCTCTCATAAGGGAGGTGATAGGTTGGCTCTTATCTTGACCGTTTGATTGGGGTGGTTCGTTAGAAGGACCTCGATCGTTTCTTCATCTAGTTTAGGCTTGACTCTCGGCGCAGTGTTCTCTCTAGGTTCCAGGGTGTCGACCGGGAAAACTCCTTGAACGTCTTGTGTCGCGAAGAGGATATATAAGTCAGAGTTGCTTCTGAACTATAGGGTGTGTCTCGTGATTGGTAACGCCTCTAGATTGTCCAGGTTGGGTCTGCCGAGTATGGCGTTGTAGGGGGAGTAGAGCTTTACCACATGAAAAAAGGACGGAAGCGATTGCATGATTAGGGGGTTTCTCTAAGGTCACAGGAAGATAAATGATGCATTCTGGATAAGTGGGCTGTCCGAAAGCCCTTGGAGGGATCCAATGGATTGTAAAAGTCGAGACGGGTTGAAACCCATCCTACAGAAGGCGTCCCATGTCAAGAGATCGTAATCAGCCCCCTGGTTGACAAGGACCATTTTCACAGTGTAGGAGTCTATTTTGAGGGTGATGACTATAGGGTCATCTCGGAGAAGATCTATTCCGGTTGGAAGGTCATCATCGTTAAAACCTATAATTGGCCTTCTTCTTTTGGCAGGTGTCGTGTCAGAGATGACCGTGGCAAGCATCGTCATAAGATTTCAGGGAATCAATTTGTTTCCCACAGACGACGACAATCTGATGTAGGTGGGTTATGGCTCCTCAGATACCAGCTCCTTCTTGACTCGAACAGTAGCCATCGATGGGTGGATTCACCTGCAAAAACCACTGGAGGGTGCTCCGACAGAGAGACTCTGACACTCAAGTCAGTAAAGAGCGATTTTCGATTGGAAGAAACAGACTGAGAGTTAGGGAAAGTGGTTCCCTGTGTTCTGTGTGCCCTCTATGTTAGATCAAGAGAGCGTACCTGATGTCGAGAGTTTTGAGATCTCTTATACCTGTGAGAGTCGTGCGCCGCTGAAGGACTTTTACCCTACATTCCTTATCGAACTGATCCGAGAATCTTGGAAGTCAATATTACGAATTGATCACAGTCCTCATATATCGGGAAACTTTCTCTTCGGGAGGGATGCTTTCCTATCTGAAAGATCTCGGAATTGCTGATGGAATAGAAAACTGAACTAAGATCAAGGAAGTTATGACCTTCCTTTTTAATCGATAGGGGTACTGCCCGTCGTTCGGTTGTTCGACCGATAATGTAATACCGGATACTCGACGTTGAGTAGTTTGTAAATATTTCTATAATAAAGTAGAAAATTTCGAATTTTATTGATTTTCGATTTTGGGGTTTTTATTTTACATTTTTGGTATATTTGAAATGCCGTATTTCAAATTCACAGTATTTTTATTTTTGGTAAATTTAAAACTTCCAATGTGATGAGAAAAACAAAAATACATATATATATATATAGTTATTAAAAAAAAAAAAAAAAAAAAAAAAAAAAAAACAAGGAGAAAGAAGGAAAGAGGAGATGCTGCGTTTCGGGGTGAAACGCAAAGCACCCCTATCTTCCCAATTCGATTAGGGCTAATAGCCCTAATCGAATTTCACTCTCCCGTCTCTCTCTTCGACGCTCTCCTTCTCCCTCACGATTTCGCTACCATCATCACCACCCTCTTCCGCCACTGCAACCACCGGACACCACCACCGCCACCTCCTTCTTCGTCTTTCTCTCTCGGTCTCTCTCTCTATCCCACTCTCTCTCTCTCCCTCCCCGCTCGCGATCTCTCTCCATCGCTCTGTCTCTCTCTCTATCGATTTGCTCCACCGTGACCACCACAGCCACCGCGAACCACCGCGTTCGCCTCCTCTCGGTCTCGCGCCATCTCTCTGTCGACCTCTCCCTCACTGTTTTCCCTCTCTTTCCCTCTTTTCCCGCGCGAACGAAGTTCTCCTTCTATCTCCCGTGCGCGCGATGGAAAAATTCCCATTCCCTTCTCTGTTTGCTCGATTTCAGTGCTCACTGTGAGCACTCCCCACGGTCGACAACCCAAACCGGCGGCCGTTGCTTCTTTGCAGAAAACCCTAGCCACAGGACAGTAGAAACCCTAGGTCACAGCTCTGCAGAGGTAAGCCTAGGTTGTCCAATTTTAATTCTAGGGTTGAATATTCTTAGTTGTTAGGTTTGATTCTAACGATTGCTGTAAATTGAACTTGTTCACGGTTTGATACACTGGTGATTGGAAGCTAGGTTTGCACGCCGAGAAATCCTAGGTGAGGGATTTTCAATCCCTTCAGTAATTCAGATCATTTTTGTTAAATTAAGGTAGAAATTACATCTATATATATTCTGAAATGTGTTAGACTTGAAAGAAATATATTTCCCTAAGTGTTTGTATGAAATTATTGCGGTTAGGTCTAGAATTTAATGTAAATTGGCGTGAATTAAATTAGGATTATGTAAATTCGGGAGAAATTGATAAAATTGAGGAATATTGGAAATGCCAAGTCGTTGGTGATTTGAAATGATACTAGCTTGAGGAAACGAAAGTTTCGGAACGTAATTATGCAAGTTAAGGCTATTGTACATAAAATGGGAATTTGAAAACCCTTTAATAGAGCTTTAATTGATCTTTATTCGTCTTGATTGGTCTAGGTTGACCTTTGGAGACTCGAGAAGAGTCGTTATGAGTTGATTTCGGAAATAGAGAGTGAATACCCTCTCTAGAGGTGAGTGGACGGTTCATTGTGTTCGTAAATAAGAAACCTGTTTTAAAATTGCTTTAGAAATGATTTTTGAAAGATTTTACATGATTTATGTTAATTATTTTGTGATTGTGGGCTGTCTGAACTGGATTATGAAATATGAATGCATCCATTGTGTTTATAAATGCTTTTGTGCCATGTGATATTTGATATTGATTGATGAACTGATTTGGCATGAAATTATGGATTGTTTGTGGAAATCATGGCACATTGTTGAAAAATGGATTGATTGTGAAATGAAGGGTGCTGTAGATGGCTATAGTCATATACCTACCACGGAGCGACCCGACGGGGTGACGTGGTTTGAGGTTTAGATGTGCGGGGGAGTAGACGTCCCTCCCTCTGCAAAAGTCGTGCTATATCCGGGTGCACCCCGGTGAGGCACGAGCCAACGCCAAGGAAGGGGGTTTGTTTTGAGATATTGGATAGTAAAACCCTTGGCGGATTTTCGTCTGGGTTTGGCCGCTCTGAGACGGAAGCATATCTCGATGGAACCCCAGGATTTTTATGAAAAGATGATTGATATGGATGCATATTTATGAAATGTGATTTATTGAAATGATTTTGTGTATATGAAATGATTTATGAGATATGCTTTGACTGCCCCACATTCACACCTTATTTATTAGCACAAATGCACCATTGCACTCCACTCACTGAGTATACCCCTATACTCACCCCTCTCTCCTCCCATTTTTCAGACGAGACTTAGTGGGAGACTACTGGACGGAGCTTGTGCAGTATTTTTGGCATCGGAGATAGGTACTTGATGTGCGGGATTATTTTTGGGAGATTGGTAGCTTCCCAACCATGGAAAGGGAAGTCCGTACATTCCGTGTCGTATGGATTTTATTGATACGGTCCGACTACTTGGCAAGTATTGATAAAATCCGACGATTTTTGATTTGTTTTTATTTCTTTTGATTTCTCTAGTGTTGGAAAACTGTATATATATGTATTGGGACATTTGGACCGTAAATTCTAATTTCAATGCTTTTTCTTTGATTTTGTGAAGTTCTGTACAACTCATACCGTTAGGATTTTACCGATACCGGCTTGTTTTCCTCGGGTACGTGTTGGTAAAATCCTACGGCTATGTTTTGGGACTTCTTGTTTGTTAAATGCTTTCAAAGTGGCCAGGATGGTCACGTTGCATGCCTGCATGTACAGGTCCCCGCTCCCCGTTGTGTGTTGCTGTGTACCCGTGCATGTACAGGTTCCCACTCTCCGATGTATGCTAATGTATGAGTGCATGTACAGGATCCCACTCCCCGATGTGTGTTAATGCGTGTGGTTGTACATCCAGGAATGAGCCGGATGGGCTCTTTGCATGTGGAATGATTTTATGATTTCTTGTTGTTGAATTATGGTGAATTTGATAGCCTTGCGGAGTCCCGGTGGATGGGGAGGCTTTACCCATGTACCGAGACGACGCGGCGGTTGTCGCGTGGTCGATCTGAGGATCGGGGCGTGACAGATAAAGGGTCAATCGGGACTCGCCCGATTGGTATGTGGCTATTCACTTGTTCGATCGGGGTGACTATCTATCGCTCGGAGAGTATCGTTCGGGAGATCTTGGTGACTATGACCCCTTGGTAGATTGTTATCGCGGACGTTAGATACTGATCGGTAGACCCCCTTTTCATGGGTCTTTTGAGAATCGACTCTTTTGATTTGGGCCATGGTCCATGTCCCATCGGATAGGATATGTCTGGGCCAATGCTTGTCAATAATTAAAGTTCAGTATTTTGAAGACCGCTATTCATTGATCTTCAATGTGTGGTTGTTCACTGAACTAAATTCATGCACCTTAAAGACTTTAATTTCCTAGTTGAGCAATGCAATTTGCTTCTTTGGCTGTTCCTCAACCTTGGTTTGTTTCTTTTCCAATGACTTTAGCTGGTTAGAACAGCACCTATATGCTTTCTCTTGAGTCATGCAAAAATGAATTTGCCAGGTTTTTTTTGGGGTACTGACGGATCTAGGATCTAGAGTCAAGGGTACAAAAAATTAAAAGGGGTGCAAACAAAGAATATACGTACTACAATCATTAAAATTTTAAACAAAAAATATAGTCTAACACAAAAAAAAAAAAATTATATTTTTCTAATTGAATTTTAGACAATAAAAAATTGAGGGGTGCAATTGTTCACCCTCACTTACATGTGCCGCCATTGGGGGGGGGGTGGGGGGGGTTTGCAGTTTGTGAGTGATAGATGGAAGTGCGAAGTCATCAACATGGCCAAATCATTGAAATTTGTGAAGACATTCCTGCTGGAGAACCTAGCATTGCTGGGAGCAAGATATGTGGTAAGGGCCCTTGTGGATTCACAGATGCTGGAACCAGCTCGAGAGATGCCAAAAAATGATCAGCATCCATGCGCAAGCTTGTAATAGCAGTCATACTTTGTGTAGTCTTTATAAGTGTAGAAGTTGTTGGAGGCATCAAGGCTAACAGTCCCGCAATTTTAACAGATGCTGCTCATCTTCTTTCTGACGTTGCAGCTTTCGCTATCTCACTGTTTTCTTTGTGGGCTGCTGGCTGGGAGGCCACACCTCGTCAGTCATATGGATTCTGTAGGATAGAGATTCTTGGTGCTCTCGTTTCCATCCTGCTCATTTGGCTTCTTGCTGGAATTTTGGTATATGAAGCTATTGCTAGACTAATCAACGGCACTGAGGAGGTCAATGGCTTTCTTATGTTCCTTGTTGCTGCTTTTGGCCTGGTGGTGAACATTGTCATGGCTGTGTTGTTGGGACATGATCATAGCCATGGCCATGGTCATGGTCATGATCATCATCATGAGCACGATGATGGGCATACTCATCGAATAGGAGTTACCACTCATAGCTTTCATAGTCATCACCATGAAGAGAAGTTGAAACACGATGAGCATGATAATCATCATGATCATAATGACGGGCATCATCACCATGAAGATCATATTAATCCCCCGCTGAAGCACTCTGACATTGAAAACAAATCTGAAGTAGCAGAAGAAGCAACGGAATGTCAACATACAAGGTGCCTATTTGCATGTCCTAGGGGACCCTATTCAGAGTCTTGGTCTTATGATAGGGGGTGCAATCATATGGTGGAAGCCCAAATGGAAGGCTATTGATCTGATCTGCACTTTAATCTTTTCCGTCATTGTTCTGAGGACAACAATCAAATTGCTTCGGAACATATTGGAAGTCTTGATGGAGAGCACACCTAGAGAGATTGATGCAACAAGGCTCGAGCAGGGGTTGTGTGGAGTGGAAGACGTGGTGGCTGTGCATGAGCTGCACATATGGGCGATCACGGTGGGTAAGATTCTGTTGGCTTGCCATGTTAAAATCAGACCAGAAGCAAATGCAGACGTGGTGTTAGACAATGTGATAGAGTATATTAGGAGGGAATACAACATCAGTCATGGTGTTAGACTGGGCTGGGGCACAAGGATAACATTTGTTCCTCCAGTGGTCTCATGAGGATTATTTTGTGCTTCCAAGCCAACCTGCATAAAGGAAACTAGCCTCCTAGATTGGCAGAGAGGTAATTATGAAATAAACAATTTTGATTAAAATTTTTAATAATCTAGATATGGAACAAGACAAATTTTAGTTGACCCAAATGGAATAAAACTTCCTTCACTTTTTTATTAATTTTTTTTTTTAAAAAAAAAAAACTCATTTTCTGTTCTTTTAAAAATAGATCTTGCAAATTTTAAATACCTCTCCTTTTTTCCATGAAATTAAAGAAAAAGTTGGATCACCACAGTTGTTGTAAATGTATTTTTAAATAAGCAATGTAGACAATTCCGACTATACATTGGGTTATTTTTTATTCATATTTATTTTATGTGGCTTATAAGGTATTGCATGAGTTCATGTATAATCGAATCCTAATTTTTAACATTTTTAATATCATTAAAAGAAAATAATTGGTGCAAATCTCAATCGGGTGAGAAGAGGAATACTCTTTACCAATAGAAAAATATATGTATTTAATAACGTATGAACTTTTTTAGACCAGATTATTTTTAATTAGATTGTAATTTTGGCATTTTAAACTAATAGAAAAAAAAAATTGGCAATTAACTCCAACTCATTTTAACCTCAACAAACACATCATTAATTTCCATCTCAACCTTTATTATCGAGATTTGAGCAATCCAGATCTTCAAAACTTATCATATACTCATATGATCCCAATAATATATAAATTATTGGATCTAGGTAACAAATTTTCCGATATATGATCAAAAAGTTGATATATAAGGATGCCCATTGGCCTCCATTCCCAATACAACTAACTCAATTCCTTTAAAATTTCATATAAAAAAATTCCTTTAAAAATTTATGGAGTATGATAATTGATGGGGCATAGACCAATACTCATTCCTTAGGGTCAACATTTGTAAGGCTCACACATGAGACCCACAATTCGTAGGGGACAGTTATCAACCAAGGGGTAGGCACAGCCCAGTAGTATCAAACAGATACTCTCTACGACTAATCAACTAATCTACCAAAAAGTCTCAGTCACCCCGATTCTGAACGATAGGGCCTTAGTCGCTCTGCTTATCGACCGAAATGGGATTTACGTCCTCGATCGGATACTCAGCTATTGGTCCACTGAACGAGCAAGTCCCGAAGATTACATGCCAACCGAACGACCGACCGAAGGCCAAAGCGACCAAACGACTTTGATTCTTTGCTCAAAGAGCAATATCTCCAGAATCCTCTAGATAAGGAAAGGACCTCCCCAAGAAAGGAAAAATTCCTATACGATAAAAATCACGATCATTTCGGAATATTAAACTTCCAAAATTTTCGGATCACCTCAATAGGAAGGTAGGGTTGAAGCACCTCGAAACCATACGGTACTCAGGTATAAGATATCATTAAACTCTCTAAATTAGGTATGCTCTCTTGGCCTTACATATTGGGTATACTAGTCACAGGGAAACTTTCCCTCTCTCAAGCTCTCAATCTGTTTCTTTCATAATTGAAAACCGCTTTTTCTGGTTTGAGCGTCGGAACCTCCCCTGCCAGAGTACTTTTCGACGGTTTTTGCATATTTCGCATCCCGTCAACGGCAACCGTTAGAGTCACCAAGGAGCCGGTATCTGTGGAGTCATAACCCACATCCAACAGATTGGCACCATCTATGGGAACAGACTAGAGCAACCACCTTTACAGAACTGACAAATTGATTACGATACCTCCAAAGAGAATAACCAGGACAACTTCGAAAGCCGCCCCATGGTAAACGGGCGCACTGCAACACCCTCTGAACGCAACCAGTCGCCTGGGAGGTCCCCATCAAAGAAAAGCCAAGTGGATCTCCCCCTTTCGCGGAGATATAATAACTACACTCCTCTAAACGAGATTCCTAGTCGGGTCTTATCCTCAATCACAGATAAGCCATACATCCGATGGCCTCGACAATCGACCGAGAGTGACCCCAACAAGGACAGAACCAACTACTGTCATTTTCACCATGATTATGGCCATACAACTGATAATTACAAGAAACTAAAAGACGAATTTGAATTCTTGGTGCTTCATGGGAAGCAGCAAGAGTTCATCGATAAGGAGGAAAGGAACGCTCCTATTAGGCATTGGTATGGATCCCCACGTCGTGACGGCTCGGGGGACCAACAAGTTACTCGGCCACCTACCAACAGAAGGGACGGAGTAATACTCCATGTCACACCCCGATTCGTGATCCAGAGGCCGTGAATAGTCACCTATTACCTCATACACCGGCCCAACCCTGTCACGTATCCTCAAGGTAATACAAGACTAATCATAAATTTCAGTTACAAATATTTTATTAGTATTTAAATACAAAAGTCCTCAAATATATATATATTGTAAGAGAAAGTTCTTTTGTAAATACAGTCATTCTAACATGATCAACTAATATTCTCAAAGATACAGTAGAAGTTTCATACCGTGATACGTCTCTAACGATAGTCTCTGAAATTTGTATACGTCGATGTCTATCAACGTGTCCCTGTAAATACTATCTCTGTAAAATTTAAGGGAGTGAGGAATGAGTAAAATTATTTACTCAGTAAGTGAATAGTTGTAACATGTAGTTAATAAGTAATGTGAAAATGGAGTATTAAAACAATATATATAAATATACTTTATACCATATTTCAAGTATGTATGATAATTTCAAACACATTTCTCTAACATCATAATCCATAAAACATATGCATCCAAATTTTCTATCATAAATCGTAGAGTTATGCCAAAACAAACTCTCGGCAAAGGTCTGCCTCGACCAATGATGAGCCACTAAGGGTTTTTCTTTTAAACGGATAAACGACCCTAACCTTGGCGTTGGTGTCGGGCCACCCCAAGTGCTAGATTGAAACGTTATTCAATCCTCCCCTTTCGGTTCAACATGGCTAGTCTGAAAATCTAGTATCGTATACACGCCACCTAACCATGTGGAGTGTCTGCGTCTCGATGACATCGCAATCGTGCAACAATCTATATAATGAGATGGGTCTGCTATAGCATACGAGGCAAGTGTGCGTGGGACAATGCTTATTGTATCATAATATCATGGCTATAAGTATTATCCCTGATCTATGATCAAGGGGATTCAGATACTAATGTCCGAGAACCTAGTCTCATATCAAAATCATCAATCAAACAATAGTGCTATATAAGTTAAGGAAAATTATGAAATCCGATACCTCATGTATTTTCATATAAATATCATCAAAGTACATTTCATAGTTCAAACACGACACATATGTCTTTTTATCAAAATTCATGGATATATATTTGAAAGAAATTTTTGAGATACTTCATTTATCACAAAATCGATACCAAACTATTTAATAAGTTATTTTATAATTCATTTCACAAATCATACTTTGAAAATGGTAAAATATGGTTTTGCTTATTAATTATATGACAACAGTAAGACCCACTCATATGTACGGGAAGGGTACACCACTTCCCTAAAACCTTGTTATTCAGCTGATTCGCCCTTCGCGTGTAGTTTAATCGTCTACTCCTAAGACAACAACATATATATGTCAATCCCCCCTATTTCTTTCAATAATTTCATCCAAATTTGATTTAGTCTAATTCCAATTTACCATAATTTGTTTAAACCCATATATCTACAATTCATTTTTTTTTCAAGTTCTACTCTTGCGCAGTTTTAGGAAAACGTCATAACTTTCTCGATATAACTCGGAATTGAATGATTCAAATTGCTAATTAAAAATAAGATATATATCTACATTTTTTATGTTCAACTAATCTCCAAATTCCCATTGCACGAATTTAAAGAATTTTTATAACTTTTCAGTCTAAGTTCCTAAAACCAATTCTGCATAATTTTGGAAGAATTTCTATATCTCCAATTTAATTGATTCTTGTCTCAAATTGAAAATAAGACATAGATTTAAAATTTTCTAATTTAGACCATTCTCAGATTTTAAACGTCTATATTTACGGGTGGTTTGGTATAGCTATTAACCTAAATGAATTTAAAAGTTGCCCAAAAAAAAAAAAAGTCATTAGCTATCCGAAATTATCACTCTTCAGAAACTGCTCTTAAGTATTTTTTTTTTTCAATATTTTATCCATTTTACCTTAATGATAACAAATATCAAAGTTTACCTTTCTCTATCTCTCAGTGCTTTAGGTTTTGTTTATTTTTTATAAGATAATTTATTTAAATTATTGTGATGGTATGTATTTGGATTAATTGATTGTTTTTTAAGATAGTTAAAAAAAATTGTGTATATATATATTTTGGTTTGCAAAGAGAGCCCCAACTGGCAAGGACAGAACAAAACAACAAAGCAAAAGCCTCACCTCCTAAAGAGGGCAAGGCCCCAATAAAATCATGAATGTTATATGATTTATATCATTTTTTATAATATGTGTTTGAACTATTTCTTCTAAAAAATTATGCATATCATATTTATGAAATTTATATTTCGATATATAATAATAAAATAAATTTAATTAACATAAACTTATTCTTTTCGATCATTTGAACTACTATCACTTGTATAACCAAACGTTAATGTTAGTTAACAATAACTATGGATAGCAACAAATATGGATTCCCAGGTTTGCTTCATTGGGCTTATCAGCCTTAACCATAGCTACAGAAGACAATGCCTAAACAGGAGGGGAAGAAACGCACACGATGCCCAAATAGGATAGACAAGCAAACAAGGCCATTTGATTCAGAAGATCCTGGTATAACCATAGCTATGGAAGACAATGCCTCAAGCATATGTAGAGCATTACATATGACGTGCATAAAATTGAATGAAAAGGTTCATGCTAAATATAAAATCTCAATTTCTCCTTCACCATCCTCTAAAATAAAGACAGAAATGCAGCATATAGAAGATTAGATCTTATAAAAGTAGATAGATCGTACAGGGAATATATGATTGACCCTGAATAGTGAAGCAGGTCTAAAATATGTGTTTGGGCTTAGGTAAAATATTCATTCATACATACAAACATACATATATATATAGAGAGAGAGAGAGAGAATGAAATAGGTGACTGAGGCATGGAGGATGACAGAAGAGAGAGAGCATCTGAGCAGAGGGTGAAAAGAGCTAAATTATCTGATCTGGAAGTGTTTGTATGTGGCATTTTCTTGGATGCTGATATGCATCCTTCCGCGCTCATCAACCTGCCCACAAACAAGTTCCTTCAGCTGATTTCCGATCCCTCTGCAGCTTGAAGAACCTTCTGCGTGAGAATCAGAAGAGGTTTTCCTGCGCCTCTCATTGTGTCCAGCCAAGCGCGTGCGGCAACTTCGCTTGGTTTCATCAAATTCTGAGAGCTCATGGAACCTGCATTAAAGGATAGTGAACAAGTGGTTTTGGCATGCATATAACTACATTGGCAATGTGGATGGTAGGTTGGAAAATCCAAAGCTTTTCGCCTAGTACCTTAATTCAATTATTGAAATACAAAATTTAAAATATCAAGAATTATTGGCCATTAGAGTTGGCCGTATAAAAGATGTGAAGACAATATAACATCCGCCATTAATACAACAAATGCACAAAGCTTCCAATATTGGACAGTCCAAAGAGAATAGTCATAACAACCAAATCATAAGACTGAAATTCCTTTCAATGTGGGAAAAGTCCTCATGTTCGATAACTTTAGTGGACAACTAGTGAATATGTATAATTGACATTACAAAAGCATGGAAATGCCATGAGGCATTCCTTTCATTACAAGAGCATTTTCAACCATGAAGGAGCAACAAGTTATAGTACAATTCAAATAAGGAAGACCGCAGTCAAACTTGCAATTATGTGAAAATCTATATCCAACTCAGAGAAGCATCAAACATAGAAAAGGATAAAAAGCAGTTTTTTTAAATACCGTACCCAACTGATGGGACCCATTTAGAAGATCCACGTGAAATGTGTTCAATCTTATAAAATCAATAATCCAAAAAGACATACGCCTAGACGTGTGAGATCAATCACCCAAAGGGTAGACATGACCTGACACACTCAGAAACTATCATCAACACTACGATAACCGATCAGTTACCTTCAAATATCTTTGATAGTCCAAAATGTGATATTGCTCACCCCATCGGTCAGAGGATCATAACACTCTCCTATCAGTATGGAGTTATAGGTACATTTTCCATATGAGGAAGGAGACCTTTTGGATCTAATTGATAAAGAAAGAAATCTCCCCTCATTAGAAAATTTTCTAAGAGATAACGATCACAAATCTCCTACAAATATTTGATTTATGAATCCCGAAATTTTTGGATCTCTTCAACAGGAAACTAGAGTTGTAACACTCCACATACACACGGCTCTTGTGGCACTCATGCATAAAAGTCTTGACATCGCTGAATCCCAGGTACGTCTTGAGGACCCAAGACTTAACACACAAGCGAAGGGAGACCAGCTCTCTCTCTCTCTCTCGCTCTCAGTCTATTTCATTCTTATCGAAAACCGTTCTTCCTAACTTGAATGTCAAAGCCTCCCCCGTCGGAGTACCCTCCAACGGTCTTTTGTAGGTTTCAAGTCCCTCTCTTGAGCATCCTATCAAGTTAAGAGTAGCCGGTATCTTTAAATACCGTACCCAACTGATGGGACCCATTTAGAAGACCCATTGTGAAATGTGTTCAATCTTACAAAATCAATAATCCAAAAAGACATCCGCCTAGATGTATCAATAAATAGAGATCAATCACCCGAAGAGTAGACACGACCCGACACACTCAGAAACTGCCATCAGCACTACGCTAACCAATCGGTCACTTTCAAATATCTTTCATAGTCCAAAAGATGATATTGCTCACCCCATCGGTCAGAGGATGATAACACTCTCCTATCGGTAAGGAGTTATAGATACATTTCCCAAATGAGGAAGGAGACCTTTTGGATCTAATTGATAAGGAAGAAATCTCCCCTCATTAGAAAATTTTCTAAGAGATAACGATCACAAATCTCCTACAAATATTTGATTTATGAATCCCGAAATTTTTGGATCTCTTCAAAAAGAAATTAGAGTTGTAACACTTTACATACACACGGCTCTTGTGGCACCATGCATAAAAGTCTTAACATCACCGAATCCTAGGTACATCCTGAGGACCCAAGACTTAACACACAAGCGAAGGGAGACCAGCTCTCTCTTTCTCTCTTTTGCTCTTAGTCTATTTCATTCCTATCGAAAACCGTTCTTCCTAACTTCAATGTCAAAGCCTCCCCCGCTGGAGAGTCGTCCAATAGTCTTTTGTAAGTTTCAAATCCCTCTCTCGAGCAACCGATCAAGTTAAGAGTTACCGTTATCTGTGGAACTGAAACTCACTTCCAATAGTTTGGCACCGTCCATGGGAAACAGACTAAAGCAACCTCAACAGACTTTGGCAAATTGTCAAGCAGCTATTCCTCTAAAGAGGAGAACCAGGATCGCCTCAAAGGTTGTATCCATCGTAGATGGGCATACTGTTACCCTGACTGATACTGCTCTTCCCGTGGCACCCGTCCACTCTGTTGACAATTGTGTCACCCTTCTGAACTTCCCTGCCTAGAGCAAACTCTGTAAACCGCACCTCAGGAACATTCAGTTGTACCCCCTTGCTGGCATCCCCAGGTCGAGCTAACCGTCCTTAACTGGAAAGGCTAGAGTCAAGAATACAGAACATGAGCAAACAGCTGGAGGGACTCAGCAATGCTATCAGACTGGAAAGATAATCCTCTTTGGGGGGATCTAGGTAGGCACGCTCACGACTGTTTACACCCTGACTAAACTCTGAACCATCGGTGACCTCTCGCTATGACCCTGATGACTTGAGAAAGCAGGTGAATAACTTGTTATAGACGAACTCAAACAAGCTAATACCATAAGGAACGATGTCCCTCTTTATTATCCCTCTGGTATGTCACCCTTCAATTCCAAAATTTCCTCGGAGCCGGTACCCCGAGATATACTTTTACCTCCAATGGAGAGATACGATGGTACGACTGACTCTCACGACCACATGTAACGGTGATGATTTCAAGGGATATGACAGATGTCACCATGTGTAAACATTTCTCTACTACCTTCAAGGGTAATGCTCTAACGTGGTTCAATTCACTCCCCCCGCTCAGCATCAAGAGTTTCTCTCAATTTCGGCAGTAGTTCGAGACTGATTTCGTGATCAGTTGAGGGGCCAAGAGAAAGTCCACCTCTCTACTCTCACTATGGCAAAGGGACGATTAGTCCCTAAGGGACTTCCTAGAAAAATTCAAAATCGAGATGATGAAGATCCTAGTTTTGGACTATTCTATTGCTCTAGCCGCATTGCTTACTGGGTTATGCTCTTCGGTCATGAAAATCTCGATCATAAAGACTTCCTCTTCTACTATCCAAGAGTTTTACGCCCATGCTGAAAAGTATATCGCAGCCGAAGATGATGAAATGTTTGATCGGTGAAAGAATCGATCATTTTGAAAAGAACGTGGCCGATTGCCCCGACAGCCATCGTCGAAAAAGAATCGACGGGGTCCTCCACCCTAACAAAAGTTCAACACTTACATTCTCCTGAACTAGACTTCCAGTCAAGTCTTACTTTAGATCAAGAATAAGCCATACATCAGGTAGCCTCTCGTTCCATAGAAGACGACCCTAAGAAGAATGGGTCCAAATATTGCCATTTCTATCGAGACTACGGCCACATGACTGACGATTGTAGAAAACTCAAGGACGAATTGGAGTTCTCAATCCGAAACGGAAATTTACAAAAATTCACCAATATGGAAGGGAGGAACATACCCTCCCCCGATCGGTACGATCCGCCACAGAAACGGACCCAACATGTAGCCAATCAATTGATCGTTGTACAACAGATTAGATGGAGTAATCCTCCAGATTTATGACAAATAGTCTCTGCACGAGCCTCACATTCCTACTAGTGTTTTTCTAGCTTATGATCCGGAGTTCCCACGTTCGCTTCCAAGTAAACTCTAAACTTTTCTCTTTTGGTGAACGTTTTTACAGTATCCCCTACCAGATAATTCCTATCTCTTTGTGTTTACTTTCAATTTATTCATTACCAATTTTCCCTCAAGACAACATATATCAATGAACCAACTATGCACAATTGAATCACCGAATGAGCTTGCATCACCCTGACTTTTCGTTGGGATCTATCTTCCCAAACGGGTCTGTGTTGTCCCGACCTATCATTGGATCTATCTTCTTGAATAGGCTTGCATCACCATGACCTATCGTTAAGATCTATCTCCATGAATGGGTCTGTATCACCCTGACCTCTCATTGGGATCTATCTCTCCGAATAAGCCTGCATCCTCCTAACTTATCGTTGAGATTTATCTCTCCGAACGGGCCTGTGTTGCCCTAACCTATCATTGGAATCTATCTTCCCGAATGGGCTTGCGTTGCCCTGAATTATCATTGGGATCTATCTCTCCGAACTGGTTTTTGTCGCCCTGATTGAACGATCCTATGTCGTCCTGACCTATCATTGGGATTTATCTCCCCGAACGGACTATATCGCCCTGACCTATTATTGGGATTTATCTCCCTGATCGAGTGGGCCCTTGTCGCCCAACCTACTGATGGGACCCATTCATTTGAAGTAGAATTATGTTACCTTAGTCTATCATTGGGGGGCACCTTTGTTAACGGAAACACTACTACCGGAGGTATCGAAGGGACTGATGGAATCTGGTCTCTAGAGAGATGGCTACATTTCGGTTGATAAGACTTCCTAACATAGATGATGCATTCCTAGACAAGCTAGTCACTTCCTTCAGGTTGATCGATTTAGGAGTTATTAGAGACAATAGGTCACATCATGAACATGCAAATGAAACCCATTTTTTCCTCAAGAAAAATCTCCTGTGAAGATAAATGAATGATGCAATGATATAAAAGCTTCTCAGTTAGAAAAATTCACAGTATAAAAGTTATACAAAATCGTGAGGAACATAGGGAAGTGCCAAACTAAGAAGAGGGCTCCACAATCATTTGAGGTGTCCACTGACTGGAGTAGTAGGGACTGAGTCTTGGTCCATCACCACCTGACTTACTGCTTCTTCGAGAGGAGGCAAAGCATCATACATCCCGACCCGGTGAACTATCTCATTGACACATTTCAATCTTTTTAGCAACCTGCGTTGAGAACGCCTGAGGCGCAACATCCCTAGTGATGGATTCCTTAAGGTCGGATATCTTTTGCTCAGCCTCCCGAAAGGACTCCTCCTATGATCGGACTAACGTCTTAGTAGTTGCCAGGCTTGCTATGCGAAGCCGCATCTTGGCTTCCAGCTCTTTGTAATGCTTCTGGGACGCGGCCAAGTCTTCCTTTAAGCACTTGATTTGCTCGTCCTTCTTAACAAGTAAAGCACTTGAGGCTTTCCCTATCTCAGCATTTTCTTCCTTTTGCTCCAAAGCGTCCCGCAATGCCATGACTTGGTTACTTAAATGATTGATATGCTTCTTCGACTTCTTCCTCTGTTGCCTTTGGAGTTTTGTTAAGGCTACAATCTGGAAAAAGAACATAAGTCGACTAAGGTCAAAGGAAAACAAAGCAAAATGAATCCTAGTGGGAAACAATACCATTAAACACAGAGATTGGAGAGCTTTATCGATCTGCTCCTGAGGCATTCATAACAATTCCAGATCAGGATCATGAAAATTGAATCGTTCGGCTAGTCGAAGCGGCTCTTCGTGTCAATACAATTGTACTGATGACCCCCTCATAGATCGCGACTGATCCTCCCTCCTGCTAATCCTTCTAACCATCAAACAATCTAATAAGAATGGGCAGTGGAAACCTAGCCCCATCCACTCTCTCGTGAGGAAATCACTGTGGCTCCACAAGGGATTGTACGGACGTCTCGCCCATAGGTACAATAGGAATATGCGACTTTGCCAACGGACCCTCTCGCATCGCTGGAATAGCAACACCTGTTGGTCTTTCTGTTCCAGGAAATTCCTCTATTGTGACACCTCCTTTAGCACCCCTTGTCAAAGAAGATGCATCTAGTGACAAACTGTCAGCTCCCTCCAACTCTACCCTTACCGATCCAGAACACCTTAACACAATAAGGGATGTATGCTCCCTTGCCTCCTCAGGTCTCTCCACTTCTTCAAACTTGGACAGTAATTTCTCCTCTTCAGCAAAGGGGATGAGACCTTCGATGGCCGAACTTAGGAAGTATATCGACTCCTTCCAATGGCCTTTTGGCATTTGGCCTCACCTGCTTGTCAGTCGAAACTTCCTCCAGGATGGTGTCCTCCACAGATGTCAGAACATCAACTAGTTCTTTTTCCCTTTGTTTTAGTAGAATAGATCTATCAATTTTCCTCCTCTCATCGATAAGCAGACCAGCCAAAAGTAGCATCTAGTCCTCTACAAGTGAGTCCACCTAGATATTCCGCTGAGTAGACTCACAATAGTATCTAATAGATCGCAGAAAACGAGAGTGACGAGTAGGGGTCGGAGGTCTCACCTTTAACAGTGGCGTTTGATCAGTATTCAATAACATAGGCAAGAGATCTCTATTCAAAAACCTCACAAAGATGTAATTGTACATCCAATATTTGTCCTTCGATTCACTGTAGTAAAACTTCCAATGGGACTCCCGACAAGTTTGCAACTTGTACCAACCTTGAGCGGAACCCTGACCTCCACATCTCACCAACATAAAAAGGACCACCAAAATTTTTAAGTCAAGTAGGTGTTGCCTGTTTGCCCTATCCTTATCAGTGGCTAACACTAACGTGTAATCACTCCCTAGCAACATATCGACCTGGATCTCTTGAACTTCCTCCTTAATCATTGAGCTCAGAATATCGTTGATACTTTGGTGAGGAGAAGAAGAGAAATCTTTCGGCATTTTTTTCAGATAAAAGGAGTGATCCAAAATGAAAAGAGAAAGAAAGATACAAAAGCGTATGATACACCCTAACGTTGAGTTTTATGAAGAGCACTAAAGACACTTCGTGAAAATTGAAACAACATATGTTGCATTAAAAGTTTCGTGTCTTTTAAATAGTCATCACTCATGGTGTCTTTCTTATGAAACGACATCACGAGTCAGGGGCAAATGATAGGACCCGTTCAAAGACCCACTACAAAATGTGTTCAATCTTACAAAGCCCATAATCCGAAAAGGTACATATACCTAGACATATCAATAAACAGGGATCAATCTCCCCGAAGGGTAGACACGACCCAACACACTCATGAATTGCCATTGGCACTATGCTAACCGATCGATGACCTTCAGATACTTTGATGGTCCAAAAGATGATATTGCTCACCCCGTCGGTCATAGGACGATAGCATTCTCCTATCGGTAAGTAGTTATAGATACATTTCCCAAATGAGGAACGAGACTTTTTGGAACTAATGATAAAGAAAGAAATCTCCGCTCATTGAAAAATTTCCTGAGAGATAACGATCGCAAATTTTCTAAGAATATTTGACTAATGAAATCTCAAAATTTTCGGATCTCCTCGAAAGGAAACTAGTTTATAATACCCTGCATACACATGACTCTTGTGGCACCTATGCATAAAAGTCTTGGCATCACTGAAGCCCAAGTATGTCCCGAGGACCCAACACTTAACACACAAGCGAAGGGAGACCAGCACACACACACACACTCTCTCTCTTTCTCTTGCTCTCAGTCTGTTTCATTCCTATCAAAAATCACTTTTCCTGACTTGAACATCAGAACCTCCCATCTGAAACACCCTCCGATAGTCTTTTGCAAGTTTTAAGTCTCTCCCTCGAGCAACCAATCAAGTCAAGGATAGCCGGTATCTGTAGAGCCGAAACCCACCTCTAACACCAACCTTGAAGAAGTGAGGTGTGTGGTACGTGACTCAACTAGTCGATACGATTGTATTGACATAATAAATAATAAATATTATTTAATAATCATAAAATTTAAAAATATATATATTTTCATAATTTTAAAATTAATTATGTTACTATTTGATAAGGAAAATGTGATAGATAAGAGTCAATAATTGAGAGAAAATGAGACATGAAAAATTATCATTCATTAATTTTTTAATTTTTAAAATAAAAAAAGAACTTAAACACTAAATTAAAGAGAAAAATTAAAAAAAAAAAACCCAATTTAATAAGATATATTGTTTTTATCGATTTGTAGTGATTTTTTCATAATTTTATTAAATTTGACTTTTTATATATATATTATGTCGTAAAATTTTCCGATTTTCAGTATAACCCGTTGAATTAGTCACTCTGCTACAGTACTTATGATAAAATTGACATAATATTTATTTAAAAGGTTGTACAGATCTGATAATGTCAAGGTTAGCTGAATTATTTTGTCCATTCTTTATTATTTCCATATGAATGGAGGAAAACAGGACGGGGAATGAAAATTGCCTTTTTGCAATAAATGTTGACATGGGTGGTGTGGTAGAGCAGTCAACCCCTACAGTGAACTTAATTTTTTCCAAGCCATTGTAGACAAATACATCCGATCCAAGCTACTGTTTTGAGAAAGAAAATTCTAGAACAATCACACACATAAAAAAGAGCAAGGTATTCATATCCTCAAAGACCAAATTTTTTATTCGGCAACAGTCAAAACACATAAAGATACACTCACATTGAGCAGAAACAAAAGGCACAAATTCATGCCTTTGATGCCAAGTAAGATCCACCCTTTAGAACTCTCAATCATCTACCTGGCTCAAAATCATCACACCCAAACACCAGTCTAAATTCTTCCAATTTGAGCACAAATTGCGCATGCATCCATATTTTTAAGACATCAAAGAACCCTCCCTCAATCGAATCGATATAAGTCTATCAAGTATATATATGATAATTCAGGACGCACACAGTAAAATCTTTACATACCCATTACAGTATTATCCCTTTTTTTAATGGTATATAGAATAAATTAGAACTCAAAATCCCTATAAAAAATAAGAATTATATCAATTGAATTATGATTCATTACTCATTATAATATCATCAACAAAACAACTCATAAGCTTATTAATTATATGTAATAATATATTTAACAAAAGCTATAAGGCACGATATAACCAACAAAAAATATAAAATGACCTTAAAAAAATGAAAACCTCAATAAACAACTGGAAATGCAAGTTGAAAATAAGACGTAACCTGCTACATTGCTGACAAAACCGCTGGCGAATTCCATTAACCATGACACACTGAGCCTTGGCATGAACCTCACAGACCTTGTGTCTCCTGTGATACTGTTTAGCATCACTCAGATCAGCCATACACATCTCTGCTTGACATATTCTCATCGACCCTTTTCTTCCAGACCCGCCACCAGTAACTGCGGCTCTCTTGGGCTTCTCCACTTCATAGTTGAATTCATCATCCCCATCATCATCATCAACATTTCGCATGTCATGATTTGCTTCTTTCTTCATCTTCTTTGTTGAGTCCATTTCAAGTCAAGAGAGAAATATGAAAATGTGAAGATAAAAACAATACGAAAGCAGAGGGAGGGAGGGAGGGAGAGAGAGAGAGAGAGAGAGAGAGAGAGAGACGGAGTTAAATGGAGAGAAAGCGCAAAGGAGGACCACAAGTGGATTCAGTTTTGTTTGTTTGTATGTGGACTCTGGACTGTGGACTGTGGAATGTTGAAAAAGAAAAGCAAACAAATTTTATGTAGTGATTTATGAAATTTATCACTTGATATTTTTTCATGCATTTGAGTGTCATCTTTATATGATTATTTATTTAACATGGATTTAATCTCACATTATTATTATTATTATTATTATTATTATTATTATTATTATTATTATTATTATTATTAGTAGTAGTAGTAGTAGTAATAGTAATAGTAATAGTAGTAACAGTAAAAGTATTAGGAGGAGGAGGAGGAATATATCCTTTCTCATTTTCCTTTTCTTTATGAGATAAAAAAAAAAAAAAAAGATTTAGAGATTCGAATTATCACTTAGAATGAATTCCTTTAAATTATAAGCCAGGGAACTAATAGTAATGTTACATAACTTATCAATGTAATTAAGAAAGGGCTCATCCGGTGGTGCTCCCCAGTTTAGTGAAGGGATAAGGGAGGATAGACGTAAATGTATATAGTTTTTTCCTTATATTTCTTATAAAGAGTATTTTTATATTTCAAATTCGTGATCTCGAGGTCATCAAAAGAATAATTCAACTATTATGTCAAAATTCGTTTTATAATTTATCAATGTAATAAAAATTAAAAATGGTTTTTATTATTTTTATTGTAATTTTATGACTTTTATTTGATAAATTATTCAATTAGTGAATGATATTTTTAATATGGAAGTAATTTAATTCTTATCTTTCATGGGTAGAATAACTTAGAAATTATATTGAATTAAGCAAAGGGCGGGCATCCGACTAATCAAAATGAGATTTGAGATCAAATCTTTTAATAATTCCAAGATATATAATTTATAAAAAAGATTTTTCCAAAAATAATAAAAAAAAATGAAGGGAAAAAGGGAAGAGAGGAGCGAGAGAGGAAATGAGAGGGGACTGTGTGGGTGCGAGTTCACGTGATTGGTGGCGGGACCCGCAAGACCAAAAAGAAGGAAGTTGCGTTTGGGAACCGTTTGCTGTCATTTTCAAACTTACTCTCCTGTTCGTCACCCCCAGATTCTTGTCCAACGTGGCAAAATGTAATTGGTTCTTTCTATCCAAAAAGTGATTTAAATTTAGACCAATGAAAAATTGAAACGCGTCCCAGAGTACTAGGATACGACCTAGTGGCTTTCGATTCGGTGCATAAATGCAGTGCGAAAAAAATTAAGAATACAGCTGGCGAGAAATTTGGTGCGTGGGTGCGTGGCCCCCACTAAATAGTCGCATGTGTATATACATACATACATATATACGTGTATATATATATATTTACTATTTTCAAAATAATAATCCAAACATTTTATTTTACTTGTTTTAAAGTAAGAGTATCATTTGTGTAAATCAATTTATTTAAATAATTGAGTTCTTATTTTACCTTTACATTTTTCACAAAAAAATAAGATTTTTTTATATATGTGGAGTGAGAATTTTAATCCAAAAAAGAAGTTAAGTGTTGAATACTATTTAACAAAGTTCTATAAATCTCACTCGGAGGGGACAATAAATCATAAACACCGTAAGCCATCGAATGCCCAATGCGAGCTAAAATGTCTAAACATTTGTTGTCCACACATGGGATAAAAGACATTGATTGAATCATCGCCTTCCTCATTAGATGCTGACACTCTGATATGATATGATAGACAAGATGTTGTGGCTTAGCTCCCAATGAAAGTAATGTTACTAACTCATTTGGATCAAATTCAATTGTCGAGAAGATGTTGAGCCTAATTAGTAAATGTAGATCTTTTCGAACACTCCACAAGTAAAGAAAATGTATATCAATACCTACTCCACTGAACCCATGGAGGCACTCTAGAATCATTGATAGGATCCTTGGTTTCGTATCCCCAAACAGAATAAGGTCATAAGTAAAATAAACATGTGACACCACCAACCCTCACCTCATGACCCTAATAGGAGTCCATAATCCCTACTCCACCATACACTGTATCATATATGAAAGTTTCTCAATAACTAGCAAGAAAAAATAAGGGGATAAGGGATCGCCCTGTCTCAAACCCCTCCCAAGCTCAAAATTTAGTAACATCTCTTCGTTCCAAAGTAAGACAAACCGAGCATGAGTGGCCATAAACATAATCAGGTGAATTAACCGAACTGAAAATAAGAAATCTTGTAGAGTCTGACACAAGAAAGACCAACACAGTCATAAGTTTTGTGAAGATCTATCTTTAGGATCATTTGCCATCGGTTACCTTGAGAGTTACACACAGAATGTACTATCTATTAGGTGATGATGATGTTCTCCAAAGTACTTTGTTGTGCAAGAAAGCTACTGGTTGGATCAAAACCTTAGCCAAAACTTTGTAACTATTATTCAAAAGGCCAATGGGATAAAAATTAGTTAAATTGTTCGGTTAATCCTTCTTTGGAATCAGAGTAATAAAAGCCCACAAAAATTCAAGATGAAAGAAGCCATCTCGAAAAGCTGTCTAAACAAAATGATACAAGTTGGGATGTATTCCATTCCAGAGTTTTTGATAAAATATCGGTTGAATTCCATCCGGCCCTAGAACTTTCAAACCCTTCAAGGAAAACACTGCTTTCCTGACCTCAGCTAACTTGATAGGATGGCATAGACTACTCTGATCCCATGATCCCCAATATCACCACTAGCCATAGAAGAACAAAATAACTCCCGAAAATAAGAGGTCACCCACTCCTTCAGCTGGTACTAATCCAAACACCATTCTTCTCGGACATTTAGCCGTATAATTTTATTCCGACTTCTGCCACAAGAGTGGAAAGCTGAAAGAAGCAAGTATTTCGATCTCCCTGATAAAACCACTGAATTTGTGATTTTTTGTGTCAAAAAATTTCCTTTATCTCTAATATTCTATGATACTACTCAATAGTCGATTTTGAAGATGTCTTTGAAAGGAAGATTGAGTGTAGTTAGGTAAGACCTGGAAACCCCTTAACTGAGCCTCCAACCTATGTTTCCTTTAAAATATATTGCCAAAAACTCATTTATTCTAGTCTTGAAGAGTCAGTGTGGCATTCTAAATGAAGTGTGCTAAAGATGGTGATTCTTTCTCACTATTCCATCTCGATAAAAAAACCTGAGAAGACTGTGGGTGGCCAATCCAAGCTACCTCAACGTGCTAGGAGGGGAAAGGTTCATGTACGTTTGAAGCAGAATAGGATGATGATCACTATGAAACCAAGGGAAATCTAATTTAACTCATCTGATTACCCAATACTCTATTCAGTCTCTCTCTAAGAGCAATTGGTCCATCCCATCTTTGAACCCAAAAGTAAAATGGCTTCCTATAGCAACAAGATCATGGAGATTACAATTACTCTAACAATTTCTGAACCGTTGAGCTCTAACCATAGTCCGGACAATCACATTTGTAGTTTTCAATAATCATGTAATATTATTAAAATCACCCAATATAAACTATGCACTATCAATTATGTTTTCTATGTTCAACAACTTTTGCCATGCTTCAGACTTCCTATCCCTATGAGGTTGGATATACACAAAGTAATGTACCAAATCTCATTGTTGTCCCAAATGCTACAGTGAATAAGTTGATTTGAGCAAAAAATCATCTCTAACTCCCCCACACTAGATTTCGAGAATAACCATAAATCACCCCTGAAACCCGAAACCAACACCACATACTCTCTATCAAATCCCAGACGTTTTAAAAACCCCGATTTTTAATGAGCTATTTTAATCACATCGGGTTGTATATTTTGATTTTCTCCTTAGCCACATGTCAACATCATGGACTATTAACTCCTCCCACATTCCATGCAATAACATTATAATTTAAAGACATTATAAAATATATAAATGGGGAAAATACCTAAATGTCCAAAGGTCTCTCATCCACCAACATAACACCACTCTTATTTGTCCTCATGTTAGGAAGTGCTTCTCCTATCAAAAACATATCCTCCATAGTTTTTAGTCTAGCCACAGAGAATTCCTCTTCTCTTTCATCCACTTCCATCAGTTGGTGGTCCACAATAACCCTTCCCAACAATGGAGGCTTCTCTTAACCTACCTGTTTAGGAGCTGTTGTCGATACATCTGTCAACATAGGTCCGATTGCCATGGAATCAAAAAGTGGATTCTGTTAGGTCTGTTCCATACTAAAGCCAAAACGCTAGTCAAAACTTATTCTTTATAAGGCATTTTCAAAACTAGGTGAAGTCAGTCTCATGCTATCAACCTCCATCCCCGAAGCTGGTGAAGATAGGTCCATGTCAACCGGCGTCTCCTCAATAGACAATGGTTGGGAATAGATCCGTAGAGGGTCGATCCGAGGTGAGGAAGAACTATTACATAGGGATTTAGCTATAGTAACTTTTGATTTAAACTTTAATGTCTTTGTGGTTCCTATCGTCTTCATAGAAGCAAGGCAAGAAACTAAGGGTGTATCTGAGTCAAGTCGAGCTCGAGTATCTCTTAACTCAAACTCGAATTTGAATTTTTTAATGGTACTCGAAGTCGAACTTGAATTCGAACTCAAACTCGATGAGTAATTTGTCTATATATAATATATATTATATTTAATTTAATTTTTTATTATAATAATATATAAATATATGTTATCGAGCTACTCAATGAGTTTTTGAGTTTAAAATTCTATTACTTAAACTCAACTCAATTGTATAATGAACTCGACTCAAATTTGATCAAAACCAAGTTGAGTTGAGTTGTTGATCAAGCGGCTCGCGAATAGTTCGAACTCGGCTTGGTTCGCATAATAGCCCTACAAGAAATCTTCTCAAAAGTGAACTAGTTCGGTAAAATGGGTGGGTGAGTTAAATTTTTTGGCTACACTGACGGGCCAAAATGTCTTAACCCAGGAAGATGTACACTGTCTTTGGGGGCCCATTTGATAGCCCATGGATGTTGCTAGGTTAGCCAAGGCCCAGTTCACCTGTTTGTTTGGCCTGGCACAAGAAAATTTCCTTTTGCTTCATCTCCACTTGTCGTTTTTCAATTCCTTAATCCCATGCCTAGCTGACCATCATTTTTTGCAAAATCGGCAAGTTGTTCAAATCTGTTATGTGGAAGATTCCTTGCTAGATTGTCATCGCTGGTCATCCTACTACCTCCCCTTATTGGTCTTCTCTAGACTTACATCCAAGTGCCATATCTATTTGCCTATGATTCTGAAAGTTGGGGGGCGAAAATAGGGGTTGTTTAGTAACCAAAGAAGTGTTGTGATTTACTTCTTCATTCTAATTCTTCTATATTCCCTCTCGACAACATTCCTTCAAATGCCCGATATATTCATATTCGAAGCATATCACATGTAGACCCTCATATTCAACTTGTTAAACCCTTTTCCTTATTCGAATTCTCAACACTAGAGGCTTTAGTAAATCTAGTTCCACATAAATCAGGGCGTATTTACCCCATGAAGCTATTGCGGTATTAATATCAATCCTTATTAGACACCCTAACTGTTTCCCTACTCTATATAGAGCATCCTTATTAAAGTGTTCAATAGGTAAACCAGGCAACCTAATCCATGCCACAGCCTACGAATAATGTTGGAAAAACGGGGTGGGTCCGCCCATGTGCGTAGACCCAACCCTTTCCATCTCTTGTTTAAATTTTTTTAAAATAAGGGAGGGAGTGGTTATTTTGTAATAACCACCCCCTCAACTCCCCTTTCTCAAATTTCAAAATTAATTCTCAACCAAAAGGCTTATCTTCCTGGTTATTGGAGGAATGGACGTGAATTGAAAATACAAAACAAAAGGAATAGAAGTCATTTATTTAATGTGGAAGATAGAGAGTATGAAATAGAGAAAATTCTCACAATTTAAAGGGAGAGAGAAAGGGCTTGAAAATTTTTTTGTGATCATTCTCCACCAAGGCATTTGGATTGTGAAATATAGAAAATGATTCGATTTTGTGATATTTTCTTGATCTAAAATACCAAACCGTCAAAAGAGATAAGCGATTCTAATTCAATTTGGATCCTTAAATTTTTATTTGAAAAATATTTTATTGGTTTGTATGAAAACCTTTATTAATATAAGAGTATGCATGGATTGTGTCCTACCTCATTTTGGTATTAAAATAAAAAAAATGCCATGAATAATATTTTAGGTTCGTTAATGGCATCTTGCAATAGGATCAATGAAATACTCTCAATTTAACATAGTAGTATACTTATGATATGAGGATTAAATCTATAAAATTTGGCATGCATCCGATGAGTAAATTATGAGATATATCAAACCCTAGTCGAAACTTAATGTATTCATATCTTTTAAAATACTGTATTTTATGATATAAAATTTATATGATTAAACTCTTCTCAAAAAATTCTTTCCAACCATATAAAGATTACAAAAAATAGTTAAAAATTGAAAGAGATATGGACACTCGAAATTTGGATCGAATTGCAGAAAAATAAAGAAGATGATGAATAGTAAAATGGTGATTTCCACTCTTAGCAAGAGTGCGTGAAGCCTACTTCTCATGTTAAAGATGTTCGATCTAAAATCTAAGACCACCATTAAACTCAAAAACATAAAAAATAGGGGGTAGGCAAAATTTTGGAGTCGTCAATTGGTGGGAAGGCGGCACGTATGATGGGGGCTTAGGTATGGAACAATAGCTCAGAATGGTGAAGTGCAAAAGACCTTCAAGCAGCACCTATGTCACACTTGAAGATGGCTTGTAATGGTGGTAAAATTAGGGTAGGTTTTATAGAACTGATTTGACTCTCTTTCTCTCATGAAAAATGATATAAAGGCTCACCTTTCTACCTCGAAAGGTGGTGTAACACTCGGAGAATGTTCTTGTTCGTGCTTCTAAACAAGTTTTAGAAAGAATTTAAGTTGCCAATGACGGCTGAAAATTTATTACTCCAAAAATTAGGATTACAAGAGTACCTCCTTAAGTATATATAGCACTAGGTTTTTTTAGGGTTTAAGGAGTGAATTTTCTACTCTATCAATCCAGGTCTAGAACTAGACTTTATTACTATCAACCAAGGTCTAAGAAGTAAACAAATCCTAATCAAACAAGAAACTCAAACTACTCATTGGCCGCAAAGTGGGTTTGTATCCTTGTGGGTTGGGCTCTCTTGGGTCGGCCCATCGGTCATGGGGCTTAAACCCTCTCTCCAAATGGCTCTAAGCCTTCTTTAGTATCCTTTAGAAAGCCAAGATGGTGTAGAACACTTAGTTTGCTACTCATGTGCTCCCAGCTATACGGTTGGGCTCCAAAAACTCACAGTTGGTGCATGTCTTCTATTTTGGGTTTGGGCCCTTCTAGCTTAGACTTATCTCGTTTGCATTCAACCTCTAGACTCTGTTGGACTCCTTGGGGCTCAAAAATATGTACCTTCACGTCCTCCTTACTATTGGACAACATCAACTCTCTTTCAATGCCGTTCGAGCGTGGTCGCTGCGCACTGAGCTTGGTTGCACGCTCAATGGCCCCTAAGGGCTAATTCCTTGTTTCGGCACGCTTAGCTCTGAGTGTAGCATTTCTCATGGTCCTCCTTAGGTCTGCAACAGTCACTTCCCCTTGGAGAATGACCTTGTCCTCAAGGTCGAAAGTTGGGTAAGCTTGATTGAAGTGAAGTAGCTCTTCTCACGTTGCATCTTCGACTCCAAGATCTTTCCACTTGATCAAGGCTTCAATCCTTTTCTGATCTCCATCATCATCATCTTTCTTCTCAAGTTTCTGTATCATGAAGTGACTGAAATCATCCATAGGAAGAACTGCTCGGATCTCAACCCAAATCTCCTAAGTAGGCTATGAAATTGTAATGAGAATTTTACCATCTTCATATCGGGATAAAGCATTGACAATGTTGTTTTCTCGGCCTAGCTTGTACACCACTTCAAACTCATATCCTTGGAACTTTGACACCTATTTTTGCTATTAGAGAGTGATAATTCTTTGCTACAAAAAGTCTCTCATTGGCTGCTGGTCAGTGATGATATTAAACTTCCTATCGAGCAAGTAAGGCCTCAAATTATGGACAGTTTCAATGATGGCCACATCTTATGTGCATAGATTGACCAAGCCTTCTTTTGCTTACCTAAAACCTTGCTAAGATAAGATAAAAGTTCTCTCTTTTAAACCAAGACATCACCTACACCAATTAGGCTTGCATTCGAATGGATCTCAAACTCACAATCACAATTAGGCATGGCAAGATCCGGGGTTTGTGTCATGGCTAGCTTTAACTTCTCAGCATTGTTTGAGTCACCTTTAGAAGGTTGAGACCCATCTTTAGATATACCTTTCATGGCAAGTTGGGAGATAAGTTGAATGACAAAAATCTGTCTACCTTTCTTGACCATCGATTATATAGAATCCATCTCAACTCCCTTGACAAATGCTTAGTTATTCATTTAAAATTTGACCCATTGTCTATTATGCAAAAACTCCATTTCCATTCTCTTATAATCTGCAACTATCGTTCCTAATTTCTCGAGTCATTGCTCTCCAAGAACAACATCGAATCTAACAAGTTATAAGGAATAAAAATTATCTTTCAATTTAAAACCTTGAATCCCCCTATAAACCTCTCTACACCTCATCCTTTCACCATTAGCCACCCTAATTTCAAACTCCTCTACCTCTTCTGAGTTTAGGTATAAAGATTTGGTAAATTTTGTACTAATTAAATTTAGGACAAAACCATTATCAATCAAAATAGTAGCTTGCTTCTTACCGATTTGTGTGTTCATGCGCATTGTTTTTTGTCCTTCAGTCCTAGCCATGGTGTGGATGGAAACCAGGGCTTTACCATCATTTTTCTCCTCTTGGACCATACTTTCATGTATGAAAGGCTCTTGATCAAACTGCTCCTTGGACTGTAAGGTTTCTTTATCATAAACCGGCTCAACCATGAAAATTCTAGGTGTTCTACACTTGTGTTCGGGAATAAATCATTTATCACAATTAAAACAGAGACCTTTTGCTGTTCTTGCCTCCATATCAACATAGGTTAACCTCTTGACACCTTGGGAAAGGTTTTTAGAAGTGTTTGATTAGACTGCAATCAAGGATTACATAGCAAGAAACCGTACTGCGTTGTTACGCATAGGCAGAAAGGTGCTACCTATTTTGGAGTTTTGCTTTTGGGCAGCATGTCTAATATCTTGCAACTGGTTTTTCTTGAGTCTGGCAATCTCTAAGGCATGCATCAATGATCTAGGGCATTGTAACTTTACTTCCGTGGCCAATTCATGCTTTAGGCCACCAACAAAGAGACCAATAAGTGCTTTCTCGAGCCAATTGACTCGGATCGATAATCTTTCAAATTTCCTTTGGTATTCCCCTCAAAGAACCAATTTGTTTCAACTTAGATATAACCTCATTGTAGTCTATATAGACTGTATCTTTAAATCTTTTCATCATCTCATTGCAAAATCTATTCCAAGATAAAGTTTTTTGACTACCATTGCACCTTTCTTTTAACCATTGTAACCATTGTTGAGATTTATCTTCTAGGTAGAAACTAGCTATTCTAAACCTTTCACACTTGCCTATCGGGTAATAGCTGAAGTAGATCTTTGCCCTAGATATCCAAGAGTTCGGATCTCCCCCATCGAACTTGGGAAACCCAAGCTTGTGGGTTGTTGTCCCCTGATTTTGATCTCGTTGGCCTTTCCTCCTATGTCTTCGCCATTTTTCCTCCTCTTGGGCACTAGGCATGGAGGGATCCTCCTCCTCATCATGTGAGGACTCAGATCTAGGGTTATAGGTGTCAGATCTGATCTAATCTTCACTTGTTAAATGTTGGGCAGATCGTCCAGGGTTATGGTTATGTAAGATACCTCCTACGTTCAACACTCAATTGGGGCTGCATTGTTTGTGGTAAATCAGAGATGGCTTGGATGTTTTTCTCCAAACAAGCCACCTTTTCATTGGTATCAAGTATGGTATTATTGGTGAGGGCTAGTTGAGTCTCAACAACATCAAGACATTCACGTTGTATGGGTTGTTTTTGCTGTTCAGCTAGAGGGCTGAATGCTGTTATGATTTCTGGACAGAATGTGGTGCAGTTTGAAATTTTGGTTGGGAAGCCATGTGTTTTGGCTTGGTAGTCATGTTTTCTGATGGAAAAGGATGTTAAAATGATTGAGTATTGAAGTATACAAGGAAAGGAAGCTAATCTATTACGTTCTGATAGATCAAGACTGAAAAATTTTGATTTTCTAAACAGTCTGCTAGCAGCACGAGTTTTGGTGTTTGCAAATGAATTTTTTAGGTCGTGAGCTAATTTTTTTTTTTTTTTGTGAGAATGAATGCTTGGGTGAAAGAATATAATGTTTTTTGATGAAAACAAATGGTGTCATGGTTGCTGGATAGAAGAAAGGGCTGCTGCAATTGGGATCTACAAATCTGGACAGCTTGCAATGATGTTGTTTCCAGGGTTGTTCAGCTAGGGTTTTTTGATTGGGATGGATATTATCCTCTTAGTGAAAGCACCAAATTGATCGGGGTTTAGGTATGGAACAATAGCTCTGAATGGTGGAGTGCAAAAGACCTTCAAGTAACAGCTATTTCACACTTGAAGATGGCGTGCAATGGTTATGAAATTAGGGTTAGGATTTTGTATGATTGATATGGCTCTCTTTTTATTTTTACGAAGATTGATTGAAAGTTTTACCTTTCTACACCTGAAGATCACTCGAAAGGTGGTGTAACACTCTAGAGAATGATCTCCTTCATGCTACTAAACAAGTTCTAGAAAGAACTCAAGTTGCCAATGACGACTAAAAATTCATTACTCCAAAAACTAAGATTACAAGAGTACCTCCTTAAGTATATATGGTACTAGAGTTTTTAAGGCTGAAGGAGTAAACTTTCTACTCTACCAATCCAAATCTAGAACTGGACTTTATTACTACCAAACAAGGCCTAAGAAGTCAACAAACCCTAATCAAATAAGAAACCTTAATCAAACTACTCATGGGCTGCAAAGTGTATTTGACATCCTTGTAGGTTGGGCTCTCTTGGACCTCCCATGGGTCATGGGCCTTGGGTCATCTCTCCAAATGGATCTAAGCCTTCTTTAGCATCTTTTAGAAACCCAAGATAGTGTGAACACTTAGGCTGCTGCTCATGTGCTCCCAGCTTAACGGTTGGGCTCCAAAAGCCCGCGGTTGGTGCACCTCTTCTATTTTGGGCTTAGAACCTTCTAGTTTAGACCCCTCTTGCTTGAATTCAACTTCTAGGCTCTGTAGGACTCCTTGGGGTCAGAAACATCTGCCTTCACATCCTCCTTGCGGCTGGATAGCATCAACTCCCTTTCGATGCCATTCGAGCATAGTCGTTGTGCACCAGGCTTGGCTGCGCGCTCAATAGCCTCTAAGGGCTGCTTCCTTGCTTTGGCATGTTTAGCTCTAAGTCTAGCATTTCTCATGGTCCTCCTCAAGTCTGTAACAGCGTGGCATGCATGTGTCGCCCCGTGAGAATAGGCACATGTCCAAACTGGATAGCCCATACCTGCAGCATGTGGGGGAGCGTGAAGCGTGCGTTTCAGCTAGAATTTTCACTAAAATAATTTTTTATTCTCTCTGAATTTTTTTATAATTTTTAATTTATTTTTTGAGATCAAAAAATAATTTTTATTGATTTTAAATTTATAAATTGTTTAAAAATTATAGAAAAATTATTTCCTGTGCCAAAAAAAATTTTGAAATTTTTCGTATGATTCTAGAAAATTATTTTCTTAATTTTGGCTACCTAGGTGGAAATTTGTTTTTTGCACTCATTATTTAATTGTATTTTTTTGTTCATTATTTATGTTTGAAAATTAGTTTTTTAATATAAAATTATTTTAGATTTGAGCAAATATTTTAAAATAAATTCTCTTAGATTTATTATAATATTATGGTTGATTGCATGTCTAACCTAATATTGTTTTTATTTTTAAGAAAATGGTAATAATCGGACATATTTTTGGACCCATCTCTGACAAAGGTAGAGCTTTTCATAAGATTGGATCAAATGTTAATGTACAAAATGGACCCATCTCATTCTTTGGCGAATCATTTGGAGATCATATAATAGAAGCGTTTGAAACTTATTTAGTTAGGTCATGCTTTTTGGGGGATGATGTGTACATACTAAGGAATTCTCTGCCTCCTTATTGGGTTAACATGGTTAATGAGTTGTTTGAGAACAGCCACATGATTCTTGATGATGTAAGGCTATTATTAATAGAGATGTGAGAATTCAAGAATATAGAGACCTAAGTGAAGAAAAGACTATCCTAAAATATAAATAGTTTCTCATATGATGTAAAGAAATTTACTCTTAAGGATAGATTATTTAAAGAAATTGTAAATATAGTATCTCAAATGGATTTGTCTTGAACAAGATAATTTATTTACATATTTTCTTTTACATGTTATGGCTACTTGTTAGGATCATGATCATGTAATTGAGGAACTTTTAGAATTTTAATATAAAATTTCTTTCAAGCATTTGTTTGCTATGTTCATTATTTAGATGATCACGTATCCAAAAGAGGACTCGGGTCTCTTGAATAAAATTTTGAATTAGTAAAATTTGAATAATTTTAATTCAAAATTGAAATGTTATTTAAATACTTTGTGTATTTAAATAAAAATTTTGGATTGATAGAATTTGTATAATTCTCATCCAGAACTGTAATTTTATTTAAATACTTTGTGTATTTAAGTGGGAGTTTTTTTTTATTGAAAGAATTTGAGTAATTCTTATAAAAAATCTATTAAATTTTGTAGTTTTAAATTAAATTTGTAAATGGTTATAAATCAGGACCATAAATGATAATTGGGAACTTAGCGTACTTTCGATTCTATACCTGATATTGATCTGTTATGAATGTTAATTTTGAAGTGCAAAATTATGTGTATAATATGAATATTAGTATATGTATCCACATTCTTAGAAAACCAAACCATAGCATCAAAATCTATTATTAGGGACTTGAATAGAAATAACAAATTAAATGACGACAATCATGAGATATGATGCCATAAAATGTTATATATGCTGAAAGAACAAGATGTTTTGGAAGACATCAAGCATATCATGTAGGATCTTGTGTGGCAATGCTGCCCCGCAAAGAAGAGAAATAATGCTAACTATGCGTGGAAAAATATATATTCTATTGCTCAAATGATCCTGGTTAGTTTTATGATTGATAACGACATAATGTCCAAGCATGAGCAATATGTGACTGCTCATGACAACTAGGTATACCTCAAGAAGAAATATAGAGGTACCGGTGACTTGTTTTACACAGTTGACCATAATGTTTAATACTTATAAAAGGTAAAGTGATCACAGTATCAAACGGCATTTGAAGGTCATGTCTAACATGGTAAAAGAGTTGGAGTCAGCTGGTCATGTCCTTTTCGATGAACAACAAGTTTAAATCTTGGTCCGATCACTTTCTGCCAAATGGGAGCAATTGAAAATCAATTTGAATCATAATGAAAGTATGAAAACTTTCTTGAATGTTGCTCTCCACGTTAAGCTTACAGATTAGCAGTTCAGTGTTGTAAGATCCACAATTGATGCTTTTGTTACTAAGTCTAGTTCCAAGAGAGCTTTGGGCTCTAAGCATGAGAGGAATTGGAACAAAAGCAAAAAACGAAAGGAGACTTGAAATGGATAACAAAAGAAAAACTCCGAATATAAAAACAGACTGAGAGATATTTGTGAGTTTTTTTGTCGAGTGCCTTCTAGTAGGAGATAGATCTATGTGGAGAACAATGTAAAAGTATATATTAGAAGAGTTGGCACTTGTAAACTACAGTTACTAGGTAGCCGAATTCTCATTTTGCATGATGTTCTCTACCCACCAGAAATTCAACAGAACCTTTTTTGTTCTTATTCTTTTAAAACTTGGCTGTGTTCTAAATCTTCTAAGAGATGGGGTTAATTTGTACTTGAATGATATGTATTTTGATTCTGGACAACTTGTAAAATGGTTTTATCATTTTGCAAATGTTGATGATGTGATATGATATACTAGATTTGGTCACATAAGGCAAGAAAGGATAAATCAACTAGTGAGAGTAGAACCATTAAGTTCACCCACAAAAGTTGATTTAACAATATGTGAATATTATCTTACTGGCAAAATAACAAGAAAACATTTGGGAAAAGCCATGTGGCATGAACTTCCATTGCATTTATTCCATTCAGATATTCGTGGTCCAATAAATATGAAGACTAGATATGCAACTTTGTATTTCATTACGTTCATTGATGATTTCACACCATTAGGTCATGTCTATTTGATTTCTCTCAAATCTGAAGTATTTAAGTGCTTCAGATGTTATACGAATGAGGTGGAGAATCAAACTGATGAGACAATGAAGGCCTTGAGAATGTATATATGACGTGATTATCTATTAGATTAATTTAAGAATCTGAGTAATGAATAGGCATAATCCAACATTTGACCATTCCTTATACACCTCACCAGAGTGGTGCTGTAGTAAGAAGGAATAAGACATTGTTGGATATGACAAGATTCATGATTGGTGTAGGCTAACTTGTCAATTTCTTTTGGGGAGATGGCTTGTTGACTGCGACTTATATTTTTGAATAAAGTACCTTCAAAATTGGTACCAATGACATCATATGTACTATGGACTGGTAGAAAGCCATATCTGAATGACATTAGCCCTTGGGGATCGGCTATCTACATTTAAAATTTATTCAATAAGTTTGAAAATTTTGGTTCCTATAGAAATAAGAGTATCTTTATAAAATATTCCGACCAGTCTGAAAGTTAAGTGTTCATCGGTGAATAAAATGGTGGTACTGTAAGAGAAATTAGATCACGAAATATCATATTTCTGGATAATGATTTTCTTAGTAAAGGTAATGTGAAAGACATAGAGTCTTATTATTTAAATTAATTAATTCACAAGATGGTTCTGTCTATAGTAGATCAATGAAATAGTAAGAAACTGAGTTCGGTGTTGATCCCTGTGGGAGAGATTTAAATTCTAACAATCCAATTGAGTTACAAATTCAGAAAAAATGTTAGGAAAACCATGTCCAAGTGTCACTTTGAGACTGATGGACACACATTTATTATTTCTTCAGAAAATGAAGAAAAGTTTAAAAATATAAATGAGACTCTATCTTGTCCCATCAAAAGTGAATGGATAAGATATAAGAAAATCAAGGTGGTTTAGACATATACAATGAAAACCCAAAGATACATCAATTAAAAAGATCGAGAGTTTAAATATATGTAATTTAGTCAAACGATGAGGTAAATCGTTAAAAACATGGATGCAATATATTCTCAAAGATATGACAATTAAGAGATTAACTGAAGAGATAATTTTGGACATGAATGAATAGCAAAAGAGAATTAAAATAAATTAAATCATCACTTCTCATATTATAAGTTTAGTTTGGTAGTGTGTATGTGTTTCATTTATTTTATTTTATTTTATTTTTTCCTTGAATTATCTTATATTTGTCTCATACGGCCGACTCCAAATTTTGGGATTAAAGTTTTGTTTGTTGTTTGACTCTTAAAGAATAAATGAATTGTCCAAAGTATCATATTCTAGCATAGTTGGGAGATTGAAGTATGCTATGATCTGTACTTGTCCTGACGTTTATCATGCTATGGGTTTTAGTTAACAGGTATCTGTCTAATTTAGAAAAGAGTAATTGGGTTGATGTGAAAAGAAATTGGAATACCTGAACAGAACTACAAATTATTTCCTTCGTTATTAAGGAAAAAATCCAATATTGAAAAGATATATGAATGTTGATTGGGAAGGTGATTTAGATAAGAGAAAATTTATCTCTGGTTATATTTTCTTACTCAATAATAGCGCTATCTCATAGAGAATTAAGAAACAAACATGTGTATCATTTTCTATGATGGAATCAGAATTTATGGCCAATGCTTCCGCAATTCAGAAAATGAGTTTGGTTAAATAAGCTTTACAATACTTGGAAGTAGTAAACAAGTTAGTGGGAGTTTGACAATCTATTATAATAATCGACCAACTATTGCTTACATGAGAAACTCCAAATATCATGACAAAACTAAATAGCACAAATATCAATTTTGTCAGAAACATGATTGAAAAGAGGAAAATGACACTAAAGTATATGACTATGCATTTGGTGGTGGCTAGTACTTTTAGAAATCCAATACCTAAAGATATGTTTGTGAGATATGTTAGTGAATACAAGATGCGTAGATTGTGATAGTATTTATTACTGTAACTATGATTATAATTGTGATAATATACAGAGTATATATGATGTAATGGTCATATTCGATAACATTTGAATTTTATTTTTATATCCAAAATTCTTATTTCACGTTTAAAAGTATATCGGGTAAATTTGAAGATTGACTCTTTCACACGAACAATTGTCTCTAATATCTGTGTGACATGTAGAGATGAGACAATGTTAATTTATGGTGGATTAATACATGTATATGTTATTTTAATTAAGTACTAAGATAAGATTACCGATTACGTATACCATACATATGGTAATCAAAATGGATTCCCCACAATTTATTAAACTTGTCAAATAGCCAGATATGGTCTTTCCTTAACATTGTGAGATTTTAGAGGACGTTTAAAAAGTAAAAGTCAAATCAAGTATTATGTATACTTGGATCAAGATATGTACGATACATTATTTTATAAAAGAAGACATACGCTTTCAAATGGAAGGAAAAAGTATCGTAACACATGCTTCATACCACGTGTGCTTATATGACCATATGAGTAATGAGATGGTGCATCCCTTTTTTTATTATGAGTGACTCAAAGATTTATGTTCAATATCAATTTATATCTTAGTAGTTTCGTCTGTTTCTTAAAATTTTATTTTAATGTTGCTAGTTTATTACGTCACCAAGAAACTGTGGATAATTCAGTTTGGCAGTGTAGGTCTAGGAAAGCAACTAAGATAAAGTTGAAAGTTAGTTGTATAAAAAGAAGACTGTTTTCGACCGGCACGTTACTCCGTATTCACAAGCCGACTAATTATGTTTATAACTTAGTGTTTAAAGACATAATTATGAATACATGAGTACACTTGAGTCAAGTATGTTCATATATTGTTTTGAGAGATAAAATATACGTTAACTATGTCAAAAAAAAAGTTTAGGGTATAGCGAGATATGATATCTTCATCACCACATTAATGATGATTTGCTATATATTTTTAATCGATATATAGTTCTAGAACTTTTGGTACTCTTGCGAATCACAAATCCACTTGCCTATATGAAATTTGTGTCCGATTGAAATGATCACACTATATACAAATTTAACACTCATATGCAAATAGGAAATATTAGAAAAACGGGGTGGGTCCTCCCATATAGTTAGACCTAACCCTTTCCATCTTTTGTTTAAATTTTTTTAAAATAAGAGGAGTGAAATATAGAAAGAGATCTGATTTTATGATATTTTTTGACCTAAGATACTTAACCATCAAAAGAAATAAATGATTCTAATCTAATTCGAATTCTGGAATTTTCATTTTAAAAAATATTTTGTTGGTTTGTATAAAAACCTTCGGATAACATTCTCTAAAGGCACAAAAACGGATCTCCATTTCATGACAACCAAATAGTGATCTGTATAACCCATGGACGTGCTGTCAATGCTCTGTAGTAGTCGGTCTGGGAAGATAATTTTGCCAGGTAGAATCCCTCACCCATGTCAATTAATTCCATTTCACCTTCAACTTGCCAGAGTGACAATATTCGCATACGAATGAAATGATAACTAACAGTCTTACTCCAAAGTTTTACGATAACAGATTTCTTCTGCTTGCACCGAAGAAGACGCATTTGTTTGTTGGAGATTGGTACAGTGGGGAATGAAGATTCCTCAGCATCCACATTCATACTCTCTCCTTCGCCATCCAGATCAGAATCATGTTCGGAATCAGAACGCATGGTTTCACGTGCAAATTTTGATGAAGGATCAGGATCAAGAAGCATGGCCTTAAAACTTCATGGGCCAGCTGGCCGCTCCTCCCCGTCATTTCCTTTCACCTTCTCAGCCCCATGATGAAGAAGCCCCTCTTCCTCAGCCGGAATAGGCCATTCATCCCCATTGACCGGGGTTGAAAAATCTAGGGGACCTTGGGTCCTTTCGTAGGACATTTGCACCTTTACTTCGTCACAGAGAGAGAGAGATACAAACTCATGAGCTAGGTGATATACGTTGGAAGAGCGTATAGTACAAAAAAGCACCCAAAAAAAAAAAATTGGTATACAAAAAATAAGATTCCGACATCTGAGAATGTTATAAAAAAATAAAATTCTATCATATTTTAGATTATCATAAAATCTTTTTTTAATCAAACTAAATAACATGTATTGACTATATTTTAAGTTAAATTTAATTAAACAATATTTGATGACCAGCAATTTATTTATTTTAAAACTGAAAATGTGTTAATAAATGAAGAAAATTATTGTTAATACCAAGAATAATAACTTATGAATTATGCACATTAATTAAATACATAATTTTTAATTAAATAGAATATTTAACGACTAACAACTTTATTAGTAAGTCTCTTTGTGGGTAGAACTTGAACATTGTATTTTAGTGTCTTTGGTGAAGAAAGAGAGAGGAAATTACCACTCAAAAGAAAATCAAAAATATATTACTTGTTTTGTATTAAATATATAAGTGCATGTGTTTATTTAAAATGTGCTCAACACTTGGTAGAATTCAGATGAGTTTAATCCGAGCTGAGTCGAATTTATGTATATAATTAAATTAAAATATATATTAAATCTCGAGTTATTTAATAGACAAGAGTATCAAAATTGTATTTATGTTTGACTAAATGAATCCACAAAACAAAGCTTAATCATGAGCTCCTTGCTAAGAGCTCATTGATTTGTTATACTATTTTGTTGATATCTAAGTTCAGCAAGAATACAGCCGACCCAAATCAGTAAGCCGAAGAGGGAGAAACCATAGTCATCAATGACGCCCAACATACACAAATTAAAGATGCATTTCTGACCATTAAAAGAATCCAATACAGAAAATACATAGCCATCCTCTTCGATGAGCTACAGAGATTACATGTCTCAGTTCTCAGAAAGCTGGAAAGACATGAATAAATCTTATTATTCGAAACAAAACTATCCAAAATTACCTAAAGGCAACTAGAACTATTGCTCATTATGGAGAACAACAAAAATTACTCCGTGCATACTGTATCAAGCAACTTCTTAACTGCCCCACTAACTTCAATGTTCTCCATTTTCAACAGACGGCATAACACTGGACTAGTATTTCCGGCTGCAGCATAAGTTCTTATCAAAGATTCAAACACCTCTGCCCCTACATCATCTGTAGATTTCTTCAGAATCTCTATAAACCCTTCCGTGCTTTCGCTCGAAATGTGCCATCAAGGCCCCAACAATCTCTTGTGATGATGGGATCCACTTCCTACCATCTCCTCTACCCACAGAAATTGCTTTGTCAACACAATCAACCGCCATTTCAATGTCCCCATTTTCCAAATAATAATTGAGGAAAATTTCCCAGGTTTTAGCATTAGATTTAGCTCCTCTCCTCCTGGCTCGCTCCTAAAGCTCTTGAGCCTTCTGTACTAAACCTTCTTCAACATAGGCTTTTATAAGGACATTCGCAGCTCCGATGTCGTAAGTTGAGCACCCTGCTTCCCGTTCCCTGAAACATTTCTCAGCTCCAGTTATATCTTTAAGGTTAACCAATACCTGAACCATGTTTAGATGGCTAATATTTGCAGTTTTAGGAAAAGCAAGCCTCAGAGAACACCATACTCGATACACTTCCAGCAAATTCTCGGTTTTTCCATACAATGTAGTCAATAACGGGTAAGCAGAAAGATCCTGGCAAGCATTTTTCTTCTCCAGTTCCTTCAGTGCCTTCTCCGCTTTATCAAACAACCCAGCATCAGCATAAATTGATGCCAAATTGCCATATGTTGTCCAATCAGAAACAACTCAGCCATCCCTCTTCATGTCCTCCATGACCCTCTCAACACCAGAAACATCATTGGCAGCAGCAAGAGCCCTCATCCAAACATTGTATGTGAAAATATCTAGCATTATATCCTCAGCTTTCATTTCTTGTATCAAGGCTGGAATTCTTTCCGGCTGGCCTATTTTTCAATAAAGTTTCATTAGGCTGTTATAAGGCATGGAGCTTGTTTCAATCCTAAGTTCCTTCGTCTTTTCCATCAGGGCTTCAGCTTTGTCCGCCATTTCTTCTTTGCAGTAATGGTTAAGAAGGGTGCCACAACAGAGATGGTTCTTTGATGCTTCTAGAAGATTAATAAAGTATTCCTCGGCAGCAGCAATGCCTAGAGTCTTGAAAATAAGATCCAGATGGATCGCTTGGTCGCTGACTATTTTATTCATGCCTTTTCTAGCCATAACTTCTGAGAGTGGCATATGAACCAACCATCATCCACCAACTGCTTTCAGATGAAACTTACGAATGCACAACAGGTATATTCAGGACAACGAGGAATTATGACAGCATAAAATGACTACCAATTTCCAAAAGAACCTATAAAAATCAAGGGCAAACTGATTTCCTATATATTTGCTATGCCGCTAAGCAGTATAGACAAAGACAAGATTGAAATGTATTAAACTTGATATATAGAGGCACCTCTGATCAGGCATAAAAACTTGACCTCAGACCTTGGATGCATGAAGTGGAAACAAACTAAATGAACAAATAAATATATTAATAGTTCCAGACTGTAGCAATCAACCTCAATGGCTTCTTGGAAACCAGTGTGATTAAATTACCACCAGCAAAAACAAATACTATAATTTGTCTCACAACCATGGAAGAGACAGTCAATTCAAGCACTAGATTAACTAGGCTTTACAACGGAGGCATGAACAGTATCAGGCAATAACTGAGATGCTAGGAGATGATGCAATGATCAGTAGTACCAGGCCCTCAAAACTTGCCAACAAAAACCAGAGATAGATAACAGAGCACTCCCAAACTAATGTGCATCTAGATATACCTTTTTGGAATAAGAAAAAACCTGGCAATTGCTATGATGGAAATAAAAATATTGTGGAAAAGCAATTTACTTGTTCTTGCATGAAGGAATTTGAGAAAAGAAGGGGAGAAATTGGATGAACATTAAGAATGAGATGGTTCAGTTCGTGGAAATTGTGCCAAGAAAATGCCACCTGATAACCTCTCATAAGTCGACATGCAACAATATGTGCCGGATACTTAAGTGCAAACAACAACAATAACCTAGACCTTCTATCCCAAAAATTTGGGGTCAGCCCTAAACAGCAAATAACAAATAGGAGGGTGTCTTAGAATCTTCTAACAAAAACCTAACACAAAGTCCAATAGATAGGGCAAGGATAGCAAAACCCCAACACAGAAAGACCCACCAAAAGTTTTCAATTTAAATTGAATTCTTTCACTTGAAGAATGCATGGCATAGATTCTATCGTTATCATTCCCTCAATGCACTTACACAAGTCAGTCCCATATAATATGAAAGGCAATGTCAAATCAATATTCAAACTCCCAAAATTCTCGAAAATAGATTTTACCACATTTTCGTTTTGTCCCCCAATCCAAGGAACTAGTGGAGAAGATCTTTTTTTGGTTGAAACAATGTTTTGGCATTTTCCAAAGGAATTACAACCTAACAATATGTCTATAACATTCATTTGAGGACTTACATGACCACATTAAAGCATTAAGACCCACCAAACTACATAAATACGAGGACTAGATTTCTTCTCAATTCTAATTATTCACCAAAGGAGCAAGTCTGAATATTAGAAGAGACAAGAAAAATGCAATAACTGCATGGATTTCAAAATTACAACACCAGAAAGGATTTAGCACTTGGGCAGGGCCAAACCTTTGGGGCAGGATAAAATCGCTTCTACGAAGTTTCTTGAGAGTAACACCAACTTCCCATTTATAAAATCTCTTTGAACTCTTAAGGAACTCATTCAGCTTTTGTCGAACATTGACCTCGTCACTTCCATCCTTGAAGAGCCTCTTGTACAACACTTCTTCCAAGTACTTCTTTGACCGTTTTGCCACACTCTTGCTCCGACCAAATTGAAACATCATTGCCATTTCTCTGTCACCCCCTTTTCCTCTAATCTCTATATCTTGACCTGCTTATCAGGACACAAACAACACCACCCAAGAAAATAGGTGAATTCACTATGGTAGAACAACCAATATCATGCTTTTCAAGAGCAAAATTAACATATTCAGCATTCATTCTCTATAGAAATGAATTATGGCGTTATATCAAAATTAGCACAGCAATTTGAACAAAATGAATTCTGGAAAATGTGTAGCTCTCTAAATCATTAAAACAAGAGGTATTTGTGAAAGAACTCGACAAAAGTAATCACTAGTAAATAATGAATTGTAAAATTAAATCCCATAAATTGAAATAGTGGTTTCATGCCAAGCAATTCAATTGAATTGAATACCACATTTTAGTCTATTCGTTCCAAGGTGAAGATGTTCATGATAACCAAAATAATTCAATTCAGTTTGAATGAACTAAAATCCCCTTTACGTTTTCATCCAAGCCAAGCCTAAAAGTTGCATCATTCAGAATCTACTAAAGTTAGTTCACAAAGCCCAAATGTCAACTGTCGAAGGTGGTTGCGTTCGACATATTTTCTGCTCACAACATAAAAATTATGAAAAACATTTTAAGACCTAAACAAACCCTCGAAAAGAGAAAGTTTTTAATTATATTTTCAGGATCTTATTATGAAAAACACACTTTTATATTGAAAACAAAGATTAGCCCGGTACCAAGTACGAATACAAAAGAGGAAGAAGAAGAAGAAAGAGACTAACCCTAGCTTTGAAGTAGGTGACAACAAGGAGCTGATGCTGCGAAGAAACCCTAAGCAATAACTTTGTGGATCAAAACATCAACCATCTCAAATCGAGGCACGGTAGCCTTTCGTAAACTAGGGCTTTTTTGTATCATATGTGACATCAACATAGGATCCCACATAAGCATTTGGACGAACAAGACCCACCCACACCTATTTTGATCCGACCCGATCCAAAATAAATATCCGATCTAATTTACTAAAACCCAGTTATAAACATGAACTCCACTGCAAACTTGAAACCCACATTTACCCCGGTTGTCTCCTTCATAGGAGATATACTGAGAAAGGTGAACCACTTTCTCTGCTAGGGTTTTCTACACCTAGAATATTCTTTGCAATTACGGTATGGATTAGGTGTATATCAAGGATGATCAAGAGGTTAGGAATTTTCATTCATTGATTTGTGCTAATTAATAATATTAAATTTCAAAATGAAACCAAAACTGAGAGCATTTATGCTAAAATATAGTTTTTATGCCCTAATTTTGGATGAAGTGGGTAGTATTTTATGAGGTTATTGCTTAATTGGATAGTGGGTGGGTGTAAACCATGTTGATAACGGACAAGATTAGACATATAAATAATAAATGCTTTTAAATATAACAATTCTTTGTTTTGTTTTTGCACCTTCATTCAAAACACAGGTTGGGATCGGTGTATTGCAAATGTATTTTACTTTGCTTTTAATCAGCTTTAGAAAAATGCAAGTTGTCGAGAACTATCAATTCCAACTTTTTTTAATAAAAATTGCATCCCTAACATGGAAGATTGGAAATGTGCCTTTTCATGGGTGATATGAAAATCTCATATTTGTAGCTATCCATACTTTCCTTGAGCTTTGCAATAATTATCTTTCCAAGATACCTATGAATGATCAGTAATTATATGGTCCGTGTGGTCCTTTGGATTTCTGGAATGAATTGAGATTTGAGCAGTTCATTTTTGTTATGTGATGAATTTAGTAAATGTGATATTTTTAACATCATGAATCAGTGAATTAATGTATTTTACTTGAACCATGATTTTGTGATTAATATTAATGTTTAAGTAATTTTTTTTTTAATTTTGTTTGAATCAGGGGACACAAAGAAGGATTAATATATAGTGAAAGTGTGTCATTGAGATTATTTGATAAGTATAGGTGGATATAGTATGTATGCAGAAGGAAAGAGTGATTATTTTGATTGGTGCCATGCTATATATATAACAGTAAAAGACTTAGATGATTTTGCATAGTGTTTAGAGTATAATGAAATAACCAAATACATGTGACTTGTGCATGATAAGGGGCAAAGTATGATTGATGATGGTGCAGGACTGATGGTAATGAGATTATATATGTTAGAATATAGAGTATTGCAAAGGTATTTTACATCCCTGATGTTGGAAGGGATAATGTAGGCATCCCTGGGGTGTAGGGCATAGTAACATGGGTGATGTATCTAACGGTGTTGAAACTGAAGATGTGATTAATGGGGATAAACATAAATGCTATCAAGACGATGTTGAATTCTAGGATAGTGAATATGATTTAAATGATGCTGATTGAGTGAACGACAATGTAGACATAGAAAAAAGAAATATAAGCCAAGGGGCTATTGATGTCATGAATATCAATGAGCTTGACTTGCAAGATGGTGTAGATATTGTCTGATAATGTTAATGCGGAGGATGGTGATGAGAAAAAAAATCAAATTCAAATGCACACAAGCAGTTAGAGAAAAAGACACCATAGACATGGAGTAGGTCATATTTCTCAATAGTTTCTAAATGTGACATACTATTGAATAATTTGTGCAAGGTCGCATTTCTCAACAGTTTCTAATTGTGAAATGCTATTGAATAATTTGTGCAAAAGTTTCAATAGTGTTATCTTAACATGTCGAGACAAGCCAATACTCACCATAATTGAGGTTATTAATAACAAGCTAATAGAGAGGATGTGCAAGAAGGTTCATATAATGAGAAGGTACCAAGGGTAGATTTGTTTAAGAATCCAAAAGAAACTGAACAAAGCAAGATGGATTCCCCCATGGGAACACCAAAACGGTGTGGAGCTTAGACATCCAAGGTACAAATATCTGATACTCATTATGTGGTGGATTTGGGAGCAAACCAGTGCACATGTAAAAGGTGGCAATTGACTTGTTTGCCATGCATATATGCAAATGCATCCATGTTCAACAACAGAGCGTGACCGGAAACTTTGTCCATGATTGCTATAAGGTTGATACCTTTATGAAAATTTATGGTTTTGTAATCAAACCAGTGTCTAGAGATGATCAATGGGACCACTATCTAGGGGATCCTATTATGCCACAACCTGTTACAAAGCCGCACAAAGGTAGACTTTTAAACAGTGCAACAAGGATAAATGAAGCTGAAAGGCAAAAAAGCAAGAAAGACGACAACCAAAAAAGGCAAAGATAATGAAGTTGAATTAGAAAGAGACAAAAATAAAGTGCATGTTTACGGACAAGAAGGTCACAACTCGAGATGCCATGCGAAGAGCAGAAGTAAGCTCACAACATGCATTTAATTTGAGTTGGAATTGATTTATGTAAAATTTTTTATATATCTCATATATCAGTTGTCTATTGATATTGTGCAGGTTAAAACTTCGGAGAACATGTCATTTGGTAGGCAAGTCAAAGATATTAGGGTTATAATCATGGAATCACAGCTAACTCATGCAACTCAACCAAGTCAATATAATTTGGATACTACTGAAATAACCATCAATTAAAGCTGCTTACAATCTTATAGGTATAGTGATAGGATGACTATGATATTATATAGGATGTAATAAGATATTTTGGTTGTATTGCGTCTACACAAGGCATGTTTACACACGGTATGTTTTACTTTCATATTTTAATTTCAACATCTTGATAATAAGTAACATAGTAGAAATATTATTTGAAATTTTATCTTCAAGCAAAAACACATTTTCTACATTTTTTCCTCCTCATTGGCTCTTTAATAGAGTCAACATGTCCTGAATATAATAAAATTTTGTTTAATGCCTTGATTAGAATAAGAGAAAACAAATTAACAATGATAGAAGTTACTGGTGCTCACAAGATAGACACTGTTAAAAAAATAGTTAAAATTTAAAGAAACAATTTGAAACGGGCTCGATCTTAACATCATATATAAGTATTCAGAGATGAAAATACAAAGGAAAAAAAAAATGCTCACAAGCGCCAGAAGTATTTAAATTGAAACTATCCATCCAACATAGTAGCATGAAGCATCAATTAAGACTTCAAACCTGAGAAACTAACTCAAGCGCCCAAGCATTAAATTTAATATACTGGACACAACTATAGAATCTGCTTAAGTAAAGAATTTTTCACCAAAATCTTGCTAATGCATAATTGGGAAATTAGACAAACAATGTGGACCACAAAATCTCTCTCAATCTCATCGTCCGAACACTCATAATCCCTTAAATTTATTAATGATCCTAACCAAATATATGTAACATTATCCCTCATTTTATTTTACAAAAAAATCATTACAAAATGGGCAATAGTATAAATTATCACTTAGTAGGGCACTCTCAATTTTCCCCATTAGTTATGTAAGATGGAGTCAAATTTTGGACACAATTATATGAAAATTAGCCTTATGTAAGACACTTCTCTCCATCTATCATCAACCAAATCAACAACTCACAAAACTAACATCAAAAGCATCAAACATTTCCAACTTCCTCGTCATCTATCATTGTTTTCACATAGACACAATCAAGTAATCAAACAACTGACAAGATAGATCAAAACGCAGAAGCATTTCTATCATATAAACCCAATCTACAACTTAGATCAACGAATCGGCTAATCAAAACCACTAAAAACTAGACAAAGTAACAACAAATTAACAAATCCATGGACTCTCTGATGCATAGGAAATATTGAGAAGCTGAATTGGTAAGGAAGAATGTAGCTGAATTGGCATGGAAGAATGCTGAGAAGTTGAATTGGTAAGGAAAGGCAGTTAGTCGAAAAAGCTGAAGTGACATTCTGAAGTGGCATTGGTTAATCGAGGATGGAAAAGGTTGAGCTGGCAAGAGTAGCTGAGTTGGCAATCATGTTGGATGGCAAGAAGATGATCGGGCAAGATGCTGTTGAGTTGGATGTTATTGAGCTACAAGTTAGTTGTCAAGCTAGTTAGTACAAGTAGTTAGTGTCAAGTTAGTTAGGAACTGTTAGAAAAGAGTGAGGAGAGGAGCATTCAGGGCATGAATTGTTAGAACTGAATTCTTTCTTTCTCCCCCCCTCCTTATCTCATTCTTTCTCTGTAATTCTGAAACTTTTTTTGCACGCAATAAATTTCTTCATTCAACTATCGTATTTTTTTTTTGATTCAGAGTTCGATTGGTTTCTTAGTTTTATCCCAATCCTACTTGAGTTAAAAGTAAGTTCCCCTCCTTCTGCATTAACTAGTATCAGAGCTAGGTTATTTCACCATGACAGAAGGAACTCGATCTCAAGATTTAAGCAGAAAACTGGAAGACATAATGAAGGCTCTGTTCAAGGAACATAAAGAGGCTCTTGACAAAGAAATGGATGCTCTCAGAACCTTGGTCCTAGAGAGTCATTCAAGAAGCAATAACCACTCTCCTCGTCAGTCAGGAGTGGGACCAAATCATGGAACAGGTGGAACTGGTTGTGCAGTTGCTACAAGACTTTCGAGACTAAACTTTCCCAGGTTTCAACGTAAGGACTTTAGAGGTTGGCTATACAAGTGTGAACAATTTTTTAAAGTAGATGAAACACCTCTTGAGGCAAAGGTGAAGCTAGTAGCTATGCATTTAGAGGGCATGGGTCTTCAATGGCACCAGGTGTTCATAAAATCCAGATATACCAGTGAATTACCCAATTGGGAAGAATATGAAAGGAATTTGGCAGCCAGATTTGGAAACACCATGTATGATGATCCTATGGGAAAATTAATGAGTCTTAAACAAAGAGGGACAGTGGAGAGTTATCATGAGAGTTTTGAGGAACTCCTTAACAGGGTTGAATTATAGGAAATGTATGTTGTTAGTTGTTTTTTGAGTGGTCTAAAGGAAGAAATTCAGATTGCAGTGAAGATGTTTATGCCAAAAACCCTATCCCATGTAGTGAGTTTAGCTAAATTAGAGGAAAAGAAATCATCAGTAACATGGAAGAATTGGAAGGAAGTTCCTAAAAAAACAACCTATACTGCAGGAATCAATAGGTATCCCACTAAAAATGATGTTGCACTCCTACCATTACCCAGGTCTAATTCACAAGGCCCCCCTAAGAAGCCATTTAAAACCCTTACTTCTTCTGAACTGGAAGAAAAGATGAAGAAATGACTATGTTTTTGGTGTAATGACAAGTATGAAATAAGACATAAATACCAAGGGAAACAATTGTATAAGGTTGAGTTGTGGCCAGAGGATGGTGAGGAGGATGACGAGGCAGAAGAAGTTGATACTGAATCTGAAGAAGTGGCTGCCAATGCACATATATTTGTATATTCAATGTCTAGTTGGGCACTTCCTAACTACCACACTATGAGAGTGCATGGCCACATAGGGAAGAATAGCTTTTGTATGCTATTGGATGGACGAAGTTCTCATAATTTCATTCACCCTGACATGGTAACTAAGTTTGGATTGAGAACTCAAGAGGTAGATAGGATGTCAGTAGCACTAGCTGATAGAGGAAAGCTTCAGACCACCGCCATGTGTACTGAATTCAAGTGGACTATGAGGGGACAAGAATTTTGCACAAGAATCATGGTATTATCTATTAAGGGATGTGATGTAGTGTTAGGAGTGCAATGGTTGTCAACTTTATGGGATATTAGTTGGAATTTTAGAACACTCAGGATGGAGTTTACTTATAATGGGAGGAAGATAGTGTTGAGAGGGTCAACTGAGCTGAAAATGGTTAAGGGTTCAAAAATGCAAAGGATTCTGAACAGCCCTTCAGAAGCACTAGCTGCACGACTGTGTTTCATTCAGCTCAAGCAGCCAAAGGGACTGCAGACTTCAATAACCGACTCACCCCTGCAACTTTCATCTGCAGAAGTTCATTCAGATAAGTATACTGAACTGGGACCTCAATTCCATTCCTGTATACAACAACTTTTGACTACATACTCTGACATATTTGAGGAGGTGATTAACTTACCTCCAACAAGGAAATGTGATCATAAGATTGTCTTAAAGGATGGGATGAATCCAGTAAATGTAAGACCTTATAGGTAACCTCATTTTTAAAAGGCATAGTTGGAAAAATTAATTAAAGAAATGCTTTCCAATGGCATCATTAGACCCACCAACAGTTTATATTCTTCCCCTGTAGTGTTGGTGAAGAAAAAAGATGGATCTTGATGGATGTGCGTAGACTATAAAAAATTGAATAATGTCACTATAAAGGATAAGTTTCCAATTCCTTTAATTGAAGAATTATTAGATGAACTATTTGGTTTTCAAGTGTTTTCTAAATTGGATGTAAGATCAGGATACCATCAGGTCAGATTACATGTTGAATATGTAGAAAATACTGCTTTTAGAACTCATAATGGGCATTATGAGTTCTTAGTCATGCTCTTTGGGCTGATCAATGCCCCATCCACATTCCAAAGGCTCATGAATGACATATTCAGACCCCATTTAAGGCAGTATGTATTGGTATTTTTCGATGACATTCTTGTTTACAGCAAGAATGGGCAAGAACATTTACAATACTTGAAAGTAGTCTTTGATCTTCTGAGACAACACCAGCTTAAGGTTAAGCAGGGCAAATATTCATTTGCAGTTATTCAGATCCAATATCTAGGCCACATTATTGATCATACTGGGGTGAGAGCAGAACTTGAAAAGTTAAGGGCTATAGAAGATTGGCCATAACTTGGATCTGTCAAAGAATTAAGAGGCTTCTTGGGACTTACAGGTTATTATAGAAAGTTCATTCAACACTATGGAATCATTACTAAACCACTCACTAATATGTTAAGGAAACAAGGATTTCATTGGACTGGGGAGTCAATAAGTGCTTTTAAAAAACTGAATGATGCTTTATGCAAATCTCAAATCCTTACACTACCAGACTTCAAAAAAGAATTTGTGGTGGAGACAGATGCATCAAGCCATGGAGTAGGGGCTGTGTTATTACAAGACAATAAACCAGTGGCCTTCTTTAGCAAGGCTTTAGTTCCAAGGCATAGGGCTCTACCAGTATATGAGCAAGAGTTGCAAGCAGTAGTGCTAACTGTGCAGAAATGGAGACCTTACTTAGTTGGGGTTCATTTTGTAATAAGGACAGACCAACAGAGTTTGAAATATATCCTAGAACAAAAAATATCAACTCCTGCACAGCAAAAATGGCTCATTAAACTTCTGGGATATGACTTCTCATTAGTATACAAGAAGGGAGTCAACAATGTAATAGCTGATGCATTATCTATGTGGCTTGAAGGTTCTGAGAGGTCTGAAATCAGGGCAATATCCTCTGTCAATACTACTCTAATGTCTAAAATAGAACTAAGTTGGCAAAATGATGATAAGCTTCAAAACATTCTGTCACAGCTACAAAATGGAAAGGCTGTTAAACATTATTCATGGAGTAATGGGATTCTATGCAGAAAAGGAAAGATGGTGGTGGGAAATGTAACTGAGTTGTGCCTCAAGTTAATTCAATTATGACATTCTAATGCAGTTAGAGGACATTCAAGAGTGGAGGTTTCTTATAGGAAGCTTAAGCAGTCATTTTACTGGAAACATATGCATAGGGAAGTGGTTAAGTTCATTGCCGAATGTGATGTTTGCCAAAGATTCAAGTCTGATAATAGTGCCTACCTTGGCCTCCTACAACCCTTGCCTATTCTCACTTTAGTGTGGACTGATATATCCATGGACTTTATAGAAGGACTCCCCAAGTCCTATGGGAAATCTGTCATTTTGGTGATTGTGGATAGGTTAAGTAAATATGTCCATTTCATTCCAATCTCACACCCTTATTCAGCATTAACTATGGCTCAAGCTTTCATGGACTCAATGTTTAGGCTTCATGGAATGCCAAAGACTATTGTAAGTGATAGGGATAAAGTGTTCATAAGCAAGTTTTGGAAGGAACTATTTAGTCTGTAGCAAGTGCAATTGCAGTTTTCTTCAGCCTATCACCCTCAAACGGATGGGTAATCTGAGGTAGTGAATAGATGCCTGATGGTTGGTGATAATCCTAAGGAGTGGGTAAAGTGGTTACCATTGGCAGAATTTTGGTATAATACCAATTACCATTCAGCCACAAAAACAACTCCTTTCCAAGTACTGTGTGGACAGGCTCCTCCTACTCATCACCCTTATCTCCATGGTTTTTCTAATGTAGATACAATTGATAGGAGTCTGACTACAAGGGAGTGTCTCATTCATAATCTTAAGCATCATCTCAGTCATGCACAGAATCGAATGAAACAGCTGGCAGACAAGATGAGGACTAACAAAGAGTTTGTTGTTGGAGATTGGGTCTATGTCAAACTCCAACCGTATTAACAACACTCCTTAAGAGCTCATCACTGCCAAAAGCTCTTCCCATGATATTTTGGTCCTTTCCTAATTCAAGCCAGAATAGACAAGATGGCTTATCAACTACAGCTCCCTAGTGATGCAAAAATCCATCCAACCTTTCATGTGTCTCTGCTCAAAAAGAAGATTGGAAGTAAACCATTTTTCTCTCAATTACCTAAGGATATCAACGAGCAAGGTCAGATGATGTTAGAGCAAATTGCAATAGTGGACAGAAGAATAGTGAAAAAGGGAAATGTTGTTATTACACAAGTCTTGGTCCAGTGGAGTGGTAGTTTCCTTGAAAATACTACATGGGTCAATTGGCATGATTTTCAGCAGAAATATCCTAATTTTAATCCTTAAGAACAAAGATTTTTTTTTTTAGGGGAAGGGATATAGATGCATAGGAAATATTGAGAAGCTGAATTGGCAAGGAAGAATGTAGCTGAATTGACATGGAAGAATGCTGAGAAGCTGAATTGGTAAGAAAGAACAGTCAGTTGAAAAAGCTTAAGTGATATTTTGAAGTGGCATTGGTTAATCGAGGATAGAAAAGGTTGAGCTGGCAAGAGTAGCTGAGTTGGCAATCATGTTGGATGGCAAGAAGATGATCGGGCAAAATGCTGCTAAGCTGGATGTTGTTGAGCTTCAAGTTAGTTGTCAAGCTAGTTAGTACAAGTAGTTAGTGTCAAATTAATAAGGAACTGTCAAGTTAGTTAGGAACTATTAGAAAAGAGTGAGGAGAGGAGCATTCAGGGCATGAATTGTTAGAACTGAATTCTTTCTTTCTCCCCCCTCCTTATCTCATTCTTTCTCTGTAATTCTGAAACTTTTTCTGCACTCAATAAATTTCTTCATTCAACTATGGTATTTTCTTTTTGATTCAGAGTTCGATTGGTTTCTTAGTTTCATCCCAATCCTACTTGAGTTAGAAGTAAGTTCCCCTTCCTTCTGTATCACTCTCTCATGAGCCAAACAAATCAAAACTGAAGTGAAATTAAAGATCAGAGAGAGAGAATCTAAACCTAAAGCAAGTTGCCGATAGGAGAGAGGAAAGAGAAAGAGAGAGACTGCGTTGAGTTTCTCCTGATTGTGAGGAGAGGCGTGTATTTGGCATAGTGAGGACGTTTTGAGTGCGAGAAAGGAAACTAGGGTTCATTATGAACTCGCGTGAATGCCCTTATGAACACGCATGAATGCCCTTAATCTCCTTACTGATTTAGCATCTCTGCCACTGGAATTGGTAAGAGTCCTCCCGGTCCACATCCTGACGCAAGCTTCTGTCTTATTCGAGAGAAAAGAAAAGATTATTCAAGGAGAAAAAAAAAAGAAAAAAATTTATGAGGAAGTTTTATAAAAAAAAACAAAAAATAAAAATAAAACTGATCGATAATAAAAAAATTTTACTTTCAATTTTAAAGGTTATTTTTAAAATACAAAAATATTTTAACTCTAATATTTATCTCCCCTCTATTTCTTTTTACTTTTGGAAGTAAAAAAATTTTAAATTTAGAGAGATTTTAAATTTATCCAAATCTCTCATTTTCTCTCGTATTTAAACTCCCAAACGAAAAAAAAAATCATAACTTTCTCTCTTAATCTTTTTTTTCTTTCTAAATCTTTCCATTCAAATAAGCTGCTAGAGTTTTGTACAGATTTAATCTTAAAAAAAATAAAATAAAAAAATTCTAAAACAACATTAAGCAAAAAATATATAAATATATATTATATATCTAACACACAAATATTGTGGGTTGAAAACACGACATGTATGTTGTGAGTTAAAGATGCAACATGTATGTCGTGTTTTCAACATGCGACATATAATATGTCGCATTTTAAAAACGTGACATATAGTATGTCGTGTTTTAAAGACGCGACATACTCTCTAATGAGTGCAAAATCGAATTTGTAGGAGGACCACAAAGTGTCATCGGCGATTTTGTGGACTAGATGTTGTTTCAATTTGCTCCCTTTTCCTCTACCTACAACACCTTCCGTTCCTATCCTTCTCAAATCTTCCATATGAGAAGAGCACGTTGATGAAGATTAGGCTCAAAATCTTCATTGTCAAGTTTAAATCTTAATATTTTAGGTTTTTCAATTGGGTTTCTACCGAAAATCTCATTTATCAAAATTTTCACTATTTTCTCAAATCTTTTACATACAGCACCTTCCATTCCTACTCCCACCTACAGCACCTTCTGCTCTTGTTCTACTCCCACATGCCCTTTCTTGCTCCCACTTGCCCCTTCCTACTCCCACAGTTGAGATCCTATGCCACGAGAGAAAAAGCAACGAATATGTCACATCTTCAAGACACAACATACCATATGTCATATGTTGCCCGTGACATTTGTGTGTTAGATAAGAATTTTTTTTTTCTTTAGTGTTTTTTTAATTTTTTTTTTATTTTTAATGTAAAATCCGTACATTACACTCCAAAATTGTCATGTAACATTTAAAAGATTCTAATTATCGCATTTTGTTATTTTTTTTTAATATATAAAAGTTTCCCTAATGCATTTTTTGTGAGTTACTTCTGAAAAAAAAAATCAAGTTTTAATTGATTCAATATTAATGATATATGATAAAATTAGAAATTTATATTGAGTCAAAATATAAATTTTGATTATAATTTTAGAGAACCCTAGTTATAACTATCATATTTATATATTTTTACAAATTTTAAAAGAGTTACTGTATCACTATTTTTTGTGATATTTTTGTTAGTTATATTTTTGAGAATTATTGTACCATTATTTTTAACCAATGTCTAGCAATCTAATTGTTAGACACTGATTCCCTTTAAATAAATTCTAAATTCGAATATTGTGTATAGAGAAAACATGTACGAAAAAATTTTATCCTTTTAAGTGTCAAATCCAACTCGAATCGAATTTAGTCGGATTTAATATAATTACCAAATATCATTAATATACATACATATATATATATATATATAAAACAAACAAATGTAAACCAGCCTTAAGAAATAAATTTAGTTGTTATGGTGTAATATAATAATTATAGTATATAAAACATTTGTATAAAGTATATAGTCTTCTAATTTTTAAACAATACAATCTAATAAAAATAAATCTTTTAAGTATCCATGTATTTTGCTACCATCTATAAATTATGATTACTAAAATAACTTTTCCTATTATGATTAATAAAACAATTCCATATTTTTTTAATGCGATATATAACAATATCAATGGTAACCTATGTATAAATTACAGAAAATTAAAAAAGAAATGATAGCTAACAAAACAGATTTTGTATGCTATATATATAGCGGCATTGAATGCAATATGGTTGGTAGCGAAATATCAATGATCCAATAAAAAACACTTTTTTATCTGCTGAAATTATACTAAAAATTATTGATATATTGAGCATGATGAAATGACATGGTATGATCTATCAATATATTTTAAGAGTTTTTTGTTAACTTTATTTTTTATATTTAATATTGAAATTATTTTAGCTATGCACTAAATTGAATTATCACATTTTATTAAAATTATTAGCAAGGTTTATTGAAAACTTATAGGTAAAAATAAATAATTACTCGCACAATTGATTTTTTTTTGTTTTTTTGAGGTTTTATAGAAGTAATAATATGAGATAATATGGATGGATATATGATGTTAATTCCCCTGCTTCCTCCCCTTCTCTCTCTACTATAAAAAAATCCACAATTGGCTCCTTTTTTTCTTATTATTAACCCTTATCTTCTATGCAATCTCAGACACTTCAGATTTAGTGCCCTTAGTAATTGTTGGATCATTTAATCTAAGATTGGGTTAATATGTAAAATAATTATATATTTAAACTATCATATAAGATGAATTCATCAGAAAATAAGAAAGTAATCTATTAAAATTTTAATTAATTTTGAACTCTAAAGTATATAAAAGGGTATGTGGTCGAGTTGTCAAAACTCTTAAATTAATACTGATTCCCCTAATGCAACAGACTGTAACAATAGTGATACCAGATCGAATTCCACAGAAATTAATTAACTTAATCACTTAGTTGATACTAAAAAAAATAAGGATGGGGTTTTTTGAATAAATTTTTTAAATGAAAAATTAAAGACCTAAAATTAAAAAAAAAAATTAATAATGCTAAATAGTGAAAATTAGGAAAGAAATCCAATCTACCAAACTCTGATCCAAGGGTTCATACATTCGATTGTTTCACTGATTATCGGTTAAAAAATGATATTCTCACAATCTAAGTATTTAACCTTAGATTTATTAGAATAGCCATAATAAATCTTGCGTTTTCCTAATTTAATCGACCAAATCCAACATCCAATCGAAATTTATAATTAATTGATTGGACACGATAACGTTCCATATCAATATAATGATAGCATTAAATTCTGTGAAAACAGTTAAATCAAAATATAAATAATTGGGATAGTCACAATTAATTAATTTTGTTCCATTGATTTCCTAGATTAAACATAAATACTGGTAAATGACCTATAAATAAAAATAACCTAATTTCTATTTGTACCATTCATTCATGACAATTACAAATCACTAAATTCCTGGATAGCAATGTAAAAACTAATATTTAATTAAATTGTCTGATTAATCAATATTAGGTTTTTCTGAAAATAAATCAAGAATCAATAAATACTTAAATAAAGACAAGAATTTAAATGATGCATATAACCTCACAATGAAAGACAACCAAATAAAATTCCCCTTGAATCAGAATTAAAGAACTAACCACTCATAGTGATGAATATCAACAAGAGAAGAATAAAGAAAATAATGTTTCTAAGAAAAAAAAATGAATAAAACCTAATAATAATGAGTGCAGCCGTCCAGCCTGTGTTTCTTAAATGAACAGTGGGCAACCCTTCTTGTAAAGAACAACCGTGAAATGCCCTAACGAGAATTGTTGTGTTTTTGTTCTCTAGGTCAAAAGAAAATTTCTCTCAACAAAAAAGAGACTCTCCAAAAAAAGGTAAAAATACTACTTTTACTCTTACTTAAACACTCTTTACTAAAAAAATAAAAACTCTCCTAAAATTAACTAAAAACAAACTCAAGTTTCTTCTCTTCTTCAAGACCCAATAAGATATTTGCTCCATTTAGTTTTACTTTATCTCTTTAAGCTCATTTTGATCCAATCCATAAAATTCAATCTTCTAAAAATAAAAATCCATAAAACCAATTATTAGAACATTAACCAGTGCAAAATCAAACCATAATATCATCAATAAATTTAATAATTTGTACATTATCAAATTCCCCCACACCAAACAAATACTTGTCCTCAAGCATTCACTATACCAATGCCTCTTAACTATTTTCCGCTTCACTCCTTCCCTTCCTTCATTTCGTCATCTAACAATTCAAAACAGCACACATTGAAACATTCAAATCAAAACAACAATCCAGAGAACAAGTGATTATAGTTTCATAACTTTAAAAGAAAATATAGACATCCATTCAGACTCAATAATTTCATCAGAATTCAATGTACCAAGATTCAATACATTCAGAAGGAAATCACTCTATATACTCAAAGTGTTTAGGGAATTTATCAATACTCTCAAAATCAAAACATAGCATTCCATTACCATAAGTTTGCTTATTAATCAAATCTCCACCACTGAATATATGAATTCAAAACAAAAATCTGTGGGTCTTTGCAATGGTTGTAACGTGGCTTAGGTATAGGTACGATGAAAGGGAAATGTGATGTGTAAATGCATATCAAAAGAAGCATATCAAGAATTACGAGACTATTTTCCACTTTCAAACCCATCCCATAAAATGAAGATACAATCAATCCCAAAGAAAAATGACCCAATCAAGACCCTCTCATTTCTCGATCAAAATTTTTAAATTTTGTTCAGATTCCCCAATTTCAATTCTTGGGAATTTCTCTCTCGTTTTTTTTTCAGTTTCTGTTTTTTTTTTTTTCTTTTTTTTTTATATTTTCATTTTTTTTGAATGACAATCTCGAAATGAACAAATAGTACATACATAAATTTCCCCAAATTGTATGAATAAATCTCTAAAAACAATCCCCAACATAAAATTATCATATTCCCTTTATAAATAGCCATCTTTTCAAGCTCTAAATACATGCTTTTTTGATATGAGGACCAAAAAGTAGGTTAAGTGCAAAAAAGAAGGTTGTGTCAATATGTGCGGTTATAAACAAAGAAAAATGAATAAAGGCTCAATTTGGTTCACTACGGGGATGAATATGCACGGGAATGTATTTTTAAGATAGCTAAAATGTGTAAACTTAATTGCCCTCATCATATTAATGCATAAACTCATGGATATGGTCTTGAAAAACATTGCGAAGCAAGTTCTAAAATAAACATACTAGGATTAATGCACACTCATGAAGAAAGATTAGAACAAGTATGATGATATGCTCTTAAGGATCAAAAGCTCACAAAAGTATATAATGTTGTATCGAATCTTGCACATTTTCATCCAATTTAATCATCAAAGTCAATGGGACGCTTAAAACATTTTTTTCCAAAATAATTAATCACAGTTGTCACATTCATGCATTTCAACTCAAATCAACAACATATACTAACTTAAAAATTATTTTCAGACAAAAATCAAAAGAGTATGAAGTTCCAAGAAAAATAAAAGAAATGACATGAATGCATAAAATCCTCCCCCACACCTAAATGCGACATTGTCCTCAATGATGCAAAAGTAAGAAATCTAAGCACAATACGAAAAGAATTCATAACTAGCATTATCCTAATCCAGAAACCATAAGTAGAAAATAAATACCCTATGCAATAAAAGAGATAAAACCAAAAAAATATGAAACAAAGAACTGGAAAAGGAAAGCAAGGAAATAAAAAGCTAGAAAGGAAGACAATGAAGAGAGGAGAGAAAGAAAACTCCCCTAAGGCGATGATGGGAATGAGAATTGAAATCTCACAAAGTCCGCGAATGCTTAAATGTTCCTCTCCATCCGCGATATATGTTGCTGCATGTCGTGCACAATTTGAGCTAAAGAAGCGGATTGGGATGGTCGTAAAGTATTGGAAGTACCTGCAAAAGTAGAATGAACTCTCAATCGGTTGTCACCCGATGAGGTAAAATGATAAACATCATCTACTTTGCACACAACACTCATTCGCATCAAGCACTCAAAGTCCAACGGTTCAGTAGGACAAGCAATGTTCATGTTGTGACGATCTAAGTCCAAAACCCTTAAATTAATAGCCAAGTGAGTGATTAGGGATCCTAGAATCGACGGTCTAGCAGAAGATGAGATGACACTCCGAAATTGAGTAGCCAACCAATAACCAAAATTTATTTTCTAGTTTTGGGTCATAGACCACAAGAAAAACAGTTCTGGTTTAGAGCAAATGACAGAACTGGCTTTTCTCCCAGAAAAACTAAAATCTAAGAATCGTTGAATGATCTGCAATGCATGATCTTTAAGGTATTGACTGTTAGAGTGACTAGGATCAAAATGCTGAGGGTCGATGGTCAATTCGGACCAAATACGTGAATGATATGAATTGAAATGCGATGTGTAGTCACAAACTGAAGATCAATCAAAGGATCCATCTACAAACCCTAAGGCTTCATTGAATTGAGTCAAAGAGAAATGAAATGCACAGTTCATTAGTCAAAATTCAATGATTATTGGGATGTCTAAAGTCCATTGTGCAGTAGTGTCAAACCGAAAAGTACTGTAAAATTTGTAAGTAAGTTCTCTAAATGCAGGGTAAGACAGATTCATGTAGGGACTCCAACCAATAGCAGATAAATAACCATGGATTCTCTCAAGTATATCAAGTGATTCTAATATGGGAACATGAAAATGCTTGTAGGGAATTACAGTTCTGGATGAGATATCGGGGTACCTACGTTTATGCTCTGCAGAACTAAACTTGAGGTGACCTCCTAACTTCCGACGGGTTGGAGGAAGTATTGCCTTACCCTTTGCCACTCGAGACCTTGATTTAGGTCTGCTTGAAGATGGTGGTGTCTCTTGGTCTACAAATAATGGCTCTACAAGTTCTATTGGTGGAGAAAGATGCTCACTTGTAGTATTGGCATTTGAAGATGCTGTGTCGACCGCGAAAGCAAAATCCGAGGCTTTCTCTGTGGATTCTTTGGCCTAGGCAGCCGCATTCAAGGCCCAAAATGTAGTTATTGTTGCTATGAAATGGCCACAGGGGTTGGAGAGGATGATTGCATAGAGGAAGTGGCGGATGGAGATGTTGATCGTCTGAAGAAAGGGAGATTGGCTCTCCACTAGGATCCGCAATTTGTGCTCATTGGGATGGACCTTCGATTGAAGATGAAACAAGTTGTCGATCTTGAAGCCCATACCTATGTTCTGCAACCCGTTTCTTTCCCATGGATGGAATTAGATTTCAACAATTTGGGTTGTTAATAAAAGGGAATTAGGGTTTCTGAAGAACGAACAGAGACGATGATAGTGGTTTCAAGTGAAGGAGAGGCTAGGGTTCAATCAAAAAGGGAATTAAAGCTAGGGTCGAATAGAGCGAGAAGTTAGGGCTTCGATCGAAACCTAGAACTTGCGGTGTAGAGGCCTTCGATCGAATTAGGGTCCTCAATCGAGAATACCCAATTTGCAAAAGTCTGCGGAAAAGTGAAATTGTAATGGAGAAACCTTCGATTGCTGAGAATGAACAATGAGTGAAAGATAATGGAAGGAGAAACCTTTAATTGATGATATTAGGGTTTTCGGCTAAAAAAAAAAAAGGATTTGGGCGTTGATTGGGTTAGCGATCGAAATTAGGATTTGAGACTTCTAGGGTATTCAATCGAAAGGGAAATTTAGGGCTTTGTTCTAAGGAGTGATCAATTGGTTTTCGGGCGATTAGGGTTTTCACTCGAAAAAGAGGAAGTTGGGTTTTCGAGGGTCTTCAATCAAAAATCAATGGATGGACTAGGGTTTGGTTAAGATGATGATTGATGAACCAAACGAGAAGATTGATGATGGAGGATCGATTGAACTAAGGAGATGATCTGTAGAGAAATCGCGAGAAAGAGAGAGTTGCAAAGGTGATGAAAGTATTCTCTCTCCTCTCTCTTTCGCCCATTTCCTCAATTTTTCCCTTTTTTTTTATTTGTTGACCCTAAAACCGTATGATCATCTCTTGAGAGAAAGAGTGCTTCTATCTAAAGTGAACTTCAATTCTTGAAACCGCGTGATCATCTGGTAATACAAGGACTGCTTCTGCCCAAATTCTGACTTCCCTTATGAAAATCACATGATCATCTCTTAATCCTAAGAGTGCTTCTATCCAAAATTCTATCTTGCTTTATCCATGACTCTCCTTGGGAAATCTCTGGGCACATACAAAAATTTAAAGGAGAGATAAATGTTACTAACAAAATATCCAAAATTAAATAAGAAAATACTATAAACTAAATCAAATTCGAATCAGCCTCCTTGTAAAAAAAGCAAGGGAATGGCTGTCTAAGTATTCCCTTTCCTAAAGCTCACAATGTGGGAGTTTCGGTATTGGGTACGCCCTTTTATAAACTAAATTAAATTCTTAAAATTTTTGGGTTACCTCCCAACAAGCACAATTATTTAACGTCGTTATGCTCGACGGTCTTCATGAGTGACTCAGCCAGAGAAATAATTTGGAGATTTTAATGCAATGGCCAATATTGTAGAAATCTCCATATCATCGTAAAATATCTTCAACCTATATCCATTCACCTTAAAAATCGTATTTGTGTCAAGACTTTTAATTTCCATTGCACCATGAGAAGACACATTAGTAACAACAAATGGACCTACCCAACGAGAACCTAACTTACCCGGCATGAGTTTGAGTCAAGAATTGTATAAAAGCACCTTTTACCCAACCTCAAACTGTTTTCTTAAGATTAAACAATCATAAAACGACTTGCTTTTCTCTTTATAAATTTTGGAGTTCTCATAGGCTTCCAATCTCACCTCTTCCAACTCTTGCAATTGCAATTTCCTTAACTCACCGGCTTCATCCATATTCATATTATAACGTTTGATCGCCCAATACGCCTTATACTCAATTTTTACCGATAAATGACAAGATTTGTCAAAAATTAACCTATAAGGAGACATCCCTATTGGTGTTTTGAAAGCTGTTCGGTAAACCCATTGTGCGTCATCTAGACGTAAACTCCAATCCTTATGCCCCGGGTCGACTGTCTTCTCCAAGATGGATTTAACCTCTCGGTTAGAAACTTCGACTTGTCCACTCGTCTGAGGGTGATATGTCGCAGCCACTCGATGATGCACCCCATACTTCTTCATCAACATTTCGAACACTCGATTACAAAAATGGCTCCCTTGATCACTTATGATGGCTTTAAGAATTCCAAACCTACTGAAAATGTTAGACTTGATAAAACCTACAACAGATTTAGAATCGTTAGTCCTAGTGGCTTTTACTTCCATCTATTTCGACACATAATCAACTACCAAGAGTACGTAAGCATATCTATAAGATGAAAGGAATGGACCCATAAAATCAATACCTCATATGTCAAATATTTCACAAACAAGAATAAGAGTTTAAGACATCTCATATCATATGAGATACATTAAACCCAAATTGTCAAATTTTCAAATTTAGCAGATTACTTTTATATGGGGTTAACTTAAATGAGTTATACAATACATAATTATTTTAACATATAAACTCAATATTGGATTAATAATTCGACACTCTCTAGACTACTCTAGCATTTTGGGTATCAAAAGAATTAGGTTTAAAGTGGAAAGATGCATTTTTATAGAGAGAAAAGAGAAATAAATACAAAGCAAATCTATCATCGACACCACAATGTGCTGGAATTAAGCTGCTGCTTGGAGGGCTTGCACCATGTCACACTTGGCTAGAGTTGTGGCCTGCTAAGAATTGGAAAAAATAAGTTTTAGAACTCCTTCCACCATGGCTTTTTGCTAACTGCAGCGCAACACCAATTTGGATCTGATTTCTTCCTATCTTCTGAGTTGAATCAAACTTTAGTCAAAACGTGAAAGTTGTAGCTTTCTTTTTGTCTTCACATAAATTATACTTGGAAGAGTCAAAATGGAGTATGATCACTTAGAAGAAATGCAAGTTCGCAAGTTCTCCAGTTTGAAAGATCAATGTAACACGATTTCAAAATCTTTCTATCTTGGCACCTATTGTATTAACCATCCCAATTACTACGGTTGCTTCTGAAGTCGCATTTAGTATTGGTGGTCATATTCTCACCAAATACATAAGTTGTATTCTTTTGGATCATATCCAAACTCTTATATGTACAAAGAATTGGTTGCATAATTTTGATATCTCCTATCGGTATCATGTTCTTCATTATTGAGTTATTAAGTTGTTTTATATTGAATTTTTATTTTTTTTTTATTTTAAGTATATTGTTTGCTTCCGATCTTATTACTAATTGTTTTATTTAATTTTTCTGATGGGAATAGTGCAATTGAAGCATTTTCAGAAAAAGGTTCCAATACTTGAAGTTGAGGGTTGAAAACATAGAGTATATATACAATATTTATGTGTTTTTTGAAGTTTAGAATTGAATTGTAATATGTAATACATTTGTACTATATTTCATGGTGTATGGCGTTGAAGTTGAGTCAATGAGTCATGACCAACTGACGTTGTCTCCCTCTTTTTAAGATTTCGAGTTTAACCCTTCCTATGTATAAAAAAAATGGTGTTGAAGTTGATGCTTATTTTATATTTTTCTTTTTTGTGATGGTAATTTGTGTGAATGTGATAAATTAAATTTATTAGGTAAAAAAATAAAGAAAAAAAAATAGGCCTTTAGGACTAAACACTTGAGCCCTCAAGGGATTATGTCCGTCCGAAATGGATTCTGATTTTTTAGATGATTCAACTATAACAACACATTTAGGGGTTTGGGAGAGAAAAGAAAATGTTAGTTAAGAAAAAAAAAAAGAAAATGAAAAGTTGTAAGTTTTTTTTCATTTTGTTTGGAAGTTGTATGAAAAAAAAGAAATGAAATAAATTTCTCTTGTTTAGAAGTTGGAGAGAAATTAAGAAAGAGGTTCCATTATATCTAAACTTATTAGAAATAGATGAGACTCATAAAGAGTAAAACTAAAAACTTTTGATAACGGCTCTTGAAGGGCATTTTAAAAATATATAAAAATATTTAATTTTAACGTTTTCTTCTTTCCATCTTTAAGATGGAAAAATTTTAAGATCCGAAAGGATTTCAAAACTATCAAAATCCCTTTTTTCTTTTATGTCAATACTTCTAAAGAAAAGAAAAAGTTATAATTCTTTCTTGTCTCCCTTAATTTTCTCGTCCAAAGGAGTTGTAAGCCACAAGATGAACCTTTCATTTTAAGACCACGTCCCTTGAGGGTAAAGAAAGGTCGGCACATGAATCCCTTATTGAGAGTTCTAGGTGTAACCTCTGCAACCCTCAAGTCCTCAAGGAACATGTTGATGTTTGTTTGTTTATATTTTTTGTTCTTTGTTGTTTGTCATGGGCATAACCCCTCTCACTTGTTTTTGGGATTGAAGCAAAATAATAATAATAATAAATTATATATATATATATATATATATTGAACATGCAATTTGCCAATCATGCCAATTATGAGAATATTAATTTATAGTTCAATCATTGTGCAAGGCATGGGGTTCGTTGTCGGAGCATGCCATAAAGTTGACAAAAATTCAAAAAGAATGTAAAATAAATAAATAATGTCCCTATGAAGGGCAAGCAGCTAAGAGAAGTCAAAATTTCCTGAAACAGGGGAGGGGAGAGAGGGTAAATGATGGTTGTTAAGGCCAGAAAGTCTCAGAATTGACTTTTCTTGAAAGTGCGTGGGGACTTCTAGCGCATAACCATCTTCTTAATTAACGTCACAGCTTCAGAGAGAGAACGAGATATGGTAATTTATGTCGGCGAGTGTTCTTCTACGAGAAAAAGAACAGAGGAAAGAAACCAAAGTAGATCCTAAAATTTTTCCATTGTGCATTCAAACACCAGAAAAATGGGTAACAGAGCATCAGAGAAATGAGAGAAGATAGGGGTTAGGGTTCGGGTTAAGGAGAGAGTTTCAGCCAAGGGATAGGGGGAGTTTCCGTTGAGTCTTCCCCAATCCGAAACTGGGTTTCTTTCTACGCTTTGGTTTTTATCTCCAATTTTGAAGTTTTCCCAAGTAAGTAAAGAAGTTTAGATTTTGTTTTGTCTTCAAAGATGATGTATGATTTGTTTTGTGCACTCCTTATATCCTCGTAGCTTACATCTGTATATTCATGTGCGTTCGTGCTTAGTTTTTATTAATTTTAGACAGGATATGTCTAGGGTTTATCTGCGTCTGCCGGAAAGGATTTCCTTCTTTAAGGTTTATTTGTTGATTTTGAGTTTTGATCTGGTTGGGGTTTTAATGACTTTTTCTTTTAGAAAAGGTTCAATCCCTGATTCAATTTGAAGTTCATGATAGATATTTGGAACACACTTCAAAAATGTAAGCTGTAGCAATTAATGGATGGAATGAAGTGGTATTAAACTTTTCACCAAATTAAGAAAACCACATTTGGACTTGAGATTTCCACATTTTTTGCCCTCACGTTCCTTATCATTTGTATTGCTTGTGTTAAGATGGGTATTTTGTGCTGAAGTGTTGGATCCATTTGAGATAGTGGGTGCTGAAGTAATTGACTTGGACAACTTCCAGTGAAGGGGAAGACGATACAAAGCTGTGGATTTGTTTGAACTCTTTTGGCAACTTATTGAAAAGCTAGTCAAATTTCTCAAAAAAGTCACTAGTAATCTTTGTGCTTTTACATGGCGCTGGCTCTAATTCGCATTGAGTTCATCACGGATTATATATATCTGTAGTTTAATTAAGATTTAGTTCATTCAGAAGTTTTGAAGAGTAAAATTTGTTATTGATAGTTATTACATATTTGAGGTGATGAAAATTTCTATAGCAAAATTTTTCATGTATTTGTTGCTCTTATTCCTTTTCTTTTTATGGTGGGGCGGGGGGATGGGACAAATAGGGTGAGGTCCTTGTTCTACTCTAAGTGATGAACAGGAGAGGGTGGGGGTTTGGAGACCCTTTTTCAGGTCACTGGCTTACCTTTATCCTGAACGTCCATGATGGGCTAGTGCTTGTCAATAGTTAAAGTTCAGTATTTTGAAGACTGCTATTCATTGATCTTCAATGTGTGGTTGTTCACTTAACTAAATTCATGCACCTTAAAGACTTTAATTTCCTTCTTGAGCAATGCAGTTTCTTTGGCTGTTCCTCACCCTTGGCTTGTTTTTTTCCAGTGACTTTAGCTGGATAGAACAGCATCTATATGCTTTCTCTTGAGTCATGCAAAAATGACTTGACAGGTTCTTCCTTTTTTCTTGGGTGGGGTGGGGTTTGCAGTTGTGAGTAATAGATGGAAGTGCGAAGTCATCAACATGGCCAAATCATTGAAATTAGTGGAGACATTCCTGCTGGAGAACCTAGCAATGCTGGGAGTAAGATATGTGGTGAGGCCTCTTGTGGATTCACAGATGCTGGAACCAGTTCGAGAGATGCCAAAGAACGATCAGCATCCATGCGCAAGCTTGTAATAGCAGTCATACTCTGTGTGGTCTTCATGAGTGTAGAAGTTGTTGGAGGCATCAAGGCTAACAGTCTTGCAATTTTAACAGATGCTGCTCATCTTCTTTCTGATGTTGCAGCTTTCGCTATCTCACTGTTTTCTTTGTGGGCTGCTGGCTGGGAGGCCACACCTCGTCAGTCATATGGATTCTATAGGATAGAGATTCTTGGTGCTCTCGTTTCTATCCAGCTCATTTGGCTCCTTGCTGGAATTTTGGTATATGAAGCTATAGTTAGACTAATCAACGGCACTGAGGAGGTCAATGGCTTTCTTATGTTCCTTGTTGCTGCATTCGGCCTGGTGGTGAACATTGTCATGGCTGTGTTGTTGGGACATGATCATAGCCATGGCCATGGTCATGGTCATGATCATCATCACGAGCATGATCATGGGCATACTCATGGAATAAAAGTTACCACTCATAGCTTTCATAGTCATCCCCATGAAGAGCATTTGAAACGCGATGAGCATGATCATCACCATGATCATAATGATGGGCATGATCACCATGAAGATCTTACTGATCCCCTGCTGAAGCACTCTGACATTGAAAACAAAGCTGAAGACTCCCATGAGCAGAAGAAGCAACGGAACGTCAACGTACAAGGTGCCTATTTGCATGTCCTAGGGGACTCCATTCAGAGTGTTGGGGTTATGATAGGGGGTGCAATCATATGGTGGAAGCCCAAATGGAAGGATATTGATCTGATTTGCACTCTAATCTTTTCGGTCATTGTTCTGGGGACAACAATCAAAATGCTTCGGAACATATTGGAAGTCTTGATGGAGAGCACACCTAGAGAGATTGATGCAACAAGGATCGAGCAGGGGTTGTGTGAAATGGAAGACGTGGTGGCTGTACATGAGCTGCACATATGGGCGATCACGGTGGGTAAGATTCTGTTGGCTTGCCATGTTAAAATCAGACCAGAAGCAAATGCAGACGTGGTGTTAGACAGCGTAATAGAGTATATTAGGAGGGAATACAATATCACTCATGTAACCATACAGATAGAGCGTTAGCTGACTTGTATTTAATAGCTCTGTTTGTATGTTCTACTTGTATTTGCTGCATGGTTGCTTTTACACTTGTTGACATGGTCAAGGCTGTAGTTACTTCTACCTATTTTATGAAGTATTTAAATGGAAATAAGCTGGTTTTTTCTGTCACTGGGTGATGGCATGAAAATAAAATATGTTTCTCCGGTGGCCTCACGAGGATTATTCTGGGCTTCCAAGCCAACCTATATAAAGGAAATTAGCCTACTAGGCTAGCTGAGAGATAAGTATGCAATAAACAATTTTTATAAAAATTTTTTAATAATCTAGATATGGAACAAGACAGATTTTAGTAGACCCAAATGGAAAATAGAGATTCATATAGTGAATCTCATCTAAATTGGAATAAAATTTCCTTCACTTTTGTTTAAAAATCATTTTCTATTCTTTTAAAAATAGATCACGCAAATTTTAAATACCTCTCCTTTTTTACATGAAGATAAAATAAAAAGTTTGATAATCACAATTATTGTAAATGCATTTTTAAATAAGCAATGTAGACATTCCCATTAGGCTTATTTTTTATGCTTGTTTATTTTATGTGGCTTATAAGGTATTGCCTGACTTGATATATAATCGAATCGTAATTTTAAAACATTTTTAATATTATTAAAAGAAATTAATTGGTACAGATCTCAATCGGATGGGAAGAAGAATACTCTTTACCAATAATATATATATATATATATATATATATATATATATATATTGATGAGATATGATCCAAATTATAGTTGGTGCGATATCCGGATGCCCAAAAGAGACACTCATGGTCACGGAGGGTCCAACTCTTTCAAACAACGAACATATCGATCCAAACAGTATGACCGATTCGCAAGCGTATTCGATAAGACTGAACAACTACCCCCTTCGTTCGACCACCGAATACTTTGACTTCTGAATGGTAATCCTTAATCAAATTTCATCTTGATTAAGTTTCTTATTTTAATACAAAACGTGTCTCTTGGATATAGAAGGAAACCTTTAGAAATCTTTAGAAATCTAATCGATAAGGAAAAAAATCTTCCTATATAATCAAACCTCCTAAATGATAATGATTTCAAATTTCTGATATTAGAAATTCGAAATTTTCGGATCTTCTCGTAAGAAAATTAGGGTTATGACACCCCGAATATACACAGCTCTCACGGCATCTCGTATAAAAGCCCTTGACATATTAAGTCAAGTAAGTCTTCTTGACTCTACACAAAAACACAAAAGAATTACAAGGAGATCCGTCATCCATTCCTCTCTTAATTTATTTTTCATTCCTTTTGAAAAACCACTCTTTCTGACTTGAGTATCAGAGCCTCCCCTACCAGAGTACCCTCCGACAATTTTTTATAGATTTCAAGTCTTTTTATCAAGCATCCATTCGAGTCATAAGAAGTCAGATCTGTGGAGTTTCGATTTGGCATCGTCCGTAAAAAATTAGACTAATCATCAATATTTCTTACCAACTTTCTGTCATCAAACAAAGCAAGACTATAATCAAGAGAAAAAGGCCAATCATCAAATTTGATGACGATGATCTGATCGGAGTTGACCCTAGTCGCAATGATCCTCTAGTCATTACTATCAACATAGAGGGTGCAGATTGCGACATCTTTACTTGGAACGCTTTTCAGCGAATGGGCCTCAACACATTACATTTTCGGCTTCTAATTGGATCCCTCAAAGGATTGTCTTATGAACACATTTATCCAGAGGGATTCATCTCCCTCACCGTGACTTTGGTGACTCCCCAAACCATGTAATCGTCAAATCCACCTTCTATGTGGATAAACTATTCTCACCGTATAATAATATTCTCGGCCAACCGAGTTTAGAAAAATTAAAAGCACTACCCAGCATTAGACATATGAAGATGAAGTTTAGAATATAAGAAGGGGTCGCTACAATCCGGAGTGATCCCGACACCTACGCCCTCTTTACTGATAGAGACGGACAGGCAAACTTTTTAATTGACACCCTATAACTCAGAGGCGATATCGAACCAACGAACAAGCCAGAACGAGGAGAAGAGTGATTGAAATTTCTCTAACCGATGATCCTACTCGAACTGTTTGGATTAGAGCTGTGTCTGCGTCCTTGCAAGAGGCAATTGTCAGTTGCTTGCGACAACACTCCTGAATTTTTGCTTGGTCCCCCAAAGACACGCCCGACATCGATTCATCAGTAATTATTCACAAGTTAACCGTAAACTCCAACTACAAGTCTATGAAATAGAAGAAAAGGGTGTTTGCCCTTAAATATCAACGAGCCATTCAAGAAGAAATCCAAAAGCTACTAACCGCTGATTTCATCCATGAAGTCAAGTATCCCGAATGGTTAACCAACGTGGTCCTGGTGAAAAAAGCTAACGGTAAGTAGAGGATATGCGTGGATTTCACGGATCTCAACAATATATGTCCAAAAGATAGTTACTTTCTCCCAAATATCGATAAATTGGTGGAAAATTCTTCAGGTCACCAACTCTTAAGTTTTATGGATGCTTACTTGGGGTATAATCAAATACGAATGGCACCTGAAGACAAAAAGAAGACGAGTTTCATGACTGAGTTCGGTACACACTGTTACTGGATCATACCTTTCGGTTTAAAGAATGCAAGAACAACCTTCCAACTGTTGGTCAATGAAATCTTTAAAATCAGCTCGACTGAAACATAAAAACGTATGTAGATGACATGCTTGTAAAAAGCATCGATACTGAGACTCATGTTGTTGACCTTAAGGAGATCTTTTAGACGCTCAAACACTATAACATGCAATTGAATCCTGCCAAGTGTACCTTTTGTATCGTGTCGGGAAAATTCTTGGACTTTATGATCACCAATCGTAGGATTGAGTCAAATCCAGAGAAGATACAGGTTATTCTGGACATGTTGTCGTCTTAAACATTAAAAAAGGTGTAGTACCTTACTAGTCGGATAGTGACTTTAAACCGATTCATATCGAAAGTTGGGAAAAAGTACAAACTTATTTTCGACGCTCTGAAGAGATCTCAATGGTTCGCGTGACACCTGAGTGCCAAATGGCCTTGGAACAGCTCAAAGAGTATCTTATGACTCTTCTACTGCTCTCACATCCGATTCCTGATAAGAAATTCTACCTTCATCTTTCTATTTTTGATCAGGCACTTTGCTCTATCCTTGTGTAAGACAGAACTCAGCTATTCAGAAGCCGATCTATTACATCAGTTGGTCAATTATCGACTGATTGAGAAGATAGCAGATGCCTCCAGCTATACTTTTAGCCCCATACCATCGTGGTACTTATTGATTAACTGTTGAAATAAATCTTTCAAAAGAGAGACACCTATGGGCGTTTAATCAAATAGAGTGTTGAATTTGATGAATTCGACATCCACTATCAGTCCCGTTCTGCAATCAAAAGCCAAGTCTTGGCCAACTTCATTCTCGAATGCACCCTCTCGATTATAGCTGAACTCGAGCTCACTAATAGCCCTAACGAATGGTCATTACCAGACATACCATACACGTCGATGGATCCTCAAACTCTTCGAGTAGTAGTGTCAGGCTCATACTGATGGGTCTGGATAATTTCAAAACGGAGTATGCCCATCGTTTCAACTTCAGAGCCATCGACAACCAAGCGAAGTACAAATTCTTGTTGATGGGACTCCGAATCACAACCAACATGGGAGCTCGAAGTGTTAGGCTATTCACTGACATCAACTAATAGTTAAGCAGATTAAAGGGGTCAATGAGACTAAAGACCCGACCATGGCCAAACATTTAAGTATGTTACATGAGACGATGACTAAAATAGACAGAGTCAATATTCAACAAATCTCTCACTTAGAAAATACATGAGCCGATACGTTCTCCAAATTGGTCATCTCAGATTCAGTTGCTTCTAATCGAACGATCTACATCAAAAGCCTACCATACCCTAGCATCGATGAATCTCAAAGGGTCATAGTAACGAACCAGCCTCCTAGTTGGAAAGATCCAATTGAAACATACCTGAGAGACTATTGACTGCCTGACTTACTGTTGGAGCAGCTAAACTAAAGCGAAAGGCTGTCCATTATGCAATTATCGATGGGAGACTATACTGAAAGTCCTTCACTCATCCGTACTTAAGATATCTGACCCCAAAAGAGGGAAACTATGTTTTTCGGAACATCCACAAAGTGATTTGCGGCAGTCACCTAGAGGCTCGAAACCATAAAGACCAATTTGAACGATTATGTCAAAAGGTGCGACAAGTGCTAATGATTTTTTTCTGTCCCGTGACTACCCTTCACCAAACTCAGCCCCATAGTTGGCCTATAGCCGTTTGCCCAATGGGGAATGGATATCCTTGGACCATTTCCATTAGCTACCGAACAAAGAAAATTTCTCATAGTGGCTATCAATTATTTCACTAAGTGGGTGGAGGCCGAACCTCTAATTTAGATAACCGTTCCTAAGACTTAGTCGTTCGTATGGACTCACATAGTAACCGGTTCGACATACCTCACGTCCTCATTATGGATACTGGAAAGTAATTCGAGAATACTAACTTCCGAGAGTTCTGTACAAAGCTAGAGTTCAACCACCGATTCTCATTGGTTACTCATCCACAGACCAACGGACTTGCAGAGATAACTAACGGAATAATCCTTCAGGGGCTAAAGACTATTCTAAACAAAGCTAAAGGACAATGGATAGATGATCTTGATGGCATCCTCTGGTCGTACCACACCACGCCCCGAAGGGCAACCGGAGAGACTCCATTCAACCTAACATACGAAAATGAGGCTATCGTATCGGTGGAGATCAGGATCCACTTGTTCCGGGTAACCCAATATAACTCCGAACAGAATGAATCTGCCTTACGTAAACGCATAGACCTACTCCCTAAACTATTGGAATCTGTATCCGCTCGAATGGCTGCATATGAGTAACAAATGATGCATTACTATAACCAAAGAGTCAGAAGTTAAATATTCAAACCAGACGATTTGGTGTTAAAGAAGGTAGAAGTTACCGGCCAACTTTTGCTTGGGGGCAAGTTAGCCCATAATTGGGAAGTCCCCTATCAGATACGCTCTATAGTCCGTCCGGAGGCTTATCATCTCAATAATCTAATGGATCAATTATGCCCAGATCTAGAATGCAGAGAACCTATGGAGCTACTATCAATAAGTCATATCATTTCTCCTTCGACAAAGGTATCTCCTATCGTGTCAACCCTTACGATTTTCCTTTCGATAATCCTATCGTTACTGCTAACACTTTCACTCCTATTGGTTGTTACTTATCGAAGAGATCTATTTCTCTGAATGGGTCTCTGTCATCCTGTCCTATCAAAGAAATCTATCTCCTCGAACTGCCCTCTGTCGCCCTGCCTTATCGAATGGATCTATTTCTCCGAATGGGTTTCTGTTGCCTTACCTTATCGAAAGAATCTATCTCCCTGAATGGGCTTCTATCGCCCTATCCTATCGATAGGATTTATCTCCCTAAATAGATCTTTGTCGCTATTTTCTATTGAAGAAATCTATCTCCGCGAATGGGGTTTTGTCGCTCCGTCCTAACGAAAAAATATAACTAATTAAGGGACTTCGGCCATCCCATCCTATTGAAAGAATTTGTTCCACCAATTAATTCCACATCAATGGACAGACCGGGCATACTCCTATCAATCAGGAAAACACCCTGAGTCATTCGCACAAGTGATTCGATCACATAAGTGGCTTGACTATGGTATCATGCAAACGAATGTACGAAAGAAACCTCGACAGACACGATAGATGATAAGTAAGTAAAATAAATCTATTTTATTTCTATACGACGAATACATGTTCAATTACACTAGTAATTACACTTCACAAGTCCCTCAGCTGGACCGATTACATCAAAAGAAATACATAAATGGCTATATCGCCTCAATCGTTCGACAATACTAGAGAGTACAAAAAGGGTAAGCAGAGGAATAATAAAAAACAATCTGTAACCCTACTGACACAATAAGACTGCCGAAAGGGGGGACAAACCGATCAGGAAGGGATTCTGAGGATGTATTAGGATATCGTCAAACTTTCTTACATCACCTATCTCCCTACACACAACCAATACGTCCTATCACCCGCCTCGGATTGAGACTCTTTTCTTAAATCCGAGTCAGGGACCCCGACAGAAACCTTGATAGAGCACATCATGACCTTCGGATACCAAATGACATGACAAGCCCTCATACCAATAGTCCCCGTTCATGACAAGACCTCATACCAACAAAAACGACTCACGCTACCAAACTTTACAAAGCTGGAGCATCCTTTTGAAAACCCCTTATGGAAGACAACTCTCATAAAAAGAAAACCTTCAGACATGAAGAAACTTGCTGAAGTAACGCAAGGTCTCACAGTCCCTATTTATAGACACGAAGAAATCTCTTCAAATCTCTGACTAGTGAAGCACTTCTCTAAAAAGCGTGTGAAGTAAGTGGGAAAGTTCATGTCGTCTCACCTTCCTGCACTACATTAATTTTGAATTAAATCAAATGGAATGTGAGACGCATTAATACTGGTGGAAGATGGAACAACTGAGACAAAAAGGGGATTTATATCCCATCCATTTTAATTTCGTATTAGTTACAGGCGATTCGCATTATCTCAATAGAGACATGTCGCAAGCTTCCATGCCCTTCTAAATTCTTGAGAAGTGAACTTCACTCATGGTACCTCTCCCACAAATCGACACTATGAGTCGGGGGCAAATGATAGGACATGATTAAAACTACAGTCGATGCGTATCTGGGTTCCCAAAAGAGACACCAATGGTCACGGAGGGTCCAGTTCTTCCAAATAATGAACATATCAATCCAGACCACACGACCGATTCGCAAGCGCATTCGATAAGAACGAACAGCTACTTTGTTTGTTCGACCTCTGAATACTAAAGGAACTGAGTACTTTAACTTCTGAATGGTAATCCTCAACCGAATATCACCTTGACTAAGTTTTCTATTTTAGTACAAAAAGTATTTATTGGATAAGAAAGAAAATGCTTGGGAATCTAATTGATAAGGGAAAAAACCTCCCCGTATAATCAGACTTTTCTAAATGATATCGATTTCAATTCTCTGACATTTGAAATCTGAAATATTCAGATTTCCTTATAAGAAAACTAGGGTTGTGACACCCTGAATACATATGGCTCTTGCGGCATCTCGCATAAAAGCTCTCGAGACACCAACTCAGATAAATCCTCTTGACTCTATACATAGACACAAAAAGAATCACAATAAGATCTATCTTCCCTTCCTCTCTTAGTCTATTTTTCATTCCTTTCGAAAAACCGCTCTTTTTGACTGAGCGTCAGAGTCTCCCTTACTGAAACACCCTCCGGCGGTCTTTTACAAGTTTCAACCCTCTTCATCAAGCATCCGTTCGAGTCACAAGGAGCCGGATCTGTGGAGTTTTGACCCACCTCCAACAGATGTGTTTAATAACATGTCAAATTTTTTTAGATCATAATATTTTTATTTAGATTATAATTTTGACATTATAAACTAATAGAAAAAGAGTAAAATTGGCAATTAACTCTTAACCCTTTTTAACCTCCACAAACAAATCTTAATTTCCAAGCAAGTTTCACTCAAATTATTATATTGTGATTTTCAACAATCAAAACTTCAAAGCTTATCATATACTTTTTTTGTCCCTATAATATATAAACTATTGGATCTACTTAACAAAATTTTCAATATATGATCAAAAAGTAGATATATTAGGAGGCTCATTGGCCTCCCTTCCCAATACAACTAACTCACTTCCTTGAAAAAGTAATATTATAAATAATAAAATTGATATTAGTTAGATTCTTTAAAATAAAAAATTGAAACCAAATTTATAAATACAATTCTAGTTTCGATTTCTAAACTATGAATCGATCAACGTTTCTTTAAACTATTAATCATGATTCAATTCAATCTTATTTGACAATTATGCTAGAACTGTGATCAAATCTAATTTGTATTAACTCTACCTTTGGTTACACACACAAGGTGATTATGGATCAATGCATACAAAAAATTAAAATAAATCAAGATAGGAAATGAAAATTTGCGAACAAAAAATATAAAATAGAAGTTATGGACGGTTTTGAAAAATTTATTAGATGTATTTTATTAGAAAAATATATTAGTAACTTATTTATATTTTTAAATTTTATCTTATTGTTTTACTTTTATTAGATGTTTTTTACTTAAAAAATACTAATAAAAGCGTACTGTTATAGTTTCATGATATAAATATGTTATATGGGAATGACAATATCCAAAGATAAGTATTTAAAAAATTCAATGATCTAGTGTTTTTTTTTTTTTAAATTGAGATAAGGTGGAATTTGATGGGATTTTAATATTAAAATAATTAAATTAATTCAAATACGAATTTAGATTATAAATAATTTTATTAATAATGATTTATAATAAAATAATTGTTTATTTAATATTATATTATTAAATTAAGAAAACTAAAATGGTTTTGGGTTAAGTGAAAGATATCATTCTCAAAGTCATAGCTGCGGCCCCATCCTTCGTTCACCCTCTCCCCTTCGTATCATCACCTCCGACGCCGACGCCGACGCCGACGCCGACGCCGACATCAGCTTCCCTTCATCGTCGACGCCAGAAGACTGTGCCGACCTTCATCACCTTCTCCCCTGATCGCCTTCATCAGCTTCCCTTCATCACCAAAGTTGATCTGCACTCTCGCTGACCTTGCCGACCTTCATCGCCGACGCCAGACCTCCCCTCCGCCAGCGGCCGCAGCAAACCCATCTCTGTGACTGTGAGTGTGGACTCTACAACCCTTCTCTGATTTTTTTTTTTTTAATTTCTGATTTTTTTTTGAAATTTTATTGGCATTCTGATTTTTTTTTTTTGAAATTTTTTTGGCATTCTGAATTGAGGTCCACCTAAGTCTATGGTTTGTTGTGATTTTTTTTTTTTTTGTAAAAATTTTAAAAGAAATATAGTTTCTCTGATTTTGGTTTAGTGATGATATATAGTTCGTTGGGGGAGTGTAGTAATTTTGGTATCTTTTTCTACTAATCTACATAATCAATGTTCTGCGAGTGACCTGTGCTGTGCTACTACTGCTTGCTTTTGCTGCTAATGAACAAAAACATTAGAGAGTACCCTACCCATGCCCACCTTTTCAGACTATCTAACAAAAAGAGTGTCTTTTCCTTTTGGGTCTGTTCATTGGGTCTTCAATTTATACTTCACTCTCTCTTCTTTTATTATTAGTCTCTTTCTCTCCGTCGGTGATTTGTTGTGATTGGGTCATTTCCGCAGTTGAATATATGCAAAATTTTTATGTAATTTGCTTCTCCTAGTATGCACAAATTTGAATCCTTTTAAAATTTGTACATTTGTCAATGATGTTTTTAATCTTAGTGTCAGTTGTTGGATTTGTTTGATGTATTTTCCACGGATATAAAAAACATGTAATTTATTTTCAGTTTTATTTTGTGAATTGTTTCTCACTTATCAAACCGTGAAATTTGTATGCTTTAATTAATATTTGGACAATTTATGTTTCTTCTATGCTTTTTTATTTGCTATTATGTTTTTCTTTCTTGGGATGGGTATGTGTCGGGTATAGGTCGGTTTCGGATTGGATCCGTTCGGCTTTTTAGAGAGAAAAAAACCGTATGGTCAGATATAATTTTTTATTTTTTAACCCGAGTCAGTTTAGAGTCGGATACGGATATTAAAGTTAGGATTTAAGATTAGATATGATGTTAATATAATCCGAACCATAACCGATTCATTACGATCCCTAAGCTGGGTTTTTCTGTCACTTGGTGATGGCATGGGGATAAAATTTGTTCCTCCGGTGGTCTCATGAGGATTATTTTGGGCTTCCAAGCCAACGTATCTAAAGGAGACTAGCCTACTAGACTAACTGAGAGACAATTATGCAATAAACAATTTTGATTAAATTTTTTTAATAATCTAGATATGGAACAAGACAGATTTTAGTAGACCCAAATGGAATAAGACTTCCTTTACTTTTTGTTTATTTTTTTTAAAAAAGTCATTTTCTATTCTTTTAAAAATAGATCATGTAAATTTTAAATACCTCTCATTTTTTACATGAAGATAAAGAAAAAGTTCGATCACCACTGTTGTTGTAAATGCATTTTTAAATAAGCAATGTAGACGATTCCAACTATATATTGGGTTATTTTTTATCCATGTTTATTATATATCTTATAAGGTATTATGTGAGTTGATATACAATTGAATCGTAATGTTTAAATGTTTTTAATATTATTAAAAGAAATTAATAGGTGCAGATCTCAATTGGGTGGGAAGAAGAATGTTATTTACTAATTAAAAAAAAAAGATGTGTTTAATAACGTACCAACTTTCTTAGACCAGATTATTTTTAATTAGATTATAATTTTGACATTTTAAAATGATAGAAAAAAATTAAAATTGGCAATTAACTCCCATTTGAAACTCTAACCCATTTTAACCTCCACAAACACATCATTTGCATCGCAGCCTTCACATTAGGGAAGCAAGTTTCACACAAATTATTATATTGAGACTTTGAACAATCCAAAACTTCAAAGCTTATCATATACTTATTTGACCCATATAATATATAAACTATTGGATCTACTTCACAAATTTTCCAATGTATGACCAAAAAGTTGACATATAAGGAGGCCCATTGGCCTCTCTTCCCAATACAACTAACTCACTTCCTTAAAAAAGTTATCAGATATAATAATTAAACTACACTTGATTGTGTACAAAATTAATATTTTCATTGTTATATAAAATATTATAAATAATAAAATTGATATTGGTTCTCGGCAATTCGAATCGAAATTGCAGGTTTCAGTTCTTCAAAATGAAGAACTGAAATCAAATTTTTAAATATAGTTTCGGTTACGATTTCTGAACTATGAACTGAACAACGGTTCAATTCAACTTATTCCACAATTGTGTTAAAATTGAGGCCTAGTCTAATTTGTATTAATGTTACCTTTCGTTATATACACACACACACACAAGGATATTATGAGGCAATGCATACAAAGAATTAAAATAAATTTAATTAAAATAAATCAAGAGAGGAAATGCAAATTTGAGAAAAAAAAAATATATGAAATAGAAGTTATAGGTGATTTTGGAAAATTTATTTTGCTCTTCTATTTTTTTTTTCATAAAATATATATATATATATATATATTTCAATTTATTTCATCGACAAAATGCTCACCGGAATTGAATTGTAACAAAAGACCTATTCAATAATAATTATAGATAATATATTTTTGATCTGTCATAAATACTTTGCCCAATAGTTTTATTTTCTAAAAATTTGATCCACAATAAACCCCACTCTCACAACTCCTACTAAATGTGTATATATGTATTTCCTTTTGTTGGATAGGAAGCGTGTGGCCATAGTTATACTACCATGATATATATACGTTATGTGTATATATAATTATTTTTCTTTTGAGTTCCAAATGTAATTGCTTCTCGGGAGGAAGCCAAAGCAGGCAAAAATCCTGAGAAATGCACCAAATTGACTCAAAAAAAATAAAAAAAAAAATTCTCTAGAGAAAAAAAAATCGATTTCTAACGTAAGTTATTCGAGTTTTGAAAACTCAAACAAAACTGTTCGATCAATAGATCCTTTTTTTAATATGTTTCGTACATATTGTTTTAAGAAATTTTTTTCCATTTTGGGTCAATTCCGAACTTGACTCCAAAAACCCTAGCCTAACGATTCCACCATTTACTTTCCCACTCCGCGCATGAACTGATTTGTTTCGACGAACTCTGATCTACTGCTCTGGTACTCTCTCTCTCTCTACCTTAAAAATTTCAGTTTGTGGTTTCAAAATCAGCCGATGAACACTTTTTTTTTGTAATAAATTTAGAAATGTATATAATTCCTTTTGACACGCATTCACCTTATTGAAGGAACAACTGGGTATGGCCTTAGTTTCAAAATCATTTTGATTTTGAATGGTTATCAATAGGAAGGAGGATCTATGTATGTAGCTTATCAACTAATGCCAAGGAAAAGAACTATGGATGATTTGATGGTATACTCATCTGGGTTTCTTCTGTTTTTTAGTTTGAATTATTCATTCTGTTTGTTTCTTGCTGGTGATCGTTTATTACCGTCATCCATTTGATTTATTCTAGGGTTCACTTTTTTTTCCCTCTTTCTTTTTGCTAAGCAAAATGGTCACTATTAGTAGTTTTAGAATTCTTAAACAATTAAAAGTTATGTGTTTATCCGTCTTCCTGTTGCAAGGCAAACAAGAAATAAAAGGTTCTGTAAAATGCAATTTAAATTAAAAAGTTAAGATAGAAATAGTGATGGTAATTATTTGTTGTATGGAATCGGCTTCTCCTATTAAGCTGGCTAGGGTTTTTGGTGTTTTGACTAAAATGAACATTATTGATTTTCGTACAGTTTTAACCACAAGACATGCCGCTGTATGATTGTATGCTTCTGTTGAAACCCACAGTGAAGCAGGAAGCAATGTTAGACTTGCTTGTACGTGTTGGAAAGCATGTGTACGTGCGAAATGGTGTTCTCACTGAAGTTAAGTCATTTGGAAAAGTTCAAGTGGGTTATGGGATCAAGAAACTTGACGGGAGATACTATCAGGTATTCTACTTTGCTTGCCTTATGCCATTTTTACGTTCCCTGTTCTTTTTAGGGTTTTAATGATTAAAATACTAGTTAAATCTATTTTTTGACTACTCATTTAATTAATTGGCTTCTTATCATAATGGGGAGCTAATTACCCTAGTTTCTCATTTTTTTTATTGGTCAACATCATAGAATGTTTCTAAGGGAGCAGGGGGGCTGCTTCGAGTATTCACTGCCAGCCAAAAACTTGATTTGGTTTACAGATTGTGTGCATACGGACAAAACATGGAATTTCTAACACATACATGCTTACACATGTAAATGAACCTATCTGTGTTTGTGAAAGCATGTGGCTTGTCATTCTGGTATATATATGCTTATGTATGAGTAATTTGCACATGGGCTGGGAAATGCTTGCACAGGACTTGATTTTTAATGTTCTCTCCTCGTGCATCATAACACTGGCAGGTTATGTGATATGACTGTGGATGATAGTTGTCAACAGAATCGACACTTGAGCTAATAGGATCATTGTTTTGTGAATCCAAGAATATATAGGATGGGTTTAAGGTTCCTAGATATTTGAGCCAAAAAAACACTACTTTGTATGAGATTATAATGCACAAGATGGGATTTCCTCATGGAAAACGTTTTCTGGATCCCTCCGGTCATGGGTCCTGTTGTACAGTGTACACTGCTGTTCAGAGGTTCCCTTCTTGTTTAAAGCTTGTTTTATCTGATTCCTTAGCAATCTGTAAATTGGGTCACATGCCTGTCTCAACTTCTATTAGCAAAGCTTTATAGCAGCAAGTCTGTCATGGATAACTCTGTCTCATTATGGGTAATGAAATTCAAATAGTTCACTTCTAGCATTGTTCAAATAAGCTCTATATCATTCTAGAAGTGATGATGCATAGAATAGTACGGTAGAGTGGTTTCAAGTCATAGAATACCTGCTTTTTTGACTTGAAGAGAGCCATTTGGTTTTCATATGGCTTCTAAGATAGTTCAATTTACAATCATAAGTGATCAGGTGTGAGGTGGAAAAGTTATTGACCAAATGGCTCAACATGCTTACAAATTTTAAATATTGTTCAATTTTATTGAAGAGGTAACTGAACAGTTCTAATGATGGGCTTGAACTTTGTATTGTTGACGATGAGTCCTTTGGAAGATCGTAGCTTGATATGTATGAGAAACTTAAAAGCTTTTAGGAATTGATTTGGAGTTTTGGTCAAGGTGAATTATCGTTGTGAAGTTGGCTTAAGTTGAATGTGGACAGGACAGAAGGGTATATGTTTGTTAAGATTAGGAGATTCATGGGTGTGGGTTGTTGAAGGCTGTTGAAATTGGGTAGTTAGGTTCCTCACTTAAAACAGTTGAAAATCAGTAATGGAAGGAAGCTAGGTTACATGAAACGTAAATGAGGAAACGGAAATAGATATGAATCGATACAAGAAAATGACACCTTGTAAGAATGTAGGAAACTGAAACGTGGGGAAACACAAAAATATAAACAATAAATATTAATTATTTTATGCAAATAATAAAATAGGCATTTTTATAATAAAAATGTAAAATGATCAAATACATTATTGTTAATTATAACACAAATAACATAAAAAATAAAAATTATAATTAAACAAGCAAAATAATTCATTAAACATGGAAAATGTATAAATATAAAAAAAAAATATAAGGAATTTTGTGTAAATATTAATTAATTTATTGTGTTGACACATTTCAGAAATGAAAAACGTTAGTGTTGAGGTTTTTGTGCGTAAGAGGAAGTATAGGCGGTGCGATGACATTGTAAGGAATTCTCTAATTTGTTTATCCTGGGTAGATAAAAGGATGATATAGGTTGCAGTTATGTGGGATGAGCATGAAATAAGAGTGATGCCTCCGATGCTGCATCCCCACTGCATTGCCTACTGCTTGAATGTCTCCTGCCTAGCCACATATCTCAAATGAGAATAATGAGGTTCCTCCACCACATTCACCCACATTTATAAGCGGAGATTAGTGATGATCTAATAAACTTCCAGGGAGAAACTGTTGGATTGACTTAGGGCTCTTATTTCCCTACTTGACAAGAATAAGGAATTTGTCTAACCTAGAGAGTACCCTCCCTAAAAGTTTCATTGCCCATGGATAATGGATTTTCCATCAAAGCAATAGCCATGTACAAACTCAAAAAATTCTTTCATGCCAGGATTCTTTTCCTCCTAGCTGAACTCGTGGAGGGAGGATAACATATTAGTACTAAGGCCACCTTCCCAAGGCTTGACGAAAACCTCATCTGGTTTAGATTGTAGCCAAGAACCCCCCACCATCTAAACTCTCTGCACTTTGTAAAAACCATGAAAATGGATAGTGAGCTTCCTCTCTACCAGGGCTAAACTTTTATTGCAGAGATCTGGTATGGTGTATTTTGCCTTCTAGAATTGTAATTTCTCCTAAATCCTAGTCCTTGAATTCTATGTGAAGACAAATTTGACTCCACAGAGACTGCTGCACTTAATATGTGTATCCTGAGACAATTCCTTTAAAAAAATGGTATGCTAAGACCATGTTGTTATGACATTAATGAAAGCCATTGATGAAAGGTTTTAGATAATTAGAATGACTTAAATATTTTTGCGGGCATTAAATTAAAAGACAAGAGTTCCATCTTGCCTAAGAAGGATGACTTCATATTATTATTATTAATATTATTTGTTTTTGCAGAAAGGGCATGTTATATAAAATATTCTTTTCACCATATAGAGTATCTTCATGATGTGATGACTTACCACAGAAGGATCTGTGAAATTTTATCAGAGGACCTATCTCTTTTCATGTGAAAATTGATGTAAAACTAATGACGCCAACTGAAGGTTTGACAAGAATAGCACAAATAGAGCCTGCTTGTATATTCATAACGAGAACATGATATTTGATTTCTTGATAATACCATGAAGGCTTATACTTTTATTGTCAGTCCTATTAAGCTTTTCAGATGCCATTTGGTTAATTTATGGTGTGTTTCTAACCAAAGCATTTTGTTTTTAATGTGCCAATGCTATATTACAGCATCGATTATGTTGTTTGTGCTACTGATTATAATGATAGTGCCAAATATTATCTAGCATGCTATGCCAATGCTCTTGGTAGGACATGCATATGTTCTTCATCATTTATCATTTGAATTTTACTGACTCTCTCTCCAAGTTGTTTGGCTATCGTCTCATGACAGATTTCTTATGGCATTTCCAAATCATTTTTTTTCTGCTTGGCACATTTTTGAACCACTTGTTTCTCTAATTTCTTGTCTCTTATTTCAGAGCTTGATAGTCCATCTTTGTCCTTTCACATGTTTTGCAGGGCCAACTCATGCAGATGACCATGATGGTTCCACCCAGCTTCAACAGCGAGCTTCACTACCTAAACAAAGAAGACCGGTTGCTGCGCTGGCTGTCAATTAAGCACCGAGATACCAAATATGGACTGGACTTCCTGAGCGAAGATGATGGAAGAAGAGAACCGTATAAGTTTGGACGAAGTAGCCTATATGATAACGAGGAAACCGATGAAGATGATGACAACGACGACGACGGCAGCAATGAGGACGTGGAATATGCTGGAGACCAAGAGGAGCAGAAAGATCAATGATTGGCCATAAATCTTATGGAAAGTTACCCTCATTGCTAGGGCTGCTTCTGTTTACATTCTAGTTTGTTTTTTCCTGCCTAAATTTTGTTTTCCTATGCGGCTGGTATGTATACACCCCAGGCAGTGCTTGATGAATTATGTTCCAGAGAAGTATAGATCTTTGAGCCTTCAGGCTTTTGTTTGTAGTCAAAATTAATAGCGAGGTTGCCAATGAGGTTTAGTTGAACTGGCACCTTTCCCTTCTCTTTTATAAAGGTCTCGAGTTTAAGTCTTCTTATGTATCAAAATAATAATAATAATAATAATAAGAGTGAGATTTATTACTGGTGGAGCAAGTTTTTGATTGGACTTGGTAAAGGCTTAGCCCACTTGTTTACGGTGATTATGGAACTCAGTTATATTTCGTGGACTGCTTCCTGGGACAAGAAGCTCTCATCACACGAGATTACTGAGTTTCACTTAAGATTCGAGTACGGGTTGGACATAATCTGCATGTCACTTCTACAAGCTTGGTAACCTAGTTTAGGCTGAGTATTTAAATTTTGGAATTAAAATTCTCATTATAAATTGAGTTTTACCATGTTTTGCATTTTTGTTTGCAACTAATTAACCTGAATAATTTTGAGGGTTTTGGTGAAATGAGAAGGCCGGGATTGGCCAGTTTGGCCCAAAAGGCTGCCAGGCACGCTGAGTGCTCAAGCCTCTCCAGGCTTGATGTGGTTCAATCTGGTTCGATATCCTTAGAAATTAAATTTGCATTCAAATTTATTGAATTCAATCTAATCCACACGAGTTGCATTTAGTCCCAAAATATAACTGTCTTTAGTTTACCAAAAGTTAGAACCATCTGCCACCACAGTTTAAAATTATCACACAAGGAAACAGGCTATATTCCAAAAGTAACTTCATTAAATTGAAATTAACCAAAACAATTTTCTCAGTTGTTCTTCAAATACATATACTAACCACTGGTCGATCCTATGTCCGGAAGAAGCAATCGATGTTGAAATGTGCTAGTGAATTTATTATTATTATTATTATTATTATTTTTTTTTTTTGACTTCTATAAAATACATTTATTGTAACCATAATATACAATTTACAAAAATTACATGAACAAATGTCTGGCTGAAATCTTGAGGCCAGTGTTCGAGCTTTCTCAAATTCATGCTAGCAAGATCCTCGGCCATCTTATGTGCCCTTGTCCAGGAATTGGCTTCTCCCTGCCTGAAAAGGAAAACCTTTTAAGACTTGGGATTCTTCAATTTATATTGTCCTGTAAGGTAATGAAAACATGGAGCTTATCAATGTAGCATCGTTAGCTACATTCTATGTGGCACAGATATAGACATGCAACAAAAAAGAACACCGAAATAGCAATCAAATAAATTTCTTAAAAAATCTTACATTATTGGTATCTTGTGGCATTCAAAAGATTTCGTGCATTTCTAGGAGTTTTTGTGCAAGAAGATACTGCATTAGCTCCACTTCTCAAGAACCAAAAAGAGAAACTCATCCTGTGTTCACTTTATCTTCTGCACTTTCGGTTAAAATGCTCCTCTTTATTTTTTTTTTTACCATTATTTTTTTTTTAAATTGAAGTGTAAGACATCTAATCCAGTCCAGATGAAGCCATGTTACCTCAATCAATTGGCTGATTAATGCCAGTTGGCCCTTCAATAATATTAACAGGAGGCCAACAGAGCACCCTACGCTGGTGGCAGTTTAAACAACTCAAACACTAAAATGTCCAAGTAGAATACCATGCAATCCTCGGCGTGTTGTGTCAGATCAATGGCAGTCATGCAAATGACACAGTCTGTGTGATTTGTATCATGATCAAGCCATCTATAGTAGCTATATTTCTCAGGAAGTATCTGCAACAACCATACAAAGTTTTAACAAAATTGTAGTGGCATACGTCAAGTAAAATAATGATATGATTAAATTTAATCTGGAACTTACAAGTCATACTTGTGTTTGTCTAATTACTTAGAATCTCTTCCGGTGTGTGCTGTGGTACAAATAGCAAAATAATCATGAGAAAAGAACAAGGTTGAACAAACCTGACGAGGGATGAAACACGGGGACCCAAAATAATGCTGAAGAAGAAGAATTGCAGCTTGGATAACCATAAAAAATGCCCAAATAAATGCACCATGCGATGTCAGGCTCAATAAGCATGAAGTTGTTGGGACAGCCAAAGACATAAAGTGGAATTGCTAGCCGAGTAAGAGTAATGCCCAATATATAATAAGGATGCAATGGTTTTCTTGAATCATGAATGACATTTGTTGCTATTTGAGGTATCCAGAACGAGTAAATTAGGAGAAGGATTGGTTGCAGGAAGTTATGGAATACATACATAATTAAGATGCCTCCCAAGAGGATCCCATCTGCAAATATAAAAGGCAGACATGATAGATAATCAAAAATTTTCAAAGAATGTTAATAGTTATCAAAATATTTGATGATTCACATTGCTGAAAATCAAGTAGTTTAATTGTCTCAATGTAGATAAACCCAGAGAAATTGATACTTCAGTTAGGCTCCATTTGAACTCAGCAAGTCGACCAACCTGACAAAACAAGCATATACAGTACCAAGATGGCTTGCTTTGGACAGGTTACCTGCACCAACTCTTTGCTATTTTAGCTGTTCATTAGATCAGCACACTTGAATTGGGCCAAACCTCAGAAACTAAAAAATTAAAATGCTCTATCTTATGAATTAGGATCACTAAATTGGTTTAGTCACACTATCGAATATGATTGTCATGCTCATGGGTCAAAATGTTTGTCAATTACATCTATAACAAAGTTCTAACAGCCAATATTTGGTTGTACGGCTAATATGGCGCACAGCGATATATCTGCAGCACCAGTTGTGGCACCAGTCAATACATTAATATCTACCATGCTATTTCTTCTTGTTCTTCATATATATAACGTAACAGAAAATATGATATACAATATAATATCATCTTACACTAGATTGAATGGGCTTCAACAAAAATAAAAATAAAAATTCAGGCCAAATGGTTGGCTATGGACCAAGCAAATTCCATGTAGTTTGGTTGTTCGTGGAAGGCTCAATACATTTGGTGAACTATCATAAACAATAAAACCTCAACGTCAGAGATCCTGTATCAGTTCGTACCAAATCTCCTTATCTCTAGAATGTGTGATATCATTTAGTGAAAACTTGGCTCCTAATGGGGGAGAGTGTTGCAATTCCAGTTTCAAAATTTTATAAGAAGAGGGCTACCTCATCTACAGAGTCTGTATCAGTGACCCAGCAAGCTGAATGTGGCAGGATCAAGCTCTAGAAACAGTAAAGTATAAACTTCTGAAGGATTTTTCAAACTCATATGGTATCATAAATTGTGTAAGATTCCATGAGCTCCTAAGATTTAATATCAAGTACCCCTCGTAAGATTTAATATCAAGTACCCTCGTTGCCACAGCCACAGTTGTAGCAGTACAAGTAACAGGTGTGAAGGGCTAACTAGACTCCGCTGCAGGCCATTAAGGACTCTTTAGTTTTACATGATTGCTCCAACATCCATAACCAAATTACTACTCCATATCAACCATATGGGACCACTAGTGACCAATATGGTCCCATTGCAAGTGGAAACGGCTCGTCAGACATTATTCTAGCCCAATCCAGACCAATATTGCAGATATTTGAGTCCATGATTCACTCGCCCTGTATCTGATAATCAACCAACTCTGTGGAGAGGAAATTCCATATTATATCAAGAAAATGACTAAATCTCCGTTAACAGTTTCAAGGAGAGGATTTCTCTATGACACAATGGATTTTTCAAGTAATAATAGAATTGGGACAGCTATAAATACAATACAAGAGTGTAAGTCTAAATTTGTTGTCTTATATTGTAGTTGTGCTGACACAATTTAAGTGTAGAGGTATGAGTCGGTTTTCTGCTCATTTACTTATCAAACATACAAAGCCATAAACATCAAGCATTTACAATGTCATTAACAGAAAAACTTTAAAAATAAATTGAGAACCATGTTGGAGATACAGAAATTTACAATGAAGTGATTCAGAACGAGGCCAATATTCTCAAGTCAAAAGCCCATGGAAACAAATCATGCAGGACATAGGCATTTTTCTATGAATGTATCATTTTTCTTTCCCAATTTTATTGAGAAACTTCTAACAATTGTGAACAGGATATGGATAAATTTAAACCACCAAACTAGTATCTGTTAGAGATAGTGTTTTGACGCGGGCATTTTTACAAAACCTTGAATTAGTCTCAAACTTGCATGGATAATTTGAAAAATTTTTAAGTTATAAACTTAAAAATAATAATAATAATAATAATTATAGCCATGATATATTAGTGCAAGAAAGAGAAAGAAAGAATGTATTAAATAATGAAGTCAAATTAGTTAGTGAGTTACTTACAGAAAAGACTATAAAGAACTGATAGCTCCCGCCTCATCGTTTCCCACCCTTCTCCATTATTCACCGGCCTACTTGCTTTCCATATGGCTAATAGATATCTCATCTCAAAAATGGAGAAGACCACAAACTTGAAAAAGGCAGCAGTTGCAAATGCATTAAAGAGGGATTCTGCACAGTAACTTACTACAGTCAGTAGACTGAATAACAAAATTTTTTCTGTGTATATAGCAAACTTCCAATTTTCTGAAAGCATCAGAGAGTTAAAATCGAGACCCTAAATCCAGCCAACAGAAAAAGAAAACAGAAAAGCTAACAACCAGAGGAGGAAATAAAATCAACTCAATCAACGACAAAACAATTATAACCATATGACGAACAACTGGTTCAGATTGCTTCATTCATCCCAAGGAACCAGTTGTCCACTTGCTGAGGACTGACTCCTTGGAGGTGAATGGAGCAAATCTGAGTCCATGAACAACCATAAGGAGAAAATGCAAACGCAAGTTTAGAATAAAGAAAAAGTTCAAATTTTAAATTCCAAGCCAAATATCAATAACAACTGTAGAAGGCTTCTCCTCTTTATTGATCTCCATGCTTTACCTGTTGTAATATGGAAGGTGCTAGAATATTAGCATAACATGAAACTAATCACCACCCTAATATATCCATAGTTTTACCAATATTCCATGATATTAATAAGCTAAGCACATTTTAAAACATGAAATTGCTGAGATAGGGTTCTTCAGACACCAAGCAGGTGCCTATAACAGCTGATTCACGGAATGTAATATTTACCACTTGTAATCTGCATCATGCATTCTATACAAACCAAAAAAGGGAAAAGTATATTTAAGTTTTCCTTTTCCTGGAACATGTAATTTGCTAAAACTGAGGTTTACTCAGAAGGAAGGAAAATTTTCTCAAAACCTACTCAAGCCCTCACACTATTGTTTGACAGATCCTTTTGCTGGAGTTTATTAAATGTAAAATACAATTGTTCTAATATGAATTATTTGTTTATTCTTCACACTATGGACATATTGCACTCAAATCACATCTTCACACAAAGCAATAGTTTGCACCAGAAAGTTCTCTTTATTTCCTTATGATACTCACCAACTAGTATTCCAGCTGTCAGATGTACGAGGCAAAGATAAGCATCCATGATAGCCTGATGTCCAATCATCATGATTGAAACTTTGGCAGCACCCTGGTACACAGATTAGAAACTCAATATTAACAAACTAACTCAAGAAAACTACATAAACTAATATTGTGAAATTGAGCTCCAAGATCAAGTCTTACCGATTGTGTGTTGCTATGTTCCATTTGTCGAATCAACAAAAGAACTTGAAGAAAAGAAACCTGATGCAAACCATATTAAGGAATCCATCTAGAAGAGACAACGGATTTGTTTCATAGCTTGGAATGAGAGATGATCTCCAACAATGGGATAAAGTCGCCAGAAGCTAAATAAAGAATACAAAAGTGACCATCAAAGTATAATTCACTGCTTTATTGTAGTAGACCTCAATGTTGACAGAAATAGCATTCAGCAGCAAGGGTAAGAAGCAATCCCCATCATCATCCGTAGCAGAACTCTCCATCAGTCCTTCTATATGATATCCATAATGGTCACCATCTACAAGTAGACTTGGCCACTTAGTTTGAATCAATCACAGGACATTAGCATCACAAATAAATTTCAGAATTTTAATTGCTTTTCCTGATTATATTAATCTTAATTTACCATGAACCCCCACAACGTTTCATATGCATTAAATCCAAAGGCCAATTATGCAAACAATCCAAAAAGGAAGATAATATCAGCATTCTAAGCAAAGAGAATGGGAGTTGGATTACCAAAGATGTGCATGGGTCACACCTAAGACATAACTACCCAGCCAATCAGACGAGAAGGAAAGAAAACTTGCTTAGGGTTGAGGCAATCTATGGAAAAACATAAGGGAAAAGTAAACGAGCAAAGGACATCATATCATCATATATTTAGTTTTGCTACAGGGTTAAGGTGAAGGGCGGACTTGGCGCAATGGTGGAGTCTCTCCATTGTGTCCTAGAGGTCCGGGGTTCGAATCAGCCTCCTTGCAAAAAAGCAAGGGGAAGGCTGCCTAGATATTCCCTTCCCCAGAGCCCACAATGTGGGAGCTTTCTGCACTGGGTACGCCCTTTTTACAGGGTTAAGGTACTGATTTATACCAGAAACATGCAAAAAGTTGGAAAAGTAGAACATAGAGAAGGCAGAACAATGCAATATACAACTTATTCTGTGTTCATGTCAATGGTGGATCAACATCCAAGCTTTTGGGGGTAATTGCTTTGACTCAATGTTAAAAAGAAAAGAAGCAAAGAAATCAGGCAAAAGGGCAAAACTTTCCAATCCCCACTACAACCACCAATAGACATCTATTGATGGGCTAAGGCCAACCATCAATCACCATTAACCAAGCAACGACTACATTTTCATAAGAGCAGAAAAAAAAAGGGTAACACAATTGTATCCTTTGACAACGAAGAATAGCTCATTCTACAATAATTTACATAATGTTAACAATCTTGGTGGTTTTTTACATAGATTTCTATTATGCAACACCAATTATAGCAGTATTATAACAACAGAAACTATGACCATAATTTAAATCTGTGATTGTAACAAAGATTTTGTTCCACATTGAGAAAGCTAAGCACAAGGCCTGCTCACCAAGACAAACAGCAGAGAGAAAAAGATTGCTCCCATGTTCATGATATATGATATTTTCCAACTTGCTTTTCCAGGTGTCATCTCAATGGAGAAGCGTTGTTGAGTTAAATAGTTTCTTTGGAATATAGAAATAAAGAATTCATGGATCAGAGGACACAAGTACCACTTTGAGTAGAAGGCACATGTGAAATTTGAGCAGTGATTTCGACATTGCAATGTTTCTTCATGTCATAGATGAGAGCTGCAATACAAAAGTCAAAATCTCTCCCACAAGATGAAATAACAGAACTAGCTTAAGAACCAAGCAAAGTAAGAGGAATTACAGTGTTTTCTTCTCCGAATTCTATCCCTAGGAGATTCTTGAAAGACCTGAGATGAGAAAACTCCAAGCTGTTCAAGGATGAGGCAACAATCACAAGTTAACTGATTCTCCTCTCTCCTAGTATCCGGTATCTATTGTTGACCATCACTAAATTCCTAACCTTTCAAATTAAGAATCCAAAGCAGTCCAACTGAGAAGCACTAAAAACCAAAGAAGACCATAAAACCCAATTCAAATTTGAAACCACAACATTCTTCAAGTAATCTTTTGATTTGACAAGCAACTTAAGTACAACTGTATGCATCCAAAATCCAAAACCATCCCACTAGATGATGAAAAAAGTCATAAGCCCATACAATCCAATGCCATAAAATGACGCAAATACGTGACCATGCTAAGTAAAGATGAGTTAAAATTGTTACCAAGTGATATGGATTTGACAAAATATAATCTTCATCTTGACCCCAGTCTCCTTTTCCACTGAAACATAAAAATAAAATGAATCCAAGTGAGAAAAAGTTAAATGTTACCTACCATTTTTGTCAAATATTGCTAGTAAAATACAATACACAAGCTAGCTATAGATGGGTTGATCAATGACGGTGAGCATCCATGAAAGCAAAAAATCCAAGGACAATTGAGTAAACAGTAAAAAAGATTTCAGATTAAACATTACTCTGGAAATGAACTCTACTAATCTTTCTCTTTCTTTCAGCATCCCAGGAAAACCTTAAGAGGAACCATTAAGCCTCTCTGGAAGAACTCAAAGTGTGCATTGCCTTGGGACTCGAGCATAATTGGAAGGTGGTTTCCCTTTGTTTAGGTGGATACTTCACTTTATTCAGGCTTGTTTCCTAGGTTTGATACTGAAATGAATGAATAGGAAACAATTTCAGAGTTGGAATTTGATGCCTAGCTTAAGTCAAAAGGGGGGATAGGTCCTGGAAATTTAGGGTCAGAAAGAATTGCTCTTGCTGGAAACAGATTGAAAAGGATTTCTTAAGAGTGTAACAAATATGGTAGAACATGACCAAGTGTGGATATGTGGCCTCTATTAGAATGGATGGGTTGCCAACGTTGGAGCATGCAATACCCAGTGGTCAATGGAAATTCATTTTAAAACTTTAGCAAGTAGCCGTCCCTTTTCTTCTCAAAATGAGAAATATTTCTTGTTGCAGTATGTTTGGCTAGGAGTTATCCCCATTTATTTAGCTTTCCCTCATTTATGTATTATTTTGCCCCACCATAACATGTGTATTTTTTATTTAAATAAGTTATTCATATAATTTTTTTTTTTTAATTTTCCCCTCATATTAATATTGTTCACTATTTATCATTAGTATTGATATGCATCATAACACCATTACCTGGCAGAACCACTTTCAAAAGCCCTATTTTACAACAAATAATTTAATACAATTAAGAACCATGGACCAAATAGAGACGTTAACTTTGAAATGAACCTCATATTCCACATTGAAACTCAGTGACAAGGGAAATAAGAAGCATTAGTCCTTTTCGCTTTCAAAAGTTAAAAGTTTTCAGGATAATAAAAGAGATGGGAGAGCATTATTCTTTAGTAATTTACCTTGACTATTTCGGTTCCAATTTTACTCTAGAAGGAGAACCGGAGAAGGAAGGATGAAAGTCTACTGCTTGAGCTGTCCTAGAGGGACAGAAGGATTTTGCTTATCTTCCTCAGTACACTTCTTTCAATTTATATACTATTCTTTCTCCATAAAAAATGAGTGATACTACACCACAGTCAATTTAAACATGATATCTTCTTCCGTCCTTTCCTCCTCTTTTGCAGCAATTGGGTCATCGTCCGGAATAAGCCTTTGCCCATGCAGCCAAACTGAAGGCACTTGTGGTTGCAATGAAGTTCCATACTTCAGAATGTGTGAACTAGGTCCTAATTTGATTATAACTTTTTTTTTCCTCTTTTGGGAGGGCCCAAGCATGGTAATGGGAGATAATGGAGTTTGAACCATTAATTTAGACCCCTGAGCTGTAAAAATTAGCTACGACAATGCATAAGCATATGCTCTCAACTAAGCTTGAGCAGAATAACAGTCATAACAGTTTACTACACAGATAAATGTTTAAACATGTCAACATGGATCTGTCAAGAAGCTCTGCAGAGATTACCCGCTGGCTACCATTCGAAGTTGTCTAAAAGGCCATATATATACACCTTCAACCCTAATTTGAGCACCATTAACTGCATGTTGATTGTCATAGACGTTACGGAAAATAATTACACCCTGTTGCAGACACCACGGACTCCAGTCAGAAGTCGATGGATAACATCAAACAAAAAAAAGGTAGTTCCCATAACACTGAGTACAAGCAAAGAAGTTCTAGGAAAAAGGAAGCTGCGAAAATTATAAAGGAAACCAACAGAAAGAGAAATGTTATAACAAAGACTTAAGCATGTAAGCTTATCAATATGGGAAGATATGGCATGAATATCAAGAAAGCCAAGATGTTGAACCATATCTGCAACAAAATTCTTCGCAATCGCAAACCAAAGATGAAACAAAACTGTATTTTAGAGAAAAACTTAGTTGTGAAATCACCAGATCTCAGCACCTAACCTAATTCGATTTAATTCAAACAGCCCTCTCCATGTCCACATGTATTCAAGGGCCCACATTAGATATTTGGCGTCCATTCATTTTACAAAAGGGACAAAATAAGAATTTAATTTGGGGGGTCCATGAGCAAAAGAAAAAAGAAAAACCAAAAATACATTTTTTTTCTTTTTTGAGAAGGGTGAAAGAGAAAAATAGCTTTCTTTCCAAGTAGAGAGGGGAAAAAAAATTGACACCTTTTTTTGTTTTTGAGGAGAGAAAAAGTGTCTAATTGTATTTATAAAAGCCCCACCTACCTTTTTTTTTTGTGGGAAAAAGAAACAAATACATTGGAAAGTGGGAGATTTTGCTTGTGCAAATAAGTGATTTTTCATAAAGAAAGTAAACTGGAGTGTGAGCCATTGATAAAAAGTAAGAAAAGTTTAAAAGGGGTTAAAATTTTTATCTTCATAGTTATCTTTGTCTTTTGGCCGGGGGTCGTTCATGTCTGCTCATTGTAGATAGTTCTCTAATAGCATCCCTGCAATCGGTTGACACCACAGATTCTTAACAGCCACCTCCTCATCAGTCATAAGCAGGTAGAGAAAAAGCAAAAGGAACCATACAGAACATGAACCTAAGATGGAGACATGAACCACCAATGCAAGGAAGGCATACGTCCACCCATAAAAATTTTATGCAGCCACCATTACAAACCCAAAAGGATGCAGGTTTTCTTTAATGGTTGCAAGACCCAACCAGAGTGAAAAAATTAACACCACAAACTAAAGCATTTAATATGCTTAGAGCATATCTTTTTTTTTTTTGGATAAATAAAAAACTGTATTAAGTGCTTCAAGGGGAAGCAACCCAAAAGGAAAATACAAGACAAGAAACCCAAAGCAAGTTAAAAAAAAAGGGTCACATCCAGAAACATAGAATTTCTAGAAGCCCAAAAAGAAAAGGAAGATATTCACATGGCTTTTGGCTGATCTAAAGAGCTCTCTCTACCCTCAAAAGCCCGTTCTGGCCACCCTAGCCAAAAGATGGACAAAGGAACCAAAGTCAAAAGGCGTCTCTTAGCCTTATGCGCAGACAAATATGACCAAACCCAGACTTCATCTTCAATACTTCCCACTACCACCCAAGAACAATCAAGAAAACCCAAAACCATATTCCACAACTCCTTCACATACGAACAATGTAAATAAAGATGAAGAACTCAGCATCAGATTTGCACTCAAAACATCTATTACAAGAACCTGATCTCTCTTTTGCAAATTATCAAAGGTAAGAATACTCTCCCACACTTTTGCAAATTATCCAAGCTAAGAATACTCTCCCACGCTGCCCCCAAAGAAAGAAATCCGGAGGGGAGCCTATACCTTCCAAATCCCTCTCCAAGGAAAATAAGAGTAGCCAACTACTGGAGCTCCAACCTGTAAAAGAGAGAAATAGGATTTCACATTAAACTGCCCTTCCTTCTGCCCCTTCCACCAAACAAAATCAGCCACTGAAACATCCAATTTCTAATGTTGTAATCAAAAAACTCAAACACTCCAGGCAACTCTCAATCATTCACGTTGTGCCAAAAATAAAAAGGTAACATCCAAACTCAAAGATCCAGCACAATGAAACAATTACCTACCATGGCTTCCTTCAAACGAGCAAATTGAGCCCTCAAAATCGACTCACCAGACCAATCATCGTGCCAAAACAGAACCTAATCTCTCTTTCTGACTCTAAACTGAAAAAAAAAAAAAAAAAAAAAACCCTGTCAAACCCTTATTAATCCATTTCCAAATTCTGACACCATAGGGAGCCCTACTAAACTTAGTTTTCCACCAAAAATCCTCCTCTCTAAATCTGGCCATCACAGCTTTCTTTCACAAAGAGTCAAATAATAAACCGCGATAACACTTTGCCATCAATGCCTAGTTAAAAATCATCAATGACTTTATGCCTAACCCACCCCCATCTACAGGCTGATGCACAATATTGCATTTCACCAAATGATACTTATACTCATCCTCCGACCCTCTCCACAAGAATCTGCACTGAATCCTCTCCACATGTTTGTCCACATGACTTGGAATTGGGAAATGGGGCATAAAATAAATGGGTAAGCTTGTCAGAACACGCTCAATCAAAGTAAGTCGCCCACTTTTCGACAGATAACAACCCCGCCATCTGATCAACTGCTTCTCAAACCTTTCCATAATAAGATTCCATAAAGCAACCACGTTGGCCGCACTCCAATAAGTGATTGGAAGGGAGCCAAGTCGACACCCTACCACCTCCGTCAGCCATGGCCCATACCAAGAGGGATCAGCTCGCTTTCCCCCAAATTGGATTTCAACCTAACACTGCTTCAAAACAGACCAACAAGCTTCTCAAATGGAATAATTGAAGGGGTTCACTATCACAAAAAAATAATTGCAGCTTCAGCAAAGAGTAAATGCAAGATTACCACCCTTTGACATTCTCTACCAACCTGAAACTAATACCCTCCTCCACCGTCTTTCTCAACATCGTAGACAGAACCGAGTATTATATAAACCGTTTATCATTCATTGTAACTTAGATTTTGAGTATTATATAAACTCTTTATCACTCATTGTAAAATTTTAGGTAGGAGAAAGTAGCCATCCCATGGTGGAGATCAAGAGATAGACCTAATGCAAAAGGTGATTGCACATGGAAAGGCCTTGGAGAGACTCGAAACCTGTCTACAACAAATAAGGATGGCACTTCAAACGAAACCATTATTTACCCAAATCAAAACCGGGAAGAGGAGTATGCTAGAGTTGATTCCAACTCCAAAAACGGTAAATGAAAACCCACAAGATGAAGGCAAAAATCATGGAAATTGCAGGTATGACAGTGAATTTTTTATAAAAGCTGAAATTTCTGCTTTTGGTAGGGATTAGACGTAAAAGACTATTAGAACAGATTGCTACCTGTGATTGTTTTGATGAATATTCTGAGATTTCTGCTGATAGGATGATAAGAAGGGTAGCATATAGACTAACAAAAGGGCTCAGATTTGTCAAAATAATGAAGTTGCTTCTAGGAAGAGGGGGCATAAAGATTCCATGAGGTTTTTACCTCCGGATCATGATCAATATTTATTTACTAAATATCAAAGGTGTAGTCAAGGTAGTAAGTCCATCAACGAGTACACGACTGGATTTCAACTTTTAGCTGCAAGAAATATTTTAAATGAACCCATAGGGAAGCAGTGTGCTAGGTATATCAAGGGGTTGAGGCCAGAAATTTGGAGTAAAATTGAGTTGTTAATATTGAACGACGACAATGAAGCAAGGAATATGGGATTGAAGGCTGAGATGATGACGCAGGAAAAGGGGAAGGGGGGGGGGGGGGGGGGGGGGGGGGGTTTTGGGGGGGGGGGGGGGGGGGGGGGGGGGGGTGGGGTATTGGGTGCGGAAAGGGGTTGTTAAAGGGTAGAACATTCAAGGAGGAAGAAGCCTGAATTAATTCGGTTGAAGAGGGGAATGTGATACCATTGAATTGTCAGTCCAAGACCATTATTTCAGGGCCGAACTGGAACAAGGTAAGGCACCTATGGTGGTTAAGAAAGGAAATTCAAGGAGGATAGACAATCTATATGTTAAACTAGGTGTGGAAAAGTGTTATAGGTGTGGTAAGGAAGGGCACAACTCCAATGACTGTCCTCAATGAAGGCCGATGCACATGACTGACCACAAGGAAGATGAGCATGATGGGGATTCATATGAAGAGGTGGTTTGTGAGCCCAAGCATGGTGATGCCAAGGGGTATGAAGATAAGGTAAGATGCAGGAATGTATGGTGAGGAGAGTATTATTAGCTATGAGGGAGGATGATACTCTACGCAATTGTTTCATACGAAGTGTGTGATTAAGGGGCAGGTTTTTGACCTCATCATCGACAATTGGTGTTGTGATAACATCATTGGATAGGATGCTGCACTTCGAATGGGCATCAAAATTGAGAAGCATGCCAAACCGTATTCCATTGGGTGGATTCAGGACATGCCAGAGATCAAGGTGACTGAGATGTGTTTGGTTCCTTTTCCGTTCACAGGTATGAGCTTAAAGCTTACTCTGGCATTGTCAATATGAGTGCATAGACCTTGTTATTTGGAAGGGCATGGCAAATGATTTGAATGCTTGGCAGGAGGGAGAGAGAGAACATTTACTAGTTTGCTAAGGTGGGTTTCCACTTCAGTTGAAAACATTGAAAGGGAGTTTCAAGTACGAAAATAAGAGGGCGAGGTGTTGCTCATTCATCCACAATTTGGGTCAAGGTTTGAGCATGGTCTAAAGAAAATGAAAGGAAGGCAGTCTGAGCACAAGGGGGTCATGACAAGATGGATTTGGAGACCGGTTGACAAATTGAATTCGAGGTAGAGTTCTTCACAGGTGGGGGAGACTGACGTAGAACAACTTACAAATGAATTGTTGGATACATTGGGCAAGCAAAGGAAGTTCAAAAATGCACAAAAAAGAAGAAAAAAGACCAAAAGCCATGCCACCATGGCCATTCCCATGGCGATAATGTTAGGAAGAAGAACCTGGAACTATAGCCGCGAGCAATGTTGTGGCAGTAACCATGACGATATTTAACGCCATGGCATTATCCACGGCGGTACTCATGGAACTTGACAACCAAAGGAGACCACCATGGTGTCTAGAAATTCAACTTCTTTATTTCTTATTTTCCTATTTTTGCTTATTTCTTTCTTTTTTCTGGTCTCTAGGCTTTTACAAACCTAGTACAAGTTGTTTTAAGACTTTATCAGTAGTTTACTAATTTATTTCAAGTGTCTTAGGTCCTCTTCATCATTCATTGTAACTTAAGTTTTTCTTTCAAGAAATAACATAGTTCTTTTCTTTTGGGGTACATTCCCCTAAGGTCTTGGATAATCAAACTCAGCACAATACTTCCACTGCCTCAATCCCACCCATGATTCTTATTAGAATCAACACAAATACTCTCCAAAGGAAATGGTACCTTATTTCTCAGAATATTTGTTTGGCATGCTTGCGTTGTAGTGAAACCAGGGATATCTTGACCTATTTCTTGGACTATGTGGAGTATGGGAAAAGCATTACTTTGTCCAGAATATGTGTACACTTTTCTTATAAATGCATCCATTGCTTTTAGAAGAAATAAGAAATTCAAAACCTTACAAAGATGTATAATTCTTTTTTCAGTTTTTTAGCACATTTAGTTGGAAAGAAACACATAAATCTTCATGGATCATTTCTTTCCTTCTCTCCATTTATGAAATATGGTTGTTTACCGTGCATCTTTATGATGTGCAACCAAGAAAACTTTCTGATTGACTAGGTCTTGAAGGTGTCGAAGAGATTGGAAAGATCTTTTGCTATAATTTTGTTATCAGTTTCATTCTATTGTCCACATTCTTTTTATCCCTTGTAATAATTTGCTTTTTCTATTGAAAGACCAAAAAGAAGAAAGAAAGAGGCGTATCCACTAGCGTGTGTTACAACAGGCAACTGGGGCATCCTAGAGGACGACATAAGAAGTTGTGTATTCCAAATGTTCATTATATCAAATGAATTCCCCATATTGTCTCTCTGCTTTTCTTTTTTATGCCTTTGAGAGAAAATGGTGTGTCCAAGCTGTCCACACAGTCCTTAGAGGAAGATATTCACAACAACAAAATGATTCATATTATCAAACAAGGTCAACAACAACCAAGGAGATAATTTTTTTCTCTTTGTGACAAGTAACACAAGGAATGAAATGGCAACATGCATTATCCTGTGCAAGAGATCATGAACAGAATAAACAATCAGAAGCAAGTATATCTGACTAACAAATCTCTGTAAGTTCCTGTAATGTTCCAAGGAGCAAATTGGCCCACATCACTCCTGTCTTTTCAAACAAAAAGCCACTGCAACACAAAATGCATTGCAAGCATCATTAACAAATATAGATCAATTAAGTTCTAAAGACCCTATAACCATAAAACAGGAAAATACAATACATGTGTATTACGTATTTATGCATGCATGCATACATAAATATAGATCAAGTAAACCACCCTAAGCTACCCATAAATAGCATTCCATGCGCAGGATTAGACACCAAATAACACCCATTATTCCAATGACACCAAAATGATATTGTTTACATGAAAATTGGATATGGATGTCGTAAAATGAAAAGATCCACTTTAAGATTCCCATCAGATGAGGCATCAACTGGAGATAATAAAAGTAAGTGCGGGTGTTAGGAAGAAATCTGGGACCTCATCTTGATCATTAGTTGAGAGCTGGAACTCACAAGTACGAGATCTTCTTCGATTGTTCACTGTTACATCAGTAACAGAGTGGCCGGCCACTACCTTATTGGTTAATGGTTTTAATACTACTAAGTAAGATCCAATCATCTGGGCTGAGATCCTTTAATCAGAATTCACAACAGGTCCGGGATAATCATAGGTCAACAGTCTTGGTGCTAGCTACTTATAGCCAATAAAAACTAAAGGTGCTTAAGCACTCATAGTGCATCAAAGTTGCAATCAGTGCTCCACAAAGACCACAGAACAATTACTACGATAAATCTCATAATAATGGGGACTGCATCTCACTATGAACCTACTCAATGAAGAATAGACACGGACCCAAACAACAGACAAACAAAGGTGGTAAATGTTGAGGAATAATAATAATAAAAAAAAAAACCCATTATAAGTTCCACCGAGTCTAAGAACTTTATCTGAATACAGAGTGTCGATGCAACATAGAATCTACTCAAGCATTATTACCCCAAGCCTGGATAAGGAAGAGTTATTAAGCCATAAGCAAAATTTTTAAAATTTGTCAATTTAGGCCAAGGATACTAATCTGCAGGATTTCTTCATTTACAATTTTTTTTTTTAATACTTTAGAGAAATCACAAGGCCTGGCTCTCCATTTGGACAATAAATTTACATCCAGATCTAAAACTCTTTGTTCTATTATCCTGATTATGATATTGCCACCCATTTGGCTGGTTGTGAGGAGAAGGTACCCTGATACAGTTGATTGTAGGCATGTGATATCCCACTTAGATACAACCCTTACCAATCTCTGCACAAATGGTGAGTTATGGTAGTATGGTGAGAAAATAAAAATGTCATAATTGAGATTAAGAATAAACTTGTCATTCACTTTTTCACTCTAATAAAGGATCAAGTGCATCTAGTATAACCTATTTTTAAGCATGACTTACTGCACAGATCGTTCTCATAGTAAAGTCTAACAGCCAAAATAGAAATGGAATAATGAGGTTCATATGTACACTTGAACATTGAATCGCTGACAAAAAAGAGATGTAGTATATTCTTTGTACCTCTAATATATATGAGAGAGAGAGAGAGAGAGATGTTAGTAATCGTGGGGCCGTAATCCTTGTCCCGGAAACATTAAGATTGACATTAAGAATGAATTATCAATAAATAGTCCAAAGACTTTGCAGAGATTACTATTTTGGTAAATTCCAAAGACCCTCTGGGAAGGCACACAAATGGCATCCCAAAATGAAAATGGGAGCAAAATTAGTAAGTAGCTCCTTCCATAATGTGACTGTAATCAACAAGCATTTCCATTTTGATAACATTAATGTTGATACTAAAACTGAAGTCACTACCTCAGCTTCCTCGACAAATCAAATAGAGAACGGAGTGAACCAGCAAATTCCTCCATAGTATCAGTAAAATTAAGATAGAATGAATTATCAATAAAACCTGGCATGATCTAAAATTAAGTAAAAATGGTCTAAAATTCAACAGAACTAACCTCATCACCCCATGAACGAGACCTTTCTCTCAAAGGTCTGAGACCATCCACCGGCTTCAAAAACACGAAACCAAACCAAAACCCCAAAAAAAATCCGAAGAACTAATCTTAATCTCATCGAAGATGAAGACATATCTAAACTCAAACATTCCATTCACAAATATCTCACTTTCTGACGATCCCGATGAACCCAACCACACAAAATCGAACAAGAAGAAATAAAGAAGTTGCTTCAAGATTAGTCAACACATTCCACCAATTTGAAAGACGAAAATTGATTGCTGTTGACTTGCCGATGGTCTCCTGTTGCTAATTACTTCGCGAATTGCGCTGCTTGAGTATTCTTTTTTTTTTTTTTTTTTTTTTTTCCTCTCTCTCTCTCTCTCTCTCTCTCTCTCGTTTCGGTAAATTTTGGTCGAGCCGAGGTGGATCAAATTGTAAAGGGATATGGTAACGGAAGGGTGATGTCAATGGTGATCACGGTCCAACGAAAACTCGACGTTTGGGCTATATTATTTATTTGTTTATGTTTACCTTTCCTGTCCTTTCCTCCCACCGAAATTATATTTTAATTAATTCAATTTAAAAATTATCAGTTTCAATTTAAAAAGAAATTCTTCCGACATAATCTTTTATATTTTCAAATTCTGAACTTGAAATTTAATTAAAAAATATAATACACTTATCTATTAAACCGATTATTTATATTTATATTCTTATATAATGATGTGGGGATACTTTGAAATTAAAAGGAGACACGCATTTAGATTAATGTTTTTAAAATTAAATCGAACCGATCAGTTTGATAAGTTTGATCAAAAATCATTTTACAGTTTGATTCGATTTTTACTGTTAAATCGAATGAAATCAAATTTGATCAGAATCATTTAAAACTAATCAAAAGTGGTAAAATCAATAAACCGTTTAAACTAACTTAAAGAAAAATATAGATTTTATTTTATTTTAAAATGTATAATATACAAATTATATATATGATATCATGGTGATGTCATTTATTTATAAAACGGTTTAATCAGTCTAATCAATAAACTAATGAACCGGTAAGTTGATCGAATTATTTAGTTGTTCGGTTTCAAAAACATTGGTTTAGATAGATAGAGAAAATAAATTTGATTTGAGGTGTTGTACAAGCAATTTTTATTCATAAACATATTTAATCTAATTTTTTTCTCTTAAAAATTCTTATTTAATATAAAAATTAAGGATTTAAAATTTAATAAATAAATTATTTGATAATTTTATTAAAAATAACTTTTTAATCTCTATAAAAAAAATACTTAAGTTTATAAATATTTTAAAATATTTAAAGTTTATAATTTTTAAAAGCTTCATAAATTATAAAAAAAATAAATTAACAATTGTTATTCTAAATCGATGTTGGAACTACTTGGTTATGAACTCTAGTCATGTAGCTATCGTCATATGTTTTTTTTAGTAGACAAATAAATTTTGTTTATTATTTTTTTTTTCTTAACTCTCAAGAATATAATTAAAATCATGATCATGTGTCAAACTCGTCATCTACAATACCATTTGTTCTAATGAATTTATGAAATGCCTTCGTAATAATAAATTTTTCTTGTATAATCAATGAAAATAGTTTTATATTAAGCAAAATATGTTATTTATTTTTCCAAACTCCAATCATTAGTTCAATGACATTTCTTTGTGGAAAAATATGCATAATTGAATATTTCTTCTTCACATGCCTCCTTCATCGTTCACCTCTCTATTGTATTAGATATCCTTTTAAATTAGAATATCCATAATATTTATCAAAGAAGTCAAACATTTCATTATTAGTTTATTGAAAAATTAAAAAAAAATACGTACATATATATATAACATGAGGAACTTTATAGTATAGAAATTATGAATTATACTTTCAAGAAGACGAGGAGACACAGCTTCATTTTTTCAAGTATAGTTGAAAGGATAGCGTGTTATGTGTAGTCTCACACCCACCAACAATAATAAAGTTGAATTGCATATTAATATCAAAATTACAGACTTATGACATTATGTATTGAATATCACTTTTTATCGATAAAACAAACTTGATCATTTGCAAAAGGAATCATAGGAATATGTGATCCATCTAAAGCACCAATATACCCTTAAAAATATGGTCAAATCTACTGTCAACCTTCTTTTTTTAACTTTCGTGAACTAAAAATTTGGAGTTTTAAAAATTTCACCAACTAGAAAACATAAACCATCCAACACTTCACCAATTTCCTACTTAGGATCTCCCCTTAATTTTTTGAATTATTTTGGACAAAACTATTTGATTCGCTATATACACAAGTTCAAAGAAACATATCGATAGTTTTCAATACAGTCATCTCTCTCGACACATGTCACCATTCTTTATTCACTAGTTTATCCATAGATGGCAAAAAAACATGTGGTTCCATCTTGAACATTCTATAGCTTCTCCTCGTGTGTAGAGTTTATGTACCCAGATCAATCGGTCATAATAATTGAATGTGTTCCTTGTTTCAATAAATATTTCATATGATACACTTGCAATAACAGCTTCTTTATGTATATTTTTATAGAATCTTATATATATATATATATATATATATATATATATTTTACGACACATTCTTGTGCTATTATTTCATCAGAAAATATTTGTATGACATTATCAAAGTAAATGAATTAAAATTCAAATATTAAAATTCAAATAGTATCTCAAATACATCAAATAAAAGTGCAAACAATAATAAAAAAAGACAGGAAAACAATTAAAATCCTAAAATAATTAAAACCCTAAAGTAATTAAAATTCTAAAGTAATGAACTATTCCCTTGAGTACATATAACGAGTCTATTATATTTTCTTGTTAGAATGCTGCAGGAAAATAAAAACCAACTCTATATTCTTCTTTTGTAATCAATTGTAGTGCAAAATTGAATTTCTCTACCCTCAATACCTCTCATTTTTTAAATTACTTAGAGCATCCATTCTATTCTTAATTGCTTTTGAACCCAATTTTTTTGTATCTATTAAATTGCTTTACTATAATATTTTATCTTTGTTTTTGAATGCAATTCCCCTATTAAATCTATTTCGTACAAACTTGAAGTACTACTTTTGTAGTTCTTGGATCCTATCTTATATTACATTTTAATTTTTCTCAAATTCAAAATTAGGATGAGTCATTTCTATACTATTTGTTGAAGGTGGGTCTCACTCTACAGATGATAACTCTGCTAACTCAAACTGTCATGTCCCAACCCATAGATCGAGCATGCGAACAAATCGTCGTGACTCCTCGAGACATGGGTATGCTTGACTCACACATCGAGGTGACGCAAGACTAAATACATAACGTTGTCTTACCAAATCCACATCTTAAAGGAGACCTTTAGACCAGTAGTCCGCAAGTTCTGATTTCTGGCCTATACACTTGACCAATGTTATGACCCTACTCGATATTACCAAATCAAAATCATACAGCGGAAGATTTGAAAAAGGTAGTCTTCAAAAATTTTCTTTAAAACATTTGCCTCCAATTTACATATAACATTTATATGCGTAGTCCAATCGTAAACAATGATGAGTATGAACACATAACCAATAGCGTCTCTCAGTAAAACTCGTGGAACAGTACCTCAATGTAAGTCAAGTATAGTATAAGATGAAAATGTGAATATAAGGGGTGAATATAATCCACGTACTCAGTGAATGGGGTGTAAGGACTATATAATGACAATAAATGAATTTATGAAAGTGACAAGTCAAACCATCTTTTTCAAATCATATTTCATTCATTCGCAAACATATCATGTAATTCAAAATAATATGCATCATTATCATCAATCATGCATCATGGAGTGTCAGTCAGTAATAAAATACATTCTACCCATAGTTTGCCTTAATTAGGTAAAATTCACCAAAGGGTTACTATAATACCACATGAATAAAACACATATATATTTCTTTTAACCCCATTCTCTTGGTGTTGACACGGTCCTCACGTGGTGCTCATTTATTGGATTCGTTAGTCAGAGATAGGGGGCTCAAACCCTTACTCCAGTGTTACTCCACCACGTCACCCCGTCGGGTAAACGCTCAATACCGTGGTAGGGAGTGCACTATAATAACTATACACCATCCCATAATCATACACGTGTCATATATTATCATTCATAAATTTTTACTCATAAAGAAAAACATGACATTATCAAGTTATCTTAATATCATGATGCAATTGTCATAGAATATCATTTCAAGACATGTTACAAACACTAAAGCATTTCTAAACCATATTTCAAAATTTATTTATAAAATCATGATTAAAACTATTTTTCATTTATAATCAGAAATAGTTCGTTCTACTCATCTTGACTGGGGAGGGTACGCCACTCACATAACTATCCTCGTTTCTCGAACGAAACACCCCTCGTATAAAAACGTAACCCTATGTCCAAATTAAACAATACATATATTTTATCAATTTAATTATTTCGATAATATCATATCATCGGATTATAGGACGCATATGAAAATGTTTTCTTTCATAAGATAAAATCTCAAATTTCTATATTTAGAGAAAAATTCATATAAAATCTAACACGTGTAGGTTTAGTAAAATCGTGATATCTTTCAAAATTTTAATTGGATTCAAACGATTCAAATTTTTTCTTAAAATTAAGACATATACCTTCAACTTTTATGTTCAAATCAACTTCAAATTCTGATCACATAAATTTAGAAAATTTTATAACTCTTTGAGTCTAAGTTCCTAAAATCAACTCTATACAATTTTTGGAGAAATTCCATATCTCCTTGTGTATTCCTCCAATTTAAGTGATTTTTATCTCAAATCAAAGATAAGACATAGATCTAAAACTTTTTAGTTTAGACCATCTTCAGATTTTAAGTGTATAATTTTATAAAATTTCATTTTCATCTCAGTTTTAGTTTTAAAACTACTTCTGTATAGTTTAGTAAAAATACCATAACTTTCTACATGCTACTCTGATTCAAATGATCTTTAGCTCAAATTAAAGCTAAGACAGAGATAAACAACTCTCATGTTTTAAGTTTCTCCAAATTTTGTACAAAAGACATCTTAAAAATTGACAAAAAGTACTGACTGTGTACAGAGTATGAAATAGAGTAAGTGAAACATACTAAATTTCCAAAAATTATTAAAACTCGATTCCTTCATGAAATATTTCACATAATATATCATTTTAAAGTTTAGGAAGTCTAGTTTACATATGATCAAATAGTTAAGATTTTCAATTCCTATAGAATGAGATATCACAATAATACTACACAAGACTCAAATATAGAAATCTATATCTAGCATGTTAGTATGGACACTAATGTAACTACTCATCAAATAATTTAATCTTTGTACAAGTTAGGACATGTTACCTCCTTTGTAAGATCTTTTGTTAATAATATATACCAGCACCTCCTTTGAGTCCTTGAATTTTTTTAATCACCTTAACACAATCAAATCACAATACACATGAATTCCATTACAACATTTCTATACTCCCATCTTGAAATTCAAAAATTTTTAACAATGCTCTTACCTCTTTGGCTTCATGGTTAAACTTAATTTTTGGATATGGAATTTAGATGCTTGGCTAAGGGAAATTGGGTGAAGAAAATGAGCCAAGTTTCCTTAAACAAATTCTTTTATAAAGCTTGCAAAATGCCTTTGACTATTGGATCATCCCATGCATCGTCTCAATCATACACTTGTCCTAGCACTCAAACCATGCAATTGTTAACTCAAGCAAGCTCCATGCACTCCATTTGATATCTTGTTGGCCAGCCATGTCAAGGAGAAGTGTCACAAGTTACTCCTTTTAGCTTTCATACATAATCTCACATCCTATGAGGTTTTATGCATAAATTGTCATCCAATGAGATTTCTTGAATGTGAAACCATCTCATGTGGCCACTAACCAGTCTTGCTGCCCACTTGATCAATCATTTGGCTCCAATTATCCATCTTCCAATTATCCATCTTTGAGTGGTTTGCAACTTAGTCCCTCAACTTTTCTTAATTGTATTTAGACCCCTAATTTTTAACAATTTGCATTTTGGTCCCTATACAATTTTTGTTTGAAATTTATTAAAAATGTAAAATTTCACTTAAATACCTTTATTTAAGTGTGTAGGGCTTTTCTTAGTCATTTTTTATTTCTTTAAGTCTTATTAGCGCTTGTCGAGAAGGTTTTCAGCTTACCGATAAAATTTTTGGTTTTAGTGATTTTTAGGCGAAACCTCAAAATAAATAAATAAATAAATAAAATTTTATTTTATATGTCTCAAAAGGATGTTAATATATATATAGAATCATGAGAAGTGGTACATGATACACAATCACCAGAAATTGGTGTTACACAAATGGCATGACTTGACCGTTTGATGGTCTTGATTGATGAAATCTGCAAAGATTGCCGAATGGTGCTCCGGTGGGGAAGACTCTGATACTCAAGTTATAGAATGATTTTTGAGAGGAATAAACAGATTGAAAGAGAGCTCTGTATGCCTTGTGTTCGATGTGTAGATACAAAGAACATATCTGACCAACTAGCTTAGTGGTGCTTATATAACCTCAGCGTGTGAGAGTTGTGTATACGTGGGGTATTAGAATCCTAGTTTCCTTACGAAAGTACCATGAGATTATGTGAATTATAGTGTAGAATTCTTAAAAGTTTCAAATTCTTACCGGTTTGAAAAGTCTAGATCGTCATGGAAATTTTTTTCTTTACAGGCTACGATTATAAGTCTTATTTTCTTTTATGCGAGATTGCTCCCCATGATTTAGAGAGAGCGAATATTACATTTACAGATCGAGTGACGTCCGTTGAGTACCAAGGATGCCTAGATGGCGATCAGCATTGGACCAGGCAGTTGGCTACCGAGAAGAGATTTGGTCAGTGAGCACCAAGAGAGTATCGTGCGATGAGCCTTGGGCTTGGTTAACCTTGAGCCCAATATGACTTAGGCTATGTACCATCATTTGCCCCTACTCCTTATGTCGCTTCGAAAGAGAGGCGTAAGAAGCAAGTGAAGGGTCGCTCCTTGAAAGGTTGTGGAGCATAAATGTAGATAACTACTGAATAAATGATTCAGAAATAAATATTACGTAGAGAGTTGAAAAACCTGAATCTTTATTCATTACACATGTTTTTCATTGAACCATTTCATCTACTTAAGATTGCTGGGCCACGGCTTCCATGTTATAAATAGGTAGGGGAGGATCCTCATACCCGATATTATTAAAATCGTACTATATATCAACCCGTAAATTTTAAAATTATGATTGAATCAATTCAATCGCGGGTCACGGTGGTCGAATCGCTGATATTTTAATAATAATTAAAAATTATATAAAATTGATTTTTAAAATAAATATATATTAAATTATTAATTTTAATTTTTATATAAAAAATGTTCAATTAAAATAAATATATATAAATAAATATCAATTTCCCTTGAAATTGAAAGAACATCTCTCTCTCTTGGTTGTGTGTCACGTGGGGTCATAAATAATATTGGCCACGAGTTCTATTCCATGGTGTCTCTCCCCCCTTCTCTCTTTAATCGAAATCTCCAAAACCCCATTTCACCAAATCTCCAAAACCCCATTTTTCTCTATTCTATATATCAACGCATCCCATAGCTCCCACCTTCCCCACCCTCTCTCTCTCTTTAGGGCACAACCATAGAAAACCACTGCATGGTCAAGCCTTAACTTTTAAGAGATGATTTGCCCAATCTATCAGGGTTTTCCTCAATCCAGCATCACTCAATCTCAATCGACAGCAAGTCGATAACGAGAGAGAAAGGGAGAGTGAGGGGACGTTTGGTTTGCATTAGAGAATCAGAATCAGAATTAAAAAACTTAGGAATCGGAATCAAAATCAAAATCCGATATCTTTTGTTTGGTTCAAATTCTGGAATGGGTATAATTATTATTATTGATATTTGGTTTAAATATATTACAGAATGAGAATCATTTAATTACCTATTTTACCCCTAATAAAAAAATATAACAAAAAAACCCAAAAAGTTACATCCACACAACCCCTCCTCCCCCCAACGCACGCCCATCATCTCCGACGAACAAAGGAGTCTCTCTTCTCTCTCTCTCTCTCTCTCTCGCTTGCTCGCCTACATACACACCCACACCCATCTCCGGTGGACGCTAACGACATGAGGATGGTGCTGCACCAAAGAGGGTCACCCACACCCATCTCTCTCTGTGGTTCCCATTGAATGCTAATTATAGGCTTGCTCGCAGATGGTCTCATCGGCAAAAGGATGGTGCTGCACCGGAGAGGTGTTGGTGGTGTTGCCAGAGAGACTACTACGCCTACACACACACCTACCATTTCACTTGGGTTTGACAAAACCCTTATTTCATGGGTTTCATTCCCATTCCCCCATTCCTATTCCATTAACTTAAACATTTTATATGGGTTTCAAACCATTTCTCATATCTATACCACTTTACCAAACACTACCTGAGAGTGAAGAGTCGATTTGCAAAGTACAAAATAGTTCTTTCTCCTTTTTTAACCCTAGACCGTGGTTTTGTTTAAACTGTGGTTCACATGGTTCTCGGTTTAACCGCCATTGAACCACCAATTTAATCCGGTTCAATACAGAAATGGTATTTTAATCTAATTGAACCGTGCAATTCCTTAGAGAGAGGTTGAACCGAAAGAACCAACAGTTTGGTCCGGTTTTTATAACACTACCCGTACCATGTCAAAACGATATAGAGTACTTCTAAGAGTGGTTCTATGGGTCCCTTCTGTTGAGAGTTAGTTTTTTCGAGAGATAGTTTAATCACGGGTTTTGAACGAAAAAGCCTGATATTTTAGAGGACGTCAGCAGATACAAGACTCCATCATGAATAGGACAGCTAATACAAGGTCCCATCATGTTGTCTGAAATTTAGGCATTATGTTGGAATCTGTCAAGTCTCTCATCAGGGTTTCAGCTTTGTTTATAGAGAGATCTTGGCTCTGAAGGAAGAGATTCTTATTCATAGTAGAAGCTCTCTTCTCAAGGTTAAAATCATCATCTGGCCGATAAGTGTAGTAGAGGTTGTTGAAGATACTTCTTTGATGCTCCATCGGATTGGGCGATAAGAGGAGTTAAAGAGATGGTCGGAGGCTTGATGCATCTATTCTATCCTTTTAGCAAACTCCTACCTTCTTTAACTCCTTCTGTAATTTTCTTATTTCAATTGTGTGATGCTGATAGGCAGTGGAGCTTCTTCCGATTCTCAAAACATTCAGTTAGCTTTTCAGTATAGGGTTTATATGTCGTTTCAACCTCTGATGTATTCCTTTCTATATGATTCAATCCAACTTAGGAACTTGTAAATTTTCTTTCACATTGTATTCGACTATATACTCTAATGTGTGCCCATTGTGTTGTAATAAAAAAAGAGTTATGTTATTTATTTGTCGATCTTGTCTTAGTCGAAAGGGTAATCGTCTTGTTTGTTGATATTCCACTGATGCAAATAATAAGTGCTGAACCACCAAGTGAGTAACCTAGTCGATAGTATATCTCTTGGTTGGTAGGCTTACTTAGTTGCTAGGCATGTGGCTCCACTACCCTTCACTCATTACATTGATAGCATCCGAGATGGTGAGTTATGTTTACTCGGAGAGGGGTTTTTCTCACGTTAACAGTATGTTCGTTTGAGAGAGTTCATCTAGGTGAATGGGTCGTATCCACCTAACGGGGAAATAGATCCCTTATTGACGATACGTTTATTCGATAGGAGGGGCCATGCCTACCCAATCGGGAGATGCATCCATGTTCGCTCAATAAAAGGGGCTGTGTCTACCCGTCGATGAAATGGATCCTTTATTGATAGTACATTCATTTGACAGAGCTTAACCAAGTGAACGGGCCGTGTCCACCCAACGAGAAGATATTCTCTTATTGAGACACGTTTATTCGATAGGAGGGGCCATATCCACCTAACGAGAAGATAAATCCTTTATTGAAGACATGCTTTGAGAAATATGAGTACGAAAACAAATTGGTCGGCGGGTAGGGTAGTATAACATGGTAGTGGCTTTGTTTTATATATTGAGATTATTTTATTATTTGGTTATTCAGTTTTCCTTTATTAGGCTTTATTATGTGATTTATAAAAATCAATTTTTCAATTATTAACTAAAATTAAATTTTTGTAATCGAAATTGAATCAAATTGACCAAAATTAATTCAGTTATTAAAATTGAATTTAATAAAAAAAAAAGGACCGTATTGAGTATTCCAACCTAGTTCAATACAATTATTTGGTTATAATTGAATAGTGTTCATTTATGTGGATATGGTCATATTTAAGTAAAAGTTAGATCCAGTTATTAAAAAAAATTATGTTACTACCTAATTCGAGCACAAGATCAATTTTTTAAATGAGAACAAAATCTCAAATCAAATCTAAAAAAGTTCAAAATAGGCCAATAATTCATGTCTATGCCTAACATAATATAGTATACAAAGAAAAGTGTAAAATAACTAAAGGGAGTGAATAGTTATGTTATGATTTTTTAAAAGTTTTTGACAAAGTAAAGTTAAGAAGACAAGATTAAGAAACTGAAAGTAAAGAAAAAAAATTAGACATAAAGATTTTTATAGTGATTCTATCAACCCGGTGTACATCCATTCCTAAACAACTCTTCTGGATTTTTATTATTACTTCAAATAATACATCCCACTTGTTTTCCTAGTACAAGTGAAATCTTACAACCCACTTGCTTATGGGTGCAAGTGAAACCTTTCAACTCACTTGCCTATGAGTACAAGTGAAACATTTCAAGTACTTCTTCCTGAAGTACTTTCTCTCTCAGAACCCAGATCATGATCCTACACGATCTTCAAACTCCTTTTCATTACAAAAGTGTTACAGAGTGCGAAACTAATCCTCGAATGTAACAAAGTTGAGCATAGAGAATATTATAGAGACTGTTCTTCAGATGAGAAGACTTTAATGTACAATTAACGAAGAACACACACAGATTTTACAGAACGAGTTTAATGCGATGTGTTCTTTGATTGGAAGAGTAAGAGTGTTTAATGATATCGTATTTTGCTCGCAACAATTGATCTTTATCTTAATTCGTTCCCTTTACTTTATTCTTCAACACTTTGACATTTAAAGTTCTCTTCAAGAATGTCGTTAAGTGGTAGGTGAATTTAAACGTTTGGAATAAATGCCCTTCATCTTCCTCAATTAATGTTTTCGACTGCTTTTCAGTTAATGTTTTTTCCCGTTATCATCTTTAAAGTAGCTGTTTACTTACTTTCATCAAGCAAATCTTATCTTAAAAAGATTTAAAGTGTCTCTTTGCTACAACAAAAAGGTTAGCCAGAGAAAAAACAGAAATTTCCAAAATAATGCAGTATGATGACTTTGAATTCAAAAATAAGAAAGTTGATTGTTACATGTCATTAGTTTTAAAATAGTCAATAAATATTTTTAATATTCATGTTGTTTCTTTCTTGGACTATCTCCGAGTAAATGGTTGATCAAGATTGGTTGGATTTTTGAAATATGAAGTGTTTCGGTTAGCATATTCAGTTCGGTCGACCAGAAAAGCATTTTATTTCTTTTATATGTTTTAGCAGTTTATCGTCTGAATTATCGGTCTACTGAACAAGCAGAGCAGATTGTTCATAAGAGTGTATCAGGCTGGCCGCTCATGTTTAGTAGTTGACTGCTCGTGCATCCTAAGTTATTTACGGTTGACCTTTTATATTGAGTGGTTGACTGCTTAAGCATAGTTGTGCACTCATGGTTGACTGCCTGCACTTGCGGTCTACCGCCCATGCACCTTAACTCTTGTATTTGGCCGCTCATGCGCACTGTGCATGTGCACGGTTAACTGGCGCACGCGGCTGACCACTTGTTCGCTTTTGGTGCTCTTGGTTGGTCGTACAGAGCATGTGGCTAACTGTGCTATGCGCTGTTGGCCGCACTGCTCATGCGGTTGGCCACATAAACTCTGCGATTTACTGCACAAGCTTGCAGTTGACCACTATAATTCAAGCAGTTAGCTATTTGGACTTCTTCGGTTGGCCGTTTGTAGACCATATTTAGCTTAATTTTTAGATTATTTCTCATTAATTTCGTGGTGTGCTTTCCCACTTAAATTTCTTTTAATTTGTTTATCATCAAAACCTTATTTGTCAAATATCCCCTTATGATGATAACAAAATCTCTGATGATCTAAAAATAATCTTTCTAATTGTTGGTCTCGGTGATAACTAAAAAGAGGGGTTGAATTGATTGTCTAAAATTGACTTGTTAAAATTTTAATCTAATTCCACTTAGATTTGTGTTAATCCTATGGTCAATCTATAAATGTGCAACAGAAAATAAAATTAGAGATAGAGAGACAAATCCTTTTTATAGTGGTTTGACCTTATGTTTACGTCTACTCTTCCGGCCAGCAAGTCGGGATCTAGCAACCTGATAGTTTTCACTATGAATCTTGATTACAAAGTATAATTCACTTGTTAACTTCTGATTTTCACACTATGAAGACAGTATCGTCCAACAATGGAAGATTTAACTCAAACTTACAACTCAATACACAACCTAATACTAAACACAATACAAAAATAAGTGTACAAGAGATGTTTTAAATACAGCCTTCAAAAATGACTTTGAAGTGTAGAAATTTTGTCTCTCTTTGTAATGAACTAACTCTCAAAATAATGCTCAATTTTGCTCTCAAGAGTATGTTTCACTCCTCCAAGTTTCTGTGGTAGTTAGATTTAAAAATGTACAATAAAATAATGAATTTACTACTGCCAAAGTACTGCTATATCTAGTAAATGCAGTAGAAAATTTGATGTTGAACTCCCCTGATTTGTTGGCTCAATTTCCTCCTTACTTTGAAAGATAAGGTAGCTATTACAACTTATTTTTAAAGTTCAAATATCAAACTTGAATTTTGAAAACTCAAATTTGAATTTTCCAAAGTGATAAGGATGCATTAGATATGAAGTTATCTCCAAAAAATCAGCTCCAGGAGATTGAAATTATTATGCAACTAGCTGACTTTGCACACTTGTTTGTTCATCAAAACTTTGAAATTCTTGTGCTGTAAAATGTCATATTTGATGCCCAACTATAGCACTATAATTTAGCATTTTCAAATTTTAAAAAGTTTGACCGATGGTGGAGATATTCATGAGCAAACATCCCTTGAGAACCAACTTTTTCTGTTATAAAAATGAGTGACTAGCCCACTTTGACTTGATTTTTCTCCAACATATCCATCAAGTTTTTGAACTATAAAAACTTGAAATTGGAGTCTCTCACACCTTCTTTGAAACGTAATATTTGGTTTTAAAATTATTTCATCACACAAATAGATATGATTGTCCAAATATGATCAAATAATCATCCTCCAAGAGCTAGAAAATTTTTTATCATGCTGGAATGTCAAATTTGAACTTTAGCTAACTTGTCCTTCGAATGCGGGATAGCCAAAATATATATTTAGGTTTAGTTTTAGACTAAGTGTAATATCCAAATTATACTTACCATGCTAGTTGGGTTTTCAAAAATTAAGAAAAATATTTCTCAACAAAGCAATAATTTCTATGATTCAAATTTGTCTTGCTTCTATGACAGTTTTTATGACTCATTTTTTATTAAATTTATCTATTGAAAATTTAATCTATACACACAATAAAATTTTTAGAACAATATGAAAGATTTTTTTATCATCAAAACTAAAGAGACAACAATTTCCTTAACACTAATCTTTTAGTAGTTCTGCTTCCTATCTTTCTATTGGACCTTAAACTTTCTCTCCCTATTTTTCATAATTTTTCTCCCCCTTTTTATCATCAACAAAAAGGAATACTGATTTCAAACCAAGGGGACAAAAAAATGGCCTGAGATTAAGGGGATTAGCATATTGTTAAGGGAACAAAATTCCCCCTTATGATTTGCCTACGTGCCCATATGGAAAACTATAGAAGCATGATAAAGATTGAAGCACATTTGAACATGACTAGAGGGTGATCTTGGGAGAACATAGAGTCCAGGAATTTAGGGTATGAGAGAGAACTAGGACTTGGGTTGTGAATATGGGTTAACCCATGACCCATTTTATGTGTAGCTTATAGTTATGCATGACACTTAAATTTCATTCAATCCTACGCTTTTTTTATTTGCTTTTGGTCTGCTTAATTTATCGGTATATTGTTTTACTTCAATAAGTTAACCACTCTTGATGAGTCGGTTGCCCATGCGTCTTCCAAGGTTAACCGATTATTTTTATAGATTGATACTTTGTTTTTCATTGTGTTCATCTGTCGAATCATTTTTTAAAATTTATCATACCTAATTCTCACCTTAATTCATAAAACCAATTCTTATCAAGTGATTTTGTGAATATATTTGCTATTTATTTTTTAATATTAATGTACTCAAGTATTACATCATTTTTTAGAACATAATCTCTAATAAAGTGATGTTTGATTTCTATGTGTTTTGTTCAGAATGGTGTACTGGATTTTTTATCAAATTGATAGCAGTAGTGTTATCGCACCTAATCGGAATGGAGCCTACCTTTATCCCATAGTCTTTTATCAAGTGTTTTATCCACAATAACTAAGCGCAGCATTGTTGAGCTGCGACATACTTAGCCTCAGTTGTTGAGATTGCTATACTATTTTGCTTCTTTGATAACCATGACACCATCACTGTCCCAAAGAATTGACAAGTACCACTAATACTTTTTTAGTATACTCTGTAGTCTGCATAGTCTACATCTGAGAAACCATGCAGCTGAAAACTGGAGTTTTTATCGTACCAAAGTCTTAAGTTACTGTATCCTTTACATATCTAAGGATCCTCTTAACTATTGTCATATATGACTCTTTAGGATCATATTGGAATATAGCACATAGGCATACAATGAATTGAATATCTGGTCTTGATGCAGTAAGATAGAAAACTGAATTTATCATACTTTTATATAATTTTTGACATACTGGTTTTCCTTTTCTACCCTTGTCTATCTTCAAAGATGTGTTCATAGGCGTAGCACTTCCTTTGTAGTTCTCAAAACCAAATTTCCTGAATAATTCCTTGGAAAACTTAGTTTGATTTATAAAAATGTGCTTCTCAGTTTGTTTGATTTGAAAACCTAAGAAATAGTTTAATTCTCCCATCATACTTATTTCAAATTCATTTTCCATCAGTTTAGCAAAATCTTTGCATAAATCCACATTTGTGATTCCAAATACTATATCATCCATATAAATTTGTAGTATAAGGAGGTTTCTATCTTTTCTTTTGACAAATAAAGTGGTATCTACTGTTCCTCTCTTAAAATCATTTTCTACTAAGAAATTGCTAAGTTTTTCATACCACGTTATGAGAGCTTACTTAAGGCCATACATAGCCTTTAATAGTTTATACACATGTTTTGGAAAGTTAGGGTCTTCAAATCCTAGAGGTTGCTCTATGTATACTGTTTCATTTATCACTCCATTAAGAAAGATAATTTTGATGTCTATTTAATAAATCTTAAAGTTTATATGATAGGCAAAAGCAAGTGGTATCCTAATAGTCTCTAATCTTATTACTGGAGCATACGTTTTATCATAATCTATTCATTCTTTTTAATGATACCCCTTGGCTACTAATCTGACTTTGTTTCTTATTATTGTGCCGTCTTCATCTAATTTATTTCTAAATACTTATTTAGTTCCTATGACGTATTGATCTTTCAGTCTTGGGACGTTCCACACTTTATTTCTTTTGAACTGATTTAGTTCTTCTTACATAGCTAGTACCTAATTTTTATCATTTAATACTTCATCAAATCCATTTGATTCTATCTGAGATACGAATACTATAAATTCACATTGATTTTGTAGTACTGATCTAGTTTTCACCCCCTAATTGTACGTCTCAAATTATATTTTTTATATTTACACTATTTCTTAAAGTAGAAAATTTAGTTTCTTGTTCAAGACTGTTTTGAGGAGTGGGAGGAGCATTATATTCTATAGTTTCATTTTTTATTTCATTGTTTTGAGCATTTTCTATAAAGATTGGTTATGGTGTTACTTCATCGTCAATGATCATTATCTCTTTCCTAGAATCCTCAGATTCTTCAAATTTTAAGTGAATTGATTCCTTAACTATCATTGTTCTTTTATTATAGATCATATAGGATTTACTGTTGGTTGAGTAACTTAGAAAGATCCATTTATTACTTTTAACATCAAATTTTTCTAATTGTTCTTTTCCATTATTTAGAACATAACATCGACATCCAAACACATATAAGTAAACTATATTTAGTTTCCTTTTCTGTACAGTTTATAAGGGATTTTCTTAAGAACCGGTCTAATTAAAGCCTTGTTTAAAATACAGTAGGCTATATTTACAGTTTCAACCCAAAAATATTTTGGTGTGTTATGTTCACAGAGCATGGCTCTTGGCATTTTTTCCAATGTTTTATTTTTCCTTTCTATGACTCCATTCTATTGTCGTGTTTTAGGGCAGAGAAGTTATAGATTATTCTATTTTCTTCATAATATTCTCTTAATTGGTTATTCTTAAATTTCTTACCGTGACTATTTTTTATTCTGGAGATTGTGTTTCCTTTCTCATTTTGAAGTTTTTGTAGAGTTTTATGAACTCTGAGCAAGCTTATTCCTTTTTGGCTAAAAAGAGAATCCAAGTGAACCTTAAATGGTCATTTACTATTGTAGAACCATAGAGTTTTTCTCTTAAATTTTGAGTTATTGTTGGACCAAATAAGTCCATGTAGAGCAGCTCTAAAGGTCTAAAGGTTGAGATTCAATCTTTATGTTTAAATGAAACTCTTGTTTGTTTTCCTTTCATACAAGCATAGCAGATTTTATTATATTCAAATTTTAATTTAGGAACACCCCTTACTAAATTTTTGTTTGCTAATCTTTTAATTAAATCCAAGCTTGTATGACCTAATCTTTTATGCCAAAGCCTCGAGTTATCCTTGTCTACTACCATCAGGTAGGATTCATTTGTTTTGTCTTTTTTCTCTAAGTTTATTATATTTATGTTTCCTTTCCTAGTTTCAATGAATTTTATCTTATTCAATAGCTTGCATATGATTAAGCATGTATCAGAATCAAACACTACTATATATCATTTATCACACAGCTAACTCACACTGAGTAAGCTAACTTTCAAACCAAAAACAAGCATGACATTTTGGATTTGAGTGTCAAAAGACTTACCTCCAATGTCGCCTACTCCAATAATCTTTCCTTTTGAGTTGTCTCTAAAGGCCACTTTTTCTTCTTTCTTTTTCTCTAATGTTATGAATTTGGATGCTCCACCGGTCATATGTCTTGAGTATTCATTGTCTATACACCACACGAAGGGGCTAAGAGATTCTTTCGATTTCAAGCAAGCGTAGAAAAAGAATCAATTACACTCTTGCCTTTGATACTCACATTTTCTTGGGTCCAACTAGGTTAGTTCTGCTATGGCTATTAGGTAACCATTTTATATTCATTAATGAAAATTTTCTATGCCAACATTCATTAGAGTGTCCCATTTTTGTGCAATAACCACATTTAAGACCTTTGAATTTTTTATTCTTTAATCTATTTAAAAAAAATTTTTTTAGTCTGCATTGATCTGACTTATGCCCATATTGCATACATGTGTGGCATCTATAATGTCTAACAGTTTTAGAACTGGGTATGAAGAATTATGTAGTTTTTTTTAGTCTAAACTTGGTTATAATCTAGTCCAGCTTTGTCGAAAACTGCTTTTTAGGTTCTCTTTGGGCTCTTAGGATGGAATTTAATATTTCTTATCGTTAAACAAATTTTATTAAAATACTGCTTTGTCTAATATTCTTCTCTTCCTTTTCTGTTAGTTCTTTTCTTAGAAGTTTGTTTTCATTGATGTATTTATTGTTAATTTCAACATACTCTATTTTATTTTGCGATTGCAAATATTTATTCTTTTCAATGACAAGGTCTTCATGCCAGTTGATTGACTTTTTCTTTTTTAATTTTAATTTCTTTATTAAGTTTGGTGTTCTTTGAGTCTAGATCAAAGTTTTTCCTTTTTAATTCATTTTTTTCAATTTTAAATTTATTTTAGTTCTTCTTCAAGCTCCAACATATTTTTCTTCTTCATCCTTTTTGATTCCTTAAGTGATTCTAGTAAAGTTTCATGCAACTCAATAATAGAAAAATCATTCTCTTCTAAATCTGAATTAAAAGAGTGGAAAGTAAAAGTTACCTCATGGTCAAAAGTTGCTCGATGGCCATAAGAATTCTAAATTATTTACAATTTGCCGCTTATGTTAAGCAGTTAACAGCTTGAACGCACTTGTGCACTCGTGGTTGACCGCCTGCGTTGCGGTCTATCGCCCATGTGCCTTAAGCACATGTAGTTGGCCGTATGAGCGCTTTATAACACTTGCAGCTGGTTGCGCATGAACACTACACATGTGCTCGATTGACCATGCTATGCACAAGGCTGACTGCCAATATGCATGTGCGCTAATGGTCTACCACATTTCATGCGCGGCTAGCCACTCATGTGCACTTAGCATACTTAGTTGACCATACAGAGCGTGTGGCTGATCGTGCTATGTGCGGTTGGCTGCACTGCTCATGCAGTTGGCCGAATGAGCTTTGCAATTTACTGCATAAGCTTGCAGTCAACCACTGTAGTTCAAGTTTTCAGTCTTTTGGGTTTCTTTGATTGATCGTTTGTAGATCATACTTGGCTCAATTTTTAGATCATTTCTTATTAACTTCATAATGTGTTTGCCCACTTAAATTTCTTTTAATTTGTTCAACATCAAAAGCTTATTTGTCAACGAGAAGAGTTCTTAGCAGACATGAATGTTGGTTGAAAAATACTAGGTTTGAGCTGAAGTTCGAGGGTGTTGATAATTTATTTGGGCCAAAAAATTTTTAGAGAAAAATGAAATTTTAAATTGAGCTCAAGCTTAGATACCTTCTAGCTCAATAGCTTGGCTCTGTCTTTGATTTCTACAAAGGATTTTGTGACCAAAGAAATAAGAGAGAAATATTTTTAAATTACAAACAAGATTTTACGAAATTTTTCATTCATTCCACTAATTCTACTATTTGTTTTGTAACTAAATCTATAAAAATGATAAAAATTTCCATTATTCATTAGTTTAATCTCATTAATCTTAATTTCGAAATACTTTGATACTCAAAAATTGTTGGATATGTGTTGTTTGTGTGTGTAGTAAAATAGATATAGCCTAGAAATTTCAAAAGAGACAAAATAGCAAGTAGGTCTTGTTGATAGTGAAATGCCATGACATTTGAAGAATAATGTACGGAAATAGCTTAATTTAAAAAAAAAAATTAAAACAACATCCTGGGCAAACAAATTCCAAAAGTAACATCCATATGTCAGGTCTTCATGACTCACATGCTATGTTGAGTCTTGAAGACCCGACATAAGGGAAATAAATGTTGTATAGTACATGTCGAGTGTTGAACACTCGTGCATGTCGACTGTTCATCACTCGACATCTCTTTTGCAGCCCTGCCCTATACATCAGCAACTTCAAAAATGCCCATACAAACCAACTTATCCAAAAAACAAGCATATGTACAAAATCTTCTCATATCCATTCAACAAACAAACCAACTTATCTATTCTATAAACTACATAAATTTATCCCTTCACCAACAAATAAAATCCGAATCCCATATCAATTCAACAAACAAACAAACTCATCCATTCTCCAATCTAAATCCATTCAACTCATTCATTCACCAACAAACAAACCAAATCAGATGTAATAAGATATAGATATCAAAATCAATACATAATATGATATATATTTTGTTAATAATAACAAAATGTAAAAAATACTGAATACATAAATGTCAATATCGTCGTCTATGTCTAGTGTACTGTCTAACTCCTAAATCATGTTTGGTATCTATATAATCATTATGAGACATTAAATCCAGATCATCTATCTGTGTGATCTGGGAGGGACCTACATCCTTGTCGTGGGGTTCAGAAAATATAGGAGGGGGTACACAATACACGGGTGGTGCATCATCTCTCTCAACTTGTGTTAGTCCCTCGTGTATATAAATACTGGGACGAGCTCCCATCTATTGAGCTCCAGGAGTGAAAACCTTATGGATAAAATCGGACATAGGCATGTCGAAAGATGAAGACTCACCATGTGCACTAAAAGGTCCTGTGCATTTGGATGCGGAGAAGATGGTGGTGTCGCATGATCTAACGATGGTAGTGGTCTCCTCCAACATGCTCTCCCTTGTCGTCATCCACGTGCTTAGTCCTCATCACATCCCTCGTCACCATCTCTACTCGATTTAGGTCTCAGAAGATAGGTCATGTCATCAGTTAAGACCGAGATGGCTAAATCAGCCAACGCGTACACGTCAACACCCTAAACCCTTAAACCCTAAATCCTAAACCCTAAAACCCTAAACCCTAAACCCTAAACCCTAAACCCTAAACCCTAAACCCTAAACCCTAAACCCTTAAACCCTAAACCCTAAACCTTAAACTCTAAATTCTAAACCCTTTTAGATATAAAAAGTTGTGCAAGTAATTCATGTGAGTACCGATCAGCCTAAAGGAAGATCTGTACTTGACAGAATTACATGTACACAATGTGGTAATAAATGCGTGACAATTATTCAGTTTCACATATGATCAATTTATCGGCCCAAACAAAGGTAATTGGTTCACATGCTCTTATTGTCAGCGTTTGATTACTATACGTATGGTTTTGTATATATCTTAAGATAAATTAATTGAAACAACATGTCGCTAAAGTGATATTTTTTATGGAAATTAATTTATTTAAAGATGTAAAAGGACTGTGTGCATGAAACTCATGTGAATATTGATCGGCCAAAAGGAAGATCAGTATTTGACGGAGTTGCATGTACACCTTATGGTAATAAATTCGTGACAATTTTTTTGTTTTACATATGATCAATTTATCGACCCAAAAGAAGGTAATTGGTTGATATGTTTTTATTGTCTACATTTGATTACTGCATCAAGATACCACTTACAAATTAATTATTTTATCCAAAGATGAAATATTAATGGAGTAACCGGTATCTTGTGATGGAGATTATACATATTTGAATATATTTGGTTTTTTAAAAGTTTCATGTGAGTATATACAGATTACTGTTCTCTGTTTGACAGTTAATACTATTCTCATTGATATTAACGCCTAATTCAGATTAATTTTTAAGTTGAATAGGTCGAATTTCAAGTTTGGATTTAAATCTTGCATTAAAAACCAATTCTCCCCACCACTTATAGATAAGAGTACCTCTGAAAAGAGGGAGAAAAAAAGTGGGAGATATTGAATCGCATGCGTTTAATGATGATAAAGTGGGTCATCCCAAAAATATTTAGAGACACTACATGTAAGTCAGTTATGACGACTAAATTTTTTCTTACGGACATTAAGAAATGATATGTGAAGGATGAAATGATTACTGATATACTCTTGACAAATCTTATTTCTATACGATATAATGATTAAGAACTCTTGACCACTAAAGACAGAAAGAAAGAAAAGAAAACAGGATAAAGATGTTGCAAGTATAGCATCACAAAAGAAGTAACGAAAGACACCGATTGAATCAGGAAAGAATGATTATTTCTTCTGTGGTGCTAAAGGTACAAGACATATCACGTTTGAAGTGATAAAAAATGTATATTCTTTAGTTTGGTTTGTTTTGAGATTAACTTAACTTCGGTATCAAGACATACTCGTTGGTCAGGCTCCGCTACAATTATTCATATTAGTGTGTCTATATAGGGTTTTCTAAATTATTGATCGTCAATTGATGGTGAAAGATACATCTATGCGGACGATGGCAATAAAGTTTCAATTATAGTGACAGAAAAGTTTAGATTATCATTGAAAATCGATTTATATTTGGTTCTTATTGAAACTTTTGTTGTTCCATCTTTTAGATGGAATTTGATTTCCATTGTTATTGGAAAGATCAGGTTTTACCTATTCTTTCGGAAATGGAAAAGTTGGTTAGTTTCTTGAGTCCAAATAGGTTGGTTCTGATTTTCTATCAAGATTTGATAATCTATATTAGGTTGATATTGTTTCTTCATTTAATGAATCCTTGTAATATAGTACTCAAAATACACAATTTAAATTTACGAATTTCTCTCCATTATGACACAAGAGATTGTATAATATCTCTAAAAGGAGAATAAGGAGACTTGTGTTAGAAGAAATTCTTGATTCCTTTTATTTCACAAATTTTGATATTTGTATAAAATATATAAAGGGAAAACAAACCAATGAAAAGTGATTAAATCCAATAAGACTTTAGACATCTTAGAAATGATATATACAAATATTTATGAATCATTCCTTTTGGTTTTTTAGAACGATTAAAAATGTTTTATCATGTTCATAGACAATTATTCATGATATGGTTCAATTATGATTGCAACATATATTTTGAATAAGGTTTCCTACTAAGACAACTACCGAAATCTTATAAGAACTTTGGACTGGCATACGTCTTAGTTTAAAGTATTTACACGTTTGGGGTTGTCCAACTCAAGTTAGGTCTATTAGACCTAATAAAAGAAAACTGGATGTTAGGACAGATAGTTGATTAGTAGGATACTCTGAAAAGTTTAAGGGGTATTAATTTTATCATCCCACAAATAATTTTTTTTTTTAAGTTGGGAAGTGTTCTATTCTTTGAAGATGTTGAGTTTGCGGGGGGAGATATGGTTAGAGATATTGTTTTCTAAGAGATATATGTTGATATTTCCAAATGTGTTATTAGACAATGTTGGAGAACCCTCCATTCTGAAAGAATAAACTCAATTACCTTCAGAACATATAAAATTCATATAGGCATCCCGACAGTAATTTTACAAATTTTATCAAGTCTTTATTTCATTGGGTTTTGAAATAAAATTTGGTTAATAATTGTGGATATCACAAGTTCTATGGGAGCAAATACTCATGAGATACCCCTATGATTAAGGGAGACAAGTTTAGTCTCCACCAGTGCCTCAAGAATGACCTTAAATATAAGAAAATACAGAAGATTCCTTACGCGTTAGTAGTATGGAGTCTGATGTATGTTTTGATCTGTATGCATTTAGATATTGTGTATATTACGAAAATATTGGACAGAAATTTAATTAAATCGGGAATAGAGTATTGGTAAGTAACTAAATGGGTCTTGCAATACTTACTGAGAGCAAAAGGATATATACTCATATATTGAAAGTCAGATCAGTTTGAGATCATTCGGTATACTGATTTCAATTTTATGGGATTTCAAGTTAACATGAAAGCTATAACATGCTACACGCTAGCAGGATGAATCATTTTTGGAAGTGTATTAAATAGTCTCTTATAATCTCTTCCATGACAATAAACAAATCTAAAGGCCAAACGTTGGATTATGTTGGTTTGTATCTAAAAGAACCTCTTTTCTCACATGGTCAATTATATATTGCTCTTTCAAGAGCTAGAACCGTTGAAGCTGCGAGGGTTCTCATTTTTCCTCCTACTTTTGATGAAAAAATGATACAAAAGCAAGTAATGTAGTTTATGAAGAAGTGTTTGCTCTGGCACAACATTTATATACACTCAGAGCTCTCTCTCTCTCTCTCTTCCCAAGTTTGTACCATTTGAATAACATTACCATGTTTTTACTTGTGTTTCAAAATTAAAGATAGTAAATTTACTATTTAATTTTCCTAATATGTTTTTGCATTAAATGTTTACCCTATTCAGTTTATGAAAAGCCCAACAAAAATTTAGAAATTTATTTTTTCAGATGCTCAGGTAAAATTTAGCATTCAATTTTTTCTTTAACAAAATTCGTATACCTCATTAGATTGAATTTTTTTATTTAGTGAAATTCATATACCTCGTTTTGTTGTTTATGCTCTGTTAGATGTAGTTATGTTTTATCAATGTATGTACATACAAATTTTTTCTCATTGTAACTTTCAAAATTAACAACGCATACATGTTATCTCTAATCTGATGCAATGTATCCCACTACAAAGAAGTGTATATATGTTAGTTAAAGTAACAAATATAAATTATTGATATAAATGAAAAATAGAAAATTATACACTTACCATGTAATCCAAATAAACTCCTCAAGGACCGATAAATCGATGGGAGACGCTGCGGTACTAGACGAAGTAAGCATGTGAAATGAAGGGGCCATATGTCGTGTCAAGCTCAACTAGATGGTCGTGTCACTCAGTCCAAATATTTACGTAACGTGCATACTCTATTAACCAATCAACCTTATGTACACCACTCGTACTAGTATCATAGAGTCGATCTTCAATATCATAAGGAATAGGAATATGCTGAAACCCTCCATACTGACGGATCACCTTATCTGAAAAGTGTCACTCCATTATACTAAACAGATCAGCGGTACGAGCGCGTGCTAAATATCCCTCCCCCTGTGACAGTAGTCAGGGAGAGTAGACAGTACCTCCTCAGTATACGACACCCACACGATATGATCTATGGCTTGCCTATCAAATGCCTTCCTATACATTGACACCACTTGTGTAGGGAGACAGTGACATCAAAATACGCCCTCCACCGCAAAGCAAGCGGACCATCCGCCATTTACATACCCCGTATAATAGGAGCTATTTAAAGAAACCTCTCCCACGCCCAAACTAACACCCCCAATCTCACGAGACTCTATGTGTGTGGATATGTAAAACTGTATATATAAATATGCCAAACACGCAAAACCCTAACTACGAGTTTTAAAGGAATCTAAATCCTCTAACAACAATAAGTACTGTAAGTGTACAAAGTATGATGTCTTATCACAAAATAACACACCCCCTATCAACAATAAAACAAATGCCTGTGTCCACCAAATAATATCTAAATCATCTACACCAATGAGCAACTGAACAACAAAATCAAACAACCACGGCATGCTCAAACAATAACCCCTAAAAGCAAAGCATGGAGGCCTAACTCCCAATAATCTCTCACAGATATCACCCCACAGAATACCCACCGTCTTAGGTACTATAGGAAACCTATCTACGGGTAAACCTAAAAGCACCTCTACATCCTGTAGTGTGATAGTGAGCTTATCGTAGGGCATGTGAAACGTGTGAGTCTCTAATCTCCAACACTCAATTAAAGCAGTAATCAAGTGCCAATCTAATTGTATAAAATATAATCCAGATACTCTTCTAAAACCTGATTGCTCGAGAAAAGGAACCACTCGCTCGTCGAGCTGACCACCCTGCCAACACCGTAGAATAGCCTCATGTCGATGACAAGTGAGCCAGCTCTAGTCATCTCCATCCCAAACCGTAGAAAAACGGTGATGTCACTACAACCATAGAACGCTTTAGTCAAAAGGTCCAGGATCCATCTACGAAAAATAAAAGAATAAAACATTAATACAAATCTCGATTAATTGTAAAAAAAAAAAAAAGAAGATATTTTTGCATTAAAAAAAGAAAGGGCGTGTATTAAAAAAGGAGCATTTATTAAAAATGAGTAATCATTCAATACCAAATCTCCATTAACTTTCAAAAAAGAAAGAACATGTATTAAAAAAGAGTTGATGTTCCAATACCAAATACATCAATACTTAGTACAAGAATTATATGAATACATCAACACTTAAGATACAAATACAAATACAAATATATCAATACATCACACATTTGGGTTCGCTTGGCTCGGATAATGCCTTCGATTATGCCCATGTCTGCCACAAAGTCCACATGTTATTTGTCTCGTGTATCTCCTCCTGTTGTGACCCTCTCTACTGCAACTTCCATATGATGTTGACGAGGATGATTCCCGAAAATCCATCTCGTTGTGATATCGAGATGATTTAGGTGTTCCTTTCTCAAGTTTAAGTAATCTATTGGGAATGATGGTTAGATATGAACCCACGGGCCAGCTGGAATGGTCTCTAATCGATGAGAAATGATACACATATACTCTAAGTTGAAGATCCCATGTATATTATTTCTTTACGATCATATGAACATTAGTCATCATCCTTGTAAGTGCAACAATTGCATGCGAGTAAGGAATTTTATATGTTTGTCACTTCCTACATGTGCAATGCTCATTTCTCACATCTACGATCTGTTTATTACTTCCCTTATGGCCATATCATGTTCGTCTATGGTCGATCTCTATTTCAAAAATCCTATCCGACCTGCTAAAGTAAACAATCACAAGAAGGTTTGTCATGTTCTTCCATCACCTAAACATGGCTGAGACATATTTTGTATATCTCTCTTCTATACCTATTCCCGCCCTCGCCTCACCCAGTCGTGTCTCAAAGTAGTTAACCGAATTATAAAAAGTTTTAAATACTAAGACGACAACAAATAAATTACTTATACTCTTTAACATGGCATTATAGCTATTGCTTATATTTGTCGTCATATACCTAAAATGAAAGCCACAATCGTGAGAAAGAGACCATTACTCAGGGGCAATATTCGTAAACTAATCAAAAGTATCTTCTTTTATCTCCTTCATCCTTATCATATATAAGTCAAATTTCTTGTGTTGTGACTATAATGCAATAATGGTTATAACTCTTTTACAAACTTGACTCTTGTGATGCGTGTTAAAATTACTAACAATATGACGCATACAAAATCTCCATACGGTATTGGGAGGTAACCATCCAAACTCTAAACGAGTAACGGTTACCCTTATCCCTTTATGTCGATTTGAAATTAAGTATATAGGACTCTCCCTATCTCCAACAACATACTCTCACATACACATCAAAAACCACAACCACGAGGCAAGTGACTCTCCATCAACCAATCTGAGTGCCAAGGGGACAATGTGATTCGCGTTATTCATACTATAATCAATCAACAACTTGTGTTTGTATTTCTTGTATAAGTAAGTCTCCTCTACACTTATCAATAACTTATAACTCCTAAATATCATGATATTATAACCAAATGTTCAAAATAAAGTTTCAAAAATCATTTCACCATTTACAATCAACGGACCCAACTTCCAACTCACTTGTGTTCCCGGATTCTTTTATACTATTGCATTCAAGAATCAAGATAGTTATTTGTATGAGTCATCCTAATCCCTATATGCCATCTCTATAGCCCTTCTCTTCACTGCCTAAACTCTTCTACGAGAAACTACATATGAGGTCCTCTCAGTCTTAACAGTTCAAAGGAAAGGAACTTTGATACTAGGATCTTTTCTCACATGGTTCAGAAAATATCAAGCCATCAAATTAGAATCTAACTGTCTATGATTCTGCATCAACCCCGCATTCACAATGTTTGTGGTCCCTCAATAATAGTAATCACAAAGGTATCAAGTAGTCTTATCATACGAGCACGCAACCTCTACCTACAACCTTCATCCCTTTGAGTACATATTGCTATCCAAAATGTAGATGTTGATCTCCCAACACGAAATTAATGGTGATGCTCGACATGAAATATTTTGACAGTATGAATAAGTTACTCATTCGACTCAAATCTCATCTCCTTCTTCAATTCATCATTGAAACTCCAACTATCATCTGTCAATATACAATCTTGCTCAAAAGTCACATAGCCATCACTTCCGGGTGTCATGGTCATTAAGGGAATTGAGTCGTATATTTGGTCGTACACAAATCTCCGACTACCACCAATGGTGCAAGGGTCGAGGATGATCCAATCATTAACTCATTAGCAACACCACCCCACTACCGCCACCAACTTCTCCATCATCTTCTTATTCGTTATCCTCCTCTTCTTCTGCCTCTTCTTCTACCATTTCTTCCTCATCAATATAGTTATCTATATCTGTCAAAGCAAAATTCACTCGAGATTCGATACGAGGATACTCATCCGTATAATCATCATCTTGTTGCATGGACGTTCCACCCTTGTATGATTTGATATACAACTCATGAGTGGTACCTACTACCATGCCTACCACAAACTTCATCAAGTTAAGAACATTGTCATCATTACTAATTGGCACCAATTGAAATTGTGCATACCCATGTTGCATATATTGCATGAGACAGCGATAAAAAATCTCCACACGTCATGTCATTAAATTGGTCCAAAGACCCTTACATATCATTGACACCAACTTATTATAATACACATCATTTCTCACCCTAATCAACTTCAAAGGTTTCTGATTATAACTAACTCCTTCCTCACCCGTGACAATTTCACCATTGCAATAGTATAACAATTTACAATTCTGCCATTTTTTCTAAACATCAAAAATCAACTTGTCATAAATTAATACAAATAAATCAAGTTTTGTAATTTGAATAATTGAGATAAATTTATAATTACACCCCAAATATACTAAACACTAAATTTATACTAAAATTCAACAAATCCTAAATTCTCAACAAACCCTAAACCCTAAATTTTATAATCAAAATTTTCAATAAATCCACTTCAAATTAAACATTTCAATTTCTTAAAAACTACTCCAATAATTTAATTTTCTAATTAAATTTTATAATTAATTTAAATTATTAAATCAGTCCACATACATCATTCTCAACAACCCTATATCCAGAGTTTTTAAATCCGTCCATAGTTCTCAATCAAACAAACATTTCATTCTTTCAACAAATATACACCACCCAACATATATCATTCACAATCAAATCAAATATTTCATATTCGAATCACAAAGAGTTGCAATGAGAGCAATGTACCTTCAGATTTTTGCAGATGCAGATGCGGCAAGGAGTGATATTACGGCGAATGTGAAGATTCATTAGATGTGCAAATGTGTTAAGGAGAGAAGAAGTTAGGGTTCGTCGTTCGTCACTCGCAAGGGAGAAATGAGAGTTTGTAGCCGCAGCGGAGGAGAGAAAGAAAGAAGCAAAAGCAGAAGAAGAAACGGGATTCTACAGGTTTAGGGGCACAAGCATGTCGAGTGTTGAACACTGGACATGCACTGTGCATCCGTCATTTCCCTTATGTCGAATCTTGAAAACTCGACATAGCATGTCGAGTCTTCGAGACCCGACATATAGGCGTTGCTTTTGAAATTTGTTTGCTGAGAATGTTGTTTTAATTTTTTTTAATAATTATGTTATATCCATACATTACCTGACATTTGAAGGGTGAAGAGCCAATGGCAATAAGTAAGAGCGGCATGGTAATAATACTAGTGATATCTTAAAAGTAATGGATTTATGGATATTAAGGAATAGAAGTTTTAAAAATTATATCAAAATTTGGTTTTATCATTTGATGAGACAAAGATTTTATATTATGTTTTGATGAATTTATTAAATACTTTCTTAATACTATGCAAAATATTAGTTATGTTAATGAAATTATATCCTTGAAAAAATAATAATACAAAATATTAAAAGTTATTCATCAACGCCAAAGTGTCATAATTTGGAATATAAATTAGAGTTTTAAAGGTTCTTTTATTTTATATAATTACTTAAAGCTATTAATATATTTATTAAAAGAGTACACTAATTAATTGTTCATTTTTTTAGTCATTTCTAGAAAATTCATTTGTGTTTATTGTTGAATTTTTTTTCACTAATGTCAAATAAAAAGTAATTCTTACTAGGGATGCAACAAATTTTATTGCACAATTGTAGATACCCTTGAAATTTTCTTTTGATTAGTATTTTTTGCTAATCATTGATATAAAAGGTCCATTTTTATCATTTCTCTTTGTCTTTATTGATAAGGAGAGATATTCTTTTCCTCTCTTTTTTATTATGTGTTTGTCAAAAATAAAAAATATTATAGAGTAAATGGAGAAGAAAGAGAGAAGAAGAGAGTTTCAATCAACAGATAGACAAATAATGGATGTGAAGAATAATAAAGAGCAAGAGAGAAGAGATCGATCCATATTATCAATGGTTATTTTTCTCTTTCTTAATTAATATTCTCTTTTCTCACATTTGTTTTTATTTCTATTCTTTTATAACTTATCAACTCTTTCTTTTGATCTCTTTTCGTATTTAATTGCCTTTATCACTTTTTTTTATCTCTATATCTGTCGACAAAGACAGATAGAAAAAAGAAAAGAAAAATAGAGCAAATCGAGAAGAGAAGACATATAATCAATTGACACGGTGAGAGGAAAGAGAGATTGATCCAATCAAATTATCTAGTTCACTCTCCGAGTCAACTTGATCAACTTTCTCCTCTCTTCTCCAACGTCACTCTTCTCTTTTCAATCAACTTTTTTTCTTTCTTTTTTCCCCCCCTTTTATTTTTTCTTGCTTTTTTTGTATCATATAGATAGCGCATGTTCAATATTTTCAAAATAAATGAATATAAAATTTGATAAAATTATAAAAATAAATAAAATTTAAATGAATATAATGAAATTTAAATGAAATTATAATAATAAAAGAAATTTAAATGAAGTTATAAAAATAAATGAAATTTAAATGGATGTGAAGAGTAAGCAATAGAGCCCTTTCATCTAACTAGCTGGCTGCGAACACACCGCACGTTGCGCGGTGTGTGCCTTGAAAAGAAACAGTTAAAAACAATTATAATATATTAGGTTTATAATGTAGTTATTAAATTATGGATAACACAATGTAAAATATTAAGATTTTGATTGTAATAAATTATTTCGATAATTTTAAAATTTCTTTTAATAGATTTAGAAGTTTTTAAATTTTGAGATTAAATTGGCTTGAATCAATCTTATCATTGAGACTTACATTACCTTAATGTTTTCAGGTTGAGAGTCTCAAAGGGATTAGTAAGTCTTAAAAGTGAAGCGGCAGATGGAAGTAAAGAACAAATGCAAAGCAGAGACGTGTACAAACTTAGACAACTCTTTGACTTCTTTAGAGAGCGATCACATGGTGGTCATGTGAAAGAACAACCCACCCATTAGTTTTTTTTTTTTTTTTTTACTATTTAGAGTTAGCGCGGAGTATCCACAAGATGTAGATTGTCTTTTTTTATTGTATAAATATTTGTTAAATTTATAATTAACTCAATATCTAAACTAAATTATTGTCTAAATCAGTGAAAAATATGATATATATTAGCGACAGAAAAAAAGAGACTAACCATTGGAATTCTAAAAAAACAATGAATGAGTTAAAAAAAATGATAATAAGTGGAGTAAAAAGATAATAAAAATAAAGAAACAATGATCCATGAGGTAAAAAAAATAAAAGTTGAAGAATATATGTCAAAAAAAAGGACAAAAATTTTAAGAAAAGAAATAGTTAGAAATAAAAAAGAATAAGGATTTGAATGGAAAAAAATAACTATGGTATAAAAATAAAAAAATGACAATCTGCGGAGCAAAAAAAAAAAGAGAAAAACCTATAAAAATACGACAGACTCAAACGAAAAAAAAGGAAAAAAAAATTGGGTCCAAAAAATGTTAAAAAATAAAAAGAAAAAAGGATAAAAAAAAAAGAGCAAAAACCTGAATGGAAAAAAAAAACTATGATCTAAAAATAAAGAGACAACAATCATAAGGCAAAAAAAATAAAAGGAGAAAAATCTATGTCCAAAAAAGACGAAGGACTCAAGTGAAAAAAAGATTGAGTTAAAAAAAAGACCTAAACAGACAAGTAGAGCTAAAAAAGGAAAAATCTATATAAAAAAAAAATGAAAGACTTAGGGGGAAAATCAGGTGAAAAAAATGAAAAGTGAAAGGACCTGAATGAAAAAAAATCAAGTAAAAAAAAGAAATGATTTGATGGGAAAAAAAAAAGCGCTACAGCCTAAAATTAAGGGATAACTATGTGATCGCGTCATGGACAAGTGGGGTAAAAAAAAAAAACCAAAGGGGGGAAAAACTATGTTAGAAAAAAATGACTTAAATGAAAAAAAACCAAGTAAAAAAATGAAATGAGAAAAAATCTAAATGAAAAAAGGGTCTAAAAAAGAGAAAGGACACGAATGAAAAAAAAATTATGGTTAACAAGTGGGGCAAAAAAAAAAAAACAAAAGGAAAAAATTTATATCAAAAACATGAAGGAACTATGCAAAAAAGAAAATCGAGTAAAAAAATGAAAAGAGAATGGAGTCAAATGAAAAAATAAGAAAGGTAAAAAAAAAAAAAAAGAGGAATGACCTAAATGAAAAAAATGAGCTGAATGAAAAAAATTGGGGTCCAAAAAATATAGGATGATCACACCCTTTCCCCCCTTTAGACAAGTGTGGTAAAAAAAAGTAGAAAAATCTATACTCAAAAAATGAAGGAGTTAAATGAAAAACAAAATTGGATAAAAAATATAAAAAGAAAGGATCTGAACAAAAAAAAGGTCAAAAAAAGTGGAGTAACCTGAATAAAAAAAAAAAACCTGGAGTCCAAAAAAAAGCATGTGATGATCATACATTTGAGCGTTTTTATTATATATATATATATATATATATATATGTATATATAAAGAGAGAGAGAGAGAGAAAGGACCCAAATGAAAAAAAGGTAAAAAAAAGAGGACAGACTTGAATAATAAAAAAGAACTTGGATACAAAAAAAATTAAACAAATCCAAGTAAAAAATAAGAAGAAAAAAGACTCAATCGAAAAAAGAAAAAGTCAAAAAAGGAAAGATCCTGAATGAAACAAAGGAGGACCTTAGGAAAAAAAAAAAAAAAAAAACCTAACGTCCAAAAATAAAGTTATAAAATTTCAATTTTTCTTAAAATGCCTATTTCTATTTTATTTAATTTCAAATTTTTCGTAAAATATCCCTTGAGTTTTAAAAAGTTATAAAATTTTTCTCATATTTTTAGTAAAAATAACAAACATAATATTGTAGAAAAATAGAGTAAAGCCAAATTACGACAATCATAACATTCTATAGATATTAAATATATATAAATTTAGAATTATAAAAATTATATTACTATCATCAAATAAAAATTAAAAAAACATGTAAGTATAATTCAATAAATAAATAACAAATAAGATAATAACCGAACAAAAAAATATATAATTTCACTTAATTAATTTATATTATTTTTTATTTTTATTCAATAATAATGATATGAAATTAAAATATTAATGATAAAAATAAAATAAAAAATACAAAATCAATGCTAAAAATGATTTAAATGATAGTAAATTTAATAACATAAAAAATATGAAATATCAAATGAAAATATTAATGCCGAAAATAAATTAAAGAAATATTAATGTTGTAAGAATTTAAAATTTTAATTATGTAATATTTTATTTTTAACCATAAAGTTATAAGAATCAATATTTAATATATAATTTATGTAAAAAATTTAATATTTAATTTAATATTTTATAAATATTTTAATTTTAATTTAATATTATAAGTATTCATTTATTTGAATATAGATATATATTGTTGATTTAAGACACGAATGAAAAAAAAAACTCACAAAAAAGGGATGCGAATGAAAAGAAAAACAAATATTATTTAACATTTAATTTATTATTTAAAAAAATTTAATTTTAATTTAATGTTGTAACTATTCAATTATTTAAATATATATATTTAGTTTAAAACATGAATGAAAAAAAAAAAGAGAGGTTCACAAAAAAAAGGATACAAATAAAAAAAAAAATATTGCGGTAAAAAGGAAATTATGTTATAAATCGGGAATATAGGAATAGGGATGAGAAATGGAGATGGACAATCTAAAGAGACAGGGAGAGAAGGGTGGTGGGCCGTGGTGGGGCCACAGAGAATAACCAATGGGTGTAGAAGAGAGAAATTGAAAAAAAAATGAAGAAATGGACGAACAAAGTGTATGCGTCTAGGGACTATAGAGTGACGACCACACGTGACCTGCACAAGAACTTTTATATATAGATAAAAATAAATGAATAGTAGTCAATATTTTTTTGTTTCAAAAAATTACAAATTGAAATTTAAATTCTTAGACCAAACGATTTACTTCCATCCTTTAAGGAAATTAATTTTCTTATGGAATCTGTAAAGAAAATTTGGCCAATGTTAAAAGACCAGGTCATGGGCTCGAGGCCAATGGTGCACGCGTGGTGTGCCGAGTACTCAGAATCGACTTTGCGCTGAGCTTTCTCCGGTGAGAAGAGTCGAGAGAGAGAGAGAGAGAGAGAGAGAGAGAGCAATGGCAAAAGGAACGGTGACGCCGATGGCGGGCATGTTCTCAGTAGAGGAAGCACAGAGGGCGGCGCAGAAAATGCAAGAACTCATATCTGAGGAAGAAAAAAGGCTTCAACAACTCAAAGACTTCATCGCCGACAACAACAGTCTCATCAATCTCGTCCGAAAACTTCCCGATGAACTCCACCACGATATCATGGTTCTCTCTCTCTCTCTCTCTCTCTCCCACTCTTCATGTTTAATTTCTTTTGATTTGTTGATTTTGATATTGTGTTTTCTGTCTTAGGTTCCGTTTGGGAAAGCTGCCTTCTTTCCTGGGCGATTAATTCACACTAATGAGTTTCTGGTGAGTTTTCGAATTACTAAAACCCCTTTTTGTCGCATTGGGAAGTTTAGGAGGAATTTTGTGTCGGAAATTTAGTACGTGAATGTTGTTATTGTCGAAGATATTGCTAATAAATGTAATTTTTCACTAATGTAAGTATGAAAATTTGGGTACTTTGCTTGCACATTCTTGTCTAGGTCATTTTTCTTGGATGGCCTCATTTAATTGAAAAAAAAAAAAACGAAAAAAGAAAATGGAAAGGAGAAGAAAATGGCTTGTTAAATTGTTACAGAGGGTGATCAAAACAAACCTATGAAGCACACGACATGGCACACATATTTAGCACTAGGTTTTGAGTTTCGCCTGTCTACCATTCACCACCAAGGCATCACGGCAACATGGTAAGGTTAAAAACAATTTTACATTATTTTAAGTTGAGTGGTGTCTTAACACACACGTGTGTTAAGGACGAGTCTAACACTAAGAAACTCTTAATTTGAAAATGGCTCATTCATAGAAGTTTAGGACAACATAGAAACAAAACCTTAATGTTTGTTTGGATTTTTTAAAGTATCTATTTTTTTTTTTTTTTTAAATTATGGCCCAAGTTCATGCATTAATTAGCTTGTTTGGTTGCCCCGATAAAATGTATAGAGTTCAATTCTTTCTAGTAATATTGGCTCTGTGGGGGTGGGAGATAAGCAATAGTTGGCTTGCTTACTTCTTGTGTTTTCTTTCCTTTTCTTTTCTTTTTTTCTTGGGGGGGGGGGAGTGGGAGGGTAATAGGAAGTGTTGGATTTGACGAGTCTTTGGACTTGTGAACATGATCTTATTGATTACATGTCATTCTTAAGTCATTTGTTCAAGGGTTTGCCTTTTGGGCTTCTTTTGGTTCTGATACTTTCTTTGTATAATTTTTTTTGGCAACTTGTGTTTGTGACATGAGCCATCATCTATGAGCGACAGAGACCTAAAATCAAAAGCTGGCCCATCTCTGCCACCAGGCATAGCACACACTTGATACATGTTAGGTATTGGTTGGTATGCATGTGGTGTATATATATCTTTATGTTTTCTTCTATTAATATGAGTCCTCTTGGGAATTTTTGGACACTTAAGCAGTACTACAGTTATTACTACAGCCAGTATGTTTTAGTTAATTTAAATATCTGTTGCAGTCTCTTGCTTAATAGCTAGCATGTTTGAAATTCTTATATGCAATATACTACAGCATTTACTTATTATACAAAAAAGTGGCACTATATCATGCTTCTGTCCTACGTCCACTTTGTGCTTCCTGTCAATCCAAAAAGGGATGTGAACTAAATTGTGAAATTTTGGCACAAGAAAGTTCAACATGAATTCGATAAAAGTAGTAGACAACTTGACCTCTGGATAACTAACATAAATATGTGAGCACTCTTACACAAAGGCATCTACATGGGAATGCACTTATTTTGCTAGAAATGACTTGCATAAATGTAAAAGGATCAATTCAGATACTTAAGGAAGTTGAAGAAATTACAGAAAGTTGGTTACTTTTTTTTTTTTTTAATTATTTGAATATGAAGGCATTTTGGACGCTACAATTGCACATATGCTGCAGGAAATTGCGGATCCATATTAAAGGAAGAAAACAAGTATCACTTTGTTCATCTTGCAGGTCCTACTAGGCGAAGGCTATCATGCTGAAAGAACAGCCAAGCAAACAATTGATATCTTAAAAAGAAGAGGGAAGGCTTTGGAATCCAATTATAATGCCCTCAAGATGGAGGTGCAGAATCATAAATTTGAGGCTTCAAAATTTGATGATATGGCTGCAGAAGTTGCTGTAAGTCTGCAGTTCATTTATAAAAATGTGTCATCTACTGAGTGCTTATTTATAAAAAGTAAACGTAGTTGGGATGGAGTGGTGGCAAACCTGATATTTGAATTGAATTCTTAAAGTGGTTTCAATGAACGGTACATCCTCAATATATTTCTAGGTCCTATATTGTCACCACCAAAATTATTATCGTAGTCAGACATTTTGGGATATTAATTTAATTTTAGTGCTATCTTTGGAACGGTGGTCTTGGTTAGGATTATTTTTGAGTTGTTATATTGATCTTTCCTTTTGGTGAGAAGCTCACATTTTATATTTGCTTAGTTGCAAGAAGCAGTGACGAGTGGCCCTTTGAAGTTAAGAGACACTGGTTGTAATCTAAAGTTTATAGCAATAATGTGTAGCACACTTGCAAGTTATGTTGTACTCTCATCAGTTTCTGTGATGTGATCCTACCCTATATGTTGCTGCAGCCTGCAATATATGGCTTGACCATGTATCCTACATCCTCCTGCAGGCGTCCAAATATTTGTATGTCAGTCTGCTAAATGGCCCATGGTTACTTGGTTGTGGCCTTAGGCATCCTTGGGTGGGCTGGGTACCACCAGGCAATATCATATCTGACTGGGATGGAGACCATGCTATTTCATCACAGCTCCAGGCTTGTTCTTACAAGGTCTGGACATGCATGTTTGGTCATGTTTGAGTGTCTAACCTTGCTTGCATGCACCTATATCAAACAGGTGAGCCACTGCTGCCCGTGGGATTATTACGTCAACCTTCCCCCCACCAAAAAAAAGGAGGAAAAAGGAGGAAAAAAAAAAGATGCTATACTCCTTGATTTTAAATGAAAGCCTGATAAACCCATTTGAATGTTTGGTTCCTAATATAATTACAGGAGTTTATGGAATGATCAAAGATGCAAAAATTTTGTTGCAATGCACTTCCATGGCTGCCATTTAGTGTCTTTGGTTTGAAAGGAATACACAGACCTATAAGAAACAATTTCTGCCTTCCATCTTTTGTGGGATAAGATATCTTCCACATGTCTCTTTTGTCCTCCATGGATGGCACTTTTAGGGGATATGTATTGCAAGACATTTGACAGGGTTGTAGCACACCTTTATTTAGGCTCCATTGCCACTTCTGTGTAATTTTTCATTCAGTTGCATGGGATGATACATTATCCTCCCTTGCATTTCATTGCAACTCTTTTCTATCACTACTAATCTGCACTTCTTTTTTCCAGCTTAAAAATTAAAAAAAAAAAAAAAAGAAAAAAGAAAAAACAAAAGAAAAGAAGAGAGAGAGAGAGAGAAGAAAGCAAAACAAAAGAACATTACTGATGACTTTCAAGTTTCTGCTTTTGTAACACTTAAATGTTCATGCTCTTGCTGCCAGTGCGTATGGCAAACAGTTGTGGCTCATTTATTGTTTAATCAAAACACCATGTAACTACTCTGCACTTGCATGGTCATCTTGAAACATTATCCGTAGAATTAAAATTCCAAGTACCAAGTAAATTTTATAAACAGAAATTAGAAGATGAATATGTTGCTTTAGGTAATTTCCCACAATAGAAGTTGTCAGGTCCAAGTGTCTTTATTCTGCGAATGTTGGCACCGCTACATCTGCTTGTGTTTTGCCTAGCGCTTCAACATTTTTTTGGGGATAACAGCCCTAAGATTTTGCAAGTCTCATTCTCATTTTGCAAGTCTCATTCTCATTTTGCAAGTCCTAAGATCTTAACCAGCAATTTCATAGATGGTTGTGTTCTTTTGTTAAGATTTCCTTGAGCATCAAATGCTGGTTATGGATGCTTGATGCTTTACCAGTTCTTGCTTCCATCCTGTTGGGGGAAGTGACATAATTGCCTGCATAGAAAGTTTTTTCCCCACCCTGGCTTTGTGTCGATTCTATGGCCCTGAACTTCATGGCATGAATTATGTAGCTCAGTGATAGCATTGAAGTCTTGTTTACCTTTCTGTTACTCTTTTTCTTTTTATGAATTTTAAAACAATTGGCTAGGATTTCTCTCTGAAATTGTTGTTCATTCTTTTGGCGCATTTGCTTTGCTATCAATATCTTGAAGAGAAGTAAGATGAGGAAACATAGAAAGAACAACGTAGAATAATGCCAATTATAATAAAGTTATTTTATAAAAAGACTGAAATGAACATATGTTGGTTTCTGTGGTTGGAAAAGTACACAAAGTGGTATAAAATCAACCTTAGCATACCTCTCTATCACAGGACAAAAATTATTTTTTGCTTTATTTTTTTAGGGTCTCTTTTAATGTTTTTTCCTTTTCTTTCTCTAAGGGAATTTCTTTTCCTGTTCCTTGTAATGATCTTCTCATATTAGTGCTATCTACTTTCCTGTACAAGGGGGGGGGGAGAAATTCTATAATGCTTACAATGTAATTGACATTTTCTTGTGAACCATGCACAGGAAGGTCTTGTAGAGATAACTGAAGAATATGTAGAGGAAAATTCTGCTGAAGCTGCATCTGTATCTGGTAGATTTCAAATCCCAGTTCTACCTGACTATTAGTAATTGCTGTAGAAAGTTTTTTGATTAAACTATCACTTTTGTCATTTTTGTCTTCCATTCATCTTTAACTGCTAAAGTTCCAATTCATGTTGTTGACTTTATAATTATCATTGTATGATTAGTTTCTAATTCTTAAAGGTGTGGTGGTGAATTGAATTTGGTTGAGTTGAGATCGACAATACTAATGTTATTATAGTTGTCATGAGGGCTAAACTATGTAGTTTCAAGACCGAGTGAGGGATCAGTCCCTACATACTCTTTATGTTCTGGCTAAACTTATGATCTGCTTCAAGTTCTATTGATAGACTATGATCTACGGGCTTCCATGAAATTGCCATTCATTAGAGTCAATTGATATTATCATTATAGTCATTGCATCATCATCTTCAACTGGAAATCAGTTGTGAGCTAGAGATTTCTTCTTAAAATTGGTCTTACTTCTTGAAAATAGTATGAAGAAGCTAATCGTAATTCAAACTAGTTCAATTCTTGTGGAACTTGTTGCACTTCAATGATTACATAGGCATGTTGACTAACGAGTACTTGTCTTGCTCGAGTCTTCGAAGCACTTTGGATGCATGCTCTCATGGCATGGATCAACCACTTTGTGAAGCTTGTTCTGAGATACTCATCCTCATTATCTCTAATACTGATAATGAACATTGATACATGTCCTCCGTTGATTAAATAAGGCAGAGAAAAGCATAACCTTGCATACTTGGCAAGCTGATGCATGTTCAGATCAGACTCAAAATAAGATGTCAATCTTCTTACCATGCTTGACATTTTCTGATTGGCCAGATGCAGATACTCCTGGTTTTTCTGAAGCAAACAACATGAAAGTTGTATCTGACAGTGATGATGACTTCTCAAGGATAATGTCCAGGATGGATGAACTTGAGAGAGAGGAACTTGCTGCTGAAAGTAATGTTGAGTGTTTTGATGGTGAGGAAATTGGGAATGATTCAAATTACCAGCATTCTCTTGATGCCAAAAATTTAGAGGTACTGATCTTTAGTTTATGTCTTTGGCTGGAGATGGAACGAATAAGAGCTACCCATTGTGCTTAGGTTCCAAATTGTGCCCAAATTGATTTTAGATTTGGATCATCAGGTAATGGAGCCCCCGCAGTGGCCAAAGGAGAAAAATGCAATCACTGAGGCATTGTCTAGAAAAAGTCATGAAGCAGAGGGTGTTACCGACTGGTTAACTGTAAGAGATATATCATTAACTTGTTTCTTTTAAATGCTTCTTTTACATGTCTTGTAATTGTTTAAGATGATACATTGTATTGATTTTATTTCTGAAGTCATTAATGCTCGATCATGTAACACTGTAGATGCAGCTAGGAGCTTTAAAGGGGGGTCCTGCACCCAAAGGTTAGCTGTTTCAGTTTTTATTCGTGATTGTTGTGCAGTGTTAATATATTGCACTATGAAGTCAAGCATTCTTCCCCTGCCTGCACCCCCTTAGATACTATTATTTTTTTTTTCCGTCTTAAATAAATGTGAAATTAATTATAGAGCAAAATATATTTTTTCTTCATTCCAAAAAACAGGGGAAAAAAAAAAGAGCAATGGCTACATGCAGTCTTAGAGATCACAAGTTGAAACAAAGATATGGAGCGAATCATTTTGGTTTCTTGTAGTTAGGTTAATTGCAGAACTCATTCACTTGGGCTTTTGATGGTGATGTTTAGGGAGGAAAAGAACCATTTTAATGCTTTATGTTAACTGTGAGAAAGCATAGTAATGATTGTTGTTGTGAGAAAGGCCATAGTAATGATTCTTAATACAAGGCATATCCAAAATGGAGTTTCTTAGTGCATGCTACTTGCAGGCATCTTATTTTGATTGATGAGAGGGTGCAAAATTAAATGGCTAGGAACATTTTTAAGTCGAAATCTTTGTCACCTGCATGAGGGAGGGCCAATGTTTGACTTCCCCTTTGACATTTCAAAGTTGAGTTCACAATCTGAAGCCTCAGTGGTGGGATTTACTTAAGTACCTCTTTTTCTTCTTTGGGACTATAAATGAACTATGTAGTGGAGAAAGTATAAGTGTGTCTACACCACATCTAGTGATGGCAATGTCATGTCAAATAACCTTACTCCCATGATGACCTCATCCTGTTTCAGGAGCAACTTTGCCGGGGAAAGCTGTACAACATAATGCAGCCGAGTTTAACCATAAAGAAAAGGCTTTACTGCTTCCTGAAGTGAAAGAGGGTGTCTCTCCTGTGCCAAGACCAAAAAAGGAGGTATTGTGTGCTGTTTCTGATGCACAAGAAACCAGTTAATTGAATTCACACTGCAAGTGAAGTGGTCTAATAAATTGAAACTATCCAAGAAGCCAGATTTGTCTGCATTTCCATTTGTATTTTCGACTTTATAAATTTCTATTATCTATAATTCGTTCTTTTGTTTAATTAAACTCCGATAATCTTTTGTGCATTGGGCCTTTTATCAATAGTTGTTTTCTGGATATATATATATATATATATATATATATATATATATATATATATATATATATATATATATATATATATATTCCTTCTTTTGGCCCTGCTTGTGTTGGTGGGAACTTTTTTCTTTTTCTTTTTCCTTTTTTTAACCATAATCAGCATATGTTATTACTGTCCACATCTTTCTAGATTATTGCCTTGTCTTGCATGTTCTGTTTTTATCAATGCCTCATGCTCAATAACTAGGTTTATTTTGAGATTTTGAATAAAATGGTTTTCTTTATTTTTGAAAGTTTATGGTTTGAACATTAGCTACTTCTCCATGGCCTGACGGGGATTGTTGTTATGCTTCAGTTGAAGTTCAACATTCCCATGTAAACATTTACTCTTGCATACATTACACTTTCTTTTTCTTAAGTAAGTTTATGCAAGCATACATCCAACAGAGATGCTTCCATTAAAATGTTAACTCTTTTCTGCATAGGTTGGTGTCCCAGCTTCCAAATCAGAAACCAGTAATCGTGAGGTATACTGTTTTGGAATTCATATAGATCTTCACCATTTGGTGATACCCATATTACTCAACAGTTATACATATTCTTACTATTTTTTTATATTGCAAGTCCAGTCTTTTACAGGTTCCATTGTTGAGCACACTTCCCATGTTGGAACAAATGTAAGGGAAAGAGCATTCTGTTCATCTCAAGTCAATCTCATGGTTTTCATAATAGTATGCCAATAACATGGAACAATCATTCATGCGCTCATCCATGTCTCCATATAGTATGTCCAGGCTTTTACAGGTTCCGTTGTAGAGCACCCTTCAAATGTTGGAACAAATGTGAAGGAAAGAGCAACCAGTTCATCTCAGGTCAATCTCATGGTTTTCTTTATAGTGTGCCAATAACACGGAACTATCATACATGTGCTTATCCATGTTACCATATTGCATCTCCAGGCTTTTACAGGCTCCATTGTAGAGCACTCTCACAATCTTGGAACAGACGGAAGGGTAGAAGCAACCAGTTCATCTCAGGTCAATCAGCTGGTTTTCTCAATTGCATGCGAATAGCATGGTAATTTTATTTTGTAGCAGCAGCTAGTTAACAATGTTTTAATAGAGGATATTGGTTCTTGCAGCCCTCTGCTTCTCAACCTTCAAAGCCAGTTTCCCGATTCAGGATGCAAAGGCAACAGCTTCACACGAGGCAAATTTGATTCTGTTGGAGATTCATGCTTCTTTCAATGCCATTTGGTTAACTTTCAGGCTCATTGTTGGACGAGCATGAGCAACACTGGAATCCACTCAGATGATGAGGAAATGGCTTATTACTGGACAGGAGAATGATCTACCTAACAATCTACTCGGTTGATGAGGAAATTGAAGTTCGTAGACGGGTCGATGTCAGCCGGACAGTTGTAGTTGCTGCCTTTCAGTGTGACTGCAGTTTACAGCTGTGAACTAATGAATATAGAAACAGAGGACAAATGTTATTAACAGTTTCGAGAATTTTTGTGAATGAAGCCTCTTTTTTCACATCCCAAAGTTCGTTCTAACTTCTTACCTTGATAGCATTTCATGATCACATGGAGAGATCTCTGAATTGAACTTGCTATCAAGCAATATTAAATAAGCATACAACATGTACATTATTCTCTCTTTTATTCTCACAACATACACTGAGAAATGCTATGTTACATTGCATGGTACATATGTACAGGCAGAGTAAGACTTCAACCATTACGCAGCTTCTCTTTTCTTCTTTTGTAGTCTCTAAGCACTTGCTCACGTTCTAAGGGGGAAGCAGATAATATCCACTTGCTAAACTCAATTTCTTGCATTCCTTTGAACCGAGCAAGGAGACTATATTGGGCCCTCTTGTGGTCCGTTATGATAGTCACATTCTCCTTGCCAGCAGCTGCTGATTTCTTTCTCCTGACTTCAGAGATTGGCAGGTTCCTCGTATTGCTATTCTGGGGCATACAGCCCTCATTCTTCCCCTGCATCCCAGGACCAATGTTGACGATATCTTCATTGCGATGAGCATATACGATGCCTGAACATCAAAAAAGAAGGAAAGAATTAGAGAATTCCATCATCTCACCAAACCCTAATGGTCCCCACCCCAACAACCAAAAACAAAAAAGGAGGGGTGGGAAGAGGAAATTTACCCTGTTGCTACACATTAATTCCTCCAACTGAACCACTCAAACGGCCAAAACTCACCAACAAAGAAGTATGTTTAATTGTATACTTTTATAACATTTAAACAACTTCTGGTTAAGCTTTTTTCCTGAATGGCCTGTCTTGTGAGTTGAGCAGTTGTTTACTTCGAGGCAATTGATTTTGGGCCTATCCTTTCAACCATGCGGATTTCCCCTTCTAATGATTATATTATATCAGACTGCTCTAAACTAGTGATAAATGCTTACTTGGTCTTGGAAACCATGGACTATGAAGCATGGACAAGGACAGAGAATACAACACAGCATGAAAAAATCATCAGGACACCATTAAAAACTTTACACTACTGTTGCTATCATATCACGTTGTGACCAAAGCCATGCCCAACAATACATAGGTCATTTCTAAGAGTTTCAGTGGCAACAAGCTTGGAAATGACATAAGGTATACCACATAGTGTTTCATCAAACCCCCCCCCCCCCCAAAAAAAGAAAAGGTCTGACTGACTTTTCTAAAAATTAACTGGAATCTAAACAGTTCAAACTGGAGATCCAGCAGAAAACGTAATTATTGACCAAAAAAAATGCAACCATAGTGCATACCTAGTTCTTCAAGCATCGGTTTATGTGTTGTCGTGTTCTGCAGAGTATATGGCTTTCTGGTCTTTCGCTCTATGGAAAGCATCTCACTTTTTTCCTTTAAAGGAACAAAAATAGCCTCAAGCCCAGTCAAATTCTGTTTCACGCTGCAAGGATTTCTGTGTTCTTGTCCTTGCTCCTCATGTAATTCAATAATCTCACTGGTAAAAAGCTTGTCAGACAAATCACGAAATAAGTTGCAAATTCCGAAAAGCTCGCCTTGGAATTCTTTGCAGTCCTGAAAGAAACCTAAATATTAGAAAAAAAATAAAGCCAGCATCTTGTAACAATCATCTACTAAGAACTTATTCAATCGGGATTGCAACTTCTATACCTGGACACCTTCAAAATATCGTTTTTCAATCTTCCCAGACACAGCGATGTTTGATAGTTGTTGCTTGTACACCTGACGGGAGTAAACTAACTCCTCAAGGGAACCAGCTGCAAGAAGGCGGAAGACCACAACATGCCTCTTCTGCCCAAAACGAAATGAGCGGTCCTGGGCTTGTAAGTCTTGAGCAGGATTCCAGTTTGGATCAAATATTACAACTCGGTTTGCACTGACAAGATTCAGTCCTAGCCCACCAGCTCGGGTTGATATGAGGAATACCTGAAAAATGGAGAATTATCTTCACTTGGATTTTATTCAAAATTTAAAATTTGTTGGTTAATGCTTTACCCTGCAGAACCTACCTGTTTGCTCGGACTTGAGTTGAAATTATCAACTAGAGACTGTCGTAAGTTGGTTGGAGTGGAACCATCAAGTCTTGAGAAGCAATAGCCTTTGCGTATAAGAAATTTCTCCAGAATGTCCAGCATCCTGCTTCCATTAATTTGACAAAGGCATAGAACTTTTATTAGGAAACAATCAAACAAACACAACAATGATGACATCTCGCTTCTATTTCACATATTTAAAAGAAAGTAGAAAGGAACATTTATAATCATTCTATTGCCACACTGAGGTCCAATATTTGAACAACATAACTGGATCCTTTGTTTTTCACGCAATTGAAAATAGTGGTTCAAACACGTTCCTGGAACGTTGGAAATTATGATCCTCAGACATCTCCTAGACACGATTAGCTTGGCCATAATTCCGAGTAATGACCTCTTTACCCACATTAAGGAAAGCAGGCCATGTTTTCTTTCTGACTTCAATGTGTTAGTGGCAGCAGTGGCCACAGGGCAAATAGCTTTATTTTACCAAACTTTTTCAGTTCTAACATTACCATCAACGTGGGTGGAGGACCCTTTTTCAGGCTAGACATCCACCAGCAATTACAACTGTCATAGGCTCATAATTTCTTCCCTCAGAGAATGATCCTTCCACAGCATGGAAGCCTAATTTACACAGAAAAACCCAAAGACACAAAACTGCCAACCACCAAAGCCAAAATCAATTTGTTACATCCTAGTTGCTCTCTTAGATCAGGGCACATGGAATCACCCAACATAAAAAAAGTTACAAATATGATTACCATGAATTGGAACAGCAGCAGAGTCTACATGAACCGTGTAAAATGCTTTCTTAAACACACAGTATTTAGAATCAAGTTAATCTTAGTACACTGAACTGACATAATTAGAATCCAGAGGTATAGCAGAGAAGATGCAATCAACTCCATTTCTTGAAACTGGTTCAACAAGATAACACTTATTCCCAGATGTTTATCACCTCTTTTTTCTTAGTTTGTGAATCTAAACTCATCTTAACCTAATAAACTCCTATATCAAACCTAATCCGCCAGATCTTATTTATGGTCAAAGATACAAAAAGTGACCTGGTCCAGTGTGTCAATCTTCAATAAGATCCATCTCTTCAAGATGGACTATGGTATCGGAGAGGAATGATATCTTGTTCAAGTAGCTAGTAGGGATATCCCTCATTGGATCCCTCCAACCAACTTTTAAGTAGTTTAGAAAAACGAAAAACAAATGGACTACAGCAAAGAAGTCTTGTTTTTCCAAGTTATTGAAGATGTTCTGAAGCTATCCATGTTGCAGATACTATAATTTTCTTGTAACAAAAGTTTCAACTGCTTGTGCCTTAAAAGAACTACTTTTCCTTACTAAAAAGAGAAATGGGACATTTGTTAGCAATTTCCTGGCATTCTAATCATTGCTCTCCTTTCCAGGTCATCGTACATTAGATCGTATATTCATTTCTTAAGTTGGTAGGTATAACATTCCTTTATGTCCTTCCTAATCTCCTTCAGCTTTGTAATCCAAGTCCAAATCCAACATCAGATTTTCAAATGATCTGTTTTCACTTAAATCATGATTCTTTCAGAGATGGTTATTATCATAATTGTCAAACCAGGTATTGTAGTACATATTGATTTCCTTTTACTCTTCAAATCATATTGTATTGGATCTTGGATCTTATATCCCAAGTGTTTTATTTTATTTTTTTTTTATTTTTTTTTTTAAAGTTAAGAAATATGGTAGAAACATTAAATTGAATAACTAAACTTCTGACCAGTAATGATATAACTTTGACAACAACTTTTATAGCACAATTACTCCTGCTTTCCTTGCTCATTTGTCCATTTTTCCTTTTTGTTTTTTCCCCTTCTAAATTTCTTATAACTAACATATTTTTCTAGAATAGTCTATTGAGAAATGCTACTAACTTATAATCTTACGTAAACCACAGTAGATCCAAAAAAAAAAAAAAAAACAAAATAATTTGTTTATCCATAGCATCCAAGAAGTTAAACTAACGCCAAAATGCCATTGTCAAAAGTAGTAAAAGTTGCTTACATAATAGTAGAGAGTCTAAAAACTACTGTAAGAGTTCTAAGCAAAATGTTATGAAAATTAAAAATTTTCTTCAAAAAGTACAATGAAATATATATCATGTATCAAACATACGTATCATGTCACAAAATGCAAGCGTGAAAAACTTTATTTAGGATATGGGTATAAGATACGCATGAAACTACTTCCATTTAGAGACATGCATCATAAGTTTTTGACAACTATAATTGCTATAGTAATCCTAAGTAGGTACTAGGTTCTCCTGATCTCCTCAAGCATAATCTCAAGTTTGACCAATTCATCACTCCCACCAAACTTGGCGGAAGCTTATGTATATATTTCACCTTCATGGAATTTGATATGCCCATGATTGTGAGGTTTAATAACAAAGGGAAGAAATGTCTCAAGTTCTCTACTTTTTAGTAATTGTGGATAAAATGAGAGAATATCACCTAATGTGGTTTAGACATGTGCAATGAAGACCCAAACACACACTAGTTAGGAGGAGTGAGATCTTAAAAATAGTGTCCATTTGGTAGGTTTTTTTTTTTTCAACTTCTCTTCTCCTTACAAGGAGAAGTCCTGCAAAATAAGAATTTTTCCCCTTAAAAGTAGCCTTTTTTTTTTTTCCATACACCAGCTTTTCCGAAATCATATTTTTTTTATTCCATTTATTTCCTCATTTAAATAATGCGAAATTTCAAATATGTCCTTATGACCTAATTTTGAGATTTTATTTGAAATTTTAAATTTGAAATTTTAAATATTCCAAATATATCCAAATTTGGATATTCTCTCTCCATCTCTCATTTCAATTATCTCAAACAACTTTTAACTTTATTTCAAAAAATATTAATTTTTGTTTCTCCTTAAAAGGAGAAGATAAGGAAAAAAAAGCTATACCAAACATGCTCTTAGTGAAATTTCAGGACAAACTGTTGAAAACGTGGATGCAAATATTCCACATAGATATGAATGTCAAAGTTTTAATTGGGGAGATGATTTTAGATACGAATATGTAGTGTCGGAGAGTCCGAACTAATTATTATTATTATTATTATAAGTTTCAATAGTTTTTTTTAATACTTCTTTCATTCATTATTTGTATTTTTTAGCTTTACTTTCTCTATTTTTGATCTCAAACTTTAGTTTTTTGTTATTTTATTGTTTTTTCTTCTCTCCTCTTGCTTACATTGGTCTCTGAAACGGCCAACCCACAAATTTGGGATTAAGGCTCAGTTTGTTATAGTTTGTTGTTGTTGTTGATTGAAACTAAAGGATAGTCCTGCAAAGTGTGCACACATAACCTTGCACCACTATAATTTATCAAACTTTGGAAGATCCAGTTATGTTTAATGGCACACATCTTAGATGGTCCTGCAATGGATGGCAAGGTGGGGCTCCAACCATCTAAATGCTATTTGCAACATATAACATATATGCAAGTAGCTATACTTAAAGCACTTATTCTTTCTCCCACCACAAACCAAATCTAATGCCAGTGTGGACACATAAGTTATCAAAAGATAATCCAAAACGAGAAAATACAGAATAAATGTTTGAGCATATTAGTAGCACTTAACAAGACACTCGGTGCAAGTTATGGCACATCACCTGACAGAGTAGCTAAACAGAAGGATTTTGTCACCTTGTGAGGCCCAAGAGAACATTAACTTCTCCAGCGCTCTCATTTTCCCACAATTTTTCACATCACTCAGGTCCATGAAACTTTCACTCTGCATGTTTCCCCCCACCAAATCAATATCATCACCGAAGACAGCAGAGGCAAATTCTGCATCTTTCCCTTGTTTATCCGGATCATCTCTGGGATTTGGTTTAATCAGTTCTAGGTGGTTACTTATCTGCAAAGTGTCCAAAAATATGCATCATTAATGAAAAGAAACTTGAAGAAAATATAAATCAGCACAATAATGAGGATACCACAAGCTTCTAGCATGTGACACCCAGAATAGTGCAAAGTGTAGGGAGTTGATGTAGCTTTTCTGTAACTAATGGAAGACAAGCAAGTTCATCTTGAAGCAAAAGCCTTGGTTCATTTTTACTGAACTTAAATGAAGGATATCTGCTATCACATTCAATTTACATATGGCTGAATCTAGACAATTTCTGCAGCTTTAAGATGTCCAAGGAAAGCTACCCTAATAAAGCATAAAGTATTAGGTAACCTGCTGAAGCTTGACAAGGCATGGAAGAACAAGGCAAAAGGGACATGAGTCGCACCCTTCAGGATTATCCCTGTGCAGATAAGGCCATATAGCTCCATCAGGTACAGTTCTTTTGCAACATTCTACTTGAGTCAAAGGGCTTCCACAACTACATGGCAGGTCCTTATTTATCAGGCATTGGATGTCTGGTAGCTGTAACATCCTCCTGTAAACCCTTCTTTGCAACTCACTCATGGCACAAAAGACAATGTTGTCTTCTTTCCCCATCATTAGATGCCCGATTGTCTCCTCCTTTGTTCTTCTTATCATGTATTTTCGAAGGACTGAAACCAGGTGCATCTTTCTTTTATCAGCAACCTGAACAAATTTTTCTGGTGCATTTGATCTCTGACCATGCTTTAGAGGTTCATCATAAAACTCCCGGAAATGTTCCCGTGTTCCCAAGGAACCAGGTGCAACCCAGTCCAATAGGTTAAATAGTTCCATAATTTTGTTCTGCATAACAGTTCCCGTGAGCCCAAAACGTTTGCAGGTATTAATATCTAAACATGCTTGATAAAGCTTCGATTTCTCATTCTTAAGCCGATGCGCCTCATCAACTATCACAATCTCCCATTGAACCTCTGACAGAATGCTGCCTTGGATTCTATACGTGTCAAAACTCGTTATGAGAATCTCAACTCCATTTATGCGTAGTTTATCGAGAATTAAATCACGATTCACACCATGGTAAACAGCCACATTAAAATTTGCCCACTTAGAGAATTCATTTTCCCAATTATGAATAACAGAAGTGGGGCAGATTATCAGCACAGGACCGTTTTGTCCTTGAGGTCCTCCCTTTGATACAGCAGATTCTCCATCATTTCCAAATACAGCAGCCAGGAAAGCAATTGTCTGGATTGTCTTTCCAAGACCCCTGCCCCAAATGAGAAGGAAAGTAGAAGTATCTAATGAGTTCACAATGAGACGGAAAAGAGCACATGGATTTTTAATATAAAAAAAGAAAGAGAAACAAAACACTGCCAAGATGTTAAACCAGCATTGCCAAAAAATTTGTTGCAGTAACAGACTGTAAAAACTTGATTTGATGACATGATCTCCAAAAATGAAGAAAAGTTGATCAGTGTATCATCCAAAGTCCATTTTCAAGAAATTAGCATCAATTAACAATTTTTATAGATCCAGTGCTCTGAAAAATCTTCTGAAGATGATTTAGCTCATTCATATAAAGAGAGGGTCATTCTTATGTATTTTATGACACTGGTTTCACCTTCAAATTGAAACAAAGGGGATCTAAATTTTTTTAAGCCCCAGAGAACACGGGCTGATGTTTTCTTGCAGAGCCAGAAAATTCCAAAAAAAAAGAATTGATTCTGTCCTCCACTGCATAAAAAAGGAAAAAAAAATTCCTACATACTGAAAAATTCTTCAGGCAACCAGGAAGACTAGAGAAATAACAACCAGTAATATCTTCCAAGTTATCTGTATTGAAGTGCACTTGCACTTCTCTTACACATACATGCTAACTGTTTAAGGTAGAGGTTCCACTATTATACTTTGTCATAGTTTTCTGAGACTTCAAATGAAATCGAGAAAAGTCCCTCAACATTCCTCAGCTTCTTCAAGTTGCTGAATAACATATTATTATATTAAACCCGAAAAGCAGATCCAATGCACTAGCTCATCTTCATGTCAAAGGAAAGTCATATAGTTAAGCAATGAGGCCTATCAATAGATACAATAATAGGTTGGTCCTATGTTGATTCACCACAACCAGGTCATTTAGGAGATTGCAGGTCATTTAGGAGATTGCGACATATTAGTAACCTCCCAAAACAAGAAATTATATCAGAAGTAAATGATTGGAAAGGATCAGAATAAGGCCAACTTTTTCCTCTGTCAGTGGAAATGTACAATTTCCTACTGATTAGCAGCAGCCAACTACACTGACCGTTTTGTAATCTCAATACATGAGCAGATCAGAGACAGGAAGGACATACATCATACAATATAGGATCTTGACAAAGAAACACTTTGCAGGTGCTATTTACATCACAATGAACACAAATATGTATAAACAGGTAGACTATTTATTATAATCAAATTTTCCTTGGGATACAGTTTATCCATACAAGTCCTTTCCAAATGTCACCTCAACTAAACGTACTCAAATTTATCATGAATACCAGAAGTTAAATAGAAGTGCAGTAGAGAGAAGATGTATACACTTACATGTCGTCTCCAAGAATGCCTCCATGGTTGCTCTTGTACAGTTGATACAAGAATCTAACTCCCTCTCTTTGATGTTCAAGAAGACGACAATTGATGGATGCAGGAACCTAAGCAAAAGTGATTCAATCATTAATTTATAAGGCCAATCAATAAGTTCCTACACAGAAAATCTTTAAAGCATATTAGATCTCAGTCTTATTGTAGACAAAATTAGTACAATCAAGAGGAGACACATAATAACGAGACCTCAGACCATTCCATTAATATTAGATGTGCACAACAGCCTGCTTTCTCGGTCTCTGGTATATATCAAAAATCACCATTTCATTATCAATTAAGATCACCATTTCATAATTATTATTATCATTTTTAACTCCGCTTGTGTTTCCTTTTTTTTTTTATTTATTGGGTAAAGGAGGAGGGTAGCAATAGGTTGATAGATAGTGTAAAATTTTTGTCAACACAATGTATAAGAATCCTCCCCCCAAGGGGCGCAGGTTCAAATCCAACCATTTGTCGAGATTTAGTTTTTTGTGCTAAGGATAAAATAGGAATTATGTAATAATAAAAAAAATCTGATTACCCATTAATTACCTACAGTTCAATTTTCTACATTTTCTACTAAAATCCAGCTTTTCAAAAGTTCCTGCTTTTCTCTCTCAAATTTAATCACCTCTTTACATGCATCGAGTGCACAATCCCTCTATATTTGCATCAGGAGAATTAACCTGCCATGCTATGAAGAACAACATTTAGAAGACATATTTGATGAAGCCTGTGTCATGTCTTTGCAAAATTAGAGCTCCTACTACCACCCATCACTGCTATGGTTACAGAAAATATAGCCAGATTTGAAAATAATATTTCGTCATATAATCAAGGACACTGGATAAATCTTGTATGTAGCTAATTAAAGTAAACACGCTTCAGCATTTTTCCCTACAATTTACATTTATGCATATTCCGCAAACTTGGACATCTAAGCTTTCATTCATAGTTACTGGGATCTATCTACCTCCTAGTTGTTTGTGATTGCATTGTGTGATTTAAAGCATTGCACTTTTGCAACCCAAATCACTAAAAAAAAAAAAAAAAAAAAAAAAAAAACCAACATATTTAATACATTTTGAAGGTATTGAAAATGAAAACACAAAAGTAGAAAGGAGGATTTTGATTGAGAGAAAAATTAATGTCTTTTTTTTTTAGTATGTTAAATGTGCCTATCTGTAATACAAAAACATGTGAACAACATAAACAAGTGAAAATTTCAGCCTGAAATAGCAGTTCAGGCAACTAATTAAGCCAACCCTTCACGTATCATGTACCAGGGAAGGTAGCAAACCATGGAAGCCATACTCTATACAAATCCACAAGCCAAGTAAGATTATTTTCATTTCTTCTCAACGTTCTCCTAATAAAATGGGTCGACTAAGAATTTGAAAGTATCATTCACAAGACAGGACATGTCCCTTGGCCACCTCAAGGAAAACTTAAATCATGGGTGGCAACATACTCAAGAAAACCAGCACAAGGACCCCTTATGGATTAAGTTTAACTTCATCCAGATATGACCTTTTATGTTGCTTAAAAACTTCTCTTATGAGGTTTGACAAACTGGCAGGTGAAATAGAAAAGGCTTTGGAACTGAGGCATGCAGAAAGCACGCACTTAATTATTACCCCCACCGCTGGTCATTTTTCACTCAAATCATCTGATCACTATTTGCTTAATGCTATTCACATCTCCATGGAAACAAGAGCTAAAAATAAAAAATAAAAAAAAAACCCTGAAATTCTCATTCTCTTTCCCTGGTTGAGCCGCAGATCATATGGTTTTGTATTCTGAGGCTTCAACTTCAACCCTGTCTTACTTGACTATTTTAGCTCTAAAAATACATTGTTTTCCCAGAAGACTTGTTTCCAAAGGCTCAACAAAGTCCTAATCTATTTGAATATTAATCAAGTAAACCAAAACTTTACACAATCCCATATCCGTACCTGATCAAGCACAATAATCATCAAAGAAAAATCCAGAGTTCCTACTTAAAATATAATATGTAACACAAAATGAATTTAAATCTGAAGAAAAGGAAAAACCTGAATTACTGGTAATTCACCATCTGAGGACAACAATAGAGGTTCAAAGGGTCCTGTGTGATCAAATTGGAAAAAATCAAATCTAGTTTTCTCAATTTTTCCCTGTTCTTCTTCTTCATCATCATCATCATCGTCATCAAATTCATTATCTCCAATTCTGACTTGTGGGTCTTTGTGTTGTTCTTGGGGCTTTCTCTGGGGCAATACAAGTGAATCTTCAAGACGTTGAAGTTTCTGAGAGAGAGAAGATTTAGGGGGTTTTCTAGGGTTTGGTGGGTCCGATTCAGATCTGGTGAAAATTGAACATTCTGTAGTCGAAGGAAAGGTTTTGCAGGGTTTGAGGGCCTCTTTGAAAGCGTTCAACGACATGAGAATTCACAGAATAGTGAGACCACGATCGAATGCATCAATTTTCACAACATTGTGATTCTATGAAACTGAAAATGTTTTTCTTGTTTTCAGAAAACAAGATCAACAGCCCAGTTGGTCATAAGTTTATGGATAAATCCACGTGGCGTGCATCGATACGGTGCTGTCAATGAAGTAATTTAAAATTATTTTATTTTATATTTTCTTTCTTTTTAATATATTTTCTCCTTCAATTCTAATTTTCAGTAGTTTTAATTGTACTGTATTTCGACCAGATTCTTTAACTTAAAAATTATAAAATAGAATTAAAAATTATTTTAAAATTTTGATTTCTATTTACAAAACTCATTATTTTTACAAAAATTTCTCACTTTTTAAAAAATTTTATAATTATAACAAAATAAAATGATAATTATTATTTATTAATTTTAGTATAGTCTATTTTTCTAATAATGAACATTGTGATTGTGCATTGAGTGACCCTCCGGTGTACTTCTATTTTGATCCTAAATTTAGAATCACATAGGATTTGGTTTAAAATATGAGATAGAAAGAATAATACAATTTAATTAATGGATAATTGGTATAGTGAGTAAATTATTGTATTTTTAAATTAAGATCACGAGTTTAACTCGTGATAATTAACTACGTTGGAAATCCCTATCACCTAAGATAGATTTCAATCGGATCGATCTAGATTAATCGAAATAAAGTTTTAGATCCTGAATGATAGAGCGACTAAAACAGCATTAAAAGAAAAAAAAAACAAAAGGATGATACAATTTAAGATTTTTGAGAAACTTAAGTTCGACTTGATTTGTAGTATGGGAAGAAACTTGATTTGTAGCTTGAAAAGAGAGAAAAGTGATAAAAAATCATATTTAGTTTGTTAAGACGGAGAAAAAAAAAATCCTTCTCCAACATAAAAATGAGTCAAATTTCTATATCCTTTTTACCTTCATATATTTTTAAAATTCTTATTTTGTCCTATTTAATATCTACTAGTATGTCCATTCGATGATAAACAGATAATAACTATGATTATTTGGAAAATTGGAATATACTTAGATCCCTATAAGATATATATATATATATATATATATATACATATATATATTTTTAATTAAGCATGCTTTCAATTATGACTAAAAAATAAGACCAAGGGGAATTTATATCATATTTTTGTCTTACTAATTGAGGAAATTATTTCCCATGAGGATTTCATTGCTAATAATAATATCTCAGTGAATTCATACTTATGACCAATTTTATTGATTTATATCATCACAACTTACTTCTTTACTTTGGATCATAATACATTACTCATAATTATAGCACACATATGTTTTTTGGAATGTTTGAGTTTAACATTTAAACTATAGTAATTTTAAATGACCACAACTTTATTTCTAAATTAATATTTTAGTTAAAACATTGTATTAAATGAAACTATAGTAATAATGAATCAATATTATGATACAAAATTTAATATTTATTGTGCAGTTATTATCGTATAATCATGACTCATAAAATAGATCATAAATCTATACAATTGTAGAAAAGTAATGCCTTATGGAGATCATAGAGAGTTCCAAGTAAGAAAATAATTTTTTTTTTAATTTTTAAAAAGGTTATGATTTAATTGGTAATAGATTTTTTTTACTATTTTTTAAAAGTTTATGGTTTAATTGTTGCATAATTTAATATTATTAACCACACTATCACGCTCACATATTAAATCAATCGTTACATCTCCACCCCATATTGGCGGATGGGTGGAGCATTTGTTTATTAGAAAATAGATTTTTCTTTTTTATTTTTAAAAATGTTATGATTTAATTGCTATCTAATTTAATGTTATTAACCATATTATGACACTCACCTACTAAATCAACCGTTATATCTCTATCCCATATTAGCATTTGGGTGGGGTATTTATTTATTTAAATATAAAATTATTCAATATTAGGGGAAAGAGAGGGAACAAAAAAAAAAAATTAAAAAGCTAGAGAGAGATATTATGGAATGCCAAACTTCCTTCAATTCGTATTTTTGGGAATACTATTCGATGATTATTGGAGTTATGAGAGTTTATATCACATTCATCAAATAACTATTAAGAGGTATTTTGTTTAAACTTCCATACTTCATTCTCTATCACCTTTGTATCGATCTGGATTTTCATTAAATATTAAGTATTTTGTTAATTTGATTCAATAGGTTCATATGATTTTTTCATATTTGTTTCATGATTTCTCAATATAGCATTAGAAAAGGGTTCATATTACTCTTTAATATTTACTTCTAGGTTTTCATTAAAATTGTATTATTTTATTGAATTGTTGTATATGAGAAGGAAATTTTTGTGTTCTAATCTTATATATGTGTTTTTGTTCGGTTCTTATATATATATCTCTTTATATCTGTATGGATTTGTTGTGGGCAAATTTTCATTTGTCCTCTTCTCAAGTAGAAATCGTGTTATTGAAAATCGCAAATTTTATTATATTTGATGCAAACTAATTATGTTTTTGTTGATTAGTTTCTTAATATAGATTTATTAAGTTACGGATATGGATAGCTCATAATAATCTAATGATATTAGTTCACCACGTGTAGTAGGAATAAGCAAAATAGTACTTCATGGAGGTTGACAGATGGGTGAGGCATTGATTTATTTAAATCTAAAAAATTCAATATTAGGGGAAGAGAGAGAGGGAGTTAAAAAAATAAATAAATAAACTAAAAAAGCTAGATAGAGCTATTATAGAATACTAAACTTTCATCGATTCATATTTTTAAGAATGTTATTTGATCATTATTAGAGTTATGAGAGTTTATTTTATATCCATCAAAGAACGATTAAGAGGTATTTTGTTTAAACTTTCATACTTTATTCTGTGTCATCTTTACATCAATTTGAGTTTTTATTAAATATTGGATATTTTGTTAATTTGATTTAATAGATTCGAATGATTTTTTCATATTTGTTTCTTGATTTCTTAGTATAGTATTAGAAAAAAAAGTTCGTATTACTCTTTAATATTTGCTTCTGATTTTTATTAGAATTGCATTATTTTATTGAATTATTGTATATGAATAGGAAATTTTTGTATTCTGATCTTATATATTTGTTTTTGTTCTATTCTTATATATGTCACTTTATATGTATATGACTTTATTATGGATAAATTTCCATTTGTTCTCATCTCAAATAGAAATCATGTTATTGAAAATTGTAAGTTTTATTATTTTTGATGTAAACTGATTATATTTTTATTGTTTTGTTTCTCAATATAGATTTATTAAGTTACAGATATAGATAGCTCATAACAATTTGGCGATGTTAATATGCCACATGTGGTAGGAACAAGAAAACTAGTGCTTTATAGAGGTTATAGGGAGTTCCACCCCGATGACAGTTACAAGAAATTGTTGAACGGTAAAAGTTAACTATATATCACAATTAGATAAGTCACTATTCTATTTAGCTCTATATCATTATTTTATTTAACTTATATCCTATGGTAGAGAGTTCTACCTGTAGCGTAAGCACGAATATATGACCTAGAACTTTATTATTTTAAGCTCCAATGTGGTCCTTCTACCTATAGATCTTTCTCTATATAACTACAATGAAAACCTCACATCTAGATTTTTTTTTTTAAAAAAAAAAAAAAAACACTAATTCAAACTTCCTCATGATTTCTATTGTGTATATATGTTTCAATCAACTCTATATACTCAATGTATGAAATTTTTTATCATAAAAGATCTCACTCATGATATATTAAAATATATAACACTTATTTTGCAAATTTATTCACGTATCTCAAAATTAAAAGCACATAAATTGCATATGAATATATACTACTTATTTCTGTTCATAGTATATTCTAGAATATTATTTAATAAATTGTGTTCAATGCTAATCACCTACAATAACTATCTCTGATATATGGAAACTTCTCAATACTAACATTTCCCTATTTTTGAAATGTATCAATATGCTAAATTAATTAATATTTACACAAAAATTCTTATATTTTTGTATTTATATATCTCCATATTTAATGATTATTTGCTTCTTTAATTGTAATTTTTATTTTTATATTATTTTTTATAATCAATAATTATATATTTGATTATTTTATATTATTATTATTATTGTTATTATAAAATATGGTTATTATATTATTTTCATAAAATAATTAATATTTACATAAAAATTTTTATTTTTTTATATTTATGTATTTTTTGTTTTCATTATTTTTACAAAATGTTATTTTCTTATATCATTTCATATCTATTTTCCTTTTTCCTTTTTGTTTCCATGCAATCTAGTTAGTTACTATCGAGTCTTGACTCTATCCAAAGATGGATGCTATCTGATAATCAAGATAAATTATTTATGACAATTAGAAAACTCGTAAACCAAATCTTAAATATTAATAAGTGTCCAATTTTATCAATTAGTTATGAACTATTTACTTTAAGTTAATATAACCATGACTAATATCTTCTATATGCACCTTCAACTTAATTACATACACAAGTCACATCTATCAAGCATTTGACCTTATACAGACATAAATAATTTATAAAACTGTTTATCTATTTGAATAATTAAACATAAATGTTATCTTAATACAAAGAAGTCAACACAGTGTTTTGAGTATATTATGACGACATACTACTCAAGTGTCACACCTCTTAGTAAAAGAGGTGAAATACTTGAGAAAACAAAATTTAATCCATTATAAAACAAACAAACCTAAAATAGCAATTTCTAGATCGTTATCCATGTGGATGGTATCACAAAATAAATGAAAGGTGGAACTTTTTAAAACTTTTAACTTTACTAAAATTTTGGTTTTTGACTTAATCTAAAATACCAATGTGATCTTGATTCTATAGCAAAGTATCATCGTACAATATCTAGATTGTTAGATGTTATAGAAAGATATGCATAAGGAAATCCTATTTTGGGCAGCAAATTGATCCAAGAGATGATGTTGTTCAAGAACGAAGAAGGAGATTTTGGGCGGGTTTCTCCTATTCGTGATAGAAATTCAATATTACCAAGTAATTTTAATCACTTTAACAAATTTTTTGTTTATCTTTAATTTTTGTTTTAATTTATTCAATGGTGTTAATTTATTCAATGATAGATGAATGGTGGTCATGTTATGGAAGTAATGCACCAAATCCTCAAAAGCTAGCAATTTGTATACTAAGCCAAACTTGCAGTGCTTGGGGATGTGAAAGAAATTGGAGTGTGTTTGAGTCATTTACTCCAAAAAAAGAAATAGATTGGAGTACCAAAGGCTAAATGATTTGATATATGTGCAGTACAACCTAAGACTACCGAAAAGGTATGAAAATTTTAATTATTCTTGTGTTATTTTTTTATATGCTTAGATATTTTTTGATGATTGCAAAATTGCAATTATATGACACTGTTTTATTTTTCTTTAGGAATTATTGGAAGAATCTTAAATATGATGCTATTGACTTTGAAAATTTTAGCTCATTAGATGTTTGGGTATTAGAGGAAGAGTCTCCACTATTAACTGTTGATGAAGTTGAACCCTAGACAACAACTAGCAGTACTGAGCATTCAACTCAGTGTATAAAATGGTACTTAACTTTTAATTTATGTCAAAATTATATTATATTTTGAATGATTTATCTAAATGTTTAGAAAGCTTATATTGATGTTAACTTTTTGTAATGATATTAATTTGGATGAATTGGAATTTAGTGATTGTGCTAAGAACGATGAAAATGAATCTACAATTGAACCTCACAATGAATTTGGAACATTTGAAAATGGATTTTTTGATGCAAGTGGAATTAGAAATGATCTTAATTTTGATTGGGCAAATTTATTGGGATGAACATTGAATTACTTGTATTTGTATGAAATTATAAACCTGTGCACTGTTAACTATGCTTTTTGAATTTGTTAGAATTCTGGTTTTAGAATATTCTGTTGCTTATTAGAATGGAGATATGCATAAGATAAGATTATTTTGATGGGAAAATTGTGCACTATTGAATTACTTTATTTTGATGGAACGAATGTGCATTATTTCTGTTAAACTTATTTTGAATGGCCAAAATTCAGGTTTTCAAGTCTATTGCGCTCTTGACATAGTGACAAGGTGTAGTTGTAGCTTTTTTTTTTTTTTCTTCCTCAATTGGTGCTTTAGATTAGTATTTTACATTAAAAAATATAATTATATATATTTTTTAAAATAATAAAAAAATCAGCGGTTGAACCATTAATTCAACAATTCAACCGGTTGAACTATAAATTTTAAGATACACGGATCAATACACAGGTTGGGTTTAATAACTATAGCTATAATATTATGAATTTTGACATTGTATTTCTCTTTTCTCTTTTTTTTTTTTTTTGTTAATCTAATAAACTAATTGATGTATTTGACAATTTAGGTCCTTTGACATATTAACTCTACACTTACAAAACCTTAGCACCAAGATTTAATCTAACTTGCACAACAATCCATACACATGCACTCATATAATTAACCAAGCATTTTATGTCATGAAATATGTAAATGCATGGAAGAAAAGGTTTTCTAAGATTTTATAAACATAGACTCTTATACATACAATATAATAAAACTAGAAGATAATTAAAATTAGATCTCAACTAAATCATCCTATAGTTGTCTCAACTATTTTACATCCATGACTGTGTTATTAAAACTGTATTGGAGTCAAGAGAATTCTAAAAAGTTCATTTTCAATTTAAAATTTTGTTATTTAAGAAAAAAGTTCAATTCTAAATCCACAAAAAACTATGAATTTCTAATTAAAAAATATCCTGACACTTCTTTTTCATTTTTAATACATTTTTTGACACATTAATCAAAATATACACATATTAAAAAAAATAAATTTTGATATGATTTGAACAATTAAATAACATTGTTAATTACTAAATTATAAAAAAATACTATAAAATTGATAATTTCTTGACCACAATAACACAAGGGTGATCTGTTTTACAAGTCATAATAATAAAAATTATTAAATTAATCATAATTTATATATAGATATGTTTAATACAATTGTATTTCACATTGAAAAAATGTATTATAATTTTGTTTTATTAGTCATAATAATTAAAATTCCTTTATTACTCATGATTCATAAATAACACACGGTTTATACATTTAATATATATAATGTTTTATTGAATTATGATGTATAATAATCAAAATAAATCTCTATATTAACTTTTTTTGTGCCACCATTAGTATTTGAAGACAAATTTTGATTAATTTGATTCGAGCATTTAGGAGAACTTTATTTAATAAATAATTTTTCTAATATAATTTTTTTTTCATTTTTAAATTTAAAATTCAATATTAAATTTTACATAATAATGTATGATTATCGATGAAAGCCAACTGGATCGGATGAAAGCCCCATGAAGCGACCAAGTTGGCCCAAAACAACATATAAATTTGCCACAAAATTGCCCCAGACAAGAAGTGGTGTATTGAGAGAAACAAACGAGACACTAGAACTGTCTCTGTCTCTCAGCCAAAACCCTATGTTGAGAATTTCAGGCAAGGTGACATTGTCAAAGCCAATCTGTCTCTCGAGGGCAACAAAAACTCTATCAAAGTTCGCGTCTTCTGAAACCGGGGCATCATATGCCGTCTCTGCTTGTCTCAGGTGTGCCGCAAACGATTTCAATGAACTGGTTTAGCTTCACAAGGAGCTCAAAGCTTTGAAATACAGACGAAGTCTCAGTGAACTAGAATTAGAATCAAACAGAGGATTTTGCTAATGAAGTCTCAAAGAAGGAGAAGAAGAAGAAGAAGAAGAAGAAGAAGAAGAAGAAGAAGAAGAAGAGAAGAGAGAACGATGAAGTGAGCAATGGTGGCATTTGGGAATCAAAAGTGAAGGAAAATGACAATGTTGAAGAAAGTGAGACAGAAAAGAAAAAAATAAGAAAGGGAGGAAGGAGAAAGCCGAGGAGGGAGAAGATGGGAAAATAATAGAAGGAGAGGAGGAGAAGAGGGAAAAGAAGAAGAGGAAAAACATGGATGTTCAGGAAAATATGATTGAAGATTCAGAGGAAAAGTATAGTTCCGAGAAGCAAAAGAGGAGAAAAATTGAAGATGACTACTAGGGTTTTTATCAGAGGAGGATTTTTTGGTTTTGCTCTCTACAACATTATTGTCAGGGATTCTTGGAGGGGGTTTATTGTGGTATATTTTTCTTTAGGGTTTATCAGTGATTCATATGGATAAAAGTTATTCTTGATTCTATTGTCTTTTCACGTTTTGTATCCTAGCAATTTTATTGATAAAAGTAACCATATCTATGGTTACTATTTCAACCATAAATAGGTGTTTGTCTCAGTGTGGAATGGGCAAGATGGAGAGAGGTCTTTAATTCAGGCTATACGAGATTCTACTTCAGTACTTAGAAAATGGAACCAGACAGTTTTTGGGAATATCTTCCATAAGAAACGTAGATTAGAGGCTCATTTGCAAGGTATTCAAAGAGCTCATAATTAGACCCACTTAGTCTTTCTTGAGACTCAGTTAGTAGATGAGTATCATAAAGTTCTGGACATGGAGGAAATCTTTTGGCACAAAAAGTCTCGAATCTAGTGGTATTGTAAAGATGACTGAAATACTCGCTTTCTTTACCTGATAACCCTAATTCGCTGAAACTGTAACAGAATTAGTAGACTCAAAATTGATGGAGAATGGTGTTCTGATTATCAGCAGCTTAAGGAATATGCGACAACATATTTTCAGGGGTTGTTTGCTCCTTCTCAAACCAGTGGCATTATTGAGGATTATGGTCAGTGGCAGCAAGCGATGGATTCTAGTGATTAGATTATGTTAAGTCGTCCTATAGAGTTATCGGAGTTTAAAGCCATAATTTTTTCTATAAAGGGTTTGAAAGCGCCAAGTCCGATTGGTGTTCAACTGATTTTCTATCATAAATTTTAGGGCTTCATCTATCAGGTGCTTTATAAATTTATTATGGAGGCTTTCTGGGATAATATGTATCCTCACGAGTTGCTTCGGGCTTTCATTGTTCTAATCCCTTAGAATGATCATCTGAGCTAGTTAACGGAGTTCAGACCGATTAGTTTATTCAATACCAGTTATAAAATTCTAGTTAATGTCCTTATTCATCATCTCAGACCAGTGTTACAGAAGGTAGTGGGCTAGTATCAGACTAGTTTTCATCTAGGTCAGGGTACTCTAGACAGCATCATATAACTAAGGAGATCATGCATTCTATTTGTACTTCTCGAGGAAAAAGATGGAGGATAATTTTGAAGATTGATTTGCATAAAGCATATGATAGTGTTAGTTGGATTTTCTTAGGATAGGTATTATAAGAATTTCATATCCAAAACCAGTTGACTCGGCTAATTATGTTTATAGTTACTCTTGCTCTATTTGGCCCTTTTTGGAATGGGGAGTTCTTCCAGATTTTGCCCTGGGGAAAGGTTTGAGACAAAGAGATCATTTATCCCCATATCTTTTTCTTTTGGTTATGGAGCATTTTCATATCGGATTCAAAGCAAAGTTTACCAAGGGTTTTAGAAACCCTTTAGAGTCTCAAGATAGGGGCCGAGGATTTCCCATCGTTTTTTGTAGATGTGACTCCTCGATCATTAACTACTATTTAGAAATGTCTTCGAGAGTTTGGGAGAGGAGTGGATTGATAATCAATCCTCAAAAATCTAAATTATTTGTCTCTTATTGTGCTCCGATGGCACTTAAACGTTGTTTGGTCTCCCAATACCAATTTCATCTCACGGAGGATTTGGAAATTTATTTAGGTGTTCCTACTTCCCATGGTCGAGAATCCCAAAACTAGTATCATTACCTTGTGGAAAAGATTCAAAATAAAGTGGCAGGTTAGAAATCAAAGATTTTGAGTTCTGCTCGTCGGATGCTAATTCAAACTACCACTTCTGTCATTCCAGCTTATACTATACAGTCTACTTGGTTGCCAGAGCATATTTGTAATCAGATAGATAGAATTCAGACACAGTTTCTCTGGGGAGATGTGGAGAGAGGCCATAAATTGCATGCAATTGGGTAGAATACAGTGTGTCAGCCTAAAGATTATGGAGGATTGGGGATCAAGTCTTAGACATGAATCGGGTTCTGTTGGCTAAGTTGGGCCTGAAACCTTTTTCATGGAAGCCATGCTTTAGTGTGAAGTCCTTTGAGCCAAATATTTGAGACATGAGTCTTTCCTTCATTGTAGTAGGCCATCGAGTTGTTCCCCTCTTTGTCGAGGATTGTTAAGAATAAGAAAAATAATTCGAAGAGGTATTCGATGGAGAATTGATAATGGAGCAGATTCTATAGATAAAATCCGAGCTATCATGATTCCTAGAAAATCGATAACCCGTGACTCTATATGCTAGATAAGGGAATCTTCGAGGATTTTTTCTAATAAATTGGTGTACATGCTCCTTTCCGATGGTGATTCATCATACCAATCAGATTCATGCCAATGGAGATGGATTTGGCATTTGCGATGTCAGGAAAGGGTTAAAGTTTTTGTGTGGCTTCTGGCGGCTCATGAGAGATTGATGACAAACAATACTCGTTTTTGCAGAGGAATTATTGAAGACCCTCTTTGCCCCCTTTGCCAGAAGTGCCCAGAGTCTATTGCTCACATTTTCTGTGACTGTTTATGTGTCCAGCAAGTTTGGTTCCGGATCCTAAACTCTTCCTTTTTGATCAACATGGTGTTTGAACCTCTCCCGAAAAGGCATTGGCTTGTGAAAAATAGTAGATCCCACGCCTTACTTAGGGGTCGTCCTTGGTCATTGCTTTTTGTTTACACTCTTTGGACCATTTGGAAGGAACACTGTCGTATAGTGTTTGAGGAGAGTTCATTATCTCCAAAGGAAGTTGCTGCTGTCACGCCCCGAACCGGGAATCGTGAACAGCCGCCCGTTACCCTGGATGCCGGCTGTATTTTTACAGAAAATCGGACAGAACCTCCCTTAAATCGGAGGTCTCCCATGTACAAATGAACCTGTATATCTGTATAATTTAAAATCATCCTGTAAATTAAACAAGTGGCCATCCCAGCCTTAAAACAATCCACCAAATCTCACAACCGACATCCAGACAACGCAAGGCTAACAAATCACTAACAGTCCTAGCCACAGACCTCTACTGTCATGCCCAACTAGGGCATGACAGCCGCCACACCGAGCGGGCCTAAATTTATACAATTATATTATAAATTCCCAAGTTAACACTTTAAATATTTACAAATACCTCAATGCAAGTGAAATGCGAGTTTCGCAAACAAAGTCCAAAAATTATACAGTCATCCCAAAATATGTACACGGTCAACTATGGATCTCAACAAGACCACACAGGGTCGACAATAAAATACGAAATTCATCTTTTAAATTTAAACTTTGATCTCACCGTCGTAAATACCAAATCCACCAAATTATCAAACCTCTAGAGCCAAATACGTCGCCCTAGCACCATAATCCTGTCTGGGGAGGGGAAAGAGGAGGGGTGAGTACTTAGGGAAGAATACTCAGTGAGTGAGTGAGTCAATGTAATCGTGTAATATGGGGTGTGAAACTGGAGTATCAAAACATAAGTATACAAATCATATTTCAAATCATGCTTTTCATTTCAACAATATATCATTAGCACGCATTATCAAGTCAAATATGCATCCAAAGCACTGTTAATAAAATCATAGAGCTGCCAGCCGAAAATGTCCCGGCAGCGGTCTACCATGACTTATGACAGGCGCACCGGGGGTGTTATATGTGATTTTTATTTAAAGTGCTCTCTACCCCGGCGTTGGCGACGAATCTCGTCCAGGTGCTAGACTTGGAGAGTGTATCCAAATCCTCCCCCTTTCGGGTTTAACCTGGTTAGTACCGTGTCGTAAATATAATCTCGACAACTCGTGGGATACCCCAGGCCTAGGCATATCTGGACGCCACCCAAGCGCCTCTCACGGTGTCCTTCGTAGCTACGGAATCATACGTACCAAAGCCCTCAAGGCCAAAATCAATATCATATCAAACATGTGCCGTAAATCAGGTTCACAAACCAAATGCAATATATAGCATAAAATGACACATTTTACATTTCAACCACATGGATGCATATTTTCATAATTCAACAAATTTTTGGACACTCCATCAGTTCACAAAAATCATTTCCAAAACCAGTCAAAACATTTCAAGCACACGATAAATCATGCTCATTTATCAAACTGTTGTAAAGCAGGGTTTACATATTAAACGAAAACATTGAAATAAATCACACTCACAGTATACGGGAGGGTCAATCACTCCCTACAATGCACAACAAGTGTCGAAACTGTGCTCCCCTCGATCGGTCTCCAAGCGTCACTACAATGACAAAACACAATATGTATATATATGATTTGTGCTACATATTTCAAAAGCCACTATGTTAAATTTATACTTTTAATTAATCCTATGTCTAGGGTTAAGACTTAGGGTCTCATAGCTAGGCTTCACATGTGCACAAGTGCTGTCCCCTTTTCATCACCAAATGTAAATTTCAATTCCTCATTTCCGAAGGCACACAATTTAACCCATAAACTCTAAGGTTTCCCATACCTTCCTAACAAACAATGCCACTTTAAATCATCCAAAACCACTCCTTTCACACCCTATCAAAGGTACAAAATTAAATCAACACAATGTCATCTTCAACCATCAAGATCATCATTCATATATATACAACTCAAAATTTACATAACCCTCTATTTCCAAATCTCTTCAATGTTCTCAGTCAAAGTAAATACACACATTTACACTCCAAATTCTTACAAACTTCTCTCTTTCGACATACCTACACAACACATAATAACAACTATACAAGGATACATATTTACTCTTTACATATGCTTTGCATTCGGAAACATCGTTTTCAACTCACAAATCATATTAGCATAATCCATCCTCTTGGCCAAGGTTCATATACACACTCATACTCATATACCTTTATTCAATTCTTTTCTTTAACAACAATACACACGTACATTTTCTCATACATGCACATACACATATTCTTCTTTTCCATTTCAATCAATACACATACATCATTCTCTCCCTAACACTCTACACATCTTTCAACTTTATCTCCACCAACAAACACACATATAATACACCACTTTAGCACTACAATTCAGCATATACATTTGTACATTAAAACCAAATTTTCTACACTCCAAAATACACTCAAATCATCCCAAATTCTAGCCACACAATCTTGTCATCAATGGTATTTCATTTATAAATAATTAACAAAATCAAATTCGAGTCAACTTCAATCCTAAAAATCTCTCAAAGTCGGAAGCAAGTCTAAAATAATTAAATTTCCTTCAAGATAGAAAATCTTTGAAAATTTATACACTTTTCGATTCTCATCCGATTTCTTCAAACTATATGTCATTTTAAAGGTATTGAAACCTATTTTCATAATATAGAGATTGTAATTGAATTACCTATATGCAACATCAACTATAATGTAAAACAACGCATCAATCCTTAGGCTCAAATCCCAAATTTTTGACTGTTTTCATGCATTCGTCAAATTAAACTCTAAGAGCAGTCATTCTAATCAAGTCAATACGATTCTATCATCTAGAACAACCCAATTCATTTAAAATTCTATACTTAGCCTTAATAATCACATATAAATTGTCAGAAAATGCATTCTAATCAAATATAACGTATATTCTAAACATACACAGATCTTTTCACCCTAAATTTCATTCACTTTATCAAAAGGGTACGAATTTCCTCACCTAAGGTATTCGCAGTTCACGGACTTAGCCTCCCTGTGTCATTCATTTCAGTCCAAACCTGTAATGTGTTCGATTCGAACTAAAATTTCAATAATTTAGCTAAATCACTAAAAATATCGAAACCCTAGACCTAATTCATTCTTACCTATGCAGAAAGTGGAGTCGGCAGATTCGGCCTAGGGGTTTGAAGGCTTCCTGCTGCTGGGGTTTCTACAATGATCGAACAAGCTCCCAACAGTGAGCGGTGCACGGTTGGGAGAACAAGGGAAGGACCGTGGGCCATCGCGCTGCAGTGGGGCAGAGCTGTCGCGCGAGCGCTGGGGCGCGCAGGAGAGGGAGGAGCAGAGCGAGGGAGACTGAGAGACAGTGAGTGAGAGAGGCCGAGAGAGAGACTGTGCGAGGTTGAGGGGTGACGACCCGCGGCGGTCGCGGTGGAGGAGATGAGAGATCGAGCGAGAGGGAGACAGCGGGAGGTAGAGAGAGATGGAATCGAGAGAGAGAAATAGAGAGAGGGGGGCCGGTGGTTGTGGGTGGTGGCGAAAAGGGGCGGCGCGGTGGTAGTTGGGGGTGGATCGCGAGAGGGAGAGGGAGAGAGACTCGTGGGTAAGAGAGAGAAGCCGAGATAGAGAAGGAGAGACATAGAGTGACTGTGAGGGAGAGACGAGGTAGTCGGAACCGCCGATTGGTGGCGGCGAGTTGCGGCGGATGGTGGGAGAAAGCGACCGTTCGCGGTGGAGGGAGATCAAGAGGGTGAGAGAGAGTAGCGGGAAAGAGGGAGTAGAGAGAGAGAGAGAGGGGGGGAATTAGGGCTAAGAGCCTTAATTCTAATTTGGGGGAAGTGCTGCGTTTTGGGCCAAAACGCAACGCTTCCTCCCCCCATTTTTTTTCTTTTTATAAATTAATAAATAAATAAATAATTATCAATATATATATATAATTATATTCACTTTTCTCTAACATATAAATTTCGTAGAAATGGGATTTACTGTGAATTCCGGACGCATCATTTTAAAATATACCGAAAATTCAATTTAATACCCCAAAATCAAAAATCAAAAAATTTAAAATCTTTCTATATATATATATATATATATATATAAACGGAGGAAATATTTTATATATATTTTATGAACAGTATATTTGTACGAGCACCGTTGTGTCAGTGTTACAGCTGCCAATGCATTTAGTTATGCCAAAGAGGGTTGTTTGGCTTGGTACAGAGAGTCGAGGTTTCCCCTTTCGGTAGGGAGATGGGTAGCATGGTCTCCTCCTAACTCAGGTTTTTAGAAGTTGAACACAAATGGTTCCATTTATTTGAGTATTGGTCAGGCAAGGACAGGTGGGCTTATCAGAAATGAGTTTGGTCTATGGGTTCGAGGTTTCACTGAAAATTTGGGGATAATAGACCTTTTGGTGGCAAAAATATGAGGAATTCGAGAGGGTTTACATTTGGTTCTTCAAGCAAAAATTCATCCAATTATAGTTGAGGTTGATTCAAAGGAGTTGGTTATGGCTCTCTCAAATGGGATCGGGTCTCAACACTCGACTTATTATATCATTTAGAATTGTGAACAGCTTATGGGTGAAGTCAAAGTTCATTTAGCCCAATTTACCCTGAGAGAGGGTAATAATTGTGCAGATTTTCTTGCATGCTTCAACCAATCAGTTCCACATGACATTCATGTATTGATTTCACCTCCGAGGGAGGTTTTTAGGGCCCTTCAGAGTGATATTCGAGGCTTAGCTTTTTTCCGAAGTTAGAGTCCTCGCCCTCTTATAACCAAAAAAAAGTAATAGCCTTCTTATGTTATGGCCGTCCCTGACTTACAGCCTTTACACTGTTGCTATTACTATTTATGTTATGCCCTACCTATACAGGTCACGATTTGCGAAGAAAGGGTTTGTGTGATTTCACACAAATATATTAGATCTTACCCATAAATATTTTGAGAACACCTAAAACATAGGGGTAAATGTTGAACTTTGGTCAGATTGTGTAAAGAACAAAGTAAACAAAGAGATTTTTTTAAAAATCTTAGGGTAAAACTCATCGTGGTGATCGTAGAAACCAGTGATTTTGGAGGTTCTTTCCTCTTTAGAGAACTTCAATCATTGACTATTTTAGAAAGAGAGAGAGAAACAAAGAGAGGGAGACAAAGCAGAAGTTCGCACAGAGAGAGAGAGGTGATCGTCACTCGAAGATGGAAAAGAAGAGTGACAGTCGTGCAGACTTGGATCTCTAGTGCTCCTCTTCGCCCTTGGGTTTGATCTCCTGGATAGAGGACGGTGGTCAAAGGTGGTGGGGAGGTGAATCTTGACAGTCACAATGAGGGAAGAGGAGCAATTATGTGGAGAGATAGAGAAATACCTCCTGCGAACCTCTCACTTCTGGTGTCTCTTACTTGGGTTGATCATCAATAAGGGGCAGTGGTTAAGGGTAAACGGCTCTTGGTTTCTTTGGGGGGGGGGAGAGAGAACTACAAAGCAGGGGAGAAGAGAGAGAGAATTTCGGCTATTGTCAAGCGGTGATTTGGTGCAGTGGCGACTGGTGGGGTGGGCTTGAAAGAGAGAGAAACTACTGAGAGACGGAGTAGAACCATAGTTGTTCAGAGAGAAAAGCAAGTCTAGGATTTCTACCTCTTTCTCTTTCTCTCTCTCTCTCTCTCTCTTTTTTTTTTTTTTTTTTTAAATATCCATTGGAAGATGAAAGAACTCCAATATAAAAGAGGCATCCTTTTAGCAAAGACTTGAACACACATTTTTCATAAAAAAATTTTAGGGTTTTTATATAAAGCGTGATCCCCCACCCAAATGGCACTTATTTCATAAAATATTAGTCATTTTTATAAAATTTTAGAAATTTTCTAAAAATACAAAAAATTTTAAGAAAAACCTAGGGTTCTTCTCAATCGACGAATCCTTAACTCTAAAGATCAACTTTTCTATTTCTACTCAACCACAAATTAGGGCTATAACCACATGAATTTTGGTATTTTATTTCTCTTTTATCTTTCTTTTGTTAATCTAATAAACCAATTGATTATTTGACAATTTAGGTCCTTTGATAGATCAACCCTATGCATACAAAACCCTAGCACCAAGATCTAATCTAACATGCACAACAATTCATACACACAAGCTCATATAATTTAACCACGCATTTTATGTCATGACATATGTAAATGCATGGAAGAAAAGGTTTTCTAAGGTTTTATAAACATGGGCTCTCATGCAAACAATATAATAAAACTATTAGATAATTAGAATTAGATCTTAACTAAATCATCATATAGTGTCTCAGCTATTTTACATCCATGACTGTGTTATTAAAATTGTGTTCGCAATCAAAAGAATTTGAAAGAGTTTATTCTTATTTTAAAATTTTGTTATTTAAGAAAAAGATTCAATTCTAAATCCAAAAAAAAAAAAACTATGAATTTCTAATTAAAAAATATCCCGGCACTTCTTTTTTATTTTTAATATATTTTTTACAAATTAATCAGAATATGCCTTAATTAAACGATGATTTTCTTAATTTCTTAACAATTTGTTTCCTAAATTTTGTGATAAACTTTGCTTGTAATATTAAATGTAACAGTTTAATCTATTACATCAATAGAATAATTTTGATATTAAATATAAATATAAAGTTTAGTAAATATTTACTAAGTATGTCAATTTATCATATAATGTCATTTTATTTATCAATAAATTTTGATATGATTTGAATAACTGTAAAATTGATAATTTATTGACCACAGTAACACAAAAAGATGATTTATTTTACAAGTCATAATGATAAAAATTATTCAATTAATCATTATTTATGTATAAATATATCTAATATAATTGTATTTCACATTGAAAAAATGTATTATAATTTTGTTTTATTAGTCATAATAATTAAAATTCTTTTATTATTCATGACTTATATGACACAGTGTTCATACATTTAATATAAATAATGCTTTATTGAATTATAATGTATAATAATCAAAATAAATTTTTATATTAAATTTTTTTGCCTATGCTAAATTTTAATTAATTTAATTAAAATTTTTATAAAAACTTTATTTAAAGAATAATTTTTTTAACATAATCTGTCTTATTTTTAATTTCTAATTCGACATTAACTTTTGTACGATAATACATCATGGGATAAACGGTATTTCCTTGTCACTTCTATCTTTTTTGTTTTCAATTCCATCCTGGTCCGTCTTCTTGTAAAAAAGAAAAAGGGACAAACCATTAAAAAAAATAATAAATAAATAGAGAGAGGCAAACCCTAGAACCGTCTCTGTCTCTCAGTCTCTGCAAAAACCCCACGAGCGCATAAATGAAGACAATTTCAGGGAAGGTGATATCGTCAAAGCCAATCTCTCCCTCGAGAGCAGCAAAAACTATGTCCAAATTCGCCTCTTCTGAAAAAGGGGCTTCAGATGCAGTCTCCGCTTGTCTCAGGCGCGCCGCGGACGCTTGCAACGAACTGGTTCAGCTTCACAAGGAGCTCAAAGCTTCGAAATCCAGACGAAGTCTCAGTGAACTAGAATCAGAATCAAAAACAGAGGATTTTGCTAATGAAGTCTCAGTGAAGGAGGAGAAGAAGAAGAAGAAAAAGAAGGTGCAATGGTGGCGTTTGGGAATCGGAAGTGAAGGAAAATGACAATGTTGAAGAAAGTGAGACAGAAAAGAAAAAGAGTACGAAAGAGGGGAAGGAGAAAGCCGAGGAGGGAGAAGATGGGGAAAGAATAAAAGGAGAGGAGGAGAAGAGGGAAAAGAAGAAGAGGAAAAAATTGGATGTTCAGGAAAATAGGATTGAAGATTCGGAGGAAAAGCATAGTTCCAAGAAGAAAAAGAGGAGAAAAATTGAAGATGACCACTAGGGTTTTTATCAGAGGAGTTTTTTTTGGTTTTGCTCTCTGCAACATTATTGTCCGGGGTTCTTGGAGGAGGTTTATTCTGGGATATTTTTCTTTAGGGTTTATCAGTGATTCATATGGATAAAAGTTGTCCTTGATTCTGTTGTCTTTTCACGTTTTGTATCCCAGCAATTTTATTGATAAAAGTAACCATATCTGTGGTTACTGTTTCAACCTAGGAGTAAGTTCAAAAACTTCCTAGAACAATTTTTTGCACCTGAGGGGTTTCAGCGCAAAATCTACTTTGCATTTATCACATTAGACATGGCTAAAAAGTCTTGTGGTTGCTTGGAGTCATCAGCTGACCTGATGAAGATACTGTGAAGCTTACGCTGTTTCCTGAGCATGCTATAGGCTGTAAAGAATCCATTTCGAGGAGATAAGCCGCCACTCCCATCTGTGCTAAAGCTCACTAAGATCTTACCTCCTCTAGAATTGGAGCTTTGTTTCTCAAAGTATCTCATAAGCTGAGGAATGTTTGTTCCACTGGGATAAGCATAAAATTGGAAGTTGGCGTAGTCCATCAGATGCCCATACATTCGCCAGAGAGCCAATTAGTGTGGCTGAACTGAATCATCTTCGTATGGTGCGATAGAGGTAAATGCTACAATCTCATTTTGTTTGAGGTAGTGTAGAAGCCGTCCCATACACTCTGCAAACGTATCTTGATTTGATTTGAAGTGTTCGTTGTCAATATCAATGCCATCTAAGCTATACTTGCTCACAATCTCTGTAATAAAATAGATTGCATTCCTGACCCAGGAATTGATTGAGGTTGGTTTGGAGAAGACATGGTTGCCTTCGCCAATGATATCACCTACAAGACTCCAAAAACTAAAGCTCGAAAAAAAAAAAAAAAATTATGTGAAGTGAACTTGTGATAGCTTCAAACACAAATTCTTCTCTTTCCTTCATTGACAGTGTGCACGTGAATTTCTATATATTAACACAGGAAAGTCTGGATTTTGAAATGGTGATTTTTGAATATATACCATTGAATATATACCATAACGCTGTAACAGTATGTTTGAGAGTTTTGGAGAGAAAAGAAAAGATTAGTCAGGAGAAAAGAAAAGAAAAGAAAATTAATTTTCTCTCCATCTTGTTTGGGAGTTTTATGAAAGAAAAGAAAAGAAATGAGATTTATTGGGAATAAAAATTTTTGCTTTCAACTTTTAAAAGGTATTTTTGAAATATAAAAATGTTTTAACTCTAACATTTTCTTTTCTCTCCATTTCTCTCCACTTTTGGGAGAGAAAAAATTTTAAATTAAAATCCCTTCAAATCCTTCATTTTCTTTCCTTTTCTCTCGTATTAAAACTCTCAAACGAAAGAAAATCATAACTTTCTCTCCAAATCTTTTCTTTTCTCTCCAAATCTTTCCATCCAAACAACCTGTGGAAAAGGAGGCTATTGTAGGTAATTTGACTTCATGCAGTAATTTCTCATTTTACATATGCTAAGCGGACTTATATGTAGATATGTGCATATCTAGTGTTAACGGAATGGTCCGATGCTTGACCATTATGTGTCCCCTCTTGATTGTACTAAGTCTACAATGAGACTGAGAGAATTTTTTTTTGGCGATGCTGGTTTAACATCTGGGTGGTGTTGGGTTTTATTTCTTATATTAAAAATTGGTGTGCTCTCTTCTGTCTCATTGTGAACTGATTAGATTCTTCTACTTTCTTTCTCATTTGGGGCTAGGGACTTGGAAAGACCATCTAGACAATTGCTTTCCTGCTGTAACACTGAACTGGCCCTCCATGATTGCTAAACACGCCTGGAAGTTTGAGGCTGGTTGCTGCCATCTATCTTTTGTTTCTTCTCATATGCCAATTTCTTTAATACCTTTTGTTTCTCCATCTATGGCAATCTTTCTTTCGATTTTGACTTAGTTATAGTCTTGATGGATCATCTCTTACGGCTCAGAAGATTGGAAGTGATATTCATTCAATTGTTTAGTTCTTTAAAGGTGTGATTAACAAACGTAATTTGAAGAGTTATGCATGTATATTGTCGTTTTTCACTTTTTTTGCTTCAAAATTACTTTTAACCAATGGCTTTATTTGATTTAAGACTAGCTTCAAAGTTCTTTTCCCTCTATAATTACTTTAGGCAAGTGGCAATCAAGCAACATATATCATCAAAACCCCCTGAAGGCTTTGCACTGTAGTCTTCTTCTAATATTTGTTATTATAGTGTCCATTTGAAACCAACATGATATTTTCTTGGTTTAGTACTTATTTGCTTGGACTGTAAGGCTATGCATGATGAGTTTTATATTTTATTTTATGATGTCATCTGTCATCATTCTGGAATTTTGTTGTAGCTGAATTTCAGGTTCTGGTTTATGAAGCTTTTGTTTGTTGATTTTATATTGGTCAATGCTTGTTTATATCTATTTTTCTTCTTCCCATTTTCCCTTGTCTAATTTTTCCCTTTAGTATCTGTTGAATGGCTTTGAATTTTGAAATTATAAGTTCTGTGATCCATGGACGTAGAATTGGTGATACATGAAATTTAAGGAACATATATCATGACCTGGTTAGGACATTATTTGAATGATAGTGGTCATATATATATATATTGCAAGAAATTCGTCATTATTTTAGTTAGTTTTGCCTTTAAATAATCAAAATCCACAAATGTCACAATCTATATTGTTCAAATCACATCTAGGATTGAACCAGAGACTCATTTGAGTGATGTAAAATGGTGTAAGCATCCCAATTTTATTCAGGAGAGCTATGTAAAATATCATTGAATTGCCATCGAAGCGTCTTAGAAGTGTTTGATTCTTATGTCGAACAGTGAGTCATTTGAGCTTTGTTTTGTCATCACGTCATATGAAGGACACAAAATGATTTTGTGTTATACTAGGTTACAAATTGGGTACAGTGCTACTAAGGATGATATGAGGTTTTATGTTAGGTATATGTTTACTAGGTTAAAAATTGGGGTTGTGGGTATAAAGTTACAGGCTTTGATAGGGTTATATGAGGTTGTTACTGACAATGAAAAGTATTTTAAGATTGTTGTTCTTGAATTTGAGGATTTGTTTTGGTTATTAGTGAATTTTCTTGATTACTCTGAATTGGGTATTCAAGAAATGGCAGTATAAGTGTGTTGTATGATTGCTGTTTTTGATTGTTATAAGGGGGGTTAAAATTGGGACTGGTGTTGTTACTCCTTTGATTATTGTTTTGGAGAGTGAAAGTGATATGATATGGCAAGGAACTTGCTACGGTGTGTTTGATGAAATTGACTGAGAATTCAGATAATGCTTGGTCTATTTCAGCTCATGCTGGTGTGACTGCATTGCTTAAATTGTGCAGAAATGGCGATTGTAGAGCTGAATTGGTTGGTCTTGTTTGTGGAGTTCGAGAAGTCTTGCTGGGGTTGAGGAGATTAAGAGGTTTATGGTTGAGGAAGGCGTGGTTATGGTGTTTGCTAATGTTGCAAAGTCTAAAGATGGGGTTTTGATGATTAATGCTATTAAGTTTCTCCAAGCAGTGGCTTATGGGTTAGTAATTAGGTAAATGATTATTATAGGAGGGATTGGGGTTCTTGTACAAATCTTGGATCCTAAAGCTTCATTCTCATCTAAAGCCTGTGAGATAGTATTGAGAGCGATTGAGAACTTTTTCTCTTCCACAACTTCACTGAACTTATTGATGAGTTATAGGTTCTGGATCAGCTCCTTTTCTTCCTTAGAAATGGGGGACTTTGGAGGAAGCCAATTGAGCAATGGGGGATGCTGAATTCATGCCTGAGTCATGAAGTTCCTCAATGTAAAGTCATCTGAAATTAGGGAAATGGCAGCTGAGGTGCTGTCTTGCATGGTTTTAGTACCAAGAAATCACAAGAAATTTGTGCAGGAAGAATGTAACATTGGATTGCTTCTCCAACATTAGATCTCTAGGAGGGAAATTCAGGTAATAGGAAGTTCTTGCTCTTTGCTTTAGTGCAAGAAGAAAAATTGTGAACTCCGGTTATCTTAAAAACATCAAAAACCTTGCAGAGTCCGAAGTTTACGATGCCAAGAAACCTGCTAGAAAATTATCTAGGGACAGATACAGAAGCATGCAAGTGGAATCTGGCACTCATAAATTTTGATTTTCCTTTTGTTTCTTTTTCTTTTCTTTTACCCCCACTGAATCTACATATATATTTTCAAATTTCTATATTTGTTTCTTGATTTGACCAAATATTATCTGTTCTTTCCAGACTCCTTTCTTTGGAAAAATTAGCATCAAGAAGGGCTTTCTGATTAGATTGTGACCATTAGTAGAGGTGTCAATAAAGACCATTGGGTGTGGCATGAGACCCAGATGGGCATGTGAGTAGTAGCCACCAAACTTTTTGTCTCTGTATTATATACAAGAAGAGAGAATGATGGATGAACTCTCCTACTGTTTTTCACTTTTAGCCAAAATCCATTCTCCAATGTCCAAACGCATTTATGGTTTTTATAATTATGACTGAATTGCTAATCTGATTTTGTACGTTATTTTTATGCATCCATGTTGCATGGGCATTGCCACCTTAATTAGTAGAAGGATCTAGGAAAAGATTTGATGAATTTTGCATATTTTATACTTGAATTGGATAGATTATCTGGGACATAGAAAAGGATTGTGTCTTGGTGTCCTAAGGGGCTCGGACCTAACCAATGGGGGACTCGGCATTGACTTCTTGGTTTGTCAAGTTGGTGATTGATGAAGGGGGCCATGTGGTGGACCATGGAGACTCACTTGACAGCCTGCTGAATTTTTTTATTTTTTTATTTTTTTATTTTTTTTTTTTGGAATAGGACTTAGACCCTTATGTTTTGATCATGACCTAAAATAACTTTTTTGAAGTATTTCATTTAGGATTCAGGATTCGGGCTGCGGTTGCTAATGAATTGAGTTGTTCATAAACAGCTCGCTAAAAGTTTCGGTTTGGTTGAATGACTTGAGCGCGAAATACAATTTTGAGGTTAGTTTAATAGATGAGCAGAATTTGAAGACAGGGTTTAGCTCTTTTACATGGGTAGACTTTTTCATTTGCAGCCCTGGTTTGGTCGAGCTAATATGTAGACTCGGTAGCAGATAACATAGAGAACATTGCTGATTAGAAGTAAAACCTACGGCAGGGTAATCGGACAGAGACCTGAAGAATAACCTAGACATTAGTACGATGTAAAATTATCATGTATTGATCACCAAGTCATTGCATAGGTGATGGCATGACAGATGTCTAAAGTGGCAGTGGTAGATCATGAGAGACTAATTTCCTGCCATGTTTTGTACATCAAGGTTATCAGACAAAGCTTTAAATTATTTTAAAATCATCATTGATAAGTATCAAAGTCATAATGAAGGTGATGGCATCTTGAATATATCTGGTGCGAGGCTATTGGACCAACGTGAACAATTGTGGGAGCTTTATAGTTGGGAACGATTTTTTCAATATAATTTTTTTTTATTTTCAATTTTTAAATTTGAAACTTGGTTAAAGAATTAAGTTTTCTATCTTATTAGATCGACTGTCTTATTAGATCGACTGTTTGTTAGTACTACTCTCATACTATATTAGTATATTTGATTTAGTAATTGGGTATTAATATTTTTAAATAAACTTTAGAATTTGAATATTGTGTATAATAAAAATAGGTGTAATTTGATAAATCAATTTACTTTTTAGTTTTCAAATTCGAATCAATTAGAGCCCGGCAGCCTTAATGCTCTTTTAGGGTTGAAAATTTGCAAAATTTCATATGGTGAATAAGTGGCGTGAACAACAGGTATTGTTTTATTAATCCATAAAAAGTTTGTGCATTTTATATCATTCATAGATTTCTCTTTCTTCTTTTTTGATTTTTTTTTTTTTAAATCATTCTGATGATGATGAACTAGAACTAATAAAAGGCATGCTCTTGTTTAGTCCATTCCAAGGATCCCCAATGATTTCTTTTGTTTACAACATATATAAATTGATCTTTTTTTTTTTGGTTGTCTTGAAATTGGTTCACTGTTTAGTATTTAGAGTTTCGTTCCGATTAATTTAGATCGAGTCACTGTCGAGTCTCAGTCGGGAGAGAGCTCTTCTATTATGATTTTTTCTGTTCTTAAAGAGGTTTGAATGAGGTTTGAATCGAGTGTTTGGTTAAAAAATCACAGCGCCATTTTCGTTATACCAATCAAACCTTGTTTAATTGATCCATTTTCATGCCAGTAATGAAACCATTTTTTAAGCTACTAAAAAGAAAAAGGAAAAACAAAAGCTACTATAAATGTCTTAGCCCTTTCTCTATTTTCTTGTCAAAATCATGAAGCACTTTTGTAATTACATAAAGTCTCCACCAAAAGTTTAATTTTAATAAAATAAAAATTTCATATAAAAAAATTATACAGGTGAGTATGTAAAATGAAATAAAATACAATGATATAGAAAAATTTATATAATTGACTCTACTTAGTGAAATAAAGACTTGATTATTGTTGTTATAATAGAAATTTTGAATTCAATTTTTCTTTTTTTTCCTCCGTTGCATATAAAGAAAAAGTGGAGTTATCATCACAAAATCTCTACTCAAGATGAAATAAGGGTTGATGGACTCCGAAATCATAGGCTTTTGGGTTGTTAACATGTATTAACTAATCACAACGTTACCTCCCGGGAGATCTAAAAACGTAACATGTATAAATTTTTTTGCCAAGTCAGATTTTAAGGTTTAGTGTAAAAGAGGGAGAGATGACTATGGAAGATGCCTAGTTCTGTAAACTTACGAATCGTAGTGAGAGTAACTCTGGAAAATGGTTGCTTCAAGCATGAGGTTTTATGCTTGGAGTCGAAGAATTTTGGAAAACCGAGGGGGGGGGAGTTGATGGGAGTGATTACCAACTAACAATTGGTGCAACGGGTAAGTCGTATCTTTTAATCAATATTACGAGTTTGATTTACGACTTAGTTATGAAGTTGACTATTTTGAGAAATCTCTACTCCCTAAGAGGGATTTTAGTTAGTGTTGGAGGTGAGTTACGACTCCACAGATATTGCCTTATTGTTGACTCGAACGATTATCGTCGATGGGATGTGAAACATGTAAAAACCGACGGAGGGTGCTCTGGCAGGGGAGACTCCGACACTCAACTCAGAAATAGCGATTTTGAATGTAAGAGAGATAGATTGAGAGTTCAGAGAGTGAAAGGTTCCCTGTGATTAGTGTGTCCAATGCAAAAGGTTAAGAGAACGTACCTGACTTGGAGAGTTTAAGAATATTTTTTATCTACGAGAGTCGTATGCTGTTGGGATATTTCAACCCTACTGTTGGGATATTTCAACCTTACTTCCCTTATCAAGTCGATCTGAAAATCTTGAGAGTTAATATTCCGAAATGATCGTGATCTTTATCGTATGAGAACTTTTGTTTCCTAAAGAGATTTTTTTCTTAACTGAAAGATCCCGGGGTGCCATTTTTAAACAGAGAATAAAAGTTGTTGGGGCGCTCCAGCCTTTTCTAAGGACCAATAAGCTCGTTGGCCTTTGGTTAGTCATTCAATCGGTTTAGAACTTTTGGAGCTTGCTCATTTGATGGGTCAGTGACTGAATATCCAATTAGAAAAATTATTCCCACTTGATAAATCTTGTTCAGTAAGCGGAACGACTAAAACCCTTAGTTCGGAAGATGAGGCGACTAAAACCCTTCGGTAGATTAGTCGAATGATCATAGGGAATAGTCATTTGTGCTTACTCATCGATCGGTAGCTGTCTTTTATGGGTCTCCCGTGTGGGCTTTTCAGGTGTTGACCATTCGAATTAGGGCTAGTGCTATGTCCCATCATTTGTCTCCTACTCAGGATGTCGCTTTGCGAGAAAGGTACCATGAGTACCCGTTTTTTGTTTACGTATTGACACCACGTGTTGTCGTTGGGGTATGCAGATCATCTTTTGGCATTTATATAAGCCCATTTGTTCGTGCGCGCTAGGCACCTTTATTCTCTTTTCTTCCTCAAGAGCCATCAGAGAAGTCATTTCTGAAAGCAATGACAAAAACGTCCGCTACTCAAACTTACGTGGGTATCGGCGATATCGCGAGCACTATGTCCGTAAAGGAGTTTTAAGAAATCAGACTGATATGCTGATGGGAGACGATTACACTTTGATATCCGTCACAGATGCCGATAGAGCTAACATGGCACCGGAGGGGTGTGTATCGATATACCACCAATCGGTTAAATACAGATTAAAAATTCCATATACAGGTCCTTTTGTGGAGGTACTACGCCATTGGAACATATTTCCAACTCTCTTGATCCCAAATGCCTGGCGTCTAGTAGTTGCTATGGCTTCTTGCTAGGGTTTTGTCGTTTTCGTTTTGATTTCGACATCTTATCATTTGTTTTCATCTTGATGAGATGTGAAAATAGTGACTTAACCAAGGATTGGTACAATCTACAAACTCAGCTCTTGATCTCAAGTGCCTAGCATCTGGTGGTTGCTATGGCTTTTCTGCTAGGGTTTTGTCGTCTTCGCTTGGATTTTGACATCTTGTCATTTGTTTTCATCTTGATGAGATGTGAAAACAGCGGCTCAACCAAGGATTGGTACAATCTACAGACTCGGCCCAAGTCTAACTAGAGATTCTATTATAAGGAGTCCATCAACAAGAATTGGATGCACAAGTTCTTCTTTGTGGAGTTCTAGGATAAAAGTCGTGATCCTATGCTTCCTGACACCAAAAAGGAGCCTTCTTTAGGACTGAAGCCTCTGACCGTATTTAAGCATGACTGTTTCGTTCGGTCCGTAGGCAGCTATTGTAAGTCTACAGGTCGAAGTATATGGGTCGACTCCTTACTGGATGACCAGATATTGTCTTTAGCTAGTTTGCTGATCAGGAAGAAAAGAAAAGTCAACAGACCTCTCTTGTTGGAAAGGGGGAAGATCAAGTTGGCTGATTCTTTGAATTTTTTTAACGACGTTGTGCTAGAGAAGGTTATCATCGATAGGCAAGTTTGATCGAGTGTGAAGAGGTCTCCTCAGGAGTCCATCGGGGCGTCTAAGGCCCTCCTAGAGTCTTCACCTCCCTTATCAAAGAGGGGAAAGACCCTACTGCCTTCATCTCTACCGGAACGTGCGTTGGTTGCTTTGCTCGATCATTCGGGCTCGGTCACACCGATGGAGAACATCGTGTGGGAGGGAAATGGATCCCCGTGCAATGAGGGTGTCGACGTGGATGAACCTAGAGGATTGAGAAGCGGTTTTTCGCCTGGTGCCACAGCAAGACTGAAAACTTTTAGGGTAATGCTAGAGGGGATGGTAGGGCCTTCTTTAGCTGTACCGGTTTGGCCTTGCGCAAGGGGAAACACAAGGTTCCTGATGGAACCGTCTTGCTACCTGTCATTCCTGTTCGGTCCTTTGACGGGCGAAAGGGCTTGAAAGAACTAGGGATTGTTGCAGTTTGTGTTAGAGATATGCAATACGGTTATATAGATTTGGTTGAGTTGGACTGAATCGTAAACCGGTTGAAGTTTTATCGGTGCGAGCTCGATCTGCATAGGATGTCCCAGGAGAAAGTTGGCGGGGCCCTTAAGTTCCTCGATTTAATGGTATCACCATCTTGTATCTGTTTGGTTTTTCCTTCATTTTTGCTTTTTCTGATCCAATCTTCTCTTTAGATAATGATTTTGGCAGAATTTCAAGAACAACATAGGAGGTAGGTGGTAAATTACCGGGAAGGATGCATCGTTGGGTTAAGCAAGCGGTGCGAGAGACTAGAGTCGGAGGCTAAGGTACGCGAAGCGCGTCTCCAATCAATTGAGAAATTGGCCCACCTGTGTGAAGATTCTCTTCGGGTGGCAGAGCGTAAAATAGCTGACCTCGAAAAACTTCGTACAAAGGATGTCATTGCCTTTAAGGATACCCAACGCAAGTTGACTGAGAGATTGAAGTGCGTCAAAGAGATAATCTGCCGGATGGGTCTAAGTGATGCCTTGCCCCCAGTTGAGGGGGATGCTGCGGCCTAGGGATCAATTGTTGTACCCGAAACCTCTACTATGGTCCCAGCTGCAAGGGGATCTGCTCTTCATGAAATCCCATGATTTTCCTTCGATCCCATGTAACATCTGTTTAAAACTTTATATTCCAATACCCTTCGGGTAATTTATCAATGATAGAGTTTGGCTTGTTATTCACTGTGACAGCTCTCATTATATTAGCCTGACAGTCGTATGATAGGAAGCGATTGATATTAGGGTCATGTTCGCCTGTTCGGGTAATTTCACCTATATGATACGTCCATTTGGCGGGATTAGGGTGACTTAGGTCAAGCGTATGATAAGAAACTTTAAGATTGGGGGGCTGTGTCCACCGTTTGGGGAGCTCTATCTCTTGTTGATGACACGTTTGATCAGTAGGATCTAGGCGATTTAGACCCGTTGTACGATAGAAAACTTTTAGATAGAGCGGTCGTGTCCACCGGTTCGGAGAGTTTCATCCCTTATTGATAATACATTCGAACAATAGGATCTGGACGACTTAAACCCGTCGTACGATAGGAAACTTTTAGATAGAGAGACTGTATTCACCCGTTTTGGGAGCTCCATCCCTTATTGATAACACGTTGGAATGATAGGAAACTTTAGATTGGGGGGGTCGTGTCCACCCGTTAGGGGAGTTTTATACATTATTGATGACACGTTCGAACGATATAAAACTTTAGATTGGGGACCGTATCTACTCGTTTGGAGAGTTCCATCATTTATTAATGACATGTTCAATCAATAGGATTTGAGCGATTTAAGCCTGTCGTACGATAGGAAAACTTTTAGATATAGGGGTCATATCCACCCGTTCGGGGAGTTCTATCCCTTATTGATGACACATTCGATCGATAGGATTTGGGCGATTTTAGGCCCGCCGTATGATAGAATCAGGAAATATGCAGGTAAGAAATCCGTTGAGTCGATGCCTTGCTAATTGAAAAATACCCTCGCATTTCGGAGAAAGAACCATCAGTAGCATACCCTAGTGATCACTTTGGGGCAGAAGTCGAAGATTCCGAATCGCATGACAATGTTTCGATCTCTAGTAGCGTTCTGAATTTGATCTTCATATATTTAGTGTTGGGCAAAACTTCCAGAGCATTCAAACCCGATTTGCCTAGGATGACATTAAAGAGTGAAGGGAGATCCACCACGTTGAATATGACAGGAGTTGTTGCATGATTGGGAGGCATTCCGAGGGTAACTAGAAGCGAGATGATACTTTTGGGGTATATCCATTCGCCTGAGAGCCTTTTGATCGGGCTTGCATGGGGTTGGAGATGGATAGAAGTAAATCCCATTTGTCTGAAAGCATCTTGGTATAGAAGGTTACAGCCTGCCCCCTAGTCGACAAAGATTCTTCTGGCCTCATGTTGCCCAATCCTAACGGTCATTACGAGAGGGTCGTGACAACTCGGGTCTATCCCGATTAGGTCTTCGTTCGTGAAACCAACGACGAGCCTCTTTCCCCTTACTGTTTATTAGCATCTGTTTTTAGAATTTCTTGTGGTGCGGAAGGAAGTGTATTCGGGGAATAGAAGATCGGCATGACTAGGCGTCTTGTTTCATTTTCTGACGGTTTGTCAGAGGAATGGGAAAGCTTCCGAAGGACATACCCATCCTGGATTTGGAGTATTACTCCGTTTCTTCTGTCGGTCCAGGGCCGAGCAACTTGTCGGTCCTCTGACCGGTCACGTCGTGGCAGATTCGTACCAATGATCAGTGGGAGCATTTCCTTGCCCCCTACTGATGAACTCTTGTAATTTCTCGTAACGTACCAGGAACTATAGTTCGTCTTTCAATTTCTTGCAATCATCCGTTGTATGGCTGTAATCGCGGTGAAAGTGACAGTATTTGATTCTGTTCTTACTGGGGTCACTCTCGGTTGATTGTGGGGGCCATCGGATGTATAGTTTGTCTCTGATCAAGAATAAGACCCGACTGGGGGTCTCATTCAGAGGGGTGTAGTTGTTATACCTCCGTGAAGGAGGGATATTTACTCGGCTCTTCCTTGGCGGAGACCTCCCGGGTGACTAGTTGTATTTCTTTCGAACGGATCGATCTCTTTTATGATCAAACGCCTCAACATCTTCGGCGGTGATATATTTTTCCGCTCGAGCGTAGAATTCTTAAATGGTAGCAGGGGGATTTTTCGTGATTGATACTTTCATGCCCGAAAATCGTAGTCCCATCAGCAGCGCAGCCAGCATGATGGAATCATTCAGAGACGGAATTCTCATCATCTCTGCCTTGAATCTTTTCAAGAAGTCCCCTAGGGACTGATTTTCCTTTTGATGTAATGACAGCAGAGAAGTGAACTTTCTCTTGACCCCTCTACTTATCACGAAATGTAACTCAAACTGTTCTCGTAGTTGGGAGAAAGTTTTTATGCTCAGCAGTGGGAGAGAGTTGAACCAAGTTAGCGTTTTTCTCGTAAGAATAGTGGGGAAATGTTTGCACATGGCCGCGTCGGTCATGTCCCTCGAAATCATCACCGTCACAAAATGGGCCACATATCCCGGGGGTCTATTGTCCCGTCGTATCTTTCCATGGAAGGCAGGAGTATGTTGCGAGACATAGGCTCTGAAAAAACTTTCGCATCGAGAGGTGAAGCATGAGAATAGAGGGAAGTTTGGTTTTCCTAAGCATTGATCCGCTTGAGTTCGTCGGCAATAAACTACTCGACCTGCTTTTGGAGATCGCAGGGGTCTTGTCAGGAATTTTTGGACAATTCGTGGTGCGGAGGTGATGGTCGTTGCTGGGGGTATCTAGACCCCCCAACAGAAGACTGGCCCTCGGGGCTAAAGGCGCGACTAAGGCCCTTCAATTGTTTATTCATGTTCTGGATTTTTGATTCCAGCCTCTCCATCTGGGGGCTGTTGACTCGCTCTAACGCAGGGGCCATGATCGGCTGTCCTTGAGTGGCAGGCTGTAGAGTCTGCTCCGGATGAGATAGTCGAGGGGAGACCACACGATCGCGAATAAAGTGATCGGATGCCACAGGAAGGGTGGCCTCAGAGAATGTTGCGATGAGCCCTTCTACAGTGGGGGCGGTTTTTTAAGTTGTCTCGGTTCTTTTCTTTGGAGGTATGATAGTGTAAGTGATTTATTGGTTCTATAAAAGCGGTTGCTTTAGTCTGTTTCCTACGAACGACGCCAATCTGTTAAAGGTGGGTTACGATTCCATAGATACCGGTTCCTTGTTAACTCAAACGGTTGCCGTCAATAGGATGTGAAACCTGCAAAAACTGCTGGAGGGTGCTCCGGTGGGGGAGGGTTCGACACTCAAGTTAGAAAAAAACGGTTTTCGAATTTAAGAGAGACAGATTGAAAGCTCAGAAAGAGGGAGATTCCCTGTGATTAGTGTGCACAATGTGAAAGGCTAAGAGAGCGTACTTGATTTGGAGGGTTTGTAAGTATCTTATATCTGCGAGAGTCGTATGCTGTTGGGATATTTCAACCCTACTTCTCTTATTGAATCGATTCGTAAATCTCGGGAGTTAATATTCCGAAATGATTGTGATATTTATCGTATGAAAATTTTCGTTTTTTGAGAAGATTCTTTTCTTAACTGAAAGATCCCGGGGGTGCCATTGTTAAGCTGAAAATAAAAGTTGTTGAGGCGCTCTAACCTTTTCTAAGGACCAATAAGGCCGTTGGCCTTTGGTTAGTCATTCGGTCGGTATGGAACCTTCGGGGTTTGCTCATTTGATGGGCTAGTAGCTGAATATCCGATCGGAAAAATTACTCCCATTTGATAAATTTCGTTCTGTAAGCGGGGCGATTAAGACCCTTCGTTCAAAAGATGGTGCGACTAAGACCCTTCAGTAGATCAGTCGAATGGTAATAAGAAATAGTCGTTTGTGCTTATTAATCGGTCGGTAGTTGTCATTTGTGGGCCTTTTGTATGGACCTTTAAGGTACTGACTCTTTGAATTGGGTTTAGGGCTATATATCACCAGTTAGGTCGATTTAAATTAATCGGGATAAAGTTATGGATATCAGGTGGTAGACCGAGTCAAAGGACACCCAAAAAAAGAAAAAAGAAACAATGATGTTATGGTCCTATCATTGATCAGATTGTTACCCTCCGTAAATGCTTATGAAAAATGGAGAAGAAAGGGGAGGGGGAAAAAAATCGAGAGCGAGTCGTGATTGATAAAAAGAAGAAAAGAGATGAGGCTTTGATGTGAAACTATTGATTTTTATGTCATGCGTAAAAAAAGAAAAAAAAATCAGTCTGTAATTTGTAATACCGATGAAAATAAAAAATATTTATCAGAAAAGAACTTTTAGATTTAATTGTATCAATTTTTTTTTTTTAATTTAAGATTTCAATTTCAAACTAAATCGAATATTTTTAAATTTGTTCAATTGGAACTCAATTAGACCCGAATTTCTAGAAAAACCCTTGCTTGACTATCGTTGGTCTACATTATTTTGTATATAAATGGCTCGGCTGCTCCTGCTCAACCCTCAAATACCTTATTTTTTATTTATTTATTTATTTATTTTTAATTACATAGCAAGAATTCGAGATTTTTAATAGCTCAACTCTCAAAAACTAATAAGCAATCATTAAGACTATGCAGCTCATAATTAATTGTAGGTTAATTAAATAATAATAATAATAATAATTCTTGCATGCCAAAAAATTATTCATCAATCTTATATATCTAGTACATCCCTTAGATTGGTCAAGATAAAATTAATCATTTATTTAAAAACATTTCCCACATAAAAACCATTTATTTAAAAAATAATTATTTATTAAACTTTCTTTTGTAAAAAAACACATCCCTTCAATTGGCCAATCTAAAATTAATCGTTTTATTAAAAAATATTTCACAATTAACAATGATTTTTACATCTTTAGTTTATGTGAATGTTAATTTTTTTTCAAAAATAAATATTAATATTTAACTAGTTTTAAGTTAATTCAGTTAATGAAAATTACACTAAATCTCGGAGAAAATATTTGAGCAACAGGTGATTACCACTCAAGTGTCATACAAGGATTTGGCTAACCAGGAAAAACATCACAATTGCTCAACCCCTAAAGTTAATCATTTAATTATTTATGATTGATAAATTATAATTCAATTGGTATCATTTTTTTTTCTCTAATTCTCTTTCTCTAATGATTCAAGTTCGAGCATCCCCAATGTTTAAAAAAAAAGTTAACCATTTATTTGAATTACATTTCTTATATAACAACGATTTTACATCTATAGCTTATGTGAATTTATAATTTGTTCAAAAATAAATATTATCATTTAGTCGCAGTTCACACTTCACAAATCACAACCCTTAGACTGGTATCAAGATATTCTGAAATTAAATCTTGACGATACAATGGCTGAGGGTTTATACGTAAAACAAGAGTTACCCTTATTGGATATGGCTTCCTTTTTTCTGAATTAACTATTAAGAAAATTGTGTATGAACCCTAACATCAAATTCCGCCATTAAAGTTATTAATCATAGCAGAAAGAATAAAAATTTTTATAATCAATGCATTCCTGAATTAATTGTGTAATCATAGCAGGAAGAATACTAACAATTGTGTTTGAATACAAATGTAAGTATGTATGTATATTATATAATTTCTTTTTTTTTAAAAAAAATTGTTATTTGTGTGATAATCAAAATATTTTAATTTTTATTTTATTTTGTTAATGTCCCATAAAATTCTCCAATGAAGATCACAGACTCATTGGAACCCACACCAAAACCTAATTAAATAAGAGGAAATAAATAGAATCACAAAAATGGGAAGTAGAAAATGGCAAATTCAAATCATATTTTGTTTTGATAAACGTTGCTTACCTGTCACTTGTAAAACATAATTAAATAAAATTAAATTCGTTTCTTTTTGAAACGATTGATTTTTAATTAACAATTTACAGAAATATACAACTGCCTTTCCATGCATTCCACGAGCATTGCAACGGTAATATTTTCACTTTCCCCACACACCTGAACACTCACTCATTCCCCCCTCTCTACAAAAAAATTGTGTATGAGTACTCATTCCTATTGGATAACTTCTTTTTTTTTTTTTTTTCCCTAAATTAATTACTAAGAAAATTGTGTCTGAATACTAACATCAAATTCCCCCATTAATGTTATTAATCATTGTAGGAAGAATTAAAATTTTTATAATCAATGCATTCTTGAATTAATTGTGTAATCATAGCAGGAAGAACACTAACAATAGTGTATGAGCACGAATGTATGTAAGTATATATGTACGTACGTATGTAATGTATATATATAATTTTTAAAAAATTTTTATTTGTTTGATAATCAAAATATTTTTATTTTTATTTTTATTTTTATTTTTTGTTTTGTAAATGTCCCATAAAATTCTGAAATGAAAGAAAACTAATGAGGATCACAAACTCATTGGAACCCACACCAAACTTGATTAAATGAGAGGAAATGAATAAAATCACAAAAATGGGAAGAAGAAAATGGCAAATTCGAGGAAAACCAATGAAGATCACAAACTCATTGGAACCCACACCAAACCTAATTAAATGAGAGGAAATGAATAAAATCACAAAAATGGAAAGAAGAAAATGGCAAATTCAAATCATGTTTTGATAGACGTTACTTACCTGACACTTGTAGAACACAATTAGACAAAATTAAATTCGTTTCTTTTCGAAACGGTTGATTTTTAATCAGCAATTTCCAAAAATATACAGCTGTCTTTCCATGCATTCCACGACCATTACAACGGTAATATTCTCACTTTCCTCTCTCTATATATACCAACTAAAATTACACACCTGAACACTCACTCATCCCCCCCTCTCTCTCTACAAAAATTTGTTCATATTCTCTCTAGAATAGATTGGGGTTTTTTAAGATTGTGAAGGAGAATTACATTTGGGATTTTTTTTTTTTTTTTTTTAAATGGAGTTTCAAAAGTGTTTGGTTATTCTCGTTCTTAGTTTAATGGGGTTTTTGGGTTCATCTCAATCGTACAAGTTTTATGTTGGTGGAAGAGATGGTTGGGTTCTCAAACCTTCTGAACCATACAGCCACTGGGCTGAAAGGAATAGGTTTTCTGTCAATGACACTCTGTGTAAGTCTCTCTCTCTGTGTCAACATGAGCAATGGTGGCTGAAAAAAAAAAATTGTTTATGTGCATGTGTAAACTTGTTTGTGCCGGTGGCAAATTTGGAGCTTTATTTGGTGGGATTTTAAATATTAATATTTGAATGTTAGATTCAACTTAGATTTTTATCTGAAAAATAAAATTATTAACCATCAGCGTTTTTTATTAATATTATTTTTTGGATGCAGTTTTCAAGTACAAGAAAGGGAGCGACTCGGTGTTGGTTGTGAACAAAGAAAATTACTTCAATTGTAACACTTCAAGCCCAATACAGTCTCTAAAAGAAGGGGACTCAGAGTTCAAGTTTGAAAGATCAGGCCCCTTTTTCTTCATCAGTGGCTTTGGAGACAATTGCCTTAAAGGACAAAGGCTTATCATTGTTGTTTTGGCTGTAAGGAGCAAGACTCACCCTGCACCTCCCTCACTCTCACCCTCACCCTCTCAATCTCAAGCTCCAATCGTTCCACCCTCATCGGGCAACCCTCCGCTCCCATCGCCCAGCCTAGCCCCATGGAGCCCCCATTCTCCGGCACCGGCTCAAAGTTCATCTCCAAGATTTCAGAACAATTTAGTTGTTTTAGGGTCTTGTGTGAGTGTTGTGGTGAGTGTGCTGTTGGGTGGCTTTGTTGGGTCGTCAATCTTTTAGAATAAAATAAGGGTGGTAATGTGAAAATTAAGATTTGTTTTTATGTGATTTGAGGAGGGTAAATTTGGAAAGCGGTGTGTGGTAAGATTTTAGATATGAATGTTTAGGAAAATGACGTCAGTTTATCTTGTTTAGCCTCATTGTGATGAGTGGTGTCATTCGGATTTATGTTTATCATTTAATGGAGATTCTGTGTTTTTGTTTTAAAAATCTTCTGAGGTTTTATGTTTATTTTTCCTTGATATCGAACTTTTGAGACTATAATTCCCTAACCAAAAAAAAAAAAAAAAAAGATCTGAGTATCTCTCTCTCTCTCTCTCCAAATGAAGCCATATGAGATTCCAATATTCCCCATCCCACTTGACAATTTCTTTTCATTTTTCTCAATTTTTCATGTATTAAAACGAATAAATGCAGAATATGGTTAAATCTGTTGCTAGATATGAGGTCTTATGCAGTTACAAAATACCACGTTCCACTGCGTGGATTTGCTACTCACACGCACGCCAAGTCAAGCCCAGCTTCCAAACGTCACTCCACTCTTTTCGCGAAACCTAATATCTTCCATCTCTCTCTCTTCTCTCTCTCTCTCTCTCTCTCTCATGGAGGCCCGACTTTGCTTTCTCTTCGTATCATTGCTCATGGTAGTTGTCAAGTTATCCTCTTCACACATAAACTCTCAATGGGATGATCATCACCTCAACATATTTTCAAGCATTAATCAACAAGATGAGCTCGTGATCACTTCATCGCAAAAAGCATGCAGTGGCTTGAAAGGCGGGTGCAGTTTCCATGAACAAGAAGAGGAAGAGGAGGAGGAAAGAGAGATGGTTTCTGAAGCAAGACTGGAAGCAAGAAAATCCATTAGCTATGGTGCTCTTAAGGCAAACAATGTGCCATGCAATCAACGTGGAAATTCTTACTACAATTGTGTTAAATCTGGAAAAGCCAATCCTTATAGGCGTAGTTGTAATCGCATCACACGTTGTGCTAGGGACACTAATTAACCAAAATCTTGCAATTTGGATTCTAATGGATTTTCTATTAGGGTTTTCCTATTCTCCTTTTTTTTGGGTTTCTTCTTATTTTCCCTTGGTAATTATTTATTTATTTTTTTTTTGAAGAACATCATCTTCTTGTGTTTTAAAAAAAAGGAAAATAAATAAAAAAAGAAGTTTGTGATGCAGAATTGTTTTTAATATGCATTTTCCCTCTATATTTTGGATTCTTTAGGTTGCTTCAATTCAAGGACACAAATCTTTGATCCCCTAATTCTTTTTTATTTTTATTTTCAATAATAACAATAACCCTAAATTAATATATTTCGAGTGTATACCGGTAAATCCACTGGAGTTTGGAAAAGAATTGTAATAATTTTAATGAAATTGAATTTTGACATAAAAAAGTAATTTCCTACTTTTTTTCTGTCAAGTCTTAGCAAAAAAAAAAAAAAAAAAAAATTCCTCAAAAGGAAATAACTTAAATGGAAATGAATTTTGTTACGAGTAATATTTGTGACCTTGTTTTATACACTCATCCATCGTGAAAGCATGGAAGAAAAATATTGTGATATTAAATCAAGAAGAATTATTAATACCTAATTGGTTTAGTAATTAGTCACTCATAAACAATATCTTGAATTTAAGTATCATGTACGGAGAAAACAGATATCTAAGAGAATTTTATCTTTTAAAATTTCAACTCAATTTAAATCAGATTTAATCAGATTCATATCGGATATCAGTAGTTTATAAAAAGAAATCATCAAAGATTTTACCATCAGTTTGTCATTAAAATTCATCACAAATGTGATCATGAATAATATTTGTTATTTTTAATTAATATGGTTAATAAAAAATAGAAAATTATAACAAAATATTAGATGAATCATATCAATTATAAATTCGATATACAAATTATTTGTGATAATATATGTTATTATTGTAAAATCAATTTTTAGTTAAATCATTAATATTTAAATTACCTGTATTTATATTGAATTATAAATATTATCTCTTATTTTAAATTTAGAAAATAAGTTTTCTTCGTGGAACAATAAATTATAATTTTGATTCATTGCGAAGAAGACACCTCTATTTTGATTATTTTTATTCCCTCACCTCATCCTTTTTCTTTTGGCTAGTAACTAATTTTATTTCCTAAATATGAAAGGACAAAAATGCCCATGTAGGGTCTTCTCTTCCCTTGGTTCTCTTCGCTCACTCCTCGGAATCCTCCTTGGCAGTACCGGATGCTCTATTGTCTCCCCTGTCATTCCTATTCTTTCCGTCAATTAATTTTCCCTCTCTTCTCTCTCTCTCTCTCTCTCTCTCACTGCTTCACTTGTCAAGCTCAATTCATCCACTTGGGTTTCCTTCTTCCCCACATTTCTTCTGCTAATTTTTTCCTTTCAATCTCTATTTTTCAATTTTTCTCCCTCTTATTATTATTATTATTTATTTATTTTTGTTTTTCGAATCTTCTTTTAGATTGTTGCTGATGATTTGATTGAATGGCATATGATATTTGCATCGAAACTGATGATATGATTGGGTATAAGAGCTTATTGTTGCCAAGCGCTTAAAGCATAAACCGTGTAATCTTCGGAAGAGTGATAATGAGATGAAAATCATAGGACAGAAAAATGGTTTGTGATTAATGTTGGTCTTAAGGTTATATTGACATTGTAGGAATCAGATTTTACTCTATTCAGGTTCTGATATTATGTAGTTCAAACTCACTAAGATAGGGTTTTGGCAAATTGGGGGTCGTTGTAATCAATGAAGAGGCTTAAAATTTAGAGAGAGTGAAATACCGAATCATGAGTGGGATTTTTGTGACGATTTTTCATGATAGGCAGATTGTTTGCATGACTTTTCAAGATCCAACGTCATGGAAAATTGTCCAATGTTTGCAAGACAACTAATCTCAAGTAGACACTTTTTTTTTTTTTTTTTTTTAATGATAGAACGCATTTTTCCATATATGTTTGCAAGACAACTGTTTTCATGTTGTGAACAACTGAAATGCAAATGATGTATGCATAAATGCTGGTTCTTTTGAATATTGGGAGAAATTATGCCTCAATCGACAAATTAGGTGGAAGTCCTTGTATGCTTTTTTATTAAGATTTCTACCAACCTCCCTGCAAGGCCTTGTATTCGCAGGGCTTTGTCATCTTAGGTAATCATTAAATGTTCAATGTGCTTTGCGTTCTTCTTTTACTATGTGCATTTTTTATTACTTGAGTTGCTAAAAGTGTATGGATTCATTTACTGGTCAGAATTTATTATTACACACTGAGGAGACTCTCTCCCAAACTCTATTCACAAGTTAAGAGTCAGATTTTCTTTTGAACAAAGGTGAGAAAGAAAATTTGCTCCCGTTTTGTATCCCTCATTTAATTAAATTTATTCACTAGGTTCAATGGTTCATAATTGATGAAGGAAGTTCCAAATCACAATGAGCACAGAGTTTGGAGCAGTATGCTTCCACCACCTGTTGGAACCTTTCAGACTTGTGAAGAACTACTTAAACATGTCCATGATTTTGCTTTGACACAAGGGTATATGGTTTCCCTTGAGGATTCTTCCAAGGATAGCGTACATCACCGACACGTGATAAAGTGGCCTATATTGTAATAGACTCAAGACTGAAGAGAATATATGCTTTAGAGAAAGGTAGCTTCTTGCCTTACAAACTGCACTTTTGAAGGGGGCGGGGAAGGATGATGGCTTGTGGAGATTCAGCATTAAACATGCAGAGCACAATCGTGTACCTTCAAAAGCATTTCTGAAGATTCATCTTGTCATCTCTTTACGGAAGAAGAGGTATAACTGACAAGAGAAATGACAGCAGTAGGTAAACAGCCACGCCAAGTTCTCAAGGTTTCGAAGCAGAGGAGTCCACATCTAATATCTGATTCAAGGATTGTCTACATTGTTAAAGCAAAGGTTCATCGGGAGTCATTATCTAGTTACTTGTAATTCCTTCTGTAATGCACAATCTCCTTTGTCCTTTCTATGGCAGGCTTCTTGTTTGCTGATAATTGTGGTTTAAACTTTTTAAGATTCTAAATTGCACATGGATGGTTAATTTTTGGTGTCTGATGTTATTAGTGAAAGGCTTCTTGAGACTTGAAAAAGAGTTTGAGGATTTTTGATGTCCTTTTTATTTTTGTAACATAGAGAAAATAGTGTTAGTATGAAAGGGAATACACAAGAAATAGTATTATGATATACATGTTGCATTTATCGGAAATAAATATTTTAGAAAAATATTTAAGAATTAATAAAAATGATGAATTCTAGAAAAAAATAATAACTTTCTTTCTTTAGTTTATAGCCATCTTTTTTGTAGTTAATCTTGGAAGATCTTTTTAAATAGCAGCTTTTATATTAGAAATGATTATTGGGATTTATTTTTAGTAACATTTCTATTTTATTATAACCTCTAGTTTTTCTATTTAAAGGGAGTATGATCAATAAATAGATAAGTTTAATTTCTCATAAAAGAAGTGTGGAAAGAAGTTTATTAGGGAACAAGTTTTCAGCCATAAAAAATAGGGTCTAAGAGAGGAAAAAACTCTAGCATGAGAAGAGAAAAATTCCCTACAGGGTATCCATCGACTAGATCCTATAATAAGGCTCATATCAATTTGGTATTAGGTCAGTCATGAAAAACTCTATAGAATTGTTTCGCCGGATAGAGAGATTCATGAAGGAATTTGAGCAGTGAATGGAGCAGCAAAATGGGAGATTTATGAGGGAATTCGAGCAACGAATGGTGCAACGAAAAAAGAGTGACAACTGGCTAGGGAGGAGAATCTCCAGCAATAGCAGACAACGTTGAGTTCATAGTGGAAGGAGTTATGCAGAAATTGTAGGGGTTAAGCAAGGTCCAGGAGGGGGAGAGCAGCATCCATACCCTTATAGACTATAGGGAGCAACGAAGCATCCGTTACGAAGGAGGGACTGCCATTCTCAGGTTCTCTAAACTGGAATTCCCGTCATATGATGGGACTGAGGATCCCTGATTTGGATGCATTGATATGAGTAGTTCTTTGAAAATCGAGGAACACCAGCAAGGGAAAGGGTGGGGCTAGCCGCATTCAACCTTAAAGGCAAAGCTCAGCTATTGTTTTTCAAAGTTAAGCAAGAAGGAGGGGTCATGGGCTGGGAGACATTTACTGAAGAGTGCCACTTAAGATTCGGCCCTCCCTTGAGTCTCAACCCCCTTAGTGTGTTGGCCAATTTAAAACAAGTAGGGATAGTGGAGCAGTATCAAAGGGAGTTTCAATCCTTGTTGGCTCGCACTTCAGAACTCTCTACGAAGCAGCAAATCAACCTATTCATAGCTAGACTCTTGGAGGGGCTACTGTTAGAGGTGGAATTATAGTAACCTCAAAGCTTGGGGTTGCTATGAATTTGGCCCGCACATATGAAAGAAAACAAAGAAGTAATCAATCTGTGTTAGGAGTGAATCACGAGACAACACTTGTGTGTAACAGCCCAAAAATAACTCCCGGAGGGACTATTGCAAAGAAGGGAACTACTAGGACAATAGCAAGTACTGGAAGTACCACCACCCCTTTCTTTATGAAACTCACCAAAGCAGAGATGGAGGAAAGAAGGAAAAATTGGCTCGGCTTCAATTGCGGTGAAATATTTTCCCGGGGGCATAGATGCAAGAAACTATTTTGGGTGGAATTGGTGGAGTCTGAAGAGGAGGATAAGGGAGAGCCAAGAGATCAAGCTTAAGGACAAGCTTTTTGTTCAGGAGGAGAGTAATTATATGCATGATGCATTTATTGGAAATAAATATTCTAGAAAAATATTTAGGAATTAATAAAAATAAATGATTATAGAAAAAAATAATAACTTTTTTACTTTAATTTATAGCAATTTTTTTAATAGTTACTGTTGGAAGATCTTTTTAAAATAGCAGCTTTTATATTAGGAATGATTATTGGGATTTATTTTTATAACACTTATATTTTATATTTTTTCCTATTTAAAGAGGATATGATCAATAAAAAAATAAGTTTAATTTCTCATAAAAGAATCGTGGAAAGAAGTTTGTTAGGGAACAAGTTTCCAGCCATCAAAAATAGGGTCTAGGAGAGGGAAAAACTCTAGCAAGAGAAGAGAAGAGTTCCCTACAAGGTATCTATTGACTAGATCCTGTACTAGAGCTCATATCATATTAGTATTAAAATGTCATGTAGATGCTTGGAAAATTATTGGACATAGTGATTGAATTTTGCATCTAGTTGGTGCAAGAAAGAGTTTGATCAAGTTAACTTGTATAAGTCCTTGAATGAGAGTAGTAGTTTTATCTTGAGCAGCTAAAGAACTTGACTCTTTAGCTTTCTCTTTTCTCATGCTCATTCATTTCATTGGCAAAACAGTGGAAGCTTCATCATTACCCTCGAGAGTGGCAAATGGAATGTCGAACAAGCAAGCAGTACTGATCTGTGCAACCATGGCAAAATCTTCAAAACCATATCATGAGAGTAAAATTATGATGGAGACAAGGACATTAGTACTGGAGCTGTGTTATCACTTCTACACATTAGGATGGGTATCATATATAGGAAGCGACATCAACTTTAAGGTCAATGATGATACTGTTCCAAACCTTCGCCAAATCATTATCATGTGCCCTACAGGTAATTTCACTGATCTTCTAAACTTTCACTTCCTCTCTCCCCACACGTGCTAAAACTTTGTGAGTCCTCCACTTTTGTGCTCTGTTGTATATATATTTGTCCTCAAGCAGTTATAAATTTCCAGGCAGTCTTTTGGAATCAAATTTGATGAGACATGATCCAAACACTAACTAGTACAACATCCGGGTGCTCGATACTCGACAAGCATTCATGATCTTGAAGGGCTGAGTCCCTTCGAACCTTAAAATTCATTGACATAGGCAGCACAACCGATTAGTGGATGCATTTGGTGAGACAGGACACTTGTCCTCTCTGTCCAACCAGTAACTAATCAATACTAAAGGAACCAAATGCTTCTATTCCCAATCGGTAACACTTAACTGAATCTCACCCTAATTGAGTTTCCTATTGCAGTACGAAACATACCTCCGAATAAAGAAGGAAACCTTAAGGATCTAGTTGATAAGGGAAAGAATTTTCCCGTATAACTCAACTTCCTAAGCGATAACAGTTTGACATCTTTAACAATTGAAATCCAGAATCCTTGGATTGTTTCATAAGGAAATTAGAGTTACAACGCCCCATGGTCACATGACTCTAAGAGGGATGCTATATAAAAGCTTTGGATGCATCAAGTTAGGTTAATCCTCTAACTCAACATATGACACACAAATGTCACCGGGAGATCCTTCCTCCCTTTCTCTCAATCTGTTTATCCTTTCGAAAATAGCTTTTTTTGATTTGAGTTTCGGAACCTCCCCCTCTGGAGTACCCCAGTCTTTTGCAGGTTTCAAACCTCATCATTGACCACCTATTCGAGTCACAAGGAGCTAGATCTATGGAGCCGAAGCCCACCTTCGACAGATTGGTGCCGTTCACGGGAACTAGGCTAGTTGCTAATCTTTCTCACCAACTTCCTGTCACTAAACAAAATATGGCTACAGTTAAGAGAAAATGGCAAGTCATCGGACTCGATGACGATGATTTGATCGGAGTTGACCCTAGCCGTAATGATACTATAGTCGTTACTGTCAAAATAGAGTCTCATATGGTAAAAAAGGGTCTCGTTGACCAAGGCGTGAATTATGACATCCTTACTTAGGATGTTCTCTATCAAATGGGTCTCAGCTCCTCACACCTTCAGCCCCCAACCGGATCCCTCAAGGGATTATCTGATGAATATATCTATCCAGAGGGGATCGTTCCACTCGTTGTGACTTTAGAGACTCCCCCTGACCATGCAACCGTCAAGGCCACCTTCCACATGGTGAAACTATTTTCACCATATAACGCCATCCTCCGCCGACCGAGTCTAGATAAACTAAAAGTATTATGCAGTACTCGACACATGAAGATGAAGTTTAGAACGTCAGAAGGGATTATAACTATTTGAAGTGATTCCGATCCCTACACCCTCTTCGCTAACCGAGATGTAACACCGATACCTCGGTATATTCGTTATTGTACTTCTCTTCATTGTACATATGATATTACTCATGTTTCTACATAGAAAATTCACTAAAAAATTTTTCTACTAAAACCACTCCCGAAAATTTTGGCTTAATCGTCGACAATTCAAAAATTTCCAAAATGACCACCAATGGTCCAATAATAATAGGAATGATTCTAGAGTGTATAAAAACCTCAAATTTGGGTGGATCTTATTTCGTAGAGGTAAATCGCAAATTTTTCAAAAAATCACCAATAAAACCCCATCCGGGTCGAATATGTCTCGGAAAGACTAAATGATCACCTTTTGACGCAGGATAAATTAACTTAGGCCTAAAATGAGGTTTTGGGTCTAATGTGAAATTATGAAAATTTTTTGGGGTCAATTGAAATTTTTATAAGTCAAGGGACTCATTTGAAATTAATAAGAAATTAAAAGAAAGGAAAATATTGAGAAATAAGTAACTTATGGAATTGTGATGTGAATAGATAGTTGGAATCCTTGATTGGGTTGTAATTAGATTTTAATTAATTAGATTGAATAAATGAGGGAAAATGATTTTTGGTTTGGTCACTACAAGAGAACAGCGCATTAGCGACGTAATTCAGCGAGGAAAAAAAATTCGTCGCTAATAGCGACAGAATAGTGAAGGATTACCAACAGATTTCAAATAGGAAAAACTTCAAACTTACTGAGAACTTAGCGATGGAAATAGCGATGTAATTAGCGACGGAAATTATCCGTCGCTAAATCTGTCTGCAAAACATCGCATTAATATGTGGGCACAGAATAGTGATGAATTAACGATGGTATTTTGAGGGAATTACCGACGGATATGTTCCATTGCTAATCCGTCGCTGTATCCTTGTAGAGTTAAAAAAAAAGGTCGAAGCCCTTCGTTCGTGTGACTATCTCTTGTGCTCCATTCCCTCGCCTCACTGTCTCGGATGCTCGTCACCTCTCCTCAGTAGGCTAATCGATCGACTCCGATCGTGGCCGTAGCTGTCCGTCGCCGTCCACCACTTTCAGTTCATCTCTCTCTCTCTCTCTCTCTCTTTGTCTCTCTCTCTGCCTCTCTCTCTCGCTCTCAGATTAGGGGTTTTAAGTGCTGTGAGGAATGTTTAGTGGCTCTAGATTGGTTTTGGGACTTGTCCAATTGTATTTGATTTGGACCTTTTTCATGTGAAAGGGAAACCCATCGTCTTTGGTTACGCGTCTACATCATCTTGATGTAAATAATTGTTTTCTAATGTTCCAAACAGTGCCAAGCGTAATCTAATTCTCAAATATTTTTTTTTGGTTGTTAGGGTTTGTTTGTCTGATTCAATCCTGATTGTTTTGAAAAATATGTTGTAATCTAATAATTATCTTAAAGTTAGACATAGGATTCTGTTGAAGACACTTTTAATTAGGGTTTGCTCGCAACGAATTCAATTTAGTTGAATTTTAAAGCAATTCACAATTCTCACAATTATCTCTAAATTGCTTTAAGGACGGCAGATATCAGGATGTGATAACTAGTTATAAGAGATACATCTAATGCAAGCATATAGTTATAGAGTAATAATTATGAGAGTCAATACAGGGTTGTCACTAGAGGTGCTTGTGTAAAGAAATTTAAAAGGGAGAACTGCAGTCCAGAGTGCAACAGTACATGTATGTACACTATCATTTTACTTTATTAACACAGTTGGATATTTTCATTTATTTTTGTTGCAAAACTAGTGTTTGCATAAATTATAACTTTTATATATTTTCATGTTAAGTATTGCAGTAGGAAATTATGGTCATGCAACTGTTATGAAAATATGTTGCATGTAAATTGGGAGAGAAACCCGTGCCTCTATGTTGTTGGTATTTGCAACACAGGAAAGTGACTATGTTTATAGAATTTAGAGTGCATAACACCATTTGTTGACACTGTTTTATACCTCCGATGATTCTAGTATGCTGCCTTCTACCTTCATACATGATAAATAGCTGATTATGCAGATCCATGTTTGCTTCTACGAACATCCTTTGGACCAATAGGTTTTGAGAAAGTATTAGACTTAAGCTTGTTTAGTAGCTCTTTACTGGCTTGTAGGTTCACTTGACTACAGTTGTCGATTTTGTAGGAGTTTTCCAACCCCTTCTTCTTCCCCTTTTTTTTTTTGTTTTTTTTTAATGTTTTCCCGATAACAGATTGAAGGCTTTCAATTGGTAACATAATGTATGGGAGTCACTGATGAGTGAAGAGCTTTTCATTGCTGTTGTCAAACTTCTTGCTTGGGCTGCATCTTTTCAGGTTTGTAGCCTTCCTCTTTTTGGACATAACTTCGTCGTGTTGGTTGTTTGTAAAAGGAAAATTTCCATTACAACATATTTTCCATATCTTTTTTATTGAAAATCTTAATTTCCTAAAAGGAAAATTGCATGTGCAGCTCTCAGTGCCATTTTTTCAGCAACAGATTCAGTTTACATTGTCAGTTCAAAATAATCTTTCCAGTTATTCTCAAATATTGTTGAATTTTTTTAGATTTAATTAGTACTGTACCTGTGTATTCATTCTTTTTTTTTTTTCAAATTTATAATAACAAATCCGAAATTCATGTTCGAAAAAATGGCTATCCTAATCGCTGGGTTTTGTTTGGCCAACAAGAAAAGTTTAGGGTTTCGTGAAAATGGACACACTGAGAGAGAGAGAGAGAGAGAGAGAGACCCCCAAATTTATAGAGAGAGAAACCCTTGTTTTTTATAGTTTCTTGAGCTATGAATTTTGGGCAACTATTAGTCTTTCATTTTTTCTAGCAGAGATCTTTTTGTGGTTCTATGAAAATCAATCTATCTGCTTACACTTGGACCTCTCGAACTCTATGAATTCCCTATGAATAAAAAAGCTGAAATGAAATGGCAAGAGATAACCCAAAAGATGCTATATAGGCCCCTGTCCTCTATACATGGTTTGTGAGCTATTCTACATAGTTAATAAGTACATGAGCGTGCACATGCACCCTCAAATTATAAATAAACTCGATAGTAAAAGAAAGTACTCAACATTAGTTCATAGATGGATTATAATTATCCTCATTGTCTTCCTCTTTTTCCTACACAGAATGTACTCGATTATAAATATCCTTTTTGTCTTCCTCTTTTTCCTATACAGAATGTCCTTCAATATGGGATCGATTGATTGTAGTTGGATGTATCGTTGCTTAATTAATGGGTACTTGATTGAGGACTTTGTGGAGGGTGTTAATGAGTTCTTGAATTTTGCATGTTTTCAACATCTGTTCATGGATGGATTCAAGATTAGATGTCCTTGCCAGAAATGTCGGAATCATAAATTCTTTTGTCGAGATGATGTCGTGGTGCACTTGTTCTCAACAGGGTTTGTGAATGGTTATACCACATGGGTTTGTCATGGAGAAGTCCGAAATGAAGAATCAATGGAAGGACAATCATCTAGAGGTGGAGAGGATGTTGAGGCTCCATATAGATCCATGGTTATGGATGCCTTAAACCCTGAAATATATTAGAATTGTGGTTATGATCACATCAATGTTGAGGGTACTGAGCCTTCTAATCCTGATGCGACATTGTTTTATGAGTTATTAAAAAGTGCTGAAGAACCATTATGGAATGGGTACAAAATGCAAACAACGTTGTCAGCTGTGTCACAAATATTAAATTGCAAGTCAGAGTTCAACATGAGTACGACATGTTTTGATCGCATTAATGAGATTATTCAAACTATGTTACCGGAAGATTCGAAATTGCCAAATAACTTTTATGGAGCAAAGAAACTATTGAAAAAACTTGGCCTTGGGTATGAGAAGATTGACGTTTGTGAAAATTATTGTATGTTCTATTATCAAGAAAATCGAGATAAGACCAAGTGTGTGGTATGTGGTCATTTCTGATATAAAATAAAAAATTTCCGTAGTGGACGACGAAAGAAAGTTCCAAATAAGGTGTTACGGTACTTGCCACTAACACCAAGACTTCAAAGGCTGTATATGTTAAGAGCTATATCAGAGCACATGACATGACATGCTAGAAATCAATGTAGCGATGATGGAGTTATTACACACCCATCCTTTGCCTCTGAATCTCGAAATTTGCATTTAGGGTTATACACAGATGGATTTAACCCATTTGGTCAGTCAACCATTCCGTACTCTTGTTGGCCAGTTTTATCACAGTGTACAATTTGCCTCCCTCTATGTGTATGAAGCAGCCTTTTATTTATCTGAGTCTGATTATCCCGGGGTCAAGAAATCCGACTAAGCATATTGATATCTTCTTGAGACCATTGATAGAGGAATTGAAATTGTTATAGAATGCAGGTGTAAACACTTATAATATTTCAAGAAAACAAAACTTCCAAATGAGAGCAGCACTTCTATGGACGATGAGTGACTTCCCTGCTTATGCGATGCTATCTGGATGGAGTAGTCTTGGGAAATTAGCATGCCCTTATTGCATGGAGCAGACGAAGTCTTTTGTCCTTGCTAATGGATGAAAATTTTCATTTTTTGATTGTTATCGTAAATTTCTTCCGGTGAATCATCCGTATCGGAAGCAAAGGGATAAATTTCAAAAAGAAAAAGTTGAGCGTGATGCGCCTCCTCTGCGACTATCTGGTGAAGATATGTTTTTTCACGTTTCTTGTCTTCCTGATATTATTTTTGGCACAAAATGTGGCAAACAAACTATTTAGGGTTTTGAGGTTGAACATAACTAGGTGAAAAGAAGTATATTTTGGGAGTTGCCTTATTGGAAAACACTTCTTATTCGCCATAACTTGGATGTTATGCATATTGAGAAAAATGTGTTCAAAAATGTTTTCAACACTATTATGGATGTTAAAGGAAAATCCAAGGACAACGTTAAGGCGAGACTTGATTTGGTGTTGTATTGCAAGTGGCCAGAATTAGAATTAAAAAAAATTAATGGGAGGATTTGGAAGCCAAATGCTTTATACACATTAAGTAAAGATCAAGTAATAGATGTATGTCGATGGGTGAAAAATTTGAAATTTCCTAATGGGTATGCTTCAAACTTGTCTCGGTGTGTTAGTGTGGAGGAAGACAAATTTTATGGCATGAAGAGTCATGACTGTCACATCTTTATGCAGAGATTGATCCCAATTGCATTTTGTGACCTTGTGCCAAACGTTGTGTGAGATATTATAACAGAACTTAGTAATTTCTTTAGAGACTTGTGTTTGACTGAGTTGCATAAATAGCACATTTTGATATTGGAGACAAATATAGTCGAGACGCTTTGTAAACTTGAGAAAATCTTCCCCCCATCATTCTTTGATAGTATGGAGCATTTGTCAGTTCACTTAGCTTATGAAGCCAAGGTGGGAGGACTGGTTCAATATATATGGATGTATCCATTTGAGAGATAATGTCAAGAACATTTATTGAAAAAACGTTATTTATTATCTTCATAATTAAAGTTAAATAATTTATAGGTGTATGTATCGATTAAAGAAGAAAGTGCGAAATCGAGCATGTGTTGAAGGATCCATTTGTAAGGACTATATTATTGAGGGGATTTCAACATTTTGTTCATTTTATTTTGAACCTCATTTAGAAACAAGGTTGAATCGAGTTCCTCGAAATGATGATGAGGGAGCTATTCAATCTATGGGGAGATTATCAATATTTTCTCTCGCCAGTCGACCACTTGGGGAATGTCATCGGAGATTTCTCTCTGAATCAGAATACAACGCTGCAATGATTTATGTGTTATTGAATTGCATTGAACTCAATCAATTTATTGAGTACGTTTCTTGATAACCAATTACTTTTTATCTAACACAATAAATGAAAATTTACTGACATCTTACATCATTGTCTTTACAAGGATATTTGATGATGTTGTTAGACAACGAAATCCGTATATTACGGATGAGCAAGTTGAGAGACAACGTGAACAAGAATTTGCAAGTTGGTTAAGGCTGTTTGTAAGTACAACATTCTTTTTACAAATATAGACTAATTTCAAAGTATATGTTTGTCGTTATTTTATATAACTATGTTGTGTTTCTTTATTTTATATATAGGTAGCAGATGAGAGTAATTCCGTCACTAAAAATGTAAGAGATATAGCAGAAGGCCCATCACGGTCAGTGAAATGTTATAACGGATATTTCGTTAACGTTTCAAGTTTCACACGTACGAGTATGAGCAGGATAAATCAACAATGAATAGCAGTGTATGTGTGAAAGGGAGTTGTTACAATGATTATGAACGTGACTTCTATGGCACGTTAATTGAGATAATAGAGTTAGAGTACTTTGGGGTTCGTAACAGACTAGTGTTATTTAAGTGCAATTGGTATGATACTGAAAAAGGAGTTAGAGTGCACCCCCGTCACGGTTTAGTTGAAGTTAATCATAAGTCAAGACTGCATTCTAACGAGCCTTTTGTGTTGGCTTCACAAGCACAACAAGTTTACTTCATATCATACCCTTCTAAGAAGAGAGAGAGAAGTAATTGGTGGGTTATATGTAGAACTAAGGCTAGATGGGTAGTTAATGATGTCGTAACACTTTTGAATTTTCCAAAATCCATTTATCAAGAAGATGAACCTTCAATTCCTATAGTTGTTCGCCGTACAACTGAACTTGATGACTCAAGATTTCTAAATGTTTGAGATATGGAAGAGGTAACTTTAACTAAGGAACCACAAGAAAAACACAACTGCTATCATTTCTCAGTGGATGCTGAAGAAGAAGAAGAAGAAGAAGAAGAAGAAGAAGAAGAAGAAGAAGAAGAAGAAGAAGAAAAAGAAAAAGAAGAAAAAGAAGAGGATGAGGAGGAGGAAGACGAGGAGGAGGAAGAAGAAGAAGAGTTTGATTCCTCTGAAACAGAGCGAGATGAAGATTTTGATTCTGATGGTGGCGATGAGGACATCAAATGACTTTATATTTGTTTCACTTATGTATTTGTATGTTTTCGATTAGTGACGTTAATGTTGACATCGTTTTGATTTTATATTGTGATTTATAAGTACATGATGTTTGTATTTATGTTATTTCAATTTATTCCTCTCATTTAAAAGTTGTCTACAATTGCAGAATTGCAGATATTGGGTGATCATCTTGTTATATTTCGATACATATATAGTTATTATAATTTCTAAATATTTTCTCTATGTTTTGATATTTATTTTGACCTAACAAATGTATTTCTAAAATACAGATATGGTTCGAGACAGAGGAGGTAGGTCAAAAGGAAGCTCTAGGAGCGGAAATGAGAGTGGGCGAGGGTCGACTCATTTAAGTGATATGGTGTAGAACCTTGCTGTAACTGAAGCGCCAAATCCTGAGGTTGAGACTCTTGCGAGTTCATCTGCCTGTCAAGGTAGAGGCCCAAATCATGAGACCGATGTGCTACTCACTCTAGAGGGTCGAACGTTTATCGAAACTGCTAATCATACGTAAGTTATTAAATTTTATTTTATAGTAATTTTCATGCCTTAATGCCATTTAATGACTTAAATTTTAATATTTTCTTCGTAAATAGCTTTATTGAACTTAAAGTTGTCCGCGCTATCACTGAGGCCATCAAGGGACATCTGACTGGGGCGTGGCCTAGTTGGAGCAAGATTCCACAAAATACAAAGAATGGGCTTTGGGAGAAGTTTCAGGTTAGTATTCGTTTATAAAAATTAATAATTTTTTGTAGATATTAAATGGAATAAGTGGAACAACTGGGTTCTTGATGAGTTTAGTTTTGTTGCCTAGATTGTTCGCCCTAATTGAATTCACTCTATTTTCGTGATTCTGATTTGTTTAGTCCTCATGATTTTTCTGACCTATTTATGTTTTATCTTGTTCTCTACATAAAGTCATCCCTACAACAATGCCAAAATTAGTCTACCTAAATAATGGCTTCGGCTCCTCCAACTGGCCATGCCTTTCGACACTTATTCATTTGGTTATCTTTATATTAATAGCTGGCCCATCCACTACTATTATTGATAAGATTATCTGATCAAACTCCAACAGCACCATTCAAAAGAAACCCTTTTCTTTTCTATTTCTTTTCATAAACAAATCCTTTCTTGATTTGGTTGGGAAATTTTCCTATTGTGGTAGAAGCTCCTCCCAACTAATGACATTTTTTCCTTAAAATTTTTGGGGTGAAATTATAATTTTGTAAATATCACATTACCTCAAAAGCATTGTCTCAAATGGGCATGAAAACTTTTTTTACGTAGAGGGAAATTCAACGTATAAAGATTCTTGAGCAGCTATTTAAGAAATATACATTATATTATATAGTTTTCTTTTTTTTTTCTTTTTTTTTTTAAAGTTAGATGGAGAGTTAAATGCTCTTTTCTACATTTACCAGTTCATTTTCTCCATTCTCTAAATGGCTTTGATCAGGTCTCAGCCTAGAATCAGTTGGTGGCAATAGTTCCAGTAAACCAGGAGTCAACTCATTCAAGGATATAGCAAAAGGCGAGAGGTTGTATTTTGTCTTGATAATAGACTTGCCTCTTTCCCAGAGCAACACGGCTTCTGTTATAGGATCATATCCCTTTGGCTTTGTAGTTGGATCACCTATGACATAATACATTGCCTCATCCCACTTGCCCACTAACATTGCTAAGTTCTCTCCAGTTCTGTTGTCTTGCACAATCTCGTGTACCTGCAGTTTGGCAAAAACATGTTGGCAAATGCATCAGCCATAGTTTGAACTATCAACCAGCGGCTTTCATCATGAAGATATACAGGCACTAGATTAGTATCTATAATATGTTCCGGAAGTACAACCACCAATCGGAGAATGTGCAGGGGCAAAAAGAACTTAGATCAGAAACAATTATAATTGCATATGGTGAAAAGTATCTGTGAGAACAATTTTTACTGGCCATAAAGGTATCAACTAAGGAAAAAGTAGGAACATCCCTAGAATTCTCGGGTTAGATAATGTGAAAGAAAAGAAAAATATTTTGCAATAATGCACTAATCTGCTTTAGAAAGAAATTTACCTGATGCGGATTGCGGTCTATGATGGACTGCTCCTTGAACTTGAGCTTGTAGGAGAAATTGCCACTGCCCTTGATACGCATGGTACCATAGTGGTCACAATAGATTTTTCCCAGTATGATATTATTTATTGAAGTGGTGACCTTGCTTCACTGAAATGTCTGATTTATCGTCATATATGACAAACTAATGGCAGACACCCTAGGACAAGGGAAAGAAAGAGAAAAGCTTGCAGAAGGAATAAGCCCAAACAGTGGGCATCCAGCATTATTGTTATGTTTGACTCATAGTGGGCACCCTAGTAGTTAATGTTTTATTCCTCATTTGGTCACTATGTTATTGGATTTTTAAAATCCTTTCTAAATTTTGATTACATTTCACTCATTTAACTTATACTTTTTTTGCTCCCTTCTTAATATGTGCAGCAAACATTTAAATGGCGAGACAAAGATTTTGTTTCGATATACAATGCATGGAGCAGTCGGAGATATTCGGATATGCTTTCTCGGCAAGGAAGCGAGAAATGGACGCCCTTGGAATAACTAATTTGTCTGAAACCAAAGGTCATCCCCCCCGGTATATGACAGCTGCTGTTTGGGATGAGTTGATTGACAAACATTGGAGTACAGCAAAGTGGCAACAGAAGTCAAATGCTGCAAGACAAAATTGGAGTACAGAAAAAGAAGGAGAAATTACAAAGCACACATCCGATCCATTCCCTTTGCGACACATATGAAGAGGATGGTTTGTATTTCCTTCTTCTTTACAGATTATTCCTAATTTTAATACACTTTTTATAATTACTAATGTTTTTTTTTTTTAGGCTCAAGAAAGTATGCAATCGGTTTCCCATCTTGAACTCTTCAATCGAACTCATAGGCATGATAAAGGGAAAGGACAGTACATTGACAAGAAGTCGGAATCAGTTAGTGTAAGAGACATTCATTATTATTTATTTTTTTCTAATATTTACATATTTATTTCAAGTCTTGTGGTACCTTTTAGCTATCTCATGAAATATGCATTTTTATGGAAAAAGGAGGGTCCTAGAAGTTATTGTTGGGGCAGTGAATATTCTTATTGGATTGGGCATTGTCTCACATAATTAGGTCCATCTGCCCATGGTGTATGCATCTGACGGATTCCATGCCTGATAATCAAAAAAGAAAATTTGAGAAAATGGGTGGACACGATGTTTGCCTTGCCCATATATGCTGTTGTTAACATGCACGTGTTCATTTGAATCATGTGCCATGTGGGACCCTTTTCCCTTACTGAGTTATGTTCTTAGATTTACTGATTTAAGTGGTAAATTGGTCCATGTATATCCTGTTTTGATGTGAATAATCACATCTAAGTTATGTTTACCAATGCAAGGCGATGTTGTAGCAAGCACTGTTTTGGACTTTGATCACTAGAGTATCTCCATTGTGTACTTCCAAAGTTAGTCCTGGGAATTGACCATTAACTGTGATTATGTCATGGGTTCTGCACAGCCTCTTCACTGGTTTTGATTGAATCTGTGGGAGGATTGAAAAGACCCAGGTTAGTAAGAGGAGTATATTTAAGAGAGAAAAAGGCATACAAGAAAGCTGTACAATGAAATCATGATATTGGGTTTCTGCATCAGTTGAGCACACTATGAAAGCAACAGTAGATCCTTAGTTTCCTGATCCAATTTCCTCTCTTTTATTTTTTGGTGTCAAGATGGAGGTACACAAAAATAAGTCAAGAGTAAAGTGAACTAGACCTCAGCTGCCATCTTTGAGGATATTTCCATAAGATTGCAACTTCCCATGTCTCAGATATTCCAGCTAGAGGCTGACTGACTGAGCGAGGACTGCTGATTTAACACTGACTATAGCCACACGCCAGTCATATTTATCTCCAAAACTTCAATGCAGAGACTGACTGCAACACACACACACACACACATTGAAGCTTAATGTCATTCCATGTGTTCTGATTGTTGTTGTTGTTTTTTTTTTTATCAATTGTTTCAGAAATCTAATTTTGTATGCTTGATATAGGGAAAGTACAAACAATTGCTTGAAGAGAAATATGGATCTAATAATGCTAGTTAGCCAGAGTTTGATGCCGGCTCGTGGTGTGAGGTCACAGGGGGTCGAACGAAGGGACGTGTATATGGCTTTGGAGAGAGAATTGATGACATAGCATCCAAAATGTCCTCTGGTGCCACTTCAGCTCCCAACATGCCTTCCTTGCAGATGTATACTAAGGAAGAGGTTGATAGAATAATGGATGAAATGAGAAATCAAGTCATATAGAACATACGGAGTGAACTATTGGAAGAAGTGCAAAGCCAAGTGAGAGAGCAAACCGAGGCACAGATTCGTGAGATCCTGTTACAAATAGGTATCCAACATACACCACCTGGCTATGATAGCACCTAGTTCCCAAACCCAACTCAATGAATTTGATGATTCTCTCTTGCTGTCCTTTGTTTCATGGAACATTATGAGTTATACTTTGATGAACACATAACGTCTTGTACTTTCTTTTTTATTGTTCATTTTAAGCACATGTTTGATGTATTTGTTGCACGCACGGTACATGAGACTGTACTTTAATTTACTTAGTTTTTTTATATGTTGTAATATTTGAGTTTCAGTCACACAATATTGTGTTCATTTTCTTTTTTAAAATGAACTTTGGGAATTTGAACTTCTGATATACTAGGTAATATTATAAATGCATTGGTACAGGTACATCGATTTATAGGTTATTGGAATACAGGTTTTTGGAAAATGATCTTTGGATTTACAGGTCACACGTTACAGATTTAAAAGAAAATTTGTGGTGCAGTAAAATGAAATCAGCGACAGATTACCGATGGATATATTCTGTCGGTAAAAAATCCCATCGCTGATCAATCGCTGGTCCTGTTGACCAAGAAAAGGTTTTTCTGACGGATCACCGATGAAAATCAACGACGGAAACTTTGCCCATGCAGATCTATCGCTAATTTTCGAGGAATTAGCAACATAATCCCTTTGCCTTGCTAAAGTTTTGGTCGCTAAACCATCGTTGATTACCGATGGAACAGCGACGATCTTTGGGGTCATTAAATATATCATTGCTAATTCGTTGCTAATCATTTGGCCCCAGTATACCCTTCACCGATGGATATCTTTGCGAGGCAAGCTATCCGTCAGAAAATCTATCGCTGTTAAGGCCAAAATCAATGACGGATTAGCATCGATCTGTACTTAGCGATGGATAAAACTGTCACTAATGCATCGCAATATTTACCGAGGGAATGATTCCGTCGCTAAAATTAGCGAGGTCACTTTCACCAAGCATATTAGCGATGGATTTGATCCATCGCTGATAGTCATTAGCGACGGAAATATTATTTTCAGCGACGGATGATTCCGTCACTGAAAGTCTTTTTTCTTGTAGTGGGTGTAAGATGATCCAATGGAGAGAAACAAACTTTGAGATGATCAATGGTTGAAAATTAAAACAAATAAATACATTTCTTCTCCAAATCATGACCAAGCAATGAGTGTAGAGAGTGGAATGTGAGTGGCCGGCCATGAAGTGAAGAGAGAAGGGATTTCTTGGTCTTGAGACGTTAATCCAAGGGTGGAGAATTAGTTTGAAATGAGATGAATCAATGTGAGCCATTGGATTAAGTTAGTGGGAGACAAGGAGACTATTCATTGAGTGATAGCGTGGGATTTCTTGGAAACCAATCATGGGTGAGGATTTAACTTAGAATTGGATCAAAATTTTGAGCCATTGGATCTTAGTTGGTGGGAGACATGCAATTAATGAATGAATTGAGTTGTAGTGAGTGAAAGTGCTTATAGAGGGTGAAAGAGTGAAAACCGTGAGAGAGAAGAGTGAATCCTTGATTTTGATCAAGTAATCCAATGGCTATGAATTGATCTAGAAAATGGTTAATGGTTAGGATTGAATGGAGCAAATTCACTAAAGCTAAAACACTTAGCTTTTCTTCTAAGTGTGAGATGTTCAAGCCAAAGAAACAAAGAAAGAGCCCTCTATTTTTCTCTCATAGCCGTGAGCTTCAAAGTAGGGAAACACAAAAATTTTCTATTATACTACCCCAATATTTTTACATGAATCAATTCCTCACAAGCCAAATTACCACATATCCAAAAATCAAAGCAAAAGAGGAGTTTTGCATACTGGATTTCAAGAGAGAACCGTGAGCTTCAAGTGGAAGGGATCCATGATTTCCTTCAACTTTCATTCAACATTTCTAGGTAAGAATGTTTTCTCTCATACCCCATTATAACATATCTAAGTTTGAAGCCAAGAGGAGAAGTCTAACTTGATGAACCCTAGGGAGGCCGAGAGCAAAGATCAAGGAGGAGAGTAAAATCTTTCGAAGAAAGTTCTTTGTTGGGCTTGAAACATCAAAGAATTTGAGGTAAACAAATTCTGCACTTTGCTTAAAATTTAGAACCTTGTATGAATGCTTTAATATGATGTTTTTAATATAATTCTATAACTTAGAGTCTAGGTGGAACCCAAATGAAGTATGAGAAATGTGTACAGAAAATATGAACCTTGTGTGGCCGAGAATTGAGATGAGAACACTATATTTTGGTGAGCTGAATTTAGTTTCCAAAAGGCAAATTATGTGTGCAGAATTTTAAATGCAAAAATGATGAAAATATGTGTAGTTGTTGATTGAATTGATGTAAGAAATGTGTACAGAAATTTGGTTGTATTTGGCCAAGAATTTGGAGGAGAGAAAGGTGTATTAATGAGCTGAAAAAGTATCCTGCATTTTGCAAATTTTGTGTATAGGAATTTGGATGAAAATTTTCAGTTTGTAATATGCATATTGATTGAAAAACAAGGCACTTGTTGGTTGAAGACAATGGAATGAATTTGTCTAAGAAAACTACTTAAATGGCCAAGGAATGTAGTTAATAATGTGCAGAAATTTTCTGCACCAAAATGAATTGCGGTGATGCCATTTTCATGCTATCCAAAAAGTAAATTGTGAGGAAAAAGGGCCACAATTGTGTGCAGAATTTTTGAAGTGGTGATGAATGTGTGTGAGCATGTATAATTTGTATATGTGTGCAAAGATGATGTGATGAAATGTGTATTAGTTTGGTGAGTTGCCAAGAATGTAAGTGATGCGTATGAGCATGTGTATGTATAATGATTGTAGAATGTGAAATCTTATGAAGGAGTGATGAATTCAATTGATGTGTAAACATGCATAATTTTGAAGGATAAATTATAAAATGTGCAATGTGAATGTGGACTATTTTGTGTATAAAGGAGGTGAGATCTTGAGCATACTAATTTCTGAAATTTAGCGGATTGTTTTCAGTATACAAAGTGATAGAATGTGGTAGAGATTGGGACTGAGTTTGGCATGTAATTTGGAGACATATATGTGTATATGGTGAGTTATGTGTAGGAAGTTCTAGGGAGAAATCTAAATTTACGATGTAGATTTTTATTTGCCAAAGTTTGTGGTGAAGTTATAAGGTATGTATATAAATGAGTATATGAAGTTGTTGGTTCAGTAGTGAAAAAGGAGATAACATATGTACATATTAGAAGCCTACCTATGGTGCCCTAAGCCTTGATCCTAGACGCAGGATTAATTAAAATACAATTTAACATTTTTGTTTTCAATTTTATTTATATATGTTATATGTTGCAATTGTAGTGACACGCTTAGTGACCGAACAAGGGGAGCACATTTCCTACATATTTTGGTGCATTTTAGGGAGTGACATACCCTCCCATATACTGTGAGTGAGACTTTGATGCTATGCTATTGATTGACATACTCATGTTTTATAGCTTTTCAAAATTGACATATTTTATGACATGTGTGAAAGTATGAGATTTGGTTTACATTTTATAAATGCTTCTTTTTGTCATCATTGGAGTATCTCAAATGATTGATTCAAATGATATGCCTCAATGAATTGTGTTGAAATGATATTGTGCCATCCTTTAAAAGAATTTCATATGATTTATATGCTTCCATTGCATTGGTACACTGATTTGAAATGATTTAATGAAATATGTGGGCCGGATACCTACTTATGATGTGATGATGTCTTTGGTAGACTACCGTAGCTATGAAGGGTGTTTGTAGAGGCACCTATTGTATCCAGATACACTTCTGCAAGAGGTATCCCCAAACGTTATATGCATAGTTACGGTCGGTTGAACCAAATAGGGGAGGACATGTGTGACGCCACCATCTAGTATCGGCTGAGATTCTATACATGATTGATTATATATATGCGCATAAACACGGGCTAGCCGATTGAACCGTCAGGGGAGGAGTGTGTGATGCCACTGTCTAGCACTTGGTGAGACCCGTGGCCAACATTGGGGTAGAGAGCTAAATATTTTTATACTTGTATATGAAAAACCCCCAATACGCCCGTTATTGGTCGTGGTAAACCATTGCTGGGGTTATTTATTGGCAATCTCTAAATGTTGAAACATTAGTGGATGCATATGTTGGTGTTATGATGTATGATATATGATTATATGATTTATGGAAATGCAATGCTTGATTTATAAGATTATCATGTTTTAAAATGTGTTTTGACACTCTATACTCACACCTACTATTAATAATATAATGTCGATCCCCTCACTCACTGAGTATTTCTTTAATACTCACCCCTCACTTTTCTATGATGACAAATATAGATTTGGCAGGGAGATGTGTCGAGAGACTTTCGACACACTTGATATACAATTGGAGACGTCGAGTTTTGGGTATGGTGCCAGTCATTCTTCCGAGATGAAATTGAATGATGTATATATTTGAGGTCTATAGAATGACCATGTACATATTTATGGGATGACTGTAATTATGTTGTGTAAAATGTAAATTGAAACTCTCGAACTCGTATATTCATGCATTAAGACAGAGTGTTGTATTTTAAATTCTTTACTTGGGAAATTATATTTTGAGGATAAACAGGTTTTAAACAGGTGAAAATGTTAGTCTTGCATTGTCTCGGTATGTGTGTCATATGATAGGCAACATACGGGGTAACGAGCAACTGTTAACGGCTTTCGATTGAGGATCGGGGCATGACACGAGAGTAGTGAGAAAACTTTTCTATCGACACCTTAGAACTTAGGGGCAACATCGAACCGATGAACAAACCAGAACTACGAGAATAGGTGATCGAGATTCCTTTGACGGATGATCCCAATCGAATTGTTCGAATCGGGCCTGGTCTATCTGTGCTCTTACGAGAAGATATTGTTAGCTGCCTACAGTGGCATTCCAAAGTTTTCGCTTGGTCCCCTGAGGACATGCTAGATATCAATCCGTCTGTCATCACTCATAAATTAATTGTAAACTCCGGCTACAAGCCGATTAAGCAGAAGAAAATGGTGCTCGGCCTCGAGCGCCAATGAGCCATTCAAGAGGAAGTCCAAAGGTTACTAACCACCGGGTTCATCTGTGAAGTCAAATATCCTGAATGGCTAGTCAATGTAGTCCTGGTAAAGAAGGCCAATGGTAAATAGAGAATGTACGTAGACTTCACGGATCTTAACAAAGCATGCCTAAAGGATATCTACCCCCTCCCGAATATCGACAAATTGGTGGATAGTTCCTCAGGTCACCAGCTCTTAAATTTCATGGATATTTAGGATATAATCAGATATGAATGGTGCCTAAGAACGAAGAGAAATCAAGTTTCATCATTGAGTTCGGTACATATTGTTACCGAGTCATGTCCTTTGGTCTAAAGAATGTGGGAGTGACTTTCTAACGGTTGGTTAATAAAATCTTCAAAGATCAGCTCAGTTGCAATGTAGAAGCATACATGGATGACATGCTCTTAAAAAACACCAATTCTGAAACTCATGTTACCGATCTGGAGAAAATCTTTCAGATGCTCAAACGCTACAATATGCGACTGAACCCCGCCAAGTGCACTTTCGTATCTCGTCGGATAAATTCTTAGGTTTTATAATCATCAACTGCTAGATTGAGGCAAACCTTGAAAAGATACAAGCTGTTTTGGATATGTTGCCATCCCGAACATTGAAGGAGGTGCGGTGCCTTACCGGTCGGATAGCGGCTCTAAACCGATTCATGTCAAAAATCGAAAAGAAGTACAAACCAATTTTTGATGCTCTGAAGAGATCCCAATGGTTCACATGGACACCTGAGTACCAAACGGCTTTTTAACAGCTCAAAAAGTATCTTATGACCCCTCAATTGCTCTCTCGACTGATTCGTGGTAAGAAACTTTACATTTATCTCTCTATTTCTGACCAGGCGCTTTGCTTTGTCCTTGTAAGACAGGATTCAATTGTTCAAAAGTCAATTTATTATATCAGTCAGATACTTAAAGAAGCCAAGATCAATTATCGATCAATCGAAAAGATAGCATACGTACTGGTCATTTTAGTTAGATGACTTCGGCCATATTTCCAAGTCCGTACCGTCATGGTACTCACCGATCAACCGTTGAAGCAAATCTTTCAGAAGTGAGACACGTCCAGTTGTTTAATCAAATGGAGTGTCGAATTGGGTGAATTTGACATCCAATACCAGTCTCGACCAGTGATCAAAGGACAGGCCTTGGCTGACTTCATTCTCGAATGCACTCTTTTAGTTACGGTTACACCTGAGCCCACCAGTGGCCCAAATGAATAGTTATCGCCAGACTAGACCATACATGTTGATGGGTTCTCAAATTCTTCGGGTAGTAGCGCTGGACTCATACTGATAGGTCTAGACAACTTTAAAGCAGAATATACCATCCGTTTTGACTTCAGTGCTACCAACAATCAGGCGGAATACGAAGCCGTGTTGACAGAACTCCGAATCGCAACTGATATGGGAGCTCAAAGTGCTCAGGTATTTACCGATAGTAAGTTAGTAGTTAAGCAGATTAAAGGGGTCTATGAGACAAAAGATCCAACTATGGTCAAATACCTAAGTCAACTATGCGAGACGATGGTAAGACTAGAAAGGGTCGACATCCAATAAATCCATCGCTTAGGAAATGTAAGAGACGATACACTTTTTAAGATGGCCAGCTCAGATTTGGTCGTTTCCAGCCAAACAGTTTACATCAAAAGTCTACTGTACCCCAATATCGATGAATTCAAAAGGGTTCTGGCAATGGACCAACCTCTTAGTTGGAAAGACCCGATCGAAGTATACTTAAGAGACAACAGATTGCTTGACTTGCCACTGGAAGTAGTTAGGCCATTCCTTATGCGATCATCAAAGGAAAGCTATATCAAAATCTTTCACTCATCCTTACTTGAAATGCCTAACCCCAAAGAGGGGAACTTGTTTCATAGGAAATCCGTGAAGGGATATACGACAACCACTTGGAAGCTTGGAGCCTAATCCATAAAGTTTTATGGCAAGGGTATAACTGGCCGACCATGAAAAACGATTCAAACGACTATGTCAAAAAATGTGACAAGTGCCAATGATTCTCCTCGGTTCTCAGAACGCCTTTTACCGAGTTCAGTGTTATGCGATTTAGGTATATCACATTTTCGGGCAAGTATATCCTAATCGAGTGTTGTGTATAGTACAGAACAAGTGTCGATTCCATGAGGATATTATGTATTACCAAATATAAAATACCTTATCTAAGTTGGACATAATGAATCAAGATAGCAAAAATATTAAAACTACAAAAATATTAAAAATAGAAATATTGAAAAATAAAAGCCCTAGTTTTATAAAACCCTAGGATATCGATTTCATCTGTTTCCAATTTTTTCACACGGTTGAATTCTTTCAAATTTTTTAAAGTTTATTGACTAAAGATTCATTCTTGATAATGACAGATTTTCCTAAATTAGATTCACCTAATGGTCATGCAATAAAACCCTAATTCAACTAACCAAAACCTAATGGTCATGTAATCTTGATTAGGCCGAATTGCATTGAGATCTATGGAATATCTGTAATCTAGGATTTTCCCTAAAATCCCCACGCACAAAGTTAATCATCCATCGATCTCATAACCATATATGGATTTTATTATATTAGTAAGATTTTATATAATTTTCTCTCGATCTCATGCATGTAATCTCAAATCATTAAATCGTAGAGCCTTTTACGAATAAAGTATTAAGTCCAACAATGAAATCTCATCAAACAATGAACATGCCAATAAAGATTTAAAGGAAAGAGATGAATCAAACCATACTATTAATCAAAGAACAAAATCCATCGAGTCCTAGAAATAAGAAATCCAAGTAGACATGATAAAGAAATGCAAGAAAGGTAAAGAAAACATCCCATTTACACCCGAAGGTATCTACCTCTAAAGGGGGTGGCTGTTAGGGTTTTTCCTCTCTCCATTAGTGTAAAAGATATCTTTTCCTAAAAATCTAAGTTCTAAGAGTCCTGTGTTAACAAAAATTCATGGGTCTCAATGAAAGCTGGGCTGTTTCACTTAGACTTGGGCTTTTACAATTTGCAGGCCTTAATTTCTAGCACTACAATAATTTGGACTCCAATTTCAGACATTTTTTAATCTAACCTAGCCTCTAGGGTCTTCAAAAGATTTGTAGGGCTCAAAGTTTTCTTTTCAACACCATAAGAATCAGGTCAATCGAATATCGAGACAAAAAGTTATGTTAAAAATACTAACAACTGTTTGTACAATTCAATATCATTAAATATGTCCAATAATTCTAAAACAAAATTCACAAAAATAATCAATATGAAATCATGAAATAAAACCTAAAAATAGTCCTAAAAGTCATAAAATAAAGCCTAAAATAAAATTAAATAAAACAATTTAAGTGTATAAAAATATCACTATCAAATTCTCCCACACTTGAATGTTTACTTGTCCTCAAGCAAGAGTAAATTTTCTTAAAAACCAATTCAACTTCCCAAGTCCCTAACCATGTATATGACAAGTTCAAACCGAAATTACAATCAAGATAATCAATACTTCACAGTATCCAGCATTAAAGAAACTATGACATCTCCTATAATCTTATTGAAATAAAGAATAATGTAAGATTCAACCACCCTAACAATTGGTTTACTCGATAGAAGGAGGATACTAATCAACTACTCAAAGCATTCATTTTATATAAGGATATGTGTATCACTCAAATCAACACAATGAAATGATATTACCATAAGTTTGTTCATATATCAAATCTCCATCACTTATATATGAAATCCATACACCAATCAAAAGGTTTTTTATTTGGAAGGTAAGGGATAGGATAATGGATAAGATGTAGGGTTAAAATGATCCACTAAGTATATCTAAGCATCAACACATAGCATCCTTTACATCAAGACAAGATAATATTAACTTTAATTATGAATATGTAATGTGATATATCACTTATTCAAAGTAAAGAACAATGACTTCACTATAAGAGTGAATAATATCAAGAAAGAAAAATGTATTTTTTTTTGTTTTCCTTTTTTTCATTTTTTTTCTGATTTTTTCTTTTCCTTTTTTTTCAACCAGCTCTTTTCTTTTCTCTTTTTTTTTTTTTTCATTTTTCATTTTTTTCATAACACAATCAATAAAACAATGACTAAAGACATATATAAAACTCAAACAAACAATAATATCTAAAAACATAATGACATGCTATCAATTATAAGTATATTAGTGAACTTGGGTTCAAATTCTGAAACTAGAAAAAGATAGGTCATATGGTAAATATGTGGGTAACATACAAAAGAAAGTCTAGACTCAAATGAGTTAACTAAGAGATATAAAATGATTGGGTTGATTTTTTGAAATCAAAAAGTGTATAATTCTAAGTGTTTTAATCATTTTGGTACATGAAAATCATGAATGTGGTCTCAAAATCCATAACAAAACAAGTTCTAAAATGACCAAATCATATGTGATATATGTTCAACAAGAAAAATGATAAAAACATGAAATTTCTCTATAAGGCTAAAATCCTCACTAAGATAAATTTGGTGTTAAATCTTACATGTTAACCCTTCAAATCAACCATAAAACAAATAAATAGTCACTCACGTACCAAATAATTGCTAAAATCAATCGTTTGTTATGTAACCCAATTTAAGACAAGTAACATACAATGACTAGAAAACCCGAGAAAATCTAGTTGGTATGGAAAAATTTTTCAAAACTCAAGAAATTCAGTAAAAATCAAAATTTCAAAATAAAAATGTCCTAATTCCTAAAAAAAAAAACAATAATATCCTAAAAATCAGAATGAAATAAATAAAATACCTAAAAATCAAAAAGCCATGCATCCTTCCACGCTTAATCCAAACTTGTCTGTAATGCAAATAAAATATTAAAATCAAGAGAAGAGAATATAAAGACTTCCCTGATTAAGTCAGTGAACTTGCAACTTCCTGTTTAACAATTTCTTCTCTTACAATAAATCTTCATAGTATGTCTATTTATTGTATCATATCATGTCTTTGTCCTTCTCTTATCAATTATTGTATTCTTATATGCAATCTTGACCTTTGAAATCTCATCAAGTTTCCTCTTGTTAGTGATCTCTTTCATGAAAAATTCTTCGTATCTCTGCACTTGTCTGATGACAACTAAAAGAGGAATATTAATGTACAATTTCTTAAGAATTTTAAAAAAATTTTCAAATTGTACTTTTGCACGTAATATGTGTCTAAGAAATAGAACAGGGGGTTTAGAATCACTAAAACATAAAACACTTCCCTATTTAGAATCTGGTGTCTTAGCCTCTTCATTCGTAGACTTTTGGATCTCTTTCTTTGTCTCTTATTTATCCTCTTCATCATTGGATAGATCTGGTACCTCTTGTAATTTTTTCTCTCTCATCATTGAGATTGCATTAACCTGCTTTCTGGGGTTCTTCTCAATGTCACTTAATAATCAATCTGGCACACAAGAATAAAAGACATTAGTTAATTAATCAATTTTATTTTCAAACCTCTTAAACCTTTCATTTATTGCAGTCGCCAAACGTTCAATGGCCAACTCCCATGATACCTTACTCTCTCTTGGTTGTGGATTCCCTGAATGAAAATCTAGTGGATTCACTCTCTATGGTTCTCCTTGATTGCATGAAAAATTGTTATGGTTCCTCCATCTAGGGTTATACGTTTTAGAGTAAGAGTTATCCTGAGGTCTGCCAAAGTTAGAGATGTAGTTTACTTGTTGCACCTGTGGACACTTAAAAGATACGTGAGTAGAATCATTACAATAATCATAATATAAGGTTTGATTAGACATAACATTAAATTGATTAGTTTTCATGCAGTTTATCAAAGAGTTAATTTTCGCATTAAGTATGCTAAAACTATCAACCTCATACACACCAGCCCTTTGCCTAGGAATCTTACTTTCATTATACCAATCATATTGGTTAAAAGCCATATCATCCAATAATGACCATGCCTCATTATATGACTTGCTTATAAAGGCACCTCCTATCGCAACATCAATGGTAATTTTAATAGAACTTAAAAGTCTACTATAAAAATTTACAAAATCAACCAGTCAGGAATACCATGATGTGGACACTTTTTAATCAAATTCTTAAACCATTCCCAAGTATTATATAGAGACCCACTCTCAGATTGCCTAAAACTAGTAATATCATTATGTAGTTTAGCTGTCTTACCAGATAGAAAATATTTAGCTAAAAATGTCTGAGAAAGAATCTCTTAACTCATAAAATGATTAATAGGGAAGGAATTCAGCCATACCTTTGCTTTTCCCTTAAGAGAGAAAGGGAATAACCTTAATTTGATGACATCTGTGTTGACTTCATTTAGCTTGAAGGTGTCCCTGAACTCTAGTAAATTTTTCAAGTGACTGTTTGGATCTTCAAATGCTTCACCGCTGAACTAATCTGCTTGCACCATCTCGATGAAACTTGGCTTGAGCTCAAAATTAGTTGCCTCCAGAGTGGGTCGCGCAATACTAGTCTGAATGTCTTAAAATCCAGGCATCAAATACTCTCTCATTGCTCTATTCTCATGGGCTATTGTTTCTTCTTTCTTAACTTTCCTCACTTGTCTACGAATGGTTCGTAATGTTTTTTCAATCCCAGGATCGAAATCAGCTAGGTTAAGGCTCTTGGATTGCAGCATGCATTGTACGGACACAAAAAATAGCCAAAAATTTGATCTTTAAAATAGTTTGCAAGAATCACTCAAGAAAATTTATAACACCTAGATAAATGTAGAAATGACAAAAACACAGCAAAATAATACAAAAAGACATCCAAGAAGACAATCAAAAAATTTCAAAAATCACGAAAAAAATAAAAAATAGAAAATTCTATGAAAATGATGGAATTTGATGAAAATAGGTCAGTGCCCATAGCTAAAGCTATGAGTTTTGTTTAGTAGGCCGAAATCTTTCAAAACTGGTGGTCGTTTAACCTATTTTCTTAATCCATTTCAGATAGTCGAAAAAAAACCTAAAAAACCTAATTTTATACCAAAGAAGTAAGAAATATATGAAAAACTCTAAAATTTGTATACCCTATTTACCAAAAACAAGAAAGAGACAAGAAATAAAAAAAAATAATGTCCAATCTCAACTAAGATGATTTTTATTGATATACATGAATATCCCCGACAACAGCGCCAAAAACTTGTTGCGTAATTTAGGTATATCATGATTTTGGACAAGTATACCTTAGTCGAGTGTTGTGTATAGTGCAGAACAAGTATCGATCCTATGAAGATATTATGTATTACCAAATATAAAATGGCTTATCTAAGTTAGACAGAATAAATCAAGATAGTAAAAATATTAAAACTATGAAAATATTAAAAACAGAAATATTGATAAACAAAAACCCAAGTTTTATAAAACTCTAGAATATCGATCTCATATGTCTCCAATTTTTTCACACGGTTGAATTCTTTCAAATCCCTTAAAGTTTATTGACTAAAGATTCATTTTTGATGATGACAGATTTTCCTAAATTAGATTCACCTAATGGTCATGCAATGAAACCTTAATTTGATTAACCAAAACTCAATGGTCATGCAATCTTGATTAGGCTGAACTGCATTAAGATCTATGGAATTTCTATGATCTAGGGTTCTTCTAAGATCCCCACACATAGAGTTAATTATTCGTTGATCTCATAGCCCTATATGGATTTTATTGTATTGGTAAGATTTCATACAATATTCTCTAGATCTCATGCATGTAATCGCAAATTATTAAATTGTAGGGACCTTTATGAATGAAGCAATAAGTCCAACAATGAAATCTCATTAAACAATGAACATACCAATAAACATTTAAGAGAAAGAAATGAATCAAACCATGCTATTAATCAAAGAGCAAAATCCATCAAATCCTAGGAATAAGAAATCTAAGTAAACATGATAAAGAAATGTAAGAAAGGTAAAGAAAACATTCCCTTTGCACCCAAAAGAATCCACCTCCAAAGGGGGTGGTTGCTAGGGTTTCTCCTCTCTCTTTTATTGTAAATGATATCTCCTTCTTATAATATAAGTTCTAAGAGTTCTAAGTTAACAAAAATTTGTGGGTCTCAATGAGAGCTGGGCTATTTCACTTCGACTTGGGCTTTTACAACTCACAGACCTTAATTTCTAGCACTGCAGTAATTTCGACTCCAATTTCAGATGTTTTCTAATTTAACCCAGCCTCTGGGGTCTTCATAAAATTTGTAGGGCTCAAAGTTTTCTTTCCAACACCACAAAAATCAGGTCAATCAAATATTGGAAAAAAAAAAGTTATACCCAAAATACTAACAGCTGTCTATGCAGTCCAAAATCCTTAAATAAGCCCAATAATTCTAAAATAAAACCCACAAAAACAATCAATATAAAATCATGAAATAAAACGTAAAAATAGTCCTAAAAGTTATAAAATAAAGTATAAAATAAAATTAAATAAAACAATTCAAGTACATAAAAATATTACTATCATTCAGTCCCCTCATAGGACTATGGCCGTTTGTTCAATGGGGAATGGACATTCTAGGACCATTCCCACCGGCTATCGGACAGAGAAAATTCCTTATAGTAGCCATCGATTACTTTACTAAGTGGGTATAAACCGAACCTCTAGCCTAGATAACAGCGACTAAGATCCAGTCGTTCGTATGGACTCACATAATCACTCAGTTCGACATACCTCACATCCTTATCAGTAGCAATAGAAAGCAATTCAACAACGTTAACTTCTGAGAGTTCTGCATGAAGCTAGAGATTGGTCATTGATTCTTAACAGTTGCCCAACTACAAGCCAATGAACTCGTGGAAATAACCAATAGAACTATCCCCTAAGGACTAAAGACTATGCTAGATGAAGTTAAAGGACGATGAGTAGATAAGCTCTACAACATCCTTTGGTCGTACCGAACCACATCCCGAAGAGCAACCGGAGAGACTTTGTTTAGCCTGACATATGGAAGTGAGGGCTTCATACCGATGGAGATCGAAATCCACTCGCTCCGGGTGACCTAGTATGATTCTGAAAAGAACGAATCAACCTTGCATGAACATCTTGACCTGCTTCCTAAACTATGAGAGTCTGCATCCGCCCGAATGGCTGCGTATTAGTAATAGATGGCATGGTACTTTGATACACGAATTAGAAGCTGAACGTTCAAACCAGGTGATCTGGTACTAAGAAAAGTGAAAGCTACTGGTCAACTCTAACGCGGGGGCAAACTAGCCACCAATTGGGAAGGTCCTTATCAGATACACTCTATAGTCTGCCCGGGGACTTATAGCCTTAATAACCCAAACGGATGGACCATACCTAGGACTTGGAATGCAGAGAACCTGCGAATCTACTATTAGTGAGCCACATCGCTTCTCTTTCGACAAAGGTATCTCCTATTAAGTAACTCCCTCATGATTTTCCTTTTGACAGTTCTATCATTCGATTCTTAACATTTCCATCCCTGTCAGTGATCATCTACCAAAGGAATCTATCTCTGTGAACGGGCCTTAGTCGTCCTATCCTACCATAGGGATATATCTCCCCAAATGTGCCTTAGTTGCCATGTCCTACTAAAGAGATCTATCTCCCCGAACGAGTCTTAGTTACCCTGTCCTACCGAAGGGATCTATCTCTCTGAACAGGCCTTAGTCACCTTATCCTACCAAAGAGATCTATCTCCCTGAACAGACCTTAGTCGCTTTGTCCTACAAAGGGATCTATCTCCCCAAACAGGCCTTAGTAGCCTTATCCTACTGAAAAGATTTATCTCCCCAAACGGGTCTTAGTCGTCCTGTCTTATCAAAGGGATCTATCTCCACAAACGGACCTCAATCGTCCTGTCCTACCAAAGGGATCTATCTCTCTGAATGGGCCTCAGTCGCTCCATCTTATCGAAAGCATCTATTCCCCTGAAGGGCCTTAGTCGCCCCATCCTAGCGAGAGAATACAATCTCTTAGATGAACTTTGGTCAAAAGAGCCTGTTCGTATCAATAGAGAGACAGAATATGCTCTTAGTAGCTTGAAAAGTGTGAGTACAACATCCAGTATCATTTGTACAAGGGTATCGATTACATAAGCACTTCGACACACAAAAACAATTTTGCCGGACACTATAAATGACAAGTAAGTGGAATAAGTCTTTTTTATTACGACAAATACATGTTCGATTATATGAGCAATTACACTTTACAAGTCCCTCGGTCGGATCAATTACTTCAATATATGGCTACATCGCCTTTATTGTTCAATAATGTTAGAGAGTACAAACAGTAAAAAAATGAATAACGAAAAACAAATAGCAATTCTAAGCACCAAAGACCACAGAAGTTGTAGGTAAAACTTACGTACGACAATCTGCAACCCAACCGATACAATATGACTGCTGAAAAAAGGGACAAATCGATCAGGAAGGGATGCATCGAAATATCAACAAACTTTCTTTCATCATCTAGCTTCCCACACACAAACGATACTCCCTGTCACCCGACTCGAAAGGAGATTCTTTTCTTAAATCCGAGTTAGGGGCCCCAACAGGAATGTCGATAAGGACTATCATGACATTCGAATAGCGAATGATATGATGAACCCTCATACCAACAGTCCCCACTCTTGATGAGATTTCATACCAACAGAAGCAACTCATGCTATAAAGCTCGACAAAGTTGAGCGTCCTTCCGAAAATCCCTTATGGATGACAAATCTCACAAGAAGAAAACCCTTTGGCATAGAAAAAATTTGCTAAAACAATACAAAGTCCCGTTGTTCCTATTTATAAGCATAAAAGAGATCTCTTCAAAATCTTGGGTAGTTGAAATGCCTCTTTGAAAAGCGACGAATTAAAAGAAGGAGTATATGCCGCCTTGCCTTCCTGTACCACGTTAATTTTGAATTGAACCAAGTGGAAGGTGGAATATCTTAATGCCAAGGGAAGATGAAACGGTTATGTCAAAAGTGGGATTCATATCCCATCTACTTTAATTTAGTATCAATTGCAAGTGATTCGGATGACCTCAGGAGACATGTGTCACCATCTTTTATGCCCTTCTAACTTCTTGAGAAGTGAACTTCACTCATGACACCTCTTCTACAAATCAACACCATGAGTCGGGGGCAAATGATGGGACATGATCCAAATACTAACCAATATAGCATCCGGGTGCCCGATACCCAACAAAGCATTCATGGTCTTGAAGGGCCTAGTCCCATCGAACCTTAAAACATATTGACTTAGGCAGCAAAACCGACGAGAGAATGCATTCGGTGAGACCGGACACTTGTCCTCTCTGTCATACCAGTAATTAACGAATACTAAAGGAACTGAACGCTTTTACTCCCAATCGGTAATACTCAACTGAATCTCACCTTGATTGAGTTTTCTATTGTAGTACGAAATGTACCTCTCGGATAAGGAATGGAATCTTGAGGATCTAGTCAATAAGAGAAAGAATCTTCCTGTATAATTCAACTTCCTAAACGATAACAGTTTGACATCTTTGACAATTGAGATCCAGAATCCTTGGATCGTTTAATAAGGAAATTATGGTTGTAATGCCCCATGGTCACACAACTCTAAGACGGATGCTATATAAAAGCTCTAGATGCATCAAGCCAGGTAAGTCCTCTAACTCAACACAAGACACACAAAGGTTACAGGGAGATTCTTCATCCCTTTCTCTCAGTCTGTTTATTCTTTCAAAAATTGCTCTTTCTAACTTGAATGTCGGAGCCTCCTCTGCCAGAGAACCCTTTGGCAGTCTTTTGCAGGTTTCAAGCCTTATCATTAAACACCTGTTCGAGTCACAAGGAGCCGGATCTGTGAAGTGGAAATCCACCTTTAACAAAATTGAATCCTTTTTTTTTTTATTTTTCAAATTGAAAAATATGGGAGAAGTGTATGATATGAAAAAGATTAAATAGGTGCTGAGGCTGCAAATATTTAAGAAATGTTAGAAAGTAATCACTGAATTAATCCATTATTCCACTAACCTCTGAAAAGGAAATGATATTTTGATGCCTATTGTTAAACAACAAATGCTCCAAGGGTTTAAGTTAGTGAAGAATGGTATGTTTTGTTATTCTGTATCTTCACAGTCTCCCTCACTTGTGGGCAATGACTCATAAGAGTGTCCACTCCAAAAACATGGAATTCCAAATGGGATTAAAGGGGTAGGGCATGGAATGTTTTAATATTACTCCAAAAGTTTAAGGATAAGCGTCGGGGGGAATTTTTATAAAGTATTTATTTAGCCTTGGATGTACATGCTTATGAACTCACCTTTCAATCTTATTATAGAAACACTAGGATAAATGTTAGACAAAATTGCTATGATGTAATTATGACCCATGCATGCATCTGCCTAGGTATGTCATTTCATTATTTCAATAATTTCTCGTTTACCTAGAAATTTTGATTTGAAGACTAGGTGCTCAGGAGAGACTAAAACTGAAGATATGCATGTGGTCTCTTGAGATGGGTTTATTCTCTCAACCCCTCCTCTTGAGCCTTATGCCCATAAGACTCCCAGGTGTATGATTGTGCTCCTCTATTTTTGAAAGTAGACATCAAGGGCTGAACTTTGTTGCTATTAATATTCATTTAATTTGGTTATGCATTACTTTTTTCTTACATGGCATATTTGCTAAAGGGGGAAAATAGAGGGGTACAGCTTAGAAAACATTCTATGAATGTACACATGTATTTTAGCATGCCTAATATTTTGCACCCAAGGGGAAGAGGGTGATATTATGCCCTTGAAGGAAATAATTTGTGAAACTAAAATTCAAATACCACAAGCTTCTCCTGTTACAACAAGTGCAACAGTGAAGACCTATTGGTACCTCGCCATACTTAATGCTTTTAAAATGTGTATGTTGTCCCAAACAGATAGTCTAGTGATCACAATTTTCTCTCTCAATTCGATAATCCCAGAGTTGAATCTTGATATTAAAAAAAGGAGCCTATTACATATTATGCCCTTGATTGGAGAGAAAAGGGCACCGCCACTCCCTTAAAAAATCTGGTCTCACTCTCTGTTTTTTTTCCAATTCTTGTTCTTTTCTAAAACCCAAATCGGAACCCAAATCGGTATAGAGTTCAATAAGAGAGTAAAGTAAAGAGAGTGATTCAGAATCGGAACCCAAATTGGTCGACTGGCCTTAGAGAGAGAGAGAGAGCAAAAATTTTAGCTGTTAAACTCTATCTTAGATTCAAACCCAAATCGGTTGGTTAGTTGGAATTCATTCGATCACGAGAACCTCTTAACAACTTTGATTTCATTGCCACAACCATTCAGTCTTCGCTATCACCTTCAATCCATCTATTCATCTGCATTTTCTTCTTCGACTATTTGATCTCAGCCAGAGAAGCCATCCATAGCCATATTCATCATCCATCTACAACCATCTCCTTTTTCAATTGTTTGGTTTTTTCAATAATCTTACCATCCAATTTCATTACAAAAAAACAGTGTTTTTACGACAAAATTTGCGATAAATTCCTTAGAAAAATTCGTCCGGAAAAAATTTGCGACGAAATTAGCAATAAATTTATTTTCATCGCTAATAGCTCGTCGCAAAAATTAGGAACGAAAATTTTATTATTTGTCGCAAATTTTGCGACAAAATATATTTTGTTGCAAAATTCGTCACAAATATTAGTCTCAAAAAATAATTCATTGCAAATTAGCAACAAATTTTGTGACAAAAATAATTTCGCTGTAAAATTTTGTGACAAAAAAAGTTTCATTGCTAAATTTGCCATGACTACAAATTTTGTTGCAAATTTGTGACAAAAAAAAAATTCGTGACAAAATTTGTAACGAAATATATGTTGTCGCAAATGTGCGATGAAATTTGTAATCATTGCAAATTTTGCAACTAAACTTTTTTGTCACAAATTTTGCAACGAAATTTTTTTGTTGCAAAATTAGGGACAAAATTTATTTTGTCCCAAAATTAGCGACGAATATTATTTTGTCTCAAAATCAGTCGCTAAATTGAATTTAGAGGCAAATTTAGTGATGATTCTGGTAATTTTAGTGATGAAATTTGCGACGAACATGATTATCATTGACAAATTCGAAAGATGTCTCTCAAGTGTACCAACAGGGCCATCCAATCTCTTTCCCTTACAGTAAGTATTTTCATTGTGCGAGTTGAAGTTTGATCTTTACTGTCTCGTGATTCTGACCATCGTGTCTTTTTTTCAGACTTCTGCTCTGGCTAAGTTTCAAAGAAAATTGAGGGCTAAGTGGGATGAGCAATTTTTCCGTATGAGCGACCAAGTGTTGGCGCTGAAGAACGCTTTGGAGAACCAAGAGAAGACCATTGGAGAGGTCAAAGACAGGCAGATCAAGCGCCTTCGGGAAGACCTTGCTTCGGTTCAAGCCCGTTGTAAGGAATTGGAAACAGAGGCATATGCTCAGAAAGCACGGTTAATAGCTGCTAAAACGTTAGCTCGTTTACGAGAAGAATCCGTTCGAAGGGCTGAACAAGAGATAGTTGACCTCAAGGCTTTTGCTACCAAAGATGCTGTCGTCCTACAACTTTCTCAGCGTAAGTTGTATAAACCCCTGAAATACACCGAAGAGATTCTTTGAGAGATTGGTTGGTACGAAGCTCTACCCCCGCTTGAAGGATCAATGGATTCGAATTCTGATCCTGCTGTTTCTTGTGCCCGTTCCGTTCTTTTGTAATTTTGTGGAATGAGGATTTTTTACCCTATGATTTATTGAAATGTAATAATTACCAAGGAACTTCTGATATTTTGCTAGCCAAGCGAGGTCAGGGGAATCTCCTCTGATGATGCGCTCGTTCTGGTACGTTATTGAAAGTTTTTAGAATTAGGGTTGTTTCGGTCTGTTCTTAGGAGATTGATTCAGAGATGTTTCCTTGAAAGGCCCGGGCGATTGAGGCCCTCTGACCGATTAGAGACTTTAGGAGGTAGGCTCATGTTTACCCGTTTGGGGAGTTCTATCCCAACTTATTGACACATTCATTCGGAAGATCTGGGCGACTGAGACCCGTCGGTCGATTAGAGATTTTAGGAGGTAGGGCCGTGTCCGTCCATTCGGGGAGTTCCATATCATATTAGCGACATATTTGTTTGGAAGATCTGGACAACTGAGACCCTTCGGTCGATTAGAAACTTTAGGAGGTAGGGCCGTGTCCGTTCATTCGGGGAGTTCCATCCCATATTAGCGATGACACATTCGTTCGGAAGATCTGGGCGACTAAAACCCTTTAGTAGATTAGAGACTTTAGGAGTTAGGGCCATGTCTGCCAGTTCGGGGAGTTCCATCCCATATTAGCGACACATTCGTTCGGAAGATCTGGACGACTCAGGCCCTTCGGTCGATTAGAAACTTTAGGAGGTAGGCCCGTGTCTGCCCGTTCGGGGAGTTCCATCCCATATTAGTGACACATTCGTTCGGAACCCATATTAGCGATACATTTATTCGGAAGATCTGGGCGACTGAGGCCCTTCGGTCAATTATAGACTTTAGGAGTTAGGGTCGTATCCACCCGTTCGGAGAGTTTCATTCTATTTTAGCGACACATTTGTTCGGAAGATCTGGGAGACTGAGATCCATCGGTCGATTAGAGACTTTAAGAGTTAGGACCGTGTCCGTCCGTTTGGGGAGTTCCATCCCATATTAGCGATACAATCATTTGGAAGATCTAAACGACTGAGGCCCTTCGATCGATTAGAGACTTTAGGAGGTAGGGCAGTGTCAGCCCGTTCGGGGAGTGTTTACTTTGAAGGTAATTTGAAATCCCAGGCCACGCGTAGTTAATAAGTAGTTGCAAATATCGAAATTTTCATTAAAGGAAGAGTGCTGGGAAGTTCGGGTCATACGCTGGACAGACGCTAACGGGAACATAAGGTTCATTCTCCCTTGGTGCATCATGCCTATTGTGGGAAGGCAAGTTTCTTCCTTCTAAACTGATGAACTTCTGTAGTTTTCCACTACGGACCAAGAATTCCAATTCATCATTGAGTCTTTTACACTCATCGGTCATGTGGTCGTAGTCCCTATGAAAATGACAATATTTAGATTTGTCTTTTTTAGGATCTTCTTCCGCCGGACAATGGAGCCATCTGACATATGACTTGTTCTTTATTTGATACAAAACCCAGCTTGGGGTTTCGCTCAGTGGGGTGTAGACGTTGAACCTTTGTGAAGGTGGAGTTCCTGGTTTGTCTCTTTTTGGGGAACATCGGCATGGCAACCGATTGCGTTCTTTTCTGCTATGGTGGCATTTTTGTAGGTCGAAAGTCTCTGTTTCTTCCGCAGCAATATATTTTTCTGCTCAGGAGTAAAATTCTTGGATAGATGCTGGAGGCTTCTTTGTGATGGAGACCTTCATATCAGAGGAGCACAAGCCCATTAGGAGCACAGCCAAAGCGATGTTATGGTCCAGATCATGTACTTTCAGCATTTCCATTTTAAATCTCCCTATGAAGTTTCTGAGAGATTATTCTTTCCATTGATGTAATTATAAGAGGGACGTAGATTTTCGTTTAGCCCCTCGATTGATTATAAAGTGTGTCTCAAATTGTTGTCGGAATTGTGTGAAACTCTTGATACTGAGTGGGGGAAGAGACTTGAACCAGGCTAGGGCATTACCCTTAAGAGTGGTAGCGAAGTGTTTGCACATTGCGGCATCCGAGAGGTCTCTAAAGACCATCACTGTTATGAAATGGGCGGAATAGTCACGGGGATCGTTTGTCCCATCATACCACTCCATGGGAAGCAGAAGTATATCTCTCGGCATTGGTTCCGATAAGATCTTTGCATCGATTGACGATTTACCTAGTGAGCGTTAGAGATCTTCCCTGTTCTTTACGCCTGCTCGTTTTAGCTTATTAGCCACGAGCTGTTCAATTTGCCCTTTTAGGCCCTGAGGGTCGTATTGGGAGGTCGTCGATGGTTTCGGGAACTCTTGTCCAGGGGGTTGTTTGTATTCGGATTCTGCAGTAGATGAGTGGTTGTCCGGCCCAAGGGCTCAATTGAGTCCTTCCAATTGTTTACTCATTCTTCGGATTCCAAACACCAATCTATCCATTTGGGGCTGGTCTGCTTGTTCTGGTCCTGAGTTCATGACTTGTTGTTCTTGATTTGCATATCGCGGAATTAACTCCAGATGCGATGGTCGGGAAGAAAATACAGGATTGTGAATTGGAGGATTCGTTACTGGGAGAATGGCAGGTTCGGAGGGCATAAGGATATGCCCTCCTACAGCAGCAGTGGCTTTGGAAGACGCTCAAGTCCTTGGAGGCATGGTTATCGAAATGACCGAAACTTCTCTAATATGTTCTCACAGACGACGCCAATCTGTTGGAGGTGGGTTATGGCTCCACAGATACCGGCTCCTTCCTGACTCGAATAGTAGCCGTCGATGGATGGATACACCTGCAAAAACTGCCGGAGGGTGTTCCGGTGGGGAGACTCCGATACTCAAGTCAGTAGAGAGCGGTTTTCGTTTGAAAAAGAAACAGACTGAGAATTGAGGGAAGACTATTCCCTGTGTTCTGTGTGCTTAGAGTGTTAGGTCTGGAGAGCGTACTTGATGTCGAGGGTTTTTGAGATCTCTTATACCTGTGAGAATCGTGTGCCGCTGAGGGACTTCCACCCTACATTCCTTATCGAACTAATCCGAGAATCTCAGAAGTTAATATTATGAATTGATCACGATCCTCATATATCGGGAAAACTTTTCTCTCGGGAGGGACGCTTTCCTTATCTGAAAGAACTTGGAGTTACTGTTATGAAATAGGAAGCTGAAATTAAAGAAGTTCAGACCTTCCTTTTTAATCGATAAGGGTGCTACCCATTGTTCGGTTGCTCGACCGATAAAAAGTCAATCGAGACTCGTCCGGTTGGTACGTTGCTATTCGCTTACCCGATCGGGGCGACTATCTATCGCTTGGAGAGTATTGTTCAAGAGGTCCGGGCGATTGAGCCCCTTCGATGGATTGGTCCATGAGTGCCCTTCATGGGCTCTTTTGGTTTGGGCTTTTAGGTCATGTCCCATCAGAGGTGATTCAAGCAAACTGAGAAGATCAAAATTTGAAATAAAATGGTCTTTGGCAACATATTCCATCGAAAAAGGTGATGGAGGCAAGAATGAGGTGTATTCAAAAATCTAAAAACTATGCTTTGTTTGAGAATTTGCAAACCATAGAACAATGGTTGCTAGAGGTGTATCATGATGTGCTCGAGCAAGAAGAAATTTTAGTCCATAGTTAATTGGTTCGTAGAGGGAGATCGAAGTACTGGATTTTTCCATGTAGCAACCAAGCTGAGAACGAATATGAATATCATAGCTACTCTCAAGCAAGATGGTGAATGGTGCTTAGACCAAGATAAACTGAAGGACCATACTATTAAGTATTTGATTGAATTATTTGCTGGTAAAGTAGTGGAGGACCTAAACAATAGGATTAACAGGTAGATTAAGAAAATTAGTATAGAGGGTTAGGAGAATTTTATAAGCCTACCGAGGAAAAGGAAGAGAGCTGTTTTCTTTATGAAGGGAATAAAGCTCTAGGTCAGATGGCATTCAACCTTTTTTCTTCCAGAAGTATTGGGAAAGAAAGGTCTTTGTTGCTTTGTTAACAATGCTATTAGGGATGGCTACTTCGATCGTGAGATTGTTAAAACTCATAATCCTGATTCGTAAGACCAAGAGGCTAGAAGATGTTACCGACTTTAAACTAATTTTCTTCTGAACATAGCCTATAAGGTCCTTAGCAAAGTCATTGTTCAAAGCTTAGACCTTTGCTGTAGGAGGTGATTGGTGTCCATCAAAGGACATTTCTCCCAGGAAGGGGAGCTATTGACAACATAGTATTCAAGATGCAATTCCCGTTATCAGATGAGCTTCAGGAAAGAGACACCTTATGATTCTAAAAGTAGACCTTTGGAAAGCTTAGGATAACATGAGGCGGAGTTACCTAGCCAAAGTTTTGGTGGATATTAATTTCCTTATGCAGCTGATAAAGCTGATAATTTTTGTAGTCACCAATGGGGATATTTTATTATCTGGAATGGTAAAACTTTGCCCCTTTTCAAAACTAGGCAAATTTAAGGCAAAGAAACTCTCTCCCTCTATCTCTTCATTTTGGCTATGGAGATTGGATTATATAATCAAGGAAAAAGTGAGAAAGGGAGGTTGGAAAGGTAATAAAATTGCAACAAGAGGCCCAACCATATCCCACTTATTCTTTGTAGATGATCTCATTGTTTGTTGGAGTACCTATCATTCATGGGAGGATTGTGAAGAATTTCTACTTAGTAATGGTGGAAAAGGTGCAAAATAAGCTCTGCAGTTAAATATTTTGGTTCAAGTTTTAATTAAATATTTGAACTTTATTTCATTGCAATTGAGTTTTTAAATTTTAAAATTCGTAATAATTTGTTTTTAAACTAACACGATTGAAGAAGACATTATATGCCGAAGTGTGATGTGACATGTCAATGTCTCGTATCCATATCAATACCAATTTTAGTAGCCAAACATGACACATTAGCACATAATATATATGTCATCAACGATCTTAGCTTAAAGGCCATTTTTTTTTTTTTTATGTATTCTCAAGTTTAATCTCTTAATTATTACAAATAAAAGTTTAAAAACTTAATATGAATGTTAACTTAAAATTTAGTATCTTTACAAGTAATTTTACATTTTTTTTTTTAACTAAGAAAAGCTTTGCGGTAGACGTGGAGCTAATTAATTAAAAATGCAAAGTGTTGACGCGACAAAACAATACACGTACAAGGATAATGATAACATTTTAATTGTGTGTCATATGCCTAAAGGATCGCAAAAGATAAATTATTTAATTTCAACATCATTTCAATGTTAATAGACTCCAAATATCTTTTCTCCTTTTCTACCTTTTTTTTTTTTTTTTTCCACAGAGTTGGTGTCCACGAAAAAATGCATTTGTTTTGTCCAATTTTTCGCCTACCAATACCAAGTCAACATCTTAATTAATTAATTAATTTTTAAGTTCAAAATATTGGAAGGTATGTTAAGCTAAGCTACATCATCTTGGATGTGGTGATATCCATATCGGTCAAAGCTCAGACTTGCTCAGAGTTAGAATATGAGTGAACTTTTAATTACTATTTAGATTTGGATAATTTGAGACATTATGATCTAGTATTATTTTGGTGGAACATTGATATTGGAGGACAAATAAAATATAAGAGAATTTTAGCTATTGAAGGGAATGAGAAAAAATTATCAATTTACCATAAAATATAGGATAAATTATTGTTCTCCTCTCATGTGATTTGACCGAAATCCACATACCTCCTATATAGTAAAAAAAATGTCAATTTATATCTTTATGATTTTAAAAGTGAGGAATGCGAATAGAATTCAATAGTTGTTAATGGGATTGTGACGCACATATGGGCTTTTGTGTAAGATTGTCAATATGCAAATTTAAATTCCAAAAATACCCCCAATTTGAAATTAGCGTTCTTCCACTAAGAATAAAGTAGTGTTTTGAAACCTAAATCAGAATACTAATCGATCGCACCAAGGGGTTAATGGATCACTAGGTTAACTCGGTCGGACTGGATAAAAAACCCGGATGATGTCATCATAAAATCATAAATAAATACAGATGTTAAAATACTCAAACAACAAGTAATTTGAGGTGCGGTGGTGGCGCAGTGTGTTCTTCTCTTCTTAGTCACAGGTACGAGCATTCGTGCTTGCATTTTTGTTAAGAATATTTTATGCTTAAAAAACCCGATTTGGACCGGGCCGGTTCAACCCGGTCCAACCGAGGTCTTGACTGGTTTTTTGAAAGTTTGATTTTGGTAGGTAACCTAAACTAGCTGCCTGACCAGTTCTCGATTGGACCGATTCCCGATCGGATCGGCCAATCCGGTTCGGGTTTCAAAACTGTGGAACAAAGCTTTTTTCTCTTAAACTAAGCAAAGGTATCCTATTTTTTAAAAATCTTCTAAATATTTTTTGAAAATCTAAGTATATTTTGTTCAAAATTTTGAAACTTTTTTTCAAGATCCGTGACGATAACATCTGATGCCCAGATTTCTTTGTGTTTTTATAAAATATTATGCCGAGATTTAGGAGGTTTACACTTTTCTTCAAATCTTCTTGTTTTTTATAGCTTGAAGCATGGATTTTAGTTGCATCCTATACCTAATTTGAAAAATTTTAAGTTGTATGTGTTTTTATCAACATTTATTTTCACATTATGCCCAAATTTTTTCTTGATTTGTGATGTAATGCGTGTTTCTCTCTCTCTCTCTCTCTCTCTCTTTCATATTATGCCTAGATTTTTATTAGCATCCATTTATAATGTCTTTTTCAAGCATTAGCAGAGGACCAAGAGAACCTAGATACTAGTATTGAAAGTGTGATTGACAACAGAGCCATTATAAAGATAGTGAGAGAAACCTTCGAAAGGGTTGTTATTCTTTGTTTGTGAAAGAAATGAATGTGGGTTTCTTACATGGTGTTAGTAGATAATCAGAGAAAGGGAAAGGATACCAGTATCAAAGCATACCAGCAGAGCAATTGTGGGTTCTTAGAGTACTGGTAGCTTATTCAAGAGTCCAATTATTAATGGTGCAATACATAAGGATGGAAATGATTTGACATGGATGCAAGGTGTAGAAAGAAATTTGAGACTGATCAAAAGACTTGTGATTGTCTTCATTGCAGTGGCTCTCTTGTCAATAATAATTTGTTGTGCAAAGTGAATATTGGTTGTTATTTGCCGTGAATTTGAGCTTTAATTTCTCTTGTTAGTTATTTTTTATTTTTATATTTTTTTTTTTTTTGTAATTTGAATGTTGGTTGATATAAGAAAGGGTTCTTGACCTTGTACTCCCATAAATGTTAGTTGATATAGTCGTTATCTCCTCTTGTTTTTTTTTCTAAGTTGAAATTTGAATGTTTATTCTAAAGCTAAATCCAACATTACATCCTATTGCAAATCAACAACACCAATTTTATATCAAATACATGATGAATGTTCCAAATATAAGTTGTTCACATCAAATACAATGTCCAAATACCTGTAATATCTTAGTTACATGTACAAATTATTGAACTGCTCAAATACCAAATGGCAGACCCATTCTGGTGTTCTAAATACAAACTTCAAATATTAAACACATGTTTCAAATACTAGTATCATCAAATACAAACTTCACATATTAGGCCACTAGATTAATGAATTCAGGGGATCTATTTAGTGTTTTCCTAGTCCTTGTACTCCTGTGCAATTGTCTGGATGGTCCAGATTCATTAATTCTTACTTGTGATATAGGAGTTATGGATGTATATTGAACTCTACCCCCACCATTAAAACTATTCCCAACTTACTGAGAGAAGTGAACTTAGTTGGTACCTAAACTAATAAAAAAATTGATATCAATAATATGATAAAATATTCAAAATAATTAAATGAAATACTATTAAAATAGAAGTGGCTAACCTTGTTGAATTTGCTTTTAGGGTGAATAGAATTCTTGTAATGAACTGGCAGACCCTTTCTGGTGATGGGGTTAAGACAACAGGCTCATAAGCACTTTTCCACCTCTACTTCTTAGGCTTCCCAGGTTGTTTTCTAATGAAAGGAGGATTCATCTGTTCTAACCCCTCATAATAATCCTAATAATGTATAGAAGTCATGACTGCAATGTTGTAAGCATAGACCCTTGAGTATATTTCCTTGCTATAACATGAATAAACATATGACTCCACAACTTTCTTAGCACTATGAATGGCTGCTATGAATGAGGGTATGGAGTTTCAGTCAACTAGAATAGACCAGAAGTGCAAGTCCTAAAGACAAGGTCAACTTTCAAAGATTGTGTTGCACAGTCTACTTCATACTCCTTGATATTAGACCGAGTAGCAATGCAAAATCTGCTAAGCATTTTATTTTTTTTCACTCTTTGTTGAATACTATGGGCAGATATTTCCTCCATAGTTCTCCATTTCTATTCTCTTAACTTGTATTCTCTTCATGAGCCTCTTCTTATCCAGTGAAACATTTCCACAATGGTCATAGATCTTGCTTTATGTATGTAGTTGTTGAGGCTTTCATTTATGTTATTGACAAACATATCATTCTTACTTGCATGACCAAAGTGTGCTCTTGAGTACAGGTTGAGTGGTACATTTTTTAACCAACTTGCTGTATTTTTTTCAACTCTCTCTAAGTTATCCAAAACTCTTTTAAAGTCCTTAACATTCTCTACTGATGTTGCTGTCCAAAAAAAAAAAAAAAATCCATTAACTCCTTTTCTTTGAACTTTTCTTTGAAATTATGATATAAATGTCTCACATATACTCAATGAAACACTTCTTTAAGTGATTTGACCAACCTTTTTGGCATGTCAGATATGAATATCCTAGGAGTTTCATTGCCAAGACCAATAACAATCTTCAACTTAACTAGAATCTAGTACCAACTTTCAAATTTATCTGACTTTACCACAGCCAAGGCAAGTGGAAACATATTCTCATTACCATCCCTTCCCGTTGCTGTTAGTAGTTAACCACCAAATGAACTTTTCAAGAAACACCCATCTAAACTGGTAATGGGTCTACATCTTTCAAGAAATTCTCTTTTCATTGTATCCAAATATCAAAACATCATTTGAAATATAGGCGAGTCATGATCATTATATCTTTTTGCTTTAATAGTAACATGACTGCTAGACATATCATACAATACTTGTTAGATATAGGCTCTAATCTTGTGATATCACTCAATATCAGCACCATGGATGTCCTCTAATGCATGCCTCTTCATATATTGACCCTCCATTATCATCACCTATACTTTATCTAGCAAATCTTCCTCATCTAGATCATCTATTTCATTCCATGATTTATCTAAACCATCGATCCCCACCTCTTGTTGTGGTTAGATTCCTTCATCTATATAGCCTGACTCAGTAATATCTGGCTCCTAAAATTTTTTTCCTAAACCACATTCTCATCTTCTGAACATTCAAAACCTTCTTCCAACTATTCTGCTTTGTCATAAGTTTCGGAATAATCATCATCATTATTATCACTTTCTATGGGTTTTTTATTGGTAGTTTCCTTTTTAATAATTTTTTCCCAATGTTCTTCACATGTCTTTTTAGACCACTTTGATTATTTCTAGAAGGCCCACATACATCATCCCCTTGATCAACATTAACTTGTTCTGTCGTAAAGTTCTCCCTTTTGGACTCATAGGAAAGTAACACAATTTACTTGTTTTCAACCCCTTTTCTACATAAAAGTGAATTTCAAATTCATCTTCATGTGTTTCTAACATTGTCTTAATATCATCATCACTGTTTATCTCAACTACACCCACATCTATGCCACAAGATAGAAGTTTAAAGTACAATTTAACTTCACATGAATTCGTATCATAGAATAAATTACACATAATACCTAACTTACTCCAACATAGCATATTTCTAAGATAGCTATTAAATACTACAAATCTATCTTTTGTATACTTTATTGGGCATAATGGATTAGATTCTCATAAAAATCTCTCTCCATATTGAAACTTAACACTATCATTTCAAGCTTAGCTCTAATGGGCAGTCTTTTATCAATTTTGATATAGGATAATCTGTATAAAGGTAAAGGTATATACAAATGTTAATACAGTTGTAGACAAAATAAATACCATAGAAAAAATCTACAATTTTTTCATGCATCAAACCAAAAGAAAAACACTACAGTCCTACGTCTATGCTATGATATACCCATTGTTCAGATAAAAAGAAATTGTCCTACAGTTCTTACCTGATAGTGCATTCGATCTCCCTTTCTCAATCGGAAAAAAAAAACTTTGTTCTTATCCCCTCAAATGGAAAATCCCCTTACTCAAAATCTTCAATCGCCATTTGTCTCTCTCTCTCTCTCTCTCTCTCTCTCTCTCTCTCTCTCCCTAGAGTGGAAAAAAACAAAATGTAATTTAGGGTTTCGAAAAGAATTACTTTTTAAAAAGGGTATAATCAGTATTTTATGAGGTTCCGTTAAATCTTTGTTATTTACGACTTTTTCTGTCCATTTACCACACTTTTTAAAACCATAGGGATATAAATTGACATTTTCCGCTATAGGGGAGGTATATGGATTTAGAGGGAAAAATGTAATTTACCCTAAAATAAAATTCTTAAACCATAACAAAATTTTAAATGAAATTTGACTTGTATATATTTTTATGTTATTTTTAAGTCATAACAAAAAATGTTGTATAAACATATTTTTTGCACCACTCCATAATTTTTAAATGTCACTATTAAACTTTGGTTATCTTATAAAATAATCAAAATCAAACCAAAATTGAATAATCGAACAATAATTCAATATTTGCTTAACCAAAAATCAAATTAACAAAAAAAAATGCATAACCTATTAATAATTCCTCACTATTTTCGTGGACAACAAGTCCTAGGGTTCGATTTATCCTAAGATGCTTGTCTTGGACACTATAAATTGTACATAAAGAGATGGTACTGAAAGATGATTTTTTTACATGATTCCAAATATAATTGCGAAAAGCTATTTTTTTTTTTTTTGAAAAAAATATAAAATCATACTCAATGAGGTGCGGAAACATATCATATGTTTATTTATTTAACGATTATGGAAGTAATTATGGAGAGTATTCACAAATTTACAAAAATATGCTTTTTTCTATTAAAAAAACCAATAAAAGATATTAATATGTTTAATATTAAAAAATTAAAAAGATCCACTGAGATCCATGTCGATGACCTGTCTGAAAACAATATAATGGCCCGGGGCAGTCCGAATATCTTGGGGGCTGGGCTTGGGTGGGTTTGTGCGGGGCATTAACCCAGTCTCTTTTTCTTTGGGCTCGACAAGGCCTGCCCGAGCCCAAAATGTATACCTACACAGAGTTGAACCCCCTGTATATGTATTTGAGGATGGAATTAATAATTTGAAAACAGAAAAAACAAGAAAAAAAAAAAAAGGATGTTTCCTCGTGAAAAAGCAAACGGAAGAGAGAGAGAGAGAGAGAGAGAATACTTTGTTTGATTACACTCACATATAGACACGTACACATACTCATGCTTCTCCATGCTTGCTCTCCTATAGACTTAGCCTCCGAAACTCTTCACAATTCGCTCTTCTTCTCTCCATCTAAGTCTCTAATTTCTCCTAGTTCTAACCCTTTTAGGGTTTTTTTCGACTGCCCTAAAACTAGGGATTTCTAGGGTTTCAGCTCAATTGTCAATCGAGAATCCTAATTTCACCTACAAAATCTCCAGTTAATGCTAAAAAGAAACGGAGGCGAATTGCCTTCGATTTTACGGTCTCTAGATTCAGATAATGATAATTTTAAGAAAGCCCTAATTTCATGGTTTGGGAGGAGTAGTGCTCAAAGGGCTAAGAAATTGGGATAAGGCTTTGCGTTTCTTTAAGTGGATGAAATCCCAGAAAGAGTATGTGCCCAATGTGATTCATGACAATGTTGTGCTTCGGGCACTGGGTGGAGCTCAGAAATGGGATGAGCTTCGGCTTTGTTGGATTGAAATGGCGAAAGACGCTGTTTTGCCCACAAATAATACTTACAGTATGCTTGTTGATGTGTATGGAAAAGCGGGTTTAGTGAAGGAAGCAGTTTTGTGGATTAAGCATATAAGGGCTAGAGGAATGTATCCGGATGAGGTGACTATGAGTACTGTTCTGAAGGTTCTAATGGAGAATTTAATCGAGCAGATAAGTTTTTCAATGGTTGGTGCAATGGAAAACATGATTTGGATGAGCTGGGTTTAGGAGAGTATTGAGGTTGGGTCGGTGTGCTTTGCTGTGAGTTTTAAGCATTTTCTTTCGACTGAGCTTTTCAAAACGGGTGGGAGGATTCATCGGTCCAAAGTCAGGGAGGCTGATTTGAGTGGTGAAAGAAAGCCTCGGCTTACTGCTACATTCAATACTTTGATTGATTTGTATAGAAAAGCAGGTCGTCTAAAGGATGCAGCCGATGTGTTTGCTGAAATGTTGAAATCTGGGGTAGCAGTGGATACAATTACCTTTAACACCATGATTTATACATGCGGGTTGCATGGACATCTGGCGGAGGCTGAAGCATTGCTTGGTAAGATGGAAGAAAGGGGAATATCTCCTGATACAAAGACATATAACATACTCTTGTCTCTTTATGCTGATGTTGGTGATATTGATGCTGCACTCAATTACTATCGAAAGATCAGAGAAGTAGATCTTTTCCCTGATATTGTGACATTTAGGGCTGTCCTGCATATATTGTGTGAGAGGATAATGGTTCAGGATGTGGAGGCTGTAATTGAAGATATTGAGAAATCTGGTGCATGTATGGATGAACATTCTGTTCCTGCAATTGTGAAGATGTATGTTGATGAAGGATTAGTGGAACTGGCTAAAATTCTTTATGGAAAGTGCCAATTAGATGGTGACTAGGACTTATGCTACAATAATTGATGCTTATGCTGAAAAGGGCATTTGGGATGAAGCTGAGGCTGTGTTCATGGGAAAGAGAGATCCAGCTGGGAAAAGGATGTTATGGAATATAATGTCATGGTAAAAGCTTATGGTAAGGCAAAGCTCTATGATAAAGCTTTTTCCCTCTTCAAGAGAATGAGAAGCCAGGGGACTTTGCCAGATGAGTGCACCTACAACTCTATTGACCAAATGTATTCCAGAGGAAATGATATGGACCAAGCCAGGAGTATTATAGTTGAAATGCACACTACAAGAAAACAGGCTTTCAGCGACAGAATTATCTGTCGTTGAAAAAAAGAATTTCGTCGCTGATAAGTATCAGCGACGGATTGAATCCGTCGTTGCTCTCGTCGATGAAAGTGACATCGCCAATTTTAGCGAGGAAAGATATTTGTTAGAAATATTTAGCGACTACTTAGCGACGAACAAAACCGTCGCTAGTAAAAGTTCTATGTTAATCCGTCGATGATTTCAACCGCAACACCGACGGATTAGCGACGTTTGAAAAGCGTCAGAAACATATCCCTCGCTAATCCGTCGATAAAGCATTGACAGTAGCATAAAAATTTGTGACGGATTAGCGAGGACATAGTTAACGACCGCTAGAGCCGTCGCTATCTGTCGGTATGAGCAACCTCGAGAAGAGGAATTCAGCGAGGGTTCAGCGACGAATAATTTAGCAAGGCATAGATATTAAGTCGTTAATTTCTCGGTAATTAGCGACGGATCTGCGAGAGGATTTTTCCTTCGGTAATTTTCGTCGGTGATCCGTCAGAAATAGCTTTTATGGCTAGAAGGACTTAGCGACAGATCAGCAATGAGACATTTTACCGACGGAATAAATCCGTCGGTAATCCATCGCTAATTTTAGTTTCCTGCTCCGCAAATATTGATTCTATTCTGCAACCTATTTCAGAAACTCATAATCTGTAACCTGTAAATTAGAACCTCATAAACCTGTAATCTATAAATCGATGAACCTGTTCGATTGCATTTCCAAGATTACCTAATATCTCATAAGCTCAAATTCCCAAAGTTCAATTTAAAAAAAAATGAACATGGAACTCGTGTTACGAAACTCAAATATTACAATAGATAAAAAATCTAAGTAAATTAAAGTACAGTCTCATCTACCGTGAGTGCAAGAAGTACATCAAATAGGTGTTTAAAACGAACAACAATTTAAAAGGTTCTAAGAAAAAATTATGTAAAAGAAAGTAGAAGATGTTAAGTATTCATCAAATTACAACTCGTAATGTTCCATCAAACAAAGGACAGCAAGAGAAAATCGTCAAAGTCATTGAGATGGGTGATCAGAATCTGGAGACTGGGTGCTATCAATACCAGGTGGTGTATGTTGGATACCTATTTGTTGTAGGATCTCATGAATCTGGGCCTCGGTTTGCTCTTTCACTAGGCTTTGCACTTCTTCTAATAGTTCGCTTCCATGTTCTGTATGACTTGATTTCTCATTTCATCCATCATTTTATCAACCTCCTCCTTAGTATACAACTGTGAGGAAGGCATGGTTGGAGCTGAAGTGGCACCAGAGGACATTTTGGATGCTATGTCATCAATTCTCTCTCCAAAGCCATATAGACGTCCCTTCATTTGACCCCCGGTGACTTCACACCACGATCCGACATCAAATTCTAGCTGACTAGCATTATCTGATCCATATTTCTCCTTAAGAAATTGTTTGTACTTGTCCTACATCAAGTGTAAATAATTAGATTTATGAAATGATTGATATTTAAATATTATAAAAATTACATAATAATGAAGGTGTCTTACACTAACTGATTCCGACTTCTTGTCAACGTACTGTCCTTTTCCTTTTTCACGCCTTTGAGTTCGATTGAAGAGTTCAAGATGGAAAACCGAATGCATACTTTCTTCAACCTAAAAAAAAAATAAAAAGCATTAGTAATTATAAAAAGTGTATTAAAATTAGGAACAGTGTGTAAAGAAGAAAGAAATACAAACTATCCTCTTCTTATGTGTTGCAAAGGGAATAAAACCGGATGTGTGTTTTGTAATTTCTCCTTCTTTTTCTATATTTCGATTTTGGCTAGCAGCGTTTGACTTCTGTTGCCACTTTGTTGTACTCTAATGCTTGTCAATCAATTCATCCCAAACAGCAGCTGTCATATATCGAGGGGGGATAATCGTTGGTTTCAGACAAATTGGATGTTCCAAATGCATCCATTGCTTGCTTCTTTGCGGACAAAAGCATATTCGAATATCTCCGACTACATGAAGCTTTTCATGCATTGTATATCGAAACTGAATCTTCATCTCGTCATTTGAATGTTTGTTGCACATATTAAGTAGGGAGCAAAAAAATTATGAGTTAAATAAGTAAAATGTAAATAGTAATTATTGTAGAGTCCATTGATAAGGAGAAAGACACTCAAAGGAAATGGAAGAAGGAAAATCAAATGGCTAAGTGTTACATGTTGGCTTCTATGTCCAACGTAAATTTCAACAAAGGTAAGATTCAAAACATCCTTTTCCTTCTCTTTCAACAAAAAAATTGTTGATATTTTGGCTAATCCCTCCAACTACTTTAGCTAAATCACTACAACATGCTTTGTATTTAAAGCGGAAATGGAAAACACACGCATACACTAATCTATCACTCCCCCATTATTTCTTCCTCTATCACTGTGACTGCGAGGTTGCTGCACTCATGGTTGCTGCGAGAGAAAAGCGAGTACAAATCAGATGGTTTGGAGCATCCTTTGGTATCAACTGGGGTTCAAAATATTGACCTATATGCACTTCCATATCTTTTCACTATGCTCATAAGAGAAATCCAATACTAAGTTACACAACACCATCATTATGTTGAGTATTACATAGGAAACAAAAATAAGAATCTGCATATATCAACAAATATCTATTACCTTTGCTAGTTCAATTCCATCATAAAGAATATAAAACCATTTGTCCGCAATAATTTCATTTTGTTCAACATGACCATCAAAACTCTGATTTCTCACTTTGGCACTTAATGCACACATTGCAAAATGAAGATAGGTCACCTCACCTTAGCCTTATTTAGACAATGTCAAAGCATATCACAAAGCATGAGCATACAGAAATCTAGTGCATATGACACAGAAAATTAGTGCTTGGCATATCAGGAAATTAGTGTATTTCTATATTTAATGTAGGGTTTGTCATGATTTGTGATATGCTTAGCCTTATTCAGACAATGCCAAACACAAGAAAACAGAAAATTAGATTCAATTGGCTAGAGCATACACAAGCATACATTGCCAGCCAACCCCTACACCTCTGGACTCCACCACCACAGCATAAAGCCTCGCAATTTCAGCGGCTGACAAGGGACAACATTAACGAGCTCAAGTAGAGCTCCAAATGAGCTCAGCCTTACTTGTTTTACACCAGTTCAGTTCAAAAAAAAAAAGTTATGATGGCTCAACAAGCATTACAATAACATAGAAAAGAGAAAGAAGTATCAAATTGTAACTTACTAACATATTATGATTAGATAACATTAATTGAAAATAAAAAGGAAGAAGAAAGAAAAATATTCACAAACTTGAGCACACTTGGATTGTTGCGTAGGATAGGCACAAAGCAAGACATAGGAGTGGGATTATTTGATTCGGTTTTGTGGGTTGTGGTCAGAAAATGAGGCCTAAAGTGTGCATGTGTCCAAGCAAAAGAGGGTTCTCCTGTTAGAGTCATTCACTAATTCATTCAATCTGATGTGTCATTTTCACATGCACCGACAAAGAGACTAATCCTAAGAAAATCTAACCAATTAGCGCCCATCATAGTGACCTTTTATTGAATCCTACGACTTGACAATCACACCATAACACCTCATTCCTTGCAGCTATATAGGATAGCGTCCGAGCTAGCAAGGAAAACCATTGCCTAAAGTGGTATAGGGGGTTTATTGCCCTAACTAAAAGGGAGGGTTCATTACAAATATTTAATAAGTACATCATAGTAACAAAAAATCTATAGAAAATTATTAATTTTTAGAAACTAATACTAACCTGAAACTTCTCCCAAAGCCCATTCTTTGTATTCTGTGGAACCTTGCTCCAAGTCAACCACGGTCCAGTCAGATGTCCCTTGATGGCCTCAGTAATATTGTGGACAACTTTAGGATCTAGAAAGCTACTAACCAAGAAAATATTATAATTTAACTCATGAAATGGCATTAAGGCATTAAAATTACTACAAAACAAACTTTAATGACTTGCATATGATTAGCTGCTTCGATAAACGTTCGACCCTGTAGAGTGAGTGGTACATCAGTCCCATGATTTGGGCCTCTTCTTTGATAGGCAAACGAATCCGCAGGAGTCTCTGTAATATCGGAAACTCGACGTTGAGTATTTTGTAAACATTTCTATAATAAAGTAGAAAAAAAAACTTTGAATTTTATTGATTTTCGATTTTGGGGTTTTAATTTTAAATTTTTGGTATTTTTAAATTTCCGTATCCGCGAACTGTAATAAATCTCATTTTATGAAAATTTTAAATTTTAGAGGGAAAAAAAAAAGGAAGAGGAGATGCTGCGTTTCGGGGTGAAACGCAGCACCCCCGTTTTCCCCAAATCGATTAGGGTTAATAGCCCTAATCGAATCCCTCATTCACTCTCTGCTCTCTCTTTCTCGTCTCTCTCGCGATCGCTCGCCATCACTCTCCCTCCACCATGCGCAACCACCACCGCGGCCACCGCGGGTCGCCATCTCTCCGTCTCACGCCATCTCTCTGTCGATCTCTCCCTCACAGTCTCTCTCTCGGCCTCTCTCTCTACCACAGCCTCTGTTCTCCCTCACGATCACTCTGTCTCTCTCTCTCTCTTTCATTTTCCCTCTCTACCGTCTTATCTCTCTGTTCTCTCTCATTCCCGCGTGACGACAGAGAGTGTTTGCTCTCTTCTCCTTCCTTCGAGCGAGACGAAATCCCCTCTCCTTCAGCGCCCCTCCTTCTATTCAGCCACGAACCTTTCTGCAATCCTTCCAGAAACCCTGGCCGCAAGACAGTAGAAACCCTAGATCACAGTTCTACAAAGGTAAGCCTAGCTTTTCCAATTTTGATTCTAGGGTTTGAATATTCTTAGTAGTTAGGTTAAATTCTAACGATTTCTGCAAATTGAAATTGTTACAGGTTTGAGCTTGAATCCACTAGCGACTGGAAGCTAGGACTGTAGATCGAGAAACCCTAGGTGAGGGATTTTTGATCCTCTCAATAAATTGAGTAAATTTAGGGTTTAATCTAGGGTAATGAAATATGTATACGTTAGATTAGTATGAGATGCGAATTTCTGATATTTAATATGTAATTAGTGAAGTAAGTGATGCATACTTCATAAAGGTAGGTTGTTTGAAACGGAAGAAGCATGTTAAGGAATGATAGAATTGAACTGAGTTGATTTGAATGTTTCTTTAGAGTTTCAATTGAAATATGCATGAAAAGTGTTATATTTATGTGGAATTGGAAGAAAATTTGAAAAATTAGAAAATATTGGTAATTAAAGTCCATTAGAGATATAAATGATTTTCGGGTGATGAAATCAGCATTTAGAAATCGTGGATGTGAAATTAAGGGTGAATTAAGTTAGAAAAATGTGAAAACCCTTGTTATAGAGATTTTAATTGACGATAATTGTAATGTTTGATTAGGTTAATCGTTTGGGGACTTAAAAAGGGGTCTATTTGGATTTGATTGAGAATTTGAGAGTGAATACCCTCTTCAGAGGTGAGTGGATGGTTCATTGTGTTTATGAATGAATAACATATTTTAAAATTGGTTTGAAAATGATTTTGAAAGATTTTTACATGTTTTATATAAATTGTTTTGTGATTGTGAGCTGACTGAACTAAATTGTGAAATACGAATGCATCCACTGTGTTTATGAATGCTTTGGTGCCATGTGATATTTGATATTGTTCTATGAACTGCTTTGGCATGAGATTATGGATTATTTGTTGGAAATCATGACACATTGTTGAGAAATGGATTGATTGAGAAATGAAGGGTGCCGTAGATGACTATAGTCATATTCCCACCACGGAGCGACCCGACAGGGTGGCGTGGTTTGGGGTTTGGATGTGCGGGGGAGTTGACGTCCCTCTCTTTGCCGAAGTCATGCTATATCTGGTGCATCCCGGTGAGGCACGAGCCAACGCTTGTTTTGAGACATTGGATAGAAAAACCCTTGGCGGGCTTTCATCTGGATTTGGCCGCCCTGAGAAGGAAGCGTTTTTCGATGGGACCCCAGGATTTTTGAAAGGATAATTGACAAAGATGCATATTTGTGAAATGTAATTTATTGAAATGATTTTATGTATATAAAATGATTTATGAGATATGCTTTGACTGTCCCACATTCACCCCTTGTTTATGAACACAATTGCACCATTACACTCCACTCACTGAGTATTCCCCAATACTTACCCCCCTCTCTCCACCTTTTTTAGAGGAGACTTAGTTGGGAGACTACTCGACGGAGCTTACGTAGTATTTTTGCAGATCGTATAGGTATTTGGCACATGCAGGATTTTTTGAGATTTATAACTCTCAAACCATGGAAGGGAAGTCTATACATCCCATGCCGTGCGGATTTTATTGATACTGGCCGAGTTGTTGGCAAGTATTGATAAAATCTGACAATTTTTGATTTGTTCTTTATTATGTTGATTACTCTATTTTTGAAAAACTGTTTATCTCTGTACTGGAACATTTGGACTGTAAATCTTAATTTTGGTGCTTTTTCTTTGATTTTGTGAAGTTATGTACAACTCATACCGCTAGGATTTTATTGATACTGGCTTGTTTTTCTCAGGTAAGTGTTGGTAAAATCCGACGGCTATATTTTGGGACTCTTGTTTGTTACACGCTTTATTGTGTGTTGCTGTGTACTCGTGCATGTACAAGTTTCCACTCCCCGATGTGTGCTAATGTATGATTGCATGTACAGGATCCCACTCCCCGATGTGTGCCAATGTATGTGTTTGTACGTCCAGGAATGAGTCGGATGGGCTCCTTGCATGTGTATTGATTTTGTGATTTCTTGTTTTTGAAGAGTCTTATGCTTTTGATGATTTATTGTGAATTTGATAGTCTTGTGGAGTCCCGGTAGATGGGGAGGTTTTGCCCATGTACCGAGACGACGCGACGGTTGTCGCGTGGTCGATCCGAGGATCGGGGCGTGACAGTCTCAATCTCAGGATTGGGAGCTTTAGTTACAGCAAGGTTCTCCGCCGTATCACTTAAATGAGTGGACCCTTGACTACTCTTATTTCCACTCCTAGAGCTTCCTCTTGACCTACCTCCTCTGCCTCGAACCATATTTGTATTTAAGAAATACAGTTCTTAGGTCAAATCGAATACCCAAACATATAGAAAATATTTAGATATTATAATAACTGTATATGTATCAAAAGCAGATCCTCAATTGCAGAGAACTTTTAAATGAGAGAAATAAAATGAAATAAAAAAATTGAAGAAATACAAACATCATGTTCTTATAACAACACCAAAAAAGCATTTAACATTAAACACGCTGTAAAATCAAAACAACGACAACATTAATGTCACAAATCGAAAACATATAAATACATAAGTTAAACAAATATAAAGTTATTCCATGTCATCATCACCACCATCAGAATCAAAATCTCATTCTCGCTCTGTTTTAGAGGAATCAAACTCTTCTTCTTCTTCCTCATTCTCCTCCTCCTCCTCCTCCTCCTCTTCTTCTTCTTCTTCTTCTTCTTCTTTTTCTTCTTCTTCTTCTTTAACATGCACTGAGAAATGATAGCGGTTTTCTTGTTCTTGTGGAACTTCAGTTGAAGCTACCTCTTCTATATCTCCAACAATTAGAAATCTTGAGTCATCAAGTTCAGTTGTACGGTAAACAACTATAGGAATTGAAGGTTCATCTTCTTAATAAATGGATTCTAGAGAAATCGGAAGTGTTATGCCATCAGTAACTACCCATCTAGCCTTAATTTAACATACTGCCCACCAATCACTTCTCTCTCTCTTCTTTGAAGGGTATGATGTATAGTAAACTTCTTGGCATTGTGATGCCAACACAAAAGGCTCGTTAGAATGCAGTCTTGACTTATGATTAACTTTAACTAAACCGCGACGGGGGTGCACTCTAACTCCTTTTTCAGTGTCGTACCAAATGCACTTAAATAACACCAGTCTGTTAGAAACTCCAAAATACTCTAACTCTATGATCTTAATCAACGTGCCATAGAAGTCACGTTCGTAATCATTATAACAACTCCCTTTCACACATACACCACTATTCGTAGTTGACTTATCTTGCCCATACTCTGTGTGGGAAATTTAAAACCGTTAATGAAATATCCGTTATAATATTTCACTGAGCGTAATGGCCCTTCTGCTATATCTCTTATATTTTTGGTGATGGAATTTCTCTCAATTGCTACCTATATATAAAAGAAAGAAGTACAACATAGTTATATTTTTTAAATGACATACATGTACTTTGAAATTTGTCTATATTTGTAAATGGAATACTGTACTTACAAAGTGCCTTAACCAACTTGCAAATTCTTGTTCATATTGTCTCTCAACTTGCTCATCTGTAATAAATGGATTTTGTTGTCTTAGAACATCATCAAATATCCTTGTCAAAACAACGATGTAAGACGTCAATAAAATACCATTTACTGTCTTAGATAAAAGTAATTGATTATCAAGAAACGTACTCAATAAATTCATTGAGTTCAATGCAATTCAATAACACATAAATCATTATAACGTTGTATTCGGATTCAGAGAGAAATCTCCGATAACATTCCCCAATTGGTCGACCAGCGAGAGAAAATATTGATAATCTTCCCATAGATTGAACAACTCCCTCATCATCATTTCGAGGAGCTCAATTCAACCTTGTTTCAATATGGGGTTCAAAATAAAAAGAAAAAAATGTTGAAATCTCCTCAATAATATAGTCCTCACAAATGGTTCATTCAACGCATACTCGATTTCGCACTTTCTTCTTTAATCGATGTATACACCTACAAATTATTTAACTTTAATTATCAAAAGAATAAATAATGTTTATTCAATAAATGTTCTTGACATTACCTCTCAAATGGATATATCCATCTATATTGAACAGGTCCTCCCACCTTAACTTCATAAGCTAAGTGAACAGAAAAATGCTCCATATTCAAAAAATGATGGGGGAAGATTTTCTCAAGTTTACAAAGCGTCTCGACTATATTTGTCTCTAAAATCACAATGTGCTGTTTACGCAACTCAATCGCACACAAGTCTCTAAAGAAATTACTGAGTTATGTTAAAGCATCCCACACAGCGTTTGGCAAAAGGTCACGAAATGTAATTGATATCAATCTCTGCATAAATATATGACAGTCATGACTCTTCATCCCGTAAACTAACATACTGAGACAAGTTTGAAGCATACCTATCAGGAAATTTCAAAATTTTCACCCATCGACATATATCTATTACTTTATCTCTACTTAATGTGTATGAAGCATTTGGCTTCCAAATCCTCCCATTAATTTCTTTCAATTCTAATTCTGGCCGTTTGCAATACAACTCCAAATCGAGTCTCGCCTTAATGTTGTCCTTGGACTTTCCTTTAACATCCATAATAGTGTTGAAAACATTTTCGAACAAATTTTTTTTAATATGCATCACATCCAAGTTATGGCAAATAAGAAGTGTTTTCCAATCAGATAACTCTCAAAATATACTTCTTTTCACCTAGTTATGTTCAACCCCAAAGCCTTGAATAGTTTGTTTCGCACATTTTGTACCAAAGATAATATCAGGAAAACAAAATACGTGAAAAAAACATATCTTCACCAGATAGTCGTAGAGGAGGCGCATCACTCTCAACTTTTCCTTTTCAAAATTTATCCCTTTGCTTCCGATACGGATGACTACTAATAGTTGATCCTGAGCAGCTTTCTGCTCAACTAGATCTAGCTAACAATGGAGCTATATTTATGTGCCCATACTTCCTCTAAAATAAAAATAAAATAGAAGAGTGAATATAAAATACTCAATGAGTAACGTGTAATGACATGATTATGATAGTAAATGAGTGGTAAATGGAAAATATCAAAACCATAATTTCAAAAAATATCATCAATCTAAGTAATTCCAAACAATCCAAGTAATTTAAAAAATAGATGCATTCACAAGTTTATATTTTTCAAAGATCATGGGTTCTCCCTAAAAAAAAAGACTTCCGCCTAAAGTTTGGCTGAATCTAGATGAAAGCCCGCCAAGGGGTTTTAAATCTGTTAATTTCATAACTCTAATTCTCCCTTCCTTGAAGTTAACTCGTGCCTCACTGTTAGTGCTACCTGATAGTATGACATGGGCACAGGAGGCCACGTCTATTTGCCTTATTAATGAACCCCCAACTACATCACTCCGTCGGGTTGCTCTGTGAAGGGAATGACAATGGTCATTTACCATCTCATGTACCATTATTTCGCAAATATTCACATCTCATCCCATGTGCTATGATGTCAGCAAATGGTTACCAACCAATACCACAATATTCGTGAATATAATTTCTAACAATATATGAAATATATACATTCACAAGTACATTAGATGCATGCATGTTTCAAACTTCCATTTTGGGATATCTCATAATCACAAATCACTTATAAAATCTGTTTAAAATCATTTTAGTAGAAATCATCTTTAAAAAAATTTAGAAACTAGTTTTCTTATTTAAAGGCATAATACTTCGTCTACTAATAGTGATGGGGAGAACAGTCACTCTCAAATTCCTCTACAACAAGGGTTTTGCCATGATCTACTTGTCCAACTCCTAGGAGATATTATCAAATAATCAAAATTATCAATATTAATTTTCAGAATAACTTAAAACCCTATCATTTAAAAATCTAATTTTTCTTTCACTTACTATGACTCAAGATCCTCCAAATCCAAATGGATAGCTAGTTCAACAAATTAAAACTTGGGTTTAGAAGAGGATATTACCTAATTTCAATTTTTAAAGAATCCCTCAAATTTTGGGTTATACCAAACCCTTATATTCTTCGCTTTTTGTGTGATAACTCCAAATCTTCAAGTCTTCTTCTAAGAACAAGGCTAAAATTTCATATTGGAAAGTTAGATGAATAATTTGGAATCTTAGATCATGAGTTTTGGTGGTAGATCAATTTGGGTTTAAAAGAGAATAGACGAAGAATAGTCCAGAGAGATAGAGGAGAAATGAAGTTCTTGGATCTTGTGAGTATTGGAATCTTATTTCTCCTTTTATCTTTAAACTCATTTCCAACATCTACTTAACATTCCTTCTACATATTAAAATTTCACAAAGGGACAAATATGTCTTTTTGGGTTATTGTGAAGGTCACCCAATGAATTTAAGGAAATGAAATTGGTTTATTGAGAAAAATATGCTCGGTGGTGGACAAGGAAAGTTGGAATGAAAATGAGATTTTATGGAAAATAGATTAGAAATATTAAATATTTGGAATATTCAAAAATATGAAATATAATATAAACTGTGTATTATATAGTAAGTGGCATGGTGGTAATAAGTTTTTTTTAGTGACTTAGAGAGCTTGGGATCAAATCTCTAAAATACAAGTGGTAGCTGAGAAATAAAATCTCCATAAATATAAGGAAAGGTAAGTCAACCGAGAAGTGGATATCAACTGAGGAGAGTGCATGGATTCCTGCACTAAGTACCGAATGAAAATGCAAGGCAAGTGCAACAAAACAAGTACATTATAGTGCAAAATAGAATTGTAAGGTGCTAAATGAAATGCACCATGGAGAAAATTTGATAATGTAGGGTAAGTTAATGATACAGCTACTAAAAGTATAATTATAAATGCTAATAGCTCAGTAAGTGTACAAATGGTTCATAGTTTGATATATATACAAATAGTTTGGCAATTGAGAGATCCAAATACACCCAACACCAAGATTTAAAGAGTAAATAAAAAATATTATCGAGAGATAGCAAACCAACTTCTCACAAAGAAATCAAATTCTATCAAAAGGACAAATTTCTATTAAAAAATTAAGACATACCGAATATAGAGCACTCTAGTAATCGAATGCTCAAAAATTAAAAACTTATCAACCAAGAGTCTAAGGAATTTCCTATACAATCCAAATGATAAAATCCATATTTAAATTTAAATTAATTATTTTCCTATATTTTCATAAGTATAAAAATTTTCTAATAGTCCTTTCAAAGTCTACATCATAATCCGAACTTGTTCGGTATTATAATTCATATCTCCTAAAAGAAAATTTTGTCCTCAAAATTTTATTATATAATCATTTTCTCAAAGAGTTGGGGGTATTGCTTTCTCATGGCTTCTTCAGGTTCCCAAGTCATCTCCTTTATGTGGTTATTCTTCCATAAGATCTTGACAATTGAAATTTGCTTATTTCTCAATCTCTTAACTTAATTTTCTAGGATGACTACTAGTTGTACTCCAAAATTCAAATCTTCTCTCTACCCAATTGGAAGAGTTTCAAGAATATGGAAAGAATTTGGTAAGTACTTCTTCAATATAGAGATATAGAAAATATTATGAATTCTTTCTAATTCTGAGGCAATTCTAATCCATAAGTCATTTTTCAAACCTTCTCTATGATTTTGAAAGGACCAATATAACGAGAGTTCAACTTTTTCTGTCTCTAAAATCGAATTACACCTTTCCAAGGGGATTCTTTCAAGAACACCATATCACTGATCTCAAACTCCAGTGGTCTTCTTCTTTTATTGGCATAGCTCTTTTGTCAATCTTGAGTTGCATTTTATCCTTTCCCAGATCAATTTCACCTTCTCGATAGTAGTCTCGATCAATTTTACATTTTTAATTTTTCTTTCCCCAACCTCATCCCAGCACAATGAGTTTTTACACTTCCTTTCATATAGGACTTTATAAGGTCGCATTTCAATGTTAGTTTGGTAACTGTTATTGTAGGGAAACTTTATCAAAGAAAGGTGCCTATCTTAATTTTCCTGAAAATCCATTACACAAGCTCTAAGCATGTCTTTTAGTGTTTGGATCGTACAATCAGATTGTCAATTAGTTTGAGGGTGAAAGCCAGTGTTAAATTGCAATTGAGTACCTAAGGATTCTTATAATTTTGACCAAAATCGAGAGGTAAAATGGAGGTCTCGATCAGACACAATCAATACCAAAACCCCATGGAGTCTCACAACTTCATCAATGTATAACTTAGCTAACTTTTCCAAAGGATATGTATTTTGAATTAGCAAGAAGTAGCTTGATTTGGTGAGTCGATCTATAATCACCCAAATAATATCATATCTATTCGATGTATGTGGCAAACCAACTATGAAATCCATAGTCACATATTCCTATTTCCATTCAGGAATTGGTAATGGTTAGAGAACACCAGTAGGCCTTTGGTATTCTACCTTCACTTGCAAATATACTAAACACTTAGACACAAATTTAGCAATCTCCCTTATTTGGTACATCTTAGTACTTCCCAGGTAATAACATAAGTCGATGAGTGTGCTTCCTCAAAAATAGCTCTATGAAGATTAATGTACTTTGGAATATAAATCCTGTACTTAAACATAAGCATCTTATCATCTGGGATCATAAACTTACCCCTTCTCTATTGTGGAGTTTCCCACTTATCATCTTTAATTCATTATTAGTAGTTTAGAACTCTCAAATATGATCCACTAAGCTGGGCCTTATCTCAAAACTAGCCAACAACGTACCTTGCTCATAAATTGCTAATCTAATCCCAAGGGTTCGAATTCCTACCAAACAAGAAAGATAAAAATTCTAATAAGACTTCAAATTATGTGAGGATTTCCAACTCAAAGCATCAATAACTACGTTAGCCTTACCAGGATGGTAATTTATCACCAAATCATAATCCTTAGTCAGTTCAAGCCCCCTCATTTGCCTCAAGTTCAGCTCCTTTTGCATAAACAAATGCTTCAAACTTTTATGGTCGGTGAAAATCTTACAAGTCTCCCTATATAAATAATGTCTCCATATCTTAAAGGCAAATACAATTGTTGCTAATTCTAGATCATGAGTAAGATAATTCTTTTCATGTTTCTTCAGTTGATGAAAGGCATAGGTGATAACAATATTTTTGTACATTTGAATTATATCTTTTTTAGCATTTATTTATGTGTTTAAGAATTGATTTGAACCATATTTTATGATTTTATATTGATTTATTTTCGTGGTCATTGATTTAGGAAAAATGAAATAAACTTGCTATTTTCGGACTGAATAGACAGTATTCAATATTTTAATCATACCTTTTTGTCCCAATATCCAATTGAGGTGATTTTTATAGCTTTGGAAGGAAGACTTCGAGCCCTACAACTTTTATGAAGACCTCAAAGGTTGGGTCAGACCAGAAGATATCCAAAAATTGAGTCAAAATTACTGCAGTGCTGGAAAACGAAAATTGAGAATCAAAATGGAAACAATGTGCTACAATTTTGGAATTACCTTGCTAATAATTTTAGAAATTATCCAAATTGAAGAAAAGAAAATTTTTAAATATTTGAAAAGTTAAAGATCATCATCAACCAGCAAAGAAAGTTCCCAAATCAAATTCAAAGTCCAAACTCCCAAAATAGTCCAAGATACTAAATTTTTTCTAGGGTTTTCACTCCTATATATATGTGGTACTAGGGTAGCTCTTGAGGCATGAATTTTTCTTTTATTTTCTCATTCTTTCACCACTTTATAAGCTCTTGTAACCTCCTCCATCCCAAGAGACTTCGACATCCATGTTCATGCAAACAAGGGTTGTAATATTTTATTTTACTTTCTTATTTTTCTTTTCAATGTTTAGTTAATTTTATTTTTTCTAGAACTCGATTGATTTTATTTTTTGATTAATACATAGTTTGATTTGATTCTTTTCCTTAAGTTTTATTAGCATACTTATTATTTTGATAAGATTTTATTATTGTTCTTAATACTTCAAATGTTTTTGGACCCGACGTTTTGATGATTTGAGATTGAATGCATGCATGATCAATATAATTGCATAAGATTAGTCCAAATAATAAAATCTATATGAAATTATGAGCATAACCATTTGATTAATTTCATGTGTAGGAATTAAGAGAACCTTAAATTATAGATTTTTACAAAACTTAATACAGTTTGATTTAATCAAAATTGCATGACCATTGGGTTTCGATTAGTCGAATTAGGGATTCATTACATGACTATTGGGTGAATCTAATTTAGGAGAATCTGTCATTATCAATAATAAATCATTAGTCAATGAACTTAGAGATTGAAAAGATTTGACCGTGTAGAAAGATAAAAATAAATGAAATCGATATCCTAGGATTTTTATTATATTAGAGGTTCATATTTTAGATCTTATTTTTAGTAGTTTCTAAAATTTTCACTACTTAATTTGATTTGTTCAACTTAGATTAGAGTTATTCATATTTGGTAGTATAAAATATTCTCGTGGAATCGATACTTGTTCGACACTATACACAATACTCGACTAGGGTATACTTACCCAAAATCGTGATATACCTAAATTGCGTAACAAGCTTTTGCCACCATTGTCGGGAATATTTTTGTATATCAACCAGGATAACCTTGTTTGAGATTGGACTTTGTTATTTTTTATTTATATTAAGGTTTAGGTTGTATAGTTGTTATTTTAGATTTTGATTTTGAAATTTTGGTGGAATTTTTGAGATTTTCAGGATCAGAAAAGTTTTTCAGAATTAGGTTTATATGACCATTTATTTCAAAGGATTTCGGGTTGCTGAGCAAAACCCATTGTTATACCATGGGCACCATACTATCTTGGCCAAATTGCATCGATTTCTTAGGTTTTTCTATTTTTCTTTGATTTTTCGTGATTTTTTTCGATTAACTGTTTATGTATTTTTTGTATATTTGGTTATATATTTTTGTTATTTTCACTTTTATATAGATAATCTAGATTTATTTGAATATTTTTTACAATTTACTTAATATATCTAATATTGTGTTATTTTTGTATTTGTGAGGAAACAATGACTTATGATAACAGAGCTATAAGAGAGTATTCTATGCCTAAACTTCAAAATGTTCAATCTAGTATTGCGAAGCCTCCCATAGAAGTAAATAATTTTGATCTTAAACATAATCTTATTGGCATGATGCAGGTAGATCAGTTCAGTGGCAAAGAAACCTTTGAAGATCCACATAGCTATCTAAAGAACCTTTTGGAAATCTGTGAATCGATCAAGTTGAATGGAGTAAGTCCTGATGCAATAAAGTTGTGATTATTTCCTTTCTCTCTTAGGAGAAAGACAAAGGTATGGCTTAATTCATTCCCTCCTAATCATTTCACGAATTTAGAAAATCTATCTCAAGCATTTTTAAACAAATACTTTCCATCAGGTAAAACTGCTAAGTTACCAATGATATCACTTGTTTTAGCCAATTTGACGGTGAATCTTTATATTGTACTTGGGAACGTTTTAAGAATTTGATTAGAAAGTGTCCACATCATGGTATACCTGATTGATTAGTCTTACAAGCATTTTATGGAGGTTTTTTACAATTTGTTAAGATTGCCATTGATGCTGTGGTTGGAGGTGCATTCATGAGTAAGTCATATAATAAGACATGCACATTATTAGATGATATGGCTTCAAGTCAGTATGATTGGTCTAGTGAGCATGAGTTTCCTAGGCAAAGGGCTGGTGTGCTTGAAGTTTATAGTTTAACCATACTTAATGTAAAAATTGATTCTTTGATTAATTGAATGAAAGCTAATCAACTTAATGTTGTAATAATCGTGCTTTATATTGTGATTCTTATGGCGAATCTACTCACATGTCTTCTGAGTGTCCTTAGATAAAGCAAGCAAACTATATTTCTAATTGTGACATACATCAGAATAACCCCTACTCAAACACATATAATCCTGCGTGGAAAAACCATCCCAATTTTTCGTGAGCCAAGGGGAACCACAAGGAGCAAAACATTCACTAAGTTTTAGTTCAGAATGTCAACAGCAAGAGTGAGCAAGCCATCTTGGGAGGATACAATTAAACGCTTGGCAGTAGTGACCAATAAAAGATTTGAACGCTTAGAAGCAATGACTAACGAAAGGTTTCGGAGGCTTGAAAATAAAATTGATCAATTAGCTAATGCTTTTCATTCTCATATGCCAGGTCGACTGCCGAATGATACTAAGAAAAATCCAAAACTGCAGGTAAATGAAATCTCGTTGAACAATAAAAAATCCAAAACTGCAAGTAAATGAAATCCCATTGAACAATGAAAAGGAAATGCAACAGTTTTCGGATCCATCCCAAGAAAAAGAGAAAAAATAAGAAGTCAAGGAAGAAATCCATCAGCCTACCAATGAGAAGGTTAAGACATTGGATTCTAAACAAGGAAGTATTTTATATTTAAGTTAATATAAACCCCCTCTTCCTTTTCCTGGATGTCTTTTACAAGCAAAAGTAGAATTTGAAAAATTTTTAAAAATTTTTAAGAAACTACATGTTAATATTCCTCTTTTGGATGTCATTAGACAAGTGCCAGGTTATTGAGGATTCCTTGAGGATGTGATTAAAAACAAGAAGAGGTTGGATGAAGTTTCAAAAGTCAAGTTAAAGGAGGAATGCTTAGCAATCTTGCAAAGGAAGCCACCACCGAAACTTTCTGATCCAGGGAGATTTTCTATCTTACAATTAGTTCTTCTGATTTTTCTAATATTTTGTATGATTTGGGTGCCGGTGTTAATGTCATGTCATATTTTGCATTCTTGAAATTAGGGTTAAAGGATTATCGACCTACCAATATTTCTTTGCAATTTGTTGATAAGAGCATAATACATCTGAGAGGCATCATAGAGGATATATTGGTTAAAGTTGATAAATTCATTTTTCTGTAAATTTTGTCATTTTAGATATAGATGATACAGAGAGTACTTCATTGATTTTAGGTCAACCCTTCTTAAACACTACACGTGCTCTGATTGATGTTTTTGCTGGAAAGTTGATTTTGAGAATGGATGACGAAAAAATTGAATTTAATATTTTCCGTCGCATGAAAAAACTTTCTAAATAAGAGGTTTCTAGGATTGAATGCACTAAAAAGGTTTTTGAACATGATGTTAATATCTCTCATTTTAGTGAACCTATAGAAAATTGCATTGACAATTCCTTGCATATCAAACATGATTTTCTAGATAATGAATATGTTAATGCATATGCTACTTTAGGTGTGAAATTTAATGAATTCAAATCAAAGAAAAGGTTACTTGCAGGAAAAGAAAGGAAGCTGCAATTCAATGCATTGGTGGAAAAACAAAAGATGTCTAAGAATGTTCAAATTGATAAGGGAATGACAAAAGTATGGCAAGATGCAACGAATGGTCACAGTGTGAAAATCTATGAGCCAGGTGAATAAGAAACCCTTCGTACAAGATGAAAGAAGTAAAAAAGAATGCAACATTTCAGGGGAGTCCTCTGTTCTCTTTACTTTTATTTTATTTATTTTTCACATTGAGAACAATGCTTAACTTAAGTGTGGGGGAATATGCATATACAGGCTGCTAATTTTTTTTATATTGGAATTTGAGTGCTGAATTTCTAATTCGTTCTCAAAAATTTTTGCTGAATTCTTTCATGCCAACGAAATTTTTTCTTAAATTTTCTAGTCCTTGCGTGCTATTTGTGTTAAATTTGGTTGCATGAAGGATGATTGATATTAGTAGTTATTTGGTATATGATTAGTTATTTATCTTTATATGGTTGATTTGAAAGACAGAAAATATAAGATTTGACACAAACTTACCTTAGTAAAGATTTGAGCCTTAAAGAGCAATTTCTTGCTCTCATTCTTTTTCTTATTGAGTGTATATATACATGAGTTGATCATTCTAGAATTTGCTCTGTTATGCATTTTGAGACTACATTCTTGATTTTCATACACCAAAATGATTAAGACACCTAGGTTTATACAAATTTAGCTTTCAGGAAATACCATTCCTATCATATTATCATTTAGTTAACCCATTTGAGTCTGAACTTTTTCCTTTCTTTAATGACCTACATAATTTACCCCATGATCTTCATTCTTTCTAACCCCAGAGTTTGAACCCCAATTCACTAATGTACTTATAGTTGATAGCATGATATTTTATTTTTTTGGTATTATGATCTTTTTATGTTATCAAGTCGATGTACTCAAAAAAAAATCTGCCCAAAAAAATAGAGAAGAAAAAAATTGCTGGTTGGAAAAAAAAAAGGAGAAAAAGAAAAAAAAATCAAGAAAAAAGGGGACATTTTTCTTTCTTGATGTTGTTCATTCTTATAGTGAAAGTTCATTGCATTGTTCATTGATTTAAATAAGTGATATTTCATATTATATATTCGTAGTTAGAGTCAGTATTCTCTTGCCTTGATGTAAAGGATGTCATGTGTTGATACTTAAGTATTTTTAGTGAATCATTTTAATCCTACATTTTACTCGTTATCCTATCTTTTACCCTAACCCCATTACAATCAAATAAAAGACCTTTTGATTGGTGTTTGGACTTCATATTTAAGTGGTGGATATTCGATATATGAGCAAGGTTATGGTAATATCATCTTATCGTGTTGATTTGAGTGATACAAATACCCTTACATACATTGAGTGCTTTGAATAGTTAAATAGTATCTCTCTTCATTCTATTGGGCGAACCGATTATGAGGGTGATTGAATCTTGTATTATTCTTGATTTCGAAAAAACTATAGAAAGTGTAATGGCTTTTTTAGTATTAAATGCTGTGAAGTATTAATTGTCTTGATTGTAATTCTGGTTTAAACTTATCGTACGCATAGTTAGGAACTTGACAAAAATTGAATTGGTTTTGAAAGAAAATTATTTTTACTTAAGAACAAGCAAACATTCAAATGTGGGGGTATTTGATAGCAATATTTTTATACACTTGAATTATATCATTTTAGCATTTATTTATGTGTTTTAAAATTGATTTAAACCATATTTTATGATTTTATATTAATTTATTTTCGTTGTTATTGATTTAGGAAAAATGAAGCAAACTTGCTATTTTCGAACTGGACAAATAGCATTCAGTATTTTGACCATAACTTTTTGTCCCAATGTCCGATTGAGGTGATTTTTATGGCATTGGAAGGAAGCTTCAAGGCCTACAACTCTTATGAAGACCTCAAAGGTTGGGTCAGATAAGAAGATATCCAAAAATTGAGTCGAAATTACTACAGTGCTGGAAAACGGAAATGGGAATCAAAATGGAAACAAGGTGCTACAATTTTAGAATTACCTTACTAATAATTTTAGAAATTATCCAAATTGAAGAAAAGAGAATTTTCAAATATTTGAAAAGTTAAAGATCATCATCAACCAACAAAGAAAGTTCTCAAGTCAAATTCAAAGTCCAAACTTCCAAAATAGTCCAAGTTACTAAATTTTTCCTAGGGTTTTCACTCCTATATATATGTGGTACGAGGGCAGCTCTTGAGGTATGAATTTTTCTTTCATTTTCTCATTCTTCCACCACTTTACAAGCCCTTGTAGCCTCCTCCATCCCAAGAGGCTTCGATATCCTTGTTCGTGCAAATAAGGATTGTAATGTTTTCTTTTACTTTCTTAGTTTTTTTTCAATGTCTAGTTAATTTTATTTTTTCTAGGACTCGATGGATTTTATTTTTTGATTAATGCATGGCTTGATTTGATTCTTTTGCTTAAATTTTATTGGCATAATTAATATTTTGATGAAATTTTATTATTGTTCTTAATACTTCAAACGTTTTTGGACCCGACGTTTTGATAATTTGAGATTGAGTGCATGCATGACCAATATAATTATACAAGATTAGTCCAAATAATAAAATCCATATGAAATTATGAGCATGACCATTTGATTAATTTCATGTGTAAGGATTAAGGGAAACCTTAAATTACAGATTTTCACAAAACTTAATGCGTTTTGATTTAATCGAAATTGCATGACCATTGGACTTCGGTTAGTTGAATTAGGGATTCATTGCATGACCATTGGGTGAATCTAATTTAGGAGAATCTGTCATCATCAATAATAAATCATTAACCAATGAACTTAGAGATTTTACCATATAGAAAGATAAAAATAAATAAAATCGACATCTTAAAATTTTTATTACATTAGAGGTTCATATTTTAGATCTTATTTTTAGTAGTTTCTTAAATTTTCACTACTTTATTTGATTTGTTCAACTTAGATTAGGGTTATTCATACTTGGTAGTATAAAATATCATCGTGTGATCGACACTTGTTCTATACTATGTATAACACCTGACTAGGGTATACTTGCCCGAAATCGTGTTATACCTAAATCACGTAACAATAGACTATCACCTTATCATTTTACATTCACACACATTTCAGTCATTGTTTACTTGCATCACTATAGACCACATATCCACCTCCACTTGATAAAAGAGTAAGGATTTGAGTGAATGTCAATCTCTTCTTGAGTTCTTGAAAACTAACTTCACACTTATCATCCCATTGAAATTTAATTCTTTTTCTTGTCAACTAGACAATGGGGTTGCAATTTTAGAAAATCTCTCAACAAATCTCTTATAATACTTGGTAGCTTAAGGAAACTTCTCACTCTGTCATATTTTTGATTGTTTCCACTTGAGAGTAGCTTCAACCATTCTTGGATCCATAGATACCCTTTTTTCACATACTATATGCCCTAAAAATCCAATTTCCCTCAACCAAAATTTATACTTGAAAAACTTAGCATACAATTGCTTTTCTTGAAGAGTTTGTAAAACAATTCTAAGATGTTTTGAATGTTTCTCATCACTCTTTGATTATACGAATATATCATCAATAAATATAATCACAAACTTGTCAAAATATGAGTGAAACACTCTATTCATCAAATCCATGAAAGCAGCAGGGGCATTTGTTAACTCAAATGGCATCACCAAAAACTCATAATATCCATACCGAGTCCTAAATGTTGTATTATGTGCATCACTCTCTTAGATCTTCAATTGATGATAACCTAACATCAAATAAATCTTTGAAAATACACATGCACCTTGAAGCTGGTCAAAAAGATCATCAATTATAGGAAGTTGGTATTTGTTCTTAATGGTATCTCTATTTAGTTGCCAATAGTTAAGACATAATCTAAAAGTATTATTTTTTTCTTCACAAACAGGACCACTGCACCCCAAGAGGAAGAGCTTAGTCAGATAAATCCCTTCTCTGATAACTCTTGGAATTGCACTTTCAACTCCTTTAACTCTATGAATGCCATTCTATAAGGTGGAATGGAGATGGGTGAGATGTTAGGGACTAGATAATGGTGAAATCAAACTCTCATTTGGAGATACACCAGGTAACTCTTTTGAAACTTATTTACTAGAGGAATATTATCTAGAGTTGGGCTCTTTATCATTCTGTCAATAATATGGACTAAATATGCTTTACATCCCTTGTGTATCAACCTACAAGTTTTTAACATTGATATTACACATGTCAGTACAATTCTGTATTTGCTGGTAAAAACAAATGTCAGATATCCTGGTTTTTAGAACTCTACTTCCTTAGTAAAATAATTCACAGATGCTCAATGGAGGTGTAATCAATCCATCCCATAATAGTATCAAAATCCTTTATCTTTAAGAGAATCAAGTCCGTCTCAAGAATTACTTCACCTACCAAAACACCGCAACCTCTATAAACTATACTTCTAGGAAACTATATACCCAAAGGTGTAATCACCAACAACTCTTTCTCAAGTGGGGTCATGGGTCTATTGGCATACCTAGTAAAGCTTGCACTAATTAAGGAATTGTTGGACCCCGTGTCAATAAGTATGTAAGTATCAATATCAAAAATTCTCATTATACCTATTAATATAACCGTCAAGTGATCGTTAGTCAAACCTTATGAGACACATTCCATATATGATTTTCTACAACATTTCATCAAATTATATATATATGCACACACACAAACATCAAACATCCTAAATTTCCTCCTAAAATAGTCATTAATGCTTTAAATCATGGAATCATCAATAACATGCCTTTTAAATCAATGAATTTTATGCTTAAGTAAATCTACTTATAACAACATCGAGGTTGTTCTATATCTCTTCATTGGTCATCGCATAGATCTTAGTTTGGATTTGAGGTTGAGGACATTGGGGATTAGTAGCTATAGTGTTACTATCAATCCCCGCTCTTAGAGTGTCTAAAGTGGCTTTCCTTTCTACAATGTTAGCATCTTTTAGGTCCTCAACACTGATCTGAGTGGTATCCTTGGCAACTTGGGTAAAGGTTCCTTTTGCTTTCTCCTGATCTAACATTATCGCTAGGAGCGTTGGGTTTGAAAAACAATTGACCATAGAGAGTGCCAACCAACTTAAAGACAGAACCACTACCATATGAGCCTGTGCTCTTGCTCTTCTTAGAGCTTTGGTTTGGAGTGAACCCACTGGACATTTTCTTCTTCCCATGGTGCTCCCTAATCTTTCCTCTCTATAGCACCATTTGCTCGACCCTCAAGGCCAACTGTAGAATATTCTAGTGGGAATGATCTTTTGTAACTGACATCCTTTCTCGAATGTTTAAGTTCAAAGCATCCTCAAATTTAAAACATCTATATTCCTTGGAGGCTACTATCTCTGAAACAAATGAGGATAAACTCCTAAACTCTATTTTGTATTCTACTTCCGATTTATTTCCTTGAATAAGGTAGATGAATTCTCTCCTTTTTAAATCCCGATCAAACTGGGTATAAAATTTCTCATCAAACTCCCTAAGAAAATCATTCTAGGTTAGGGTTGTAGTTGATCTCTTCTTTACACCATCTCACCAAGTACTAACATTCTCATCCAATAATCTTATGGCCACCATAAGTTTCATTTCATCGTCAATCCTCATGTGTGTTACCACTTCTTGGTCCTTCTTGATTCATTTCTTGGCTGCTATAGGGTCATTGGACATCGAGAAGGTCACACACCCAAGTTGTCTACCTTTTCTCAACAATTTAAATAATTCAATGGGTGGTCGGGTAAGTAGAGGGAGCTACCAACATTATAGGAATAACCGGTGGGACCACTGGATTGGGAGGTAGAGAAGGAAATTGGACTTGGGGTGGGACTTGAATATGCATACCATATGCATTCCACCACTCGGTCCATAATCGAAGAGTATCGAGTGGTGGTGGAAGAATCCTGGTTGAAGGAGTCGGGTGAGTAGGTACCAGAGAAGATGGAGTATGCGAGGACGTCTCATCCTTGTACTCTTGAAAAGGAATCTCGTTTATATTTCACATTTTTTTGCGAGGAGACATAATAGCCTATAAAAGAAAAAATACCTTTGGCTCATTATACTAAGACGATATTAGGAACCTATGGCTAGTGGTATGTCAAATTTCTAAAATCCATAGGAGGATTTTAAATCTTCCCAAAAAATTTGAAAATATAAAAAACTTTAAAACACTTGAAAACATTTTTAGAAATATTTAAAATCATTTTAAAAATAAAACATTTTAAACCTTGAACTCTGATACCAATAGAATTGTCATGCCCCGACCCATAGGTTCGAGCATGCGACAACTATCGTGTGATCTAGAGGTACATGCAGTTACTAGCACACACCTCGAAATCCTGCAAGGTTATGAAAATAAGCTTTCCAAATTTTTTTTTTAAAAAATCCTACACATTAAATATTTAACACTTCAAAACATAAGTTTCAACTTTAGAAGAATATATATAGATATACTACATGAAGAATTTCAAAATATAATTTCCAAACATAAGTTTTGACATCCAAAATACCCTCCAATTAGTCTATCTTCAAACTTCAAAATCCACTACTAGGAAGTACCAACACCAACAGTTGATCACGAGTAGCTTTCAACTCGATTGGATCTAGTTAATGGTGGAGCTGTTTATGTGTCTACACTTCCACTGAAATATAAATAGAATAGAGGAGAGAGTACAAAATACTTAATAAGTGAAGTGCAATGATATAGTTTTAACAGTAAATGAGTGGGGAATGTGTGAATATTAAAACCATAATTTCAAAACAGTTCATCAATTATAAGTACTTTCAAATAACCTAGATAATTTAAAAGGTAGATGCATCCATAAGTTTATATTTTTCAAAGATCATGGATTCTGCCTACAAAAAAAATACTTCCACCCAAAGTTTGGTTAAACTTGGGTGGAAACCTGTCAAGGATTTTTCAATTTATTTATTTCATAACTCTAATTCTCCCTTCTTTAGCATTGATTCATAACTCACCAATGGTGTTATTGGATAGTACGACGTGAGTGTAGGAGGCCACGTCTACCTCCTTGCTAATAAACATCCAATCACGTCACCTCATTAGGTTGTTCCGTGGAGAGAATAACTATAGTCTTTTACCATCTCATGCATCATTATTTCACAAATATTCACATCTCATCCCTTCTACTATGATGCTAACGAATGGTAACTAAACCAATACCACAATATTCATGAATACAATTTCTAACAGCATATGACACATATTCATTCACAAATACATTTGATGCATACATGTTTTAAACTTTCATTTTGGGATATCCCACAATCACAAATCACATATAAAATCAGTTTAAAATCATTTTATAATTTCTCATTTAAAGGCACAACAATTTATCTACTTACAATGATAGGGAGAGTAGTCACTCTCAACTTCCTCAACAGTAAAGTTTTGTCACGATCTGTCTGTCTAACTCTTAAGAGATACTATCAAGTAATCAAAATCATTAATATTAATTTCCAAATTAATCCAATTAATTTTCAAATTAATCCAAAATCCTAACATTTAAAAACCTAATTTTTCTCTTACTGTAACTCAAGATCCTCCAAATCCAAATGAACAGCTAGTTCAACAGATTAAAACTTGGGTTTGGAAGAGAATATTACCTAATTTCCATCTCCAAAGAATTCTTCAAGTTTTGGGTTATACCAAATCCTTATATTTTCTACTTTTTGTGTGACAACTCCAGATCCCAAGTCTTTTTCCAAGATCAAGGCTAAAATTTCACTTTGAAAAGTTAGATAAGTAATTTGGAATCTTGGATCATGAGTTTTGGTTGTAGATCGATTTGAGTTTAGAAGAGAAAAGAATAAGAATAGTCTAGAGAGAGAGAGAGATGAAGTTCTTAGGTCTCATGAGTGTTGGAGTTTTATTTTTCATTTTATCTTCAAACCCATTTTTCACATTTACTTAACAACCCTTCTACACATTAAAATTTCATAAAGGGTCAAATATGTCCTTTTGGCTTATTATAAAGCTCATCCCAATGAGTTTAAGTAATTGAAATTGGTTTGTTGAAAAAATGTGTTCAATGCTAGACAAAGGAAGTTGGAATGAAAATGAGATTTTATGGAAAATAGATTAGAAATATTAAATTTTTGGAATATTCATCAATATGAAATATAATATAAGTTGTATATTATATAATTAAGGTAATTGAGTGGATAACGGTAATAAGTCTTTTTCAACGGAGAAGTGGAAATCGATCGAGGAGCATGGGAAAATTTGACTATCAAGAAGTGCATGGATTCCCGCACTATGTATCGAATGGAAATGCAGGGCAAGTGCAGCAAGGCAAGTACTCTGTAGTGCTAAATGGAAATGGAAATGTAAGTTGTCGAATGGAAATTACCATGGACAAAATTGGATGATGGACAACAAATCAATGATATAATTGTTAAAAAGTACAATTATAAATGTTGATGGTTTGGCAAGTGTATGAATGGTTTATAGTTCGAGAAGTGTACAAATAATTCGGCAACCAAGAGATTCAAATACACCTAACATCAAGATTCAAAATCCTAATATTTAAAAAACTAATTTTTCTCTTATTGTGACTCAAGATCCTCCAAATCCAAATGGACAACTAGTTCAACAGATTAAGACTTGGGTTTGGAAGAGAATATTACCCAATTTCCGTCTTTCCTCCAAATTTGGGTTATACCAAATCGTTATATTTTCTGCTTTTTGTGTGACAACTCTAGATCCCCAAGTCTTTTTCCAAAATCAAGGCTAAAATTCCCCTTTGGAAAGTTAGATGAGTAATTTGGAATCTTAGATCTTGAGTTTTTGTGGCAGATTGATTTGAGTTTAGAAGAGAAAATAAGAAGAATAGTCTATAGAGAGAGAGAGATGAAGTTCTTGGGTCTCATGAGTGTAGAGTTTTATTTCTCATTTTATCTTCAAATTCATTTTCCACATTTACTTAACAACCTTTCTACACATTAAAATTTCATAAATGGTCAAATATGTCCTTTTGGATTATTGTAAAGGTCACCTCAATGTGTTTAAGTAATTGAAATTGGTTTGTTGAGAAAAATGTGTTCGATGCTAGACAAAGGAAGTTGGAATGAAAATGAGATTTTATGGAAAGTAGATTAAAAATATTAAATTTTTGGAATATTCATAAATATGAAATGTAATATAAATTATGTATTATATAATTAAGGTAATTGAGTGGCATAACGGTAATAAATCTTTTTTAACCAAGAAGTGGAAATCAACATAGGAGCATGGGGAAATTTGACTACCGAGAAGTGCATGGATTCCTGCACTATGTACCGAATGGAAATGCAAGGCAAGTGCAGCAAGGCAAGTACTCTGTAGTGATAAATGAAAATGGAAATGTAAGGTGTCAAATGGAAATTACCATGGAGAAAATTGGATGATGTACAACAGGTCAATGATATAATTGTTAAAAAGTACAATTATAAATGCTAACGGTTTGATAAGTTTATGAATGGTTCATAGTTCGATAAGTGTAAAAATAATTGGCAACCGAGAGATCTAAGTGCACCTAACATTAAGATTTAAAGAGTAAATAGAATATATTATCGAGAGGTAGCAAACCAACTTCTCACAGAGAAGTCAAATTCTATCAAAAGGACAAATTTCTATTGAAAAATTAAGATCTACCGAACACAAAGCACTCTAGTAATTTTAATGCTCAAAAATTAAAAACTTATTAATCAAGAATCTAAGGAATTTCCTATACAACTCAAAGGATAAAATTCATATTTAAATTTGATTTTCACAAATATAAAAATTTTCTAATAGTTCTTTTAGAGTTTACATTACAATCCAGACTTCTCTATTGTTACATCTGAAAACATCCACCCCCCCTTTTGGATTGTGCCTTTGTTCACTAGCTTTGGGTTAGGATCCATCTACCTCCTTCCTTTTATGGCTGGTGACCTCCTTCCTTTTATGGCTGGTGTTAAGATAGTTACTAGAGCATGATTGGTGGTTCGTAATTACCGACCTAACGCCATCAACATTGGCCTTCCTATTGAAAAATTTTAATCTTGGTATCAGACTCTTTATGTAGTGGAAGGTCAATCATACCAAGTAAGTTCTGAGGAAATTGGTGGAGTCATAATTGTCTAGCTTAAGAGCAAATTTTCTAGATAAAATTTTCCTAGACATGCAATGTAGAACTAGTTTTATATAAGAGAATTATACTAAGATAAAATTAAGAATATGATATCAAGAATACAAGAAAGAAGAAGAGAATGAAGAAAGAATCTTCGTTGTACCGATTGCTAAATAGCATTAAAAGAGGGAGGATTATCCCATGAGAATTTTACAAGAAATAAAGTTAATTACAAGAAAGAAGACTCTCTCTGCTTACTTGCTTTGAAAGTATGGAGAAAGATCATATTTATATAGGAACTAGCCAATAGACAGAAGGAAAGGAATCGGAATAAAATCGGTGAGAAGGAAACGAATTAGTATAAAGTTATTGTTTTAAATATAATGACGGAATAAATAAATTATCAACTAAATTAACTAAATATATAATGATTAACTAAATTAATCTTAATGATCGACTAAATGATAACAATAATTTTATGTACTTGAATTTTATTATTTTAGCCTTTATTTATTAATTATAGGACTTTTTAAAACTTTATTTTATAATATTGCACTAATTATATTCTTGAGTTTTGTTTTAAGAAATATTGACCTTATTTAAAAAAAAAAATTGAATTGAACAAACAATGTTTCTGCTCATTGAAACAATTCTTGTTAGATCAAAAACTAGACTTCAAGACCTACAAATCTTATGAAGAGACTAAAAGCTAATTCAAGCCAGAAAGTATCCAAAAATTAGAAAGAAGTTGTTACAGTGTTAAAAATCAAGTATAAGAATGGAATTTCAAAATTTTGGAAAAACAAAAAGATAATATTTATCATCACAAGTCTCCAAATCAATCAATTTTCAAAAACTCACAAATTCTTGTTGATCTAGTATTTTAGGTCTATAAATAGAAGGCACCTCCTAGAGACCAACACATGACTTTCTCTATAAAGATTTTAGAGTTTTATTTTCTTTTTTTTATTATTATGTTTAGTTAATTTTCTTGTTCCTAGAACTCAATAAATTCTGTTTTTTGATTAGTAACATAATATGAATTTATTTCTTTTCTTAAATTTTTATTGGCATGATTATTGTTTGGTGAGATTTTCTTATTGGTTTTAATACTTCAAAAGTTTTACAGTCCTATGTTTTAATGATTTAAAATTGAATACATATATGACCAATATAATTATAGGACATAAGTCTAATACAATAAAATCTATATGGGGTTATGAAATCAATCAAAGAAAATTAATTTCATATGTGAGATTTTAGGGAAAACCATGGATTATAGATATTCTACCTTAAAGCAATTCGACTTAATCAAAACTGCATGATCATTGAGTTTTGATTAATCGAATTAGGGATTCAGTTTACAATTATTAGGTAAATCTAATTTTAGAAAATTATAATCATCAACAATGATTTTTTAGTCAATAAACTTAAGGGAATTGAAAAGATTCTGTCATGTAAAAGATTAAAAACAGATGAAATTGACGTTCTAGGGTTTTTATCCATTGATTCAAATATTTTAATAATTTTGTATTTTTAAATATCTTCATAATTTTGATTTGATTTGTTTAACTTAGATAAAATAGTTTATAGTTGGTAGTACAAAATATTATCGTGGGAATGACACTTGCTCACATTATACTAACACTTGAATATGATATATTTGTTCAAAATCATGATATCAAAATCGAGTATAACTAAATCAACCAAATATAATGATTAATCAAATTAATTGTATTGATTAGATAGTTGATTAAATCAATCATAATAATTATTTAAATTAATTATAATGGTTAACTAAATCAACTAAATATTTTAACATAACAGCTAGTTGGAGGCAGATCTTGAGCATCTTCTTGGGTTATTGGGTTGCCTTGATTTGGGCCCTAATGTGGTCTATGTTCTAGCTAGATTGGTCCATAAGCCCGAACATATTCCTTCTTGGGCCAATATTATGGTCATTTTTGGGCCGGACTTTGGATACTCCCTACGCAATGATTTGGATTTCCTTTTGGGCTACACTTGGCTTAAACTAAACTTCACCAATTGTATTCTCTAATGTCCAGTAATTCTTGAATTGATGGTTGATTATTTGCCTCTTGATTTCCAACATTCCATGGTTTATATTTTTTTGTTTACATGCTCCCGACCATTTAGAAAGCATGGTGTCAAGTTGTGTCTGTGGGCCTCTCTTTCTCTTTGGAGGTTGTTATGACTGTGGCCTCTACCTATACTCGAAATGGGCGGTTCGCATTTTATGGTGGGTCCTTGTCCCCTTCTCGCTCGAGTCGCTGGATTTGATGGTCCCCCTATTACAGGGTTTTATAAGTTAAATACTAATGAGTTCTCTGGTCTCGTTTCTCGTTTGGTTGGACCTGGAGTCTTCTTTACTCTGGTTTTGGACTAAATTCTTTCCATTGATTCTCAAGCATAATTCTGCTGATCTTGTGGTGGCCCATTCCTCAGAGGTAGCTCCCTTTTATTCTGGATACCATGTTCTATAGGAATGCCAATAGATAATACAATAAACTCTAGTTCATCATGTCCTTTATGTTCCAAGGGGGTAATAGTTGTGTCGATGTTCTCATAAGGTTAGGGTCGACGGTCTCTCCTGTAATCCCTGATTTCGTGAAATTTATTGTTTCTTAAAACATGATATCTAGAATATGAAATACTTATAAAATTAGGCTTCACTACTCCTCTATGTATATATATATAAAAGGTTTTAATGATTATTTGGTTAATTTCTTTTTCTTTGAAGAGGTTTCCATCTCATTATTGGAATCTTAGGGGTGTTTAGTTAAAAGATATGGATTTCAGGAATGAGAATGAAGGTTTGAAAATAAGACCATCAAAAATGGGTTTTGTAAAATCCAAGTAAAACGAGGGTTTTCATTCGAAAGCTATCTCTCAAGCCCAAGAAAAATCTCTCAACTCTTTGCCCTTCCATTCTATTCTCTCTCTTTCTCTCTCTCAAACCCATCTCTTCTCTCTCCCCCATCACCTCCCATCTCTCTCTCTCTCTCTCTCTCTCCCCATCACCTTCTATCCCACCTCTCCACCACAAATTTATCCCCGTCTCTAGCCCTGTTGTTGTCTCAGATGGCTCCGATGATTCCATCAAGATCTATGACCTCTCTACCACCTATGAAATCGGAACCCTAAACAACCATTCTGACTTAATCATTTCTCTCTCTTTCTTCAACCCTTTCTCTCCTTTCCCCGAGAACCTCTTCTCTGCATCTGATGATGACACTCTGCATTCCTTCGCTCTCCAGAACTAACTCTTGTGACCCATTTGGTTGGCATGAATAGAAGGAAAGTAAGAAAAAATGAAATATATATATATATACATACATATATATATTTGGCTTAAAAAAATATGGGTCAAAAAATATGGAAGAGCATTATAAATACACACACACACACATACACATCTATATCTTTTTTTTTTTGCGTTAAATTCTATTTAAAATCCACATAAATTTGTTTCATTTAGCAAAGGAATAATGCCAACAATATTTTCTATTTCATTTTTAGTTTGGAGAGGTCTTAAAAAAAACAGAAATAATTCTATATTTTTTCAATACTTTTTTAATAAACAGTAATATTTTTTATTTTCTTTTTTTTATTTTTAATAAAAAATAGCAATATTTTTTATCGTGAGCAAATTTTTTATTTTTTAATATAAAAATATTTTAAATCATAAAAATATTTTTTGTTAAGGATAAAATTGATAATTATATAATTCTTATTCCTAAAGATATAGAAACCAAAATCAACAATAGTTATCATATTTATTCAAAAATTTGAATCAAATAAGGGGTATGTTTCGAATCCGATTCAGATTTCTAAAATTTTTTATTATCAAGTACAAACCAAACATTACCTTAGCAAATTGAAACAAATAAAATTAACAAACAAGGCTTCCATTTCCTATTCCCAAGAATTTGAGTTCAAAATGTGTTTTCTTATTTAATGTCTCGTAATTGAAAAAATATTGAAAGAAGTGCAAAAGAAAAAGAGAGAAAAAGAATTTAAGTATCAAATGAGAGGAAAAAGTTACAAATTTTAATCTAGAAATCATTAACTATTATAAGAAAATTTGGCTATTTTTTTATTGCTTTTTTTTTTTTTGGTTTTTTTTTTTTTTTTTGGGGAATTGTTTTTTTTTTAAAAAAAAAATTTTTAAAAAAAAAAAAAATTTTTTTGGTGGGTTATTTTATTTATTAAAAAAAAAAAAAAAAAAAAAAAAAAAAAAAAAAAAATAATATGGGGGATTTTGAAAATTAAAAAATTAAAAAATATATTAAATTAAATTTTTTTTTTTTTTTTTTTTTATTAAAAAAAAATAAATAAAAAAAAAAAAAAAAAAAAAAATATTTAAAAAAAACAAATTTTTTTCTTTAAAAAAAAAAAAAAAAATTTTTTTATTTTTTTTTTTTTTTTTAAAATATATTTAAAAAAAAAAAAAAAAAAAAAAAAATTTTTTATTTTTTTTTTTTTTTTTTTTTTTTTTTTTTTTTTTTTTTTTTATTTTTATAAAAAAAAAAAAAAAAAAAAAAAAAAAAAAAAAAAAAAAAAAATAAAAAAAAAAATAAAAAAAAAAAAAAAAAAAAAAAAAAAATATTATTAAGAGCACAATTGATTCGATCAGAGCTATGTTGGAAAATTCTTTTATGAGACATAAAATTGTAATTAATATAATTTTAAAATATAAAATTATATTTAAAATTCATATATTTTTAATTTAAATATAAAAATATTGAATTAAATATATAACTTAAGAAAGTTGTCTTCTAAGTATTTTTATTAAATCAAATTTTTTGTGATTAATTCTACACCTTTAAATTATTTAGATGTTGAAATGGGGTTAATTAAGAGTGGTTGATTAAAGATTAAAACTTATATAATTTATTTAAATTAATGAAATGGAAAGTTTATGAGTAAAACTTTTAAATTATAGATTCTAAAATTCAAGTAGAAATATAAATTTTTTAAATTTATTTTAAAATTTTTATTCTAAATTCAATTATTTTATCAACTCCTAATAGTAGAATGGAATGGAACCCACCATCGTCCGTTCCCTTACTCATATATACTAATGGAGGACCCCACCAACCATCCTTCCCTTTCAGACAAATCCTACCCTTAATTAGAAACATAAAACCCTAATTAGACATCCCATTATATAGGTGCATTATTTACTTTTTTTTCTTTGTTATTCTTCCTCCGCCTCCTCCACTCTCTGTCTCTCTCGCGCCTCCCGCAAACCTACGACATTCACACCCAAAGAAGCCCCCACCGCGACCTTCTTCATCTCCGGCGAGTCCAGGCATTGTTTTTCTTTCTTTCTCTCTCCCCCTTCCTTTATTGTGTAATCTGCACCCATTTTGATTGCGTATTTTTTTTCCCAAAAGTCTTTGGTGGGGGATTGTGCAATTAGGATTGGGAAACTGCTTGAATTGTGTATTCTGTTTGCGTAATAATAGGTTCTTATCAAGGAAAGAGCAAAACTTTGGTTTGTACGAGGTTAAAACTCCTCTGTCACTCTCTCCAAAGTAGGCAACTTTCAGTTTCAGCAACTACGCAGGTCGGTTAATTTAATAATTGACGTTCTCAGTTGTTTAGATCACTCGTTCTTTAGGGTTTCGAATGTAGATTATGTGTTCTAAGTTGCAAATTTTTGTTCGTGGTTTCTTTCCTTGCATCTTTTCTTCGTGTTGTTGGAGCATAAGAAGTAAAACCTGATATTAAGGTTATCAATTTTCAAAAATTTTAAACGATGGAATTGTTTTTGTTCAATATTCGAAGGCTTTAATTTCCCCCCCCCCTTTAAGTCTTAAAATTTTGAACTAACAAAATCGTTTGGTAAATTTATAGCATCTTGCAAGACAATCCCAAAATTAATATGTCAAAATTTGTTTATGAAGTACAATGATTGTTAAGGAAATTACTCATTTTTCATGAAATAAAGTTAAAACTATTGTACATGCTATCATTCTTTTTTTTTTTTTTTTGGAAAATTCAAAGCGATGATTTTTCTATTAGTAATCCAAAAAACAAAAAATTGATCTACCCAATATTTTCCTTGAGTGTGTTGGGGCTCCATGGAGCCAAGGTGGTTATGTTCTCTTCATTGTAATAGTAAGTGTGTGTGTATTAGAAGGGTGGGAAACTCTAAGCAACAGTTCTTTTTCCTTTTTTGGGGCACAGTGAAAATTCCATTTTTGGGCACGGTGAAAATGCCGCCAGAATCTGAAGATAAGGACCATGAAAATGTCCAAGAAGAGGAAAAATCTAAAAAAGAGTCAAACAAGGCCAAGGAATCTTTCAGCTTAGAGGAATTGAAATTGTACACCAACAATTTTAGCGAGGATAATTTCATTGGAAATACACAATATGGCAAATTGTATCGTGGAATAATTCCAAGTGGCCAAAGTGGGTTAGAAGAGGGAACAGTGATTACAATCAAGATAACTGAAAATCATCGTTCCTATGCCTTTTTTCGGATGATTTTTTACGAGTATTTGTGGATGGTACATTGCTCCATCATTCATTTATCTTTGTGTCACTTGATTGCTTTTACTTGAATGCTATGTGTTACTAAATGCCGTGTCCCTTTCTGTAGAATGAAAGGTGTGTTCAACGTAAAGAAGAATACAAAATATCACACCCCAACATGACCAAGTGGATTGGGGTTGGGTCCCTACCAAATTGTCAGATGGCCATTGTTTACGATCTTGAGCCAATGGATACTGTGTATAATCTCATTACAAAAGGTATACAGTTGCTGCAAAGCTGATGGGAAGTACGATGCTTTACTATGTTACAGTACTTGTCCATTATGCACTGCATGCATATCTGTCAATTCTTGTTCTTTATGCATTGGAACTAACCATTTAAATATCATATACATTCTGTTAGTGTCAAATGAATTTATTTTCAACATTACTTTGTCAGACAAATATTTTCACGTATTTTGGATCTTGCATTAGTATTTGTTCACTGCCTTTCATGAATTAGTGGATTTTCTTTGTTTATACTAAAGTTTGTGATATTGCTATTAGCGCTGTTGTTTATGTGATTTGTCTGCATTTTGAACCTTGCTTCGCTATATCTTTTTAACCATTATAATTTTCTGAACCTGTTTCTTCTACCATGATTTGATGGTGATCATTCAAGGATCATTATATATGTGTGTGTGTGTGTGTGTGTGTGGACCCTCTGGCCAAGTTATTGAATGCTTACGGCAAAGGGTTGGCAATGGGGTAGAATTAGCATTGTGGAGACGAAATAGACTGTCTTATGCCCCAGAAAGTCTATTTCTTGAAATCTAAACATTTGAATCCAAGGAGATTCCCACTTTTTCTTCCAATACTCTAATCAAAGTCAAAACTCTTTCTGTTCATACAATCTCTCCCACGTATTGTAATCCTCTTACCATTCTTATCCCCAACCCCCCCAACAAAAAAAAAGACACAACTGCAAGGAATTTCTTGATGGTCAAGAAATCTCTTCATCACACCCATGGGGCTCCTAAAAGGGCTTCATTCAAGGCTGCTTGATTATTAAATTTCCCCCAAATTTTCTGTTTTTCTGAGATAGATGCATTATCCTCATTTGTATTCCTCTTATTTTGCACTTTTTTCCCCTTCTTCCCCTTATAGTCTTTTGTTCCTGTTAAAATTAAAGGGGGTAAAGGAGAGAAAGAAAGAAGACTGAATTTGGAAGAGTTGTTGTCTTAACTTCTTATTTGGCTTTAGAAATTTCGATTATAAGATCAATCAAAGAATAATCTATGCTTGGACTATTTTTTGCTACAGATAACTTTACTTGGCTAAAGAGGATTAAAGTTGCCATTGGGTTTGGATGTCTACTAAAATATTTTCACAATCAGCCTAGATGGAAGCTTATAGTTCACAATATAGATGCAGCTCATATAATTGTTGACAAGGTATGCCATGGCTGCATTTATTTGAATTTATTTTTACTTTTGACTCTGATTTTCATTTGTTCATCCAAATTCAAGTTTTGTATGCATATAGTAATACCTTAAAAACCTTTTTTGTAGAACTACAACCCTACTTTGGTCGACTATTTTATGTCTAGCTGTGGTATTCTAAATGATCGTCACTGTATTCATCGGCGTGGGAGTTATGGCTATGTTGATCCACACTATGCAGTTACAGGTATGTCTAAAATGATATAGTAATGTTTATTTCTTCATCTCAAGATTTAGTTGTCACTAATTCGAGATAATTTCTTTGCACCAAGCTTTTCTCAATATGATGTTGTGATCATTGATGACTCTATTGCAATTATCTCATATGAATGCTTTAAGAAAAAGAGATAAATTTAATTCTCATAAAATAAGTGTGGTAGAAAACTTATTAGGGAACAAAATTCCAGCTATCAAACCTAGGGTCTAAGAGAGGGAAAACTCTAGCAAGAGAAGAGAAGAATTTCCTATGTATCCATTGACTAGATCCTGTACTTGGGTTTATATCAATTTGGTATTAGAGTCGGCCGTTATGGAAAATTTTGTAGAATGGTTTAGCCAGATGGAGAGATTCATGAGGGAATATGAGTAATGAATGGAGCAATGAATGGAGCAACAACTAGCTAGGGTGGAGGAACTTCAGCAGAAGTCATTGTAGCAACAACAAATAGCACTGATCTCGCAGATGGAAAGGCTTCAGCGAAAGCTTTAGGGGCATAGCAAGATCCAAGAGGTGAGGAGTAGCTGCCACACCCTTGCAGACCAAGGGGAGGAAAGGGGTAGTCTACCGGGAGGAGGGACTGCCATCCCCATAAAGTACCCTGACTTCAATAGCTATGAATATAACAAGTTTGGGCAGGGTCTTCAGTTTTCAATTGCTGATGCTCAGAGGTCTTCTGTGGAGGAAATATCTAAGAATATAAGAAAGAGAGGAGGCACGAATCTTGAAGTGAATCTGTCCAAGTCCCAAGATAATGAACTTTCTTTGGAGGAGGTCCATGTGGCCTGTACTGCACATAGAAAGAATCTGATTTCTAGTTGTTCCACTGGTGATCAAAACATGGTGATCAAGGAAGTTGGGGTTTCTGGAGTTTATAATTCAAATGCTGGATCACTTCATTGTTTAGATGCAATTTTAAAGATCGGTGGCAATTCAAGGGAAGGCATTTGTAGCTCCAAGGTCTCAGTTGATGGCAACCCCATTTCGGTTTGCTGTGAGACCTCATATAAAAAGAAAGAGTGAATTTCTAAGCTAGATAAGGTGAACCTGTAGAACCCTCACTAGATTGTGCAAGGATGACTATGGAGATGAGACAAACCCCATAAGTGCTATTTGTAGCAGTGCTTTGAAATCCGGATCGAAATACGAATCGGTCGTGCCAAGGGATCAATGGGTCATGGGGTCAAATCCTTTGGACTGGATGAAAAAACCTAATGACATCATCATAACGTAATAAATACATTTAAATTATAATATATTAATAATTCAGATATTTGTATATCTAATCACGTATATTTATCATGTCATTTTCAAAATATAAACTATTAGTAAGACACAATTCATTCATCCAAATATCGCACATCATTTAATAAATACATTAAACAAAATTTATAAAAAAAAAATTTTTTTAAAAAATTTTATATTAAAGAAATTTTCAATTTAAAAAAAAATTGAAGTAGGATTAAAAAAAAAATGAAGGGAAGACCACACCGTAAGGTGGCCTAGTGGCCTGTGCTTGCCAAGTACTCTTATTGCTCCTGGGTTCGAGTCGTGGCTTCTACATTTTTGCACAAAATAATGAAAAAAAAAAAGAAAACCTGGGTTGGTCGGTTCAAGCCGGTTCCCAATCCAACTGTCTTGACCGGTTTTGACCAATTTTCTCTCAATTCGGTTTTGTTAGGCAACCCGGACTGGCAGCCGGTCCGGTTCCTGGTCGGACTGGCCGGTCCGGTCCGAGTTTCAAAACACTGATTTGTAGGAGATCTGGCAAGAGCTGGTAATTTCATTACCTTCTTTCAACTTGCAACGAAAGCAAGTTACCTCCAAGCATGCCTGATGCATGCTGACTTTTACCTCCAAGTTAGGACAGAATTGTATGGTATACTTCACCGGTTGCATCATAGATATCCAATGGGAGCACTTGGTTATGCAAGCTTGAAACCATCCCTTCCAAGATTGCTGAATTTACTGATGATTGTCCTCATGAGATGAGAGTGGGTGTTGCCAGGAAAAAAGGAGAGGTGCCTATGTGTGTGTAATTGGGTGGCAAATCCAACCGTTGATGGGATTCGATCTGTCATTCGAAGGATAGGCAGCTCAAGAGGATGCCACCATGTGCTTTGGCATAATATGAGAGGAGATCCTGTGATCTATATCAATGCCAAACCATTTGTGCTTCGTGAGGTTGAAGGACCGTATAAAAACATGCTGGAGTGCAGGGGGATTGATCGCGAGAGAGTGGAGAGGATGGAAGCTTGGCTAGAGGATAATAAATTGAGAGAGCCCTAGAGATATGGTGGTGCTATAATGGTCATTCATGAAACAGACAATGGCCAAATATTTGATCCTTGGGAGCATGTGGGTAGAGGAAGGACATCAACTTCACTTAAAGAGCAAGTGGAGGCTTAGGCAAAGGATCTTAGCCGAAGGAAGCTGCATATAAAGGAACTTGAAGAAAAGGAGAGGGTGGCAAATGAAAGTATTGAAGGACTTATGCTGGACATTGCAGCTGTCGAAGAAGAAATTACAAGATTGAAAGTGGCTGCAGAAAAAGAGGCTGCAACATGTAGAGCTGTTAAGCAAGAATTTCTGGGACAGTCGACTGCTCCCTGCTTGGAACTTGAAGAGGCCAAGCAGGGTATGTTAAAGTCCAAGGGATAAGGGTGGAGGCTTCTTGGGAGTTCTTGAAGACTTGAGAAGGCCCATCCTAAATTCGAGTTTGATGAAAAGCTCTGTCCACGAGAGGAGTAATGATTTGCACAATGCATATTATTGAAAATAATTATTTTGGAAAGTGCATATCATCAGAAGAAAATCTTCTAGGAGGATATATAGAAACTAGTAATAAAAAAATATTTTAGAAAAATAGTAGTTTCTTTATTTTAATTGATAGTTATCTTTTTAAAAATAGTCATAATCTTAATTTTGAAATTCTTCATATTAGGAATGATTTTAGGAGTTTGTTTTTAGTAGAAAGTTTATTATATAATTAATTAATAAAGAGATAAATCTAATTCTCATAAAAGAAGTGAGGTAAGAAACTTGTCAAGGAACAAGTTTCCAGCTGTCAAACCTAGAGTCTAAGAGAGGGAAAACTCTATTAAGGAAAGAGAGGAATTCTCTGCAAAGTAACCATTGACTAGATCCCGTGTTAGGGCTCATATCATGGACATACGGACTTCTTAATGTTGTGGTGCAACTTGGAAAGCAAGATGGACACTTGTCTTATGTTTGTTAGAGGTGATTGTAGATAGTTTGTGTGTCTCATGGTTCGATTGATCTTCCTTTGCCATGGGGCACGTTCACTTGGTTTCATTTTAAAGATGATCCTCATGCCTAAATTAGTCCTTTGTTTTTTATGGGTGTATATTGTGATTGGGAGGAGCATTTAATGTGGCTTTCTTGTAATTCCTTTTTCCAACGTCGAACTGGCTGTTCATCCCCTTTCCCCTTTTGAGCATGTTGATGTAAGCTGAGATATTCAATGGTTTAGTGCAAGACAGGTTGAATTGTACTTTTTTGTAGCCAACCTTGTGTTGATTACATCACAGTCAGTTCGAGCTAGGCGATGAAAAGTTTGATAAACAATAGCACGAACTCTCGCTCTTTTACCTTCTTTCATGCGAAAGTTGACCAACTTCTTGATCAATTGTTTTTGCTCACCATCCAAGCCTCTATATAGCTGATAATTTCCGAGCAATTTGAGGCCGCTTTGGGGCTTTGAAGTTAAAAAGATTTTTGTAAGAGGAATGGTTGGGTTTTAGGGATGCAAACAGGAAGAAGAAATATTTCTCTTGAAGGTAGTGATTTTAATACCCAAGACTTGAGAGGTGTTCTAGACATGGATTAGAATCATATATGCAGTTGCAGCCACAACCATGACGGTGTTGTGCATAACAGGTCCTATGTAATGAAAATTTCCATCGTGGACATATGGGCTTCTTAATGTTGTGGTCATTGTGATGAGGCCATGGACATAACGGTTGTAATAGTTGAATTGTGGCCATTATGGCTTGTTGCAGTCGTAACTGCCATTATAATCTCATAGCAGGTTAGTGTCCAAAACCATTATGTAATGGCCAGTATGTTGCAGTAAGTTGCATCTAGTCATATTTTTAAAATCATGATTCCAATATTAGCAGAGGGAGACAAGTTCTTTAAGAGTGAAGTATTCCCAGTCATTGAATTAAGGAGCTGCCTTGTGGGCAAAACTCTTGAGCTTCTTGTGGCCTACTGAGGAAGTTAAACATGTACAGTTTTTTTTTTGGTTGGTTTTTTTTTTTTTTTTTAAAATTTTTTTTTTTTTTATTTTTTTTTTTTTTTTTAAAATTAAAAAAAAAATTAAAAAATTTTTTTTTTTTTTTTTAATTTAAAATTTTTTTTTTTGGGGATTTTTTAAAAAAAAAATTTAAAAAAAAAAGAAAAAAAATTTTTGGGGTTTTTTTTATTTTTAAAAAAAAAAAAAAATTTTTTTTTTTTTAAAAAAAAAAAATAAAATTTTTTTTTTTATTTTTAGTATTTGGGGAAAAAAAAAAATTAAAAAAAAAAAAAAAAAAAAAATTTTTTTTTTTTTTATATAAAAAAAAAAAAAAAAAAAAAAATATTTTTAAAAAATTTTTAAAATATATTTTTAAAAAAAAAAAAAAAAAAAAAAAAAATTATTTTTTTTTTTTTTTTTCTTTTTTTTTTTTTTATTTTTTTCTTTTTTTTTATAAAATATTATTTTTTTATTTTTTTTTTTTTTAATAAAATAAAGAGAAAAAAAATATTTTTTTTTTTTTTTTTTTTTTTTTTTTTTTTTTTTTTTTTTTTTTTTTTCTCCCCCCCCCCCCCCCCCCCCCAAAAAACAAAAAAAAGAGCTAGAAAAAAGAGAAAAAAAAAAAGAGGAAGAAGAAAAAAAAAATAAAAAAAAAGGGAAGAAGAGAGAAGAAAGGGGAGGAGGGAAGGGGGGGGGGGGGGGGGGGGGGGGGGGGGGGGAAAGGGAGGGGGGGTGGGGGGGAGTTACCATGACAATTTTGGAGTATGGAACTTACACGTCCCATATAAAGCGTGCATTTCAAATCACTTCTCTCAGTTTATGCATGAATTTAGTCCACATCCTTATTGTTCTTTTATTTTATTTTATTTTAACTGATATCAAGCTTTTATATTTTTGGTTTTGATCAGGTGTGGGCACAGATAAATGTGATGTATTTGCATTTGGTGTCTTGCTATTAGGACTAATAGCAAAAAGAGTATACACAGAAGAAGACCGGTTATGTGGCAAACCCTTTGTCTATGAATGGGCCCAGAGCAACTACAAACCAAGAAAGAGCATCTTTGGTATTTTCGGCCAGTCAAGGGATTGTCTTGTGCACCAAAGCTTTGGAGCCGATGCAACATATGATCCATGTGATGGATTTGAAATTACCAAGATAGCAATGCAATGCGTAGAGTATGATCCAATGAAGAGGCCAAATATGATGGAAGTTTGTGAAAGTTTGCAGAGACTACTAGTTGTAAAACGTCATTCCCCTCTTTAGATGTTGATCAAGACTAAGAAAGAGTGTTAGGAAAGATTTACATTGTACCAAATTAACTTATTTAATGTTTTTCAAAATGTTATTTGCTTGTAGGCAAAGGGAGTACTACAGCAGGCGATGAGGTTGAGTCCCAACTTGGCGATTAAAGATTTACTTGATATCTCAAACGTAACTGACGACAGCCCAAAACCTTTTGTAGGTTAAGATGGAGCTGAAGCAAAAGATGACTAGCAAGTGGGCTTGCCACCAAATTTTTAACCACCAAGTCCCAAGCAATTTCATACCCCAAATGCCCTCATAACATTTGACCCTGGATTCTTAAGAAAGATGCCATGAATAGAAAAAGGTCACAAGTTAAGGATCCTAATGTTAGGGGAAAGTTGTTGACAGTGTAGGAGTTTTGAATGGTATGATGTGCTATGGGAGAGAGGCACTCAATATGCTTAGAAGTGTCCTAGTCCTATGACAAAACCATGACAAACCGGAGGGTGAGCTAATTTTAGGAAACAACTTGTGGTTTAGAGAGCTTCTACTTGAGTCCGTTGAACTGTATTTACAAACTTCAAATCTAGCCATGGATACCCACATGCTAACAAAAGGAAACATCAACGTAGAAGAACCTCACTTCTAATTGTCGTACCTTTTATTTAACACATTCCAGTAGTCCAGGTTCCACAAAACTAACCAACGATGCCAACCTTCATCGAAGTAATCTACGCATTTTATAGTTCTAACACCTTTGATTACTTAAACTTCTTGCTTTTGAAATGATGATAGTGACGTTGAAAACAAAAGGCCACAACAACAAAATAGAGACAATTTCAGTTGGCTTGTTTGCTGATATCTAACTCAAAGGCTACATATCTACTCTAATTTAACATAGTCTAATTTAAAATAAAAGAATCCCACAAAACCCAAATCGAAAATCCATTCCACAAACAAAAATTAAGAAATAAAAAATCTATTTGGATTCTTTCCAAAATTGAAGAGCCCAAACAATTGGGCCCATCATGAATGACCCAAAAGAGAAGAGAAAAAGATAAAAGTGAAGTCGAGAAAAGAACCAAATTAGGTCGAGAAAAGAAAACCAAATTAGGTCATCTATTATCTTCTTCCAAGCACAAGCCACCTAAACCAAGAGAAGCAAGCACTGGCCACCAAAAGGTGAGAGAGAGAGAGAGTGGGTGAGTGGTCTTCCTTTGCTTGTCTTTTGCTTGCTATCGTTGCTGCTGCCGCGAAAAACCGAAAAGGGGTGTGGGTGTGGGGGTCCTTTGCTGCTGCAATGCAACGGAGAGAGGCCAAAGAAAACTTGGAGATTATCATTTTGCATGAAAATATGAGAGATATTTGTGATGTTATTAAAAAAAAACTTGATACAAAAATAAAGATTTATACTATAAAGGAATTCGGACAGTATATAAAAAGGAAAAAAAAAATTCTTATTTCATTTTTTTAGAAAATGGATCTACAAGTGAGGTATGAGGGAGATATTTATAGTTGTAGAAAAAAGTAATGAGTTAGCACTTGAAATGATTAGGTGCTAACACTTGGTAAGTATTTCTGATAAGCATGAGCTTGGACCAGGTAATGAAATGTGTCACAGGAGTTGATGAGTCAGTAGAAGTTTGGATCAAGCAATAACACATGTCCTACAAGTTGGTGAGTTATTAGAAATTTGAGCTGTATGATAACACATGTACTACAAACTAGTGGATCATCAAGAATTTGTGTTTTGACACATATCTTATCACGACAAAATAGTGGTAAAGTGGTATATTTCGATGGGCATCCATCAAATTATTCAATATTTATAACATTTCCCTTTGAATGCACATCATACAAAGAATAGGTTTCGTGAAAACCTTATTAAAAAAATCCAGTGGGAAAAAAATCTTAATGAAGGAAAAAGAATATATTATTCTAAGTGTATTTATTCCACTTATTGAGAATATCTCTTAAGATTTTTAAATCGATACATTTTATTTCTTTCATCAATCTTTCGAATGTAGCAGTCGATAGTGTTTTGGTAAATAAATATGTTAAATTTTCACTCGATCGAACTTGTTACATATCAATTTCATCATTCTTTTGAAGGTGACATGTGAAGAAAAATTTTGATAAAATATGTTTAGTTCTATTTCTCTTGATATATCCTCCCTTTAATTAAGCAATGCATGTAGTATTGCTCTCAAACAATATCGTACAAATATCTTTATTGGAAGATAGTCTGCAATTTCTCAAAATATATTGACTCATTGATTTTAACCAAACACATTTTCGACTTATTTCATAAATTGCTATAATCTCAGTATGGTTCGAGTAGATAGTGGTTATAAATTGCTTGGGATCATTAAGAAATAACAATACTGCTATATGTAAATAAGTATTCAGTCTGAGATCGTGTTTTATAAGGATCAAATAAAAATCCAGTATCAGCATACCCAATCAATACTGATTTGAAATTAATTGAATAGAATAAATTAAGATCAATCGTTCCTTGGAGATATCAAAAAATATGTTTGATCACATTTCAATATCGTTATATTGGGGAAGAACTGAATCTTGCTAATACATTTACAGCAAATGATATATCAAATCTTATATAATTAGCAAAATATGTAAGTGCTCCGATGGCACTAAGATATAGTATCTCAGAACCAAGAATTTCTTCATTTTTTTTTATGGTCTGAAAGGGTCATTTTCAATATCAAGTTATTGAATAACACTTAATAGATGTACTTTGTCCATGTAAAAACATTTTAAAACTTTAGTCATATAATTTGATTGGTGAATAAATATCTCATCTTTCATATTTTCAATTTGTAAAGCAGGACAAAATTTTATTTTCTCAAAATCCTTAATCTCAAATTCTCTTCTCAAATATTTAACGGTTTTAGAAATCTCTTCAAAAGTTCCAATAAGATTCAAATCATTAATATATATATCGCAATGATCACAAAATCTTTTCAAATTTCTTAAGAAAAAACACAAGAATATATTGGATCATTTGTATAACCTTCTTTCAACAAATAATCACTTAAAATGATTATACCACATTCGTCTTGATTGTTTTAAATCATACAAAGATCTTTACAATTTCATGAAGTAAATTTCTCAAGAATTTTAATCACATTTTTTAGGCATTTTAAATCCTTTAGGGATTTTTATATAGACATCATTTTTTAATGTCCCGTATATGTAAACAATGACTATATCCATTAAACGTATCTCAAATTTTCATATAAAACTAAGATCACAGGAAAACGTAATGTAATTCCATCCACTTCAGGGGAAATGCGTTGCATCATAATCAATATCTGGCCTTTGTGAAAACTCTTGCACTATAAGACGTGTCTTATATCGCATAATTTTATTTTTCTCATTTTATTTGTGCATAAAAACTCATTTTTATCTAACAGGTTTTACACCTTTAGGTATTTAGACTATAGGCCCAAAAACTTTATACTTAGCCAATGAATTCAATTCAGATTGAATTACTTCTTTTCATTTTAGCCGATCATCTCTTTTATGACATTCTATTATTGATTTTGGTTCAAAATTATCGATTTCTTTTATAATTTCAAGTGTCATTATTGTAAAAATATCATACACAATTATTTCAACTCTATCTTATAACATATCATTATTGGGGTGAAATTTATGAAAGTTTCACGTACATACTTTTGAGTTTGAAATTTGTGTCTTTTAGAATCTATATCAGGCTCTGTAGAAATCTGAATTTTGTTATCAATAATTTCTTGAAATTCTTTATGATCATGATCAACAAATATTTTTTTCTTTCGAAGATTTTTATCTTTAGTGTCAAGAGGTCTACCACGTTTTAAACGTGCATTAGACTCATTTGTTACAATACTAGTGGATTTTCGTGTTGAGACGTCAAGCTTAATTGATACATTTTCTACAGAAAAATGTGATTTCATGACTTTTTAGAGTCAGTGAATACGTCAGGTAATTGATTTATAATTTTCTACAAACGGATTGCTCTTCGAAATTTTAATTCACAATCTTTTGTAGAGGATCAAGAGATTTTAATGGTAATATATTCTATGTAATTTTCCTTTTCAATTGTCCTCATTCTCTCCCTAATACTGAAAAATTTATTTTATCAAAATGACAATTTGCATATCTTGCAGTAAAAATATTACCTATCAAAGGTTCAAGATATCGAATAATAGAGAATGATTCATACCTAATATATATTTCCAATCTTTTTTAGGGCTCTATTTTAGTTCATTACGGTATCACTACATGGACATAAATTGTACATCCAAAAATTATTTAATGGGAAATATTGGACTAATAACAAAAAATCAATTATAGAGGGAAGTATTCATAGTAATGTGTTGGTCTTAAAAGTATAAGTGTTACTGTATATAAAAAAATATGTCCCCAGTAAATGTTGGGAGTTTAGTTCTTATTAGTAATGGTCTAGTAATCAATTACAAGTTTTTGACAAACGATTTGCTTAAATCATTTTATGTATGAATATGATCTACAGGATATTCAATATTAATACCAATAGACATGCAGTAGTCATCAAAAGTATAAGATAAGTATTCACCAGCATTATCCACTCGAATTATCTTAATTGAATAATCTGAAAATTATACTCTTAACTTAATGATTTGAGTAAGAAGTTTTATAAATGCCAAGTTGCGAATTGATAACAGAAAAATATGTGACCATCTCCATCGTTTAGTACCATAAAATATCTAAATGGACCATCTCTTAACTTAATCATTTTCGGATGTCCATATGATGGATAATATGTCACGCCCCGATTCTCGATCCGAGATCGTGAACAGCTGCCCGTCACCCCGTATGCTGTCGCCTCTCGACACGCATACCGAGGTAATGTAGGCTAACACCAATACCTGTATAAAACCTGTTTTTCCTCAAAATAGCAATTCTCAAGTAAAAGTATATGAAAATATAACCCATTTACCTCAATGCATAATTATACAATACATCTGAGAGTTTCAAGTTACATTATATAACATAATACAGTCATCCCATCATACATATACAATGGTCATTCTATAGATCTCAAAATGTGCATATACATTATCCAACATTATCAATACAACAATGCGGAAAACTAAGATCGATACCATACCCGAGTCCGAGGTCTCTAACAAAAGTCAAATGTGTCGACTCACTCGTCATGTCTCTCTCTGCCAAGTCTATAACTGAAAATCAGGAGGAAAGTGAGGGGTGAGTATTATGGGAAAATACTCAGTGAGTGAGGAGTTCGACAATATGTTCTCAATCTAAGTGTGAGTATGGAGTGTCAAAGTATATTTCAAAACCATAATGATATCAAAACTAAGCATGTCTTTTCCAGAAATCAAATGATCACATATCACACATCATAGTATCAAAGTATGCATTCATTCACATTATCCAAAATCATATAGAGCTTGCCAATAAAACATTTCCTGTAGTGGTCTACCATGACCAATGAAGGGTGCATTGGAGGTTTTTCACATGCAAGTATAGAAACATTAGCTCTCTTCCCCAACGTTGGCCACGAGTCTCACCAAATGCTAGACAATGACGTAACACATGTCCTCCCCACATTTGGCTCAACCGGCTAGCTCGTGTCGATACGTATACTTAACCAACCAAGTATAATACCTCACTCGGAGTTAGACTGTGGCGTAACACATGTCCTCTCCAAATTTGATTCATCCGAGCGCAACTATACACATCACAACCATGACATTTGTGGATACCTCCGGTCGAAGCGTATCCGGACGCACAAGGGGCGCCTCTACAGATATCCTTCGTAGCTACAGAATCCATCAATAATATCATCACGTCATCATATCCATCAATTGCATCACAAGTAGGCATCCAGCCCACACATAAATCATCAAATCATTTCAAAAAGCGTGCTAATGTATTTCATCAAATCATTTCAATTAAAATGTCAATGCAATGATAACATATAAATCATATCACAATTTCCAAAGAGTGACACGATATATTTTCAATACAAATCATAAATGCATAACATTTAACTAAATCTTTTGGAACACTCCAATAATCACAAAAGAGAGAGCATTTATAAAACATAGGTCAAAACCAATGTTTATACATATTTCACAAAATATGTCATTTCAAAAACTGTAAAATAAGGATTTCGTTCAATTGAAAACACAGTGTCTACAGTCCCACTCACAGTATACGAGATGGTACGTCACTCCCTAAAATGCTCCACAACAACAGAAAGAGTTTCCCCTCGAACGATCAAGCAATATATCACTACAATAATAATATACATAACACATATAAGTGTTATGGCATTGAAAAATTAAATGTTATATTTTATTTTAACTACTTTATATAAGATTAAAGCCTAGAACATTTTTACTAGACTCCATATATATATATATATAGATATACACACACACTAATACCCTTTCAACCATCCAAACTTTAACTTCAATCACACATTATCAAAGGTACCCAACTCAACTAACACAATGCCACTATTAACTATCAAAATCATCATTCACATATCCAATCTCCTAGTATACTCAAAACAATTCAATTACACATTATACATTCTAGGTCAAGATTCACACACACACACTCTTATTCAAAATTCTTTTTCAAATTCTTCTCTTTAATTCACCAATACAACACCATACATATATCATATAAGTACAAACACATGCTTTTGCACATTCTTTGCAATTACACATTTCCACATCACTTTAATACACCAATATCACTATACATGCATACACTTTTATAGCTCATTACATACACATATAAGCCTCCATTTTGCTTACTAAATTCATTCCCAATCTCTCCCGGACAGCATGCACTTTCTTGTCCTCTCCAATGGATTCGGTCAAGACATTTTACATACACATGGTCACTAACCTCTATCCAAAATTCAGCATACATATACACATAATTCCTCACACTCATGACCTCAATTTCACATACATATAGTCAATAACACACCATAGAATTCTGCACACTTTTCTATTCCATTTTCCTTACATTTCACTACATATTTCACATGAAAATGACTTCCTTTTTAGCTTCCATTAGTGCAGAAAACTCTATGCTCATTCCTTCCTCATTTCATTCACTAACACACATATATACACACCATACTTCAATGCCAAAATCCAGCACAAACACAAACACATCAAATCCACATTTTAACACTCAAAATCACATTAAAACCCATCCAATTTCATACCCAAAGTTCGGAATTTTCCTGCACATGTTCCCTTAGGGTTTCTCACCTCAATATGTGTTCATTCAAGACTTAAATCAAACATTTCATATGCTGAAATTTTCTGCACACCCTATAGCATTCATTTACTTGATTTTTTTACATCTAAACTAAGCTAAAATCAACACATTAACACACCAAATGAAATGTTCTCAAGTCCAAACAAAGTGCAAAATTTTTATACCTCAAGATTTGATGTCTTAATCTCCAAACAAGACTTCTCCTCCAAAAGATCTCTTCTTTCCTCTTTGATCCAACTTTTGGTCAACAAAGAGTCACCAAGTTAGAGATTTTCTTTTGGCTCCAAATTGATATATGTTACACTAGAGAACAAGAGGAAGCTTTCTTTCCTAAGGTTGTTAAAGAAAATTTGAAGAACCCATAGATCTCTTCACTTGAACCACATGATTTCCATCCTTGAATCACCAAGCTAGACTTCTCCTTTTCTTCCAATTTTTGGATATGTTGTTCTAGGGATGAAAAGAGTTCAATTTATGTAAAAACATTAGAGGGTTGTTTAAAGAAATCAAAAGTTCCTTCAAGGTATAGGTTATGGCTAGGGAGAAGAAGAAAATGAAGGGTTTTCTTTGCTCTCTTTGGCCTCCCACGAATTTTTGAAGAATAAAGGAAGAGTCTAGGGTTTTTAAGTCTATTCTACTTTATTCACATCTAATCTTGACCATCCAATGTCCAAATTTAATCCTAGCCCTTGATTTTCAATAACTTATTCTAAAATAACCTAACTTATTCTCTCTTTCCCTCTCCTTCTCCCTCTCTCACATTCTCTCTCTCTCTCTCTCTCTCTCTATCCCACTCATTAGTTTAATTAGTTAATACATTTATTATTATTAAAATTATATTTTTATTTTAAAATTATATTTTTATTAAATATGTGTGGGACCCACCATTTTTTTCACTCTTTATAACTCACACCCATATTTAATATATGAGCCCCACCTCAAGACCTTAAATCTCTCATTGATCCAAATTAACACAATCATCTCTCCACCTAGGGTTTAAATTTCCAAAGTCAAACTTTTCAACAACCTTGTTTTCACACTTGTTCACACTAGTCCAACCTTTGAACCAATCACATTCCTCCCTCTCTCTACACTTTCCAATTAGGGTTTTAGAAAAATAAAAATAGTAGATTAATTCTATGTTATTGTAAATTGCAAACAAGTCCTCTAAACTTTGAAATTTCTATTTTGACCCCAAAATTTTTCATAATTACACACTAGGCCCCTTACCTCATATTAAGTCTAACTAAGTCCATTTCGCATCGAAATGTAGTTATTTAGTCTTGCCAGAGCTCATTACCGTCCGATTAGGGTTCTTTCGGGTGATTTTTCAGAAATTCCAGATTTAGCTTCACGAAGCGATATTTATCTATATTCGAGGTCCTCATACATTTTTAAGGCCATTCTAATTATTATTTGACATTTAGTGGTCGTTTTTGAAATTTTTAATCTCCGACAATTTTAGCCGAAATTTATTTGGGGACGGTTTTATCGGAAAAATTTCTTAATGAAATTTCTATATCGAACATGAATAATATCATACATAGAATGGAAAAGAGTGTAAATATGAATACACCGAGGCGTCGCTGTTACATAATAGAAATACAGGAAATTCAGTTTTTATTTTAACTAGTAAAGGTCTCATAATAAATTTTCCTTGAGAGCAAGTAACACATGTAAATATATTTGATTTCAACACCTTTTGATTTTTCGATATGTGACCATGGGAATTTTCAATTATTTTTCTCATCATAATCGATCCAGAATGTCTTAGTCAATCATACTAGATAATAAAATCTTTATAATCAATAAACTTCTGGTTTACTAAATGGTACATTTTGATTGCATTAGTTTTAGTATAGTATAAGTTAAAGAAAAGAGATGGTGTTTTCTCTCCTATACATTTCTTTCCATAAATAATAATTATAATGCACAAATACTTAATATTACTGTCATTTATTGTCTCGATATGATATCCATTTTGGCAAATATATGTAAAACTTAGTAAATTTTTTCAAAACTTAGTAGAGTGTAGTGCATTATGTAACTATTTTTGTTCCTTTAGAGAAACATATATTTGCTCTACTGAACCTCTCGATTAATTTTACAGTACCACTTATGATATCGACATTTGTTTATCCCAATTTCAGGTTAGAGAAATAATTTTTATTTTTAAGTATCGTATGAATTATAGCACTATCAATTAGACATGTATTTTCTTCGCTTCTTATACATTTCAAGTTATCAGCAATATCCATATTTTGTTCAATAAGAAAATAAAAGAGATGTTTAATTCGTTTGTATGAAATTATAAACAAATAAATCAATCAGAAGCAATAATGAGATGTTTAATTCATTTGTATAAAATTATCAAAACCTTTTGAAGGTTTCTCTTTTCTTTTCCATCACTATCATCCCACTTCTAGTGGTAATGTTTGTCATTTTGATTTGATTGGTCATTATTACGAGTATCATTATTATATTGTTCACTTCATTCTCAACCATGTCCGCTTCCACGGCCACGACCATGACCTAGATCTTGACCTCGACTTCCATGTTTCCCATATCATAACTAGTCACATTCGCTTCAGGGAATGAACTATTACTAGTTAGTCGAGTTTCGTGATTCTTCATCAATAATTCATTGTTTTGTTCGGCTACAAGGAGGTATGAAATCAATTCAAATTATTTCTTGAATACCTTTTCTCAATATTGCTGCTGTAGGAGCAAGTTCGCGACATGAAAACTGGAGAAAGTTTTTTCTAACATATTTTCTTATGCTATGTTTTCTCCACATAATTTTAATTGGGATGTGATCTTGAATATTGCAAAATTATAGTCACTAATGGACTTGAAATCTTGTAACCTAAGATGTATCCAATCGTATCGAACTTTAAGAAGAACGACTATGTTTAGATGGTCATATCTTTCCTTTAAATTTATTCATAATTTAAGATGATTTTTAATAGTAAAATATTCTATTTTCAAACTTTCATCAAAATGATGTCAAATAAAAATTATTACTTTTGCACAATGTTGTATAGCAACATCATTTATTTTGAAAGTGTCTCCAAGACCAATCGTATTCAAATGCATTTCAATATCAAGAGCCAATGATAAGTAATTCTTTACAGAAATATCGAAAGGTAGAAATTCAAACTTAACAAGATTTGCCATTAGAAAAAAATCGATAAAAACGTATATTAGAATCCTTGAATAATGAGACCTCCTTTTTTACTATGTTTACGAAGGTAGATTGGTGTTTGGTTGATCTTAGCTTCGTGTTTTGGTAGAACTTCGTACTGATAACATGTTATAGAAAGAAATTAATATAGAAACAAATACATATATATATAATCGAATAGGATATAGAGAGAAAGAAACTTCTTATTTCATTTCTTTAGAAGATGGATCTATAAGTAAGGTAGGGGGACGTATTTATAGTTATAGAAGGGAGTGATGTGTCAGCACTAGGAGTGGTGAGGTGCTGACACATGGCATATGCTTTTGATGAGTCAGCAGGAGTTTGGATCAGATAACGACACATGTCACAGGAGTTAATGAGTTAGCAGGAGTTTGGACCAGATGATGACACATGTACTACAAGCTAATGAGTCATCAGAAGTTTGAGCATGATAATGATATTTGTCCTGTAAACTAGTGAGTTATCAGAAATTAGTGTCTTAACAAATGTCTTATGATGACAAAACAATAGTAAAATTGTATATTTCGATAACATCTACTAAATTATTTAATATTTATAACATGTGATAAATTCCCATTATCCATTTTTGTTTATTTGATAATAAATATAATATTGGGTGAACTAAAATTATATATTAGAAAATTTGGTTTGTTAATATTCTCTAACGTTTTCTTTTTTCATTGAAACCGTGTTATTTATAGTAGAAATCTTTCCTATACTAGATCCCACTACAACCTATGGTTTTATCTTCACATTGAAGAATTCTTCATTAATAATTTGGTATTTTAGCGATGTTGATTTATTTGTGATTGATTGATTTGGTTTATTATTAATTTATTATTGTTTAATTTTAATTGCACAAAAAGATAGGAAATATTGTCTTAATAAGTGGTATAAGAGTCCGAGTTATTGCAATTGAGTTTTGTTGATGATTCTTGTGCAAATTAAAAAATGGATTATAAATACGATGGTATTATTTTGAAACTTGCTCCATTCAAATTATTCCAAATGAAAAATGTTAATGGAAGATAAGTTATACAACAAGGGGTTTATTTGATCCCATACAATATAAAGGAAAAATGGCAGAGGGTCAGAATGCTAGCAATAGAAGAAGATGGATAAAAAAGCTTGTGGTTTGATCACGAAGAGGCTTGATATGAGTGTTATTCACCATGTTACCAGAAGATAGTACCATATTCATTTTGGCTAAAACTTGAGAATTTGTATGAATAAAAACTACCCTAAATAAAATTTTTATGATTAGACAGCTTGTGAATCGAAGTATAATGATAACCAAAAAGTTTCAGAACATTTAAACAAGTTTTAAGAAATTCTAAACTAGTTGACTATAGCAAAAGTTGTCTTGGATGATTAGTTATAGGAATTGATTTTTCTTAGTTCCTTATCAAATAGTGGTGGGACGGTTAGTGGTTTCTCTTAGTAACTCGGCTCCAAATGGAAAAATTTGTCCATGGTTAAAGATATGAGGAGGCTTGAAGAAAGGAATATGGTTTTATCGGTTTTAGATAGAGATGCTAAGCTTACTCCAAATCGGGGAGAAGCATGAATAGAATTTAGAATGGAAAAATGATAGAAAATCTCAACAGAAGAAAAGTGATGAAAAATTTAGAGGGTAGTCTAAATTGAGAAAATGGATTATTTACCATTATTGTGAAAAGTCTGGGTACATCAAAAGAGATTATAGAAAATACAAATGAGATCAAGAAAAAGAGAATATCAGCAAGAAAATCGATGGTGGGCAAAATGAGAATACAACTATTGTGATATTTGATGAGTCATTCATAATTTTTAAAGATGGTGTTGCCAATACCATTTGTGAGGTCTTCACTTAAATTGTAGACATTGTCACATCCTATCATGTTACTCCATGAAGAAATATTTTTTGCTTATATGTTGCCGGTGACTTTGATTGGCCAAAATTGTTAGTATGGGAAACAAACTATTGAAAAACAATATTGGGTGCAAGTTACTATTAAAAAATATGAAGCAAGTTTTCAAAATTCGCCTTAACTTGATTTCTATAGGAGTATTAGGTAATAACAGTTATCATAATTTTTTTGGTGATAGGAGATAGAAGCTTAGCAAGGGTTCGCTTCTTCTGGCAAAATGAAGAAAGAAAAGTATTATTTACAAAATGATGGCAATCGCTTGTAAAAATGAAGTTGAGCACAAGTTTTCCATAGGTCTTTGACATGGAAGACTTGGACATTTGAGTGAGAAAAATCTCCAAATCCTTGCAAAAACGCACCTCATCCCTATCATGTCATGTACACCCTAACTTTGTGTTTGTTATTTAGTTGGCAAGCAACATAGAGTTTTATTTCATTCATTCTCCTCATGCCAAAAGTATTATATACTTGATTTAGTTCACTCTGATGTTTACTTCATGAAAGATGTGTTTGTTAGAGGTACTTCATAATTTGTTACTTTTATTGATAACCACTGTCAAAAGGTTCTGGCTTTTGTATTGAAAAGCAATTGAGTTTAGAGAATCCCATGCCTTGGTTGAGAGAGAGACAAAGAGACGATTGAAATGGTCAGTGTTTGATTTTAGTTCTCATACACAGCAGAAAACAATAATTCTCGAAAAAACAAAATGGATCAGGTTAAATACCTCAATGTAGGGCCTCTGAAAAATGATCAAACCATACGAAAAATCTCTCGATCGGATATTGCGCTGAGGTTAATCGAATTACCACCGTAACCCCACGATGCTTCAACTCTCAGTCCGATGAAGATAACGACTAGAGAAACGTGAAATTTTCTCGTTCCCTCAATGTGATTCTCACATTAGAGAATTTGTTTTTCTCTCTTAAGCAACTCACAAAATTGCTTCAATGGCTTCCATACACAAAAGGATGCAAAAAAGGAGAGGTTATCATTCTTTCCATAAGTGTAATCCGTTATATAAGAGAATCAAGGGAGATAGGGTATTATGGATAAGTGTGAGTTATTCCACTATCCCCATGTAATTGTCCAAAATACCCCTCACAAGCATTCTAAACCAACATCTCCTACTTGCACGCAAGGGCATTTTATGTCCATCATAAGATCACAACTCATGCGATCTTTCTCATCACCCTAATGGACTTTCATACAGAATTGTGCATTTTGTGACCGGCAAGTACACCTGTAAGCAAAGACTTATCGATACACTTGCTAGGATGATCGAGAAACTATCATTAGTGCAAAAAAAAAGTTGCTGCAACCCAAATCCAAGACAATCACATCCATCGCGCTACTTTCTTCATCAAAAGTAATTCCCAATAATTGCTCAACTGTATATCCACTATTATGTTTACATTCCAATATGGACAGAAATAATAGGCTAGTAGATGAATACAATATAATAATATAATGTCAATTGATTGTCCTTTTCCCAAACTCAAATCTATTAATCTCAATTCAGCTGCTTTTCTAAACCAGCCCCACAGATCTCAATTTATCTTTCAGGCCATAGGTAAATAGGCAAAAGTAGCACCACTGAGCCACAACTTCTAAAAACAGCTGAAAGTAATAAGGGTATAAAAGATCTCATCCAATGGATCTCGGGCCTCACATAGTAAGAACGGGGATCTAAATCATATCAATGTCTCAAATAATGTTCCCCCTATCTCTAGTCAATATATTACACGTAGTATGAAATGCTATTATAATATTATTCCCCCATCTCTCAAAAGGGCATATGTTAGATTTCTCTAATACTGTGCAGGTATGAGACTCAGTTTACACATAAGACTTTACCCAGAGATCTAAAAAAGAATGTCTTAGAGACAATATCACTAGTCGCAGGTGATATCTGAGATTTCAAATCTGGCTACTTACAAGCAATATAGATGTGGGTATTTTCATGTTGGTCATATCGCATATGATCTCATCCTGAACACGTATTAGGATGACTTATGTTCTAATAGGACTACTCTCAAAGCCTCTTACAACTATAAATCATCTCATCCACTCTCATTCAGGGCTGGAGGTGGTCACTCATATGAGAGAGTCGACCACGCCTGCCTGATATATATTTATCATAATACATCACAAAATATATGACAATAAAATAGTGCATTAAATAAACTTGTGATTGAATAGGACACATATGTCATATATATATAAAGCACAATAAGAATCAGTACAAAGTAAAAAATGTCAATATACTCGTAAACCCAATGATTCCTATATCTCACATAAGAATCTCTCACAATGGGTTTAATGAAGGGATCAACCACTATGTTGTATAGAAGTGTACTTAATCGTTACTTCACCCTTCTTGGTGATATCTCTCATAATGTGGTATTAGGTAACAATATGTTTAGTTTTACTATGATACTTAGGGTCTTGAGTGTGGTTAATGACGGCCTGATTTTCACAATAAATCACTGGCCTCCCACTATCTGTCACAACTTCTAAGTCATCTGAAAATCGCCGGAGCCAAACATTCTCCTGAACTATCATTGAGCATGCCACAATCTCAGCCTCTATTGTAGATAGATATACACAGGTTTCTCATAAAATCTGTCGATTTGGGCCTATCCAGATTATCACATCAGTCGACGTCTGAATACCCAAGAGACGTAAATTACCTCCTCCGTAACACAAGGAAAGGTCTGTAGTTCTCTCAAGATATCTCTGAATCCTTTTCACTGCTCTTCAGTGATCCCTTTTAGGATCCGATTGATACCTAATCACCAGATTAACTGCAAAGCAAATGTCTGATCGTGTATGCAACACTGCGTATATCAGACTACTTACTGCACTAGTACAAGGGATTCTACTCATCTCCCTTATCCTTTCCTGAGTTATAGGGCATATGTCAAGAATTAAGTTTTAACCTTTTAGCGATAAGAGTATCTATAGGGTTGCAATTGTTCTTCTCGAAGGGCTCGAAAACTCTTTTGATGTTGGACTCCTGTGAAAAAGCCAACACCTGTGTCGAGCGATTCCTCTGGATCTTAACTTTGAAAAAGAACTGAGCCTCACCCATATTCTTCATATCAAAACTTGATAATGACCACGTCATCGTGGTCATCAGATACTCTATGTTATTCCTAGTTAACTAAATATCATTCACACACAAGGACATGATCACAAAAGAATGATAAGAACGTATAAAGTATACGTGATGATCCTCCTCGATCATCACGAAACCGTGAGATATCACCTCTTCATGAAATCTCAAGTGTCACTGTCTAGATTGATGATTAAGGTCGTATGTTGACTTTCGAAGTCGACAGACCTTATTATCCTGATCTACAAGAATAAAACCAGATGGTTATTCCTTATAGATCTCCTCATCCAAACTCCTACTCAAGAAGGCAGTCTCAACGTCTATCTAGTGTCACTCTAGATCCATGTTCGCGACAATCGCTAAAAGTAAACGGATCAAGATAATCTCACCCTCAGTCTGAATATAACCTCTAGTTATTAGACGGGCCTTATACCTCTCCACTGATCCATCGACCTTTCTCTTGATCTTGAGAGTCCATTTGTTCTCAATGACCTTTCTACCCTTAGGAAAATTAACTAGATCCCAGATCCCATTGATTCTCATCAACTCCTTTTCTCATCTATGACCTTTAACCAGTTGTCCTTCACAGAAGCCTCAAAAGCCTCTAGGATTGTTTAAGGTTTCTTATCATCCTTAAGAGTCACATTGAGAGCTACTCCCTTAATCAAAAAGCGACGGTTAAGTATGCATTCTTGATTACTCTTACGAGGAGGGGAAACCTTTTTCTCCTCTAGATGGATCGCTCCCACTAGGACAGAGATCGATAATGGATTCTTGGATCCTGTTGCTTGATCAGCGAAACCACTAGACTCATCCATCTCATAGAAGGTGCAGTCTTAATTGATTTCACCTCTCACAGGGAAATCATTTTCAAGAAACTCGACATCACGAGACTTAATCTCAATGACTGTGTCGTCCGTATACTCACTTAGAACATATTCCCTTTGAAGTGTTCTGAGTATCTCATAAAGATACACCCCTTTTCTCGTAGGCTTAATTTGCCGTGAAGATGTGAGAAATCGTGAACATACATAGGACAACCTCATAACCTTAAGTGGTTAAGGTTAGACTGCCTCCCTGTTCAAAGCTCATATGGGGTACTAACTACGGACTTCAATGGAATACGATTGAAGATGTAAGCTGCAACAATAACGTATGTTCCCAATGGGAAATGAGCAAATTGGCATGTGCCATCATCGACCTCTGTCATGCCTCGACCTGTAGGTCCGAGCACGCGATAATCGTCGTGCTACTTTGAACCCATATGAATCTCATCCCATGCTCCAAGGTATTCAAAACACCAAATAAAATCGTAGGCCATTCGACCATCAAATATCGTTCACCGAATAGAACACAATTTCCCTCTTTAGGGATAGAAAACAGAATCAGTAATAATTTCCAAGTAATTTCATAAAAAGGAAATTATGGGTCCCCAGTAAAGGTTTACACATAACCAAGTCCAACTGAAATCAAAATATAGAGTTTCAAAAGTTTTTAAACAGATTTTTATACAAAATGCCCTCCTTGGGTCAAACTACCGGTACCTTAAGACAATAGCAAGATCTATACTAAAAGGAGTCTCTGACAAAGGTTTTCCCAGAAATCTGGCTTTAAGCGACAAAGAGTACTAACTAAACTTCCTCTAAAAAATGGAGAAGGAGTGAGTATAGAAATATCCAATGAGTGCATAACATATTATGATAATAAATGAATGGTGATTGTGAATATGTCAAATATTTTCCTCAAAATCATATGATCGTATCAATAAATCTCAATATAAACAAGATCTTAACAAATCATAGTATATAATTCATATGCATCTAGTCATCAAACTTGTTTTTCAAAAATCACGGGGTTGCTAAAATCTTTCTACCAAATACTTGGCTCTGACCAATGGTAGAATCACGAAGAGATTCTCATTCAACACATATTCTCAATGCATGAATTCAATCAATCACATTCAACACAAGTCAATAAACATGACACGTTATTTTCAAACAAGACATGGATGCATTCATTATTTCAAATCCCCTTTCGGAATATTCTACAATCATAAAATAATTTTAAAATAATTTTAGAAACATTTGTAAAATCATTAGAAAATATTTACAAAATCATTATAAAATATTTTCTCACTTAAAACAATAAACATGTATCCATTCACAGTGTAAGAGAGGACAATCACTCCCGGTTTGTTCCACAACAAGAGTTTGGCTTTGATCAAGTTTGTCCAGCTCCTACAAAATATTATTACGTAACCAAACCATTAATATTTATCATCTCATAGCAACCCATAAGTCTAACATTAAAAACCCTAATTTTTCTTTCATCTCTCGGTGACACAAACTTTCCTTCAAATTAATCTCTCTGATTTCAGCATAGATTCCAAAGTCATGAAAGATTAAAGTAATCCCTAGTTAGCAAAAAGAAGATTACCTAAATTGTTGTCAGCAACTCGCTTCAAGCCGAATCACTGTCAAACTCTAGGTTTTCTTTCACAAGAATACTTCAAATCTCTCACTAAATTTAACCTTCTAAAGGTTGGATTATGAGTTTTGGAACCTTTAGAGTATAAGTTTTGATGGTATTTTGATTGATCTTTGGAAGAAACGAAAAGAGAAGGAGAAAAAGTGTGAACCGAGAGGGAGAAAAAAGAAGAAGAAGAAATGGAGTTTTGGCATTCGTGGGTTCTAATATTCCACCACTGCTCTTTATTTATAATCTATTTTTCTGAATTTATTTAGTTATCCTCATTCACTTTCAATTTATATAAGTGCCCAACATGCCCTTATTGATAATTTAGAGGCTTTTCTCAATGAGTTCAATCACTTAAAATTTTATTTGTGGAGAGAGGAGTGATCGGTAATGTACAGAAAAGTTTGAAATAGGACGTGCCAACTTATAGAAAATAAATTAGAAATAATGATAAAATTGTGTAATACCCAAAATATGGATATAATTTAAATTAGATACATTATATTTAAGGTGATTAGATGACATGATGGTAAAAACTCTCTTTGGAATCCCAATGGTCTTGGGTTCAACTCCTACCAGCAACCGAACACAACATGACTGGCTGAAGAAAGAAAGTGTCATTTGCTAGAGACACATGCTTACATGGAGTTGAAGAAGAAATAATAATAATAATAATAATAATAATAATAATAATAATAATAATAATAAAATATGAGGTATAATATATATATATATATATATGTATTACACATATAGATTGAAATGGTTAAACGGCTTAGTGGATAAGTTTTTTTTGGATGGGGAAGGTTGGAGATTCAAGTCCCAATGGCAACAAAGCAACACATGATAGGAGAGCAATTCTTCAATTCTCTTGGCAATAATAGGATCGAAGGCATATGTGTGTTGGAGAAACATTGGGTGTTCAGTCAATGAAGGAAAGTGGGCATTCGGTCAATGCACATAGAGTTCAAGCATAGGTGTTCGATCAAATGGGAGAGACCGAAAGGAAATGTTAAAAGAATATATTGTGCTGAACAGGTTCAGGAGCAAAATGGAAGGCATCGATGAGAGTTATTTAAGATTTCCACTTTCAAATGTCGAATAAAAATTGCCCAACAACACCGAAGAGAAATGGAGGGTGCCGATTGGAGATTGGAAATGTTATTCAGTCATATACAAATTTCATTGGATGCAAACAACCCACAGCCGAACAAATCTCACAATTTCATGGATTATATCCCATACTAAGGATAATTAAAACTGTTAAACATTCGGTTAATGGACCGATATGAAATAAATATTTAAACATGTGAAAGTCACTGGTAGGTAGATACCGATAGAGAATTTAATTGTAGCCGGTAATATATCGAATGGTGGAAATAAAAAAAAATGATCTAGAGATAACAATCTCCTACGAGCAATCTCTATCGAACAAGTCGATTCTCTCAAAGATATCAATTATTCATCGAACACTAAATACAATTCAAAGTTTAGCGAATACTATTATTTAGCAACTGAACACTTAAAATTTAAAAGTCTACCGATCAAGAGTCTAAGAGATATCCTAAACAACCCAAAGGACAGAGTTTCATATTTATATTCAAATTAATTATTTCTCCCACATATTCATAAAATATAAAAATTTTTAAATTTTCCATTTAAGAATGAGTATTAAAAATTCAGACTTGTCCAATATCACAACCTCATCGTTTCAAAAAAAGTCTTATTCCTTTCTTGGCTACTGTACTCCACTGAGTAGTAGGAATAGTTAATTATCTTGTAATACTCTTCTCAAAACAAATCTCTGCAGACAAATATTCATGCCCTTGATCGGTTCTGAGAGTCTCAACTCTCAAGTCTAACTGATTCTCAACCTCACTAATAAACCTCCTGAAACATCTCAATGCCTCAAATTTGTGCGAGATCAAATAGACGTAACCGAAACGCGTGTAATTGTATATGAATGTAATAGAGTACATAATTCCATTTGTGTTTTCACGTTCATTAGGCCACAGATGTTGGAATGAATCGACTATAATGGAGTCCCAGCTCTCATTGCATTGTCGAATGGTTTTCTTATAATTTTGTCATCTAGACAAAACTGGTTAGTGAGCTTTACAGACCACTTATTGCTAACCGGTTCATCCTTCTTACCCTAAGAGGATAAAAAGAAACACCATTGAAAGGAATCACTTCCAGTGCATATAATCCCTTGTGGACTAAACCCTAACTAATCAAAGAACTGTCATAATAAATGGAAATTATAAATTTTCCAAATTAACAGAGCATATCTTAGGCTGAAATCAAGTTCCATCAAATATTCGAAGCATAAAGAACGTACAAAATCTGACATCTTTGCAACTCCATCTTGTAAGAGCCACTTCCTCTGACGATGACAAACGCTCTGTTCCCCACGTAAACCCCCTGCTTGAGACTTCACTTGGCATAACTCAATACACGCACTCTTGTCTCAAACTACGTAGTCGGTACTCCTGAGTTCACAATCCACGAAGGAGAGAAATCAGTGAACATCTCAAACCTCGTATAGAAAAAAGAGATAATTTTCGCTCGTTACACTTACAAATGAAATGACCAACTTTACTACAGATGTAGCACTACACTTTGGTTTTATCCAACTCCTTTTTTCTGCGCTTTAATACTTTGTTGTCGGATTTCTCAGGTGGTTTCTTCTTATCCGAATGTTGAGTCTATTACTCATGCTATGCCATTTGTGTTCGGTGCCACGGGAGTCTTTGCTCGACTCTACTGTATAATCATGATCCGAATTTGGCCTACTAGCCTCAAGATACTCCTACTCAAACTCACTATACCTATTTACATTAACAAAAGTATGAATACTTTCATCGTATGTGAAATATGTTTTCATGTTTCCAATGAATCAGGTAAAGACTAGATCGTATCCACTACTTGAAAAACACATCCGAAATAGGCTCATCTACATTCTCCAACTCAGCGATCATACTCGATATTTTCATCAGATGTTGCATCATTATATGATCAACTATTTTCTTATAAGTTATTAAACTTATAAGTCAGCATCCTCATCTCACAATCTGTAAGAGCATCGTAATGCTCTTTATAGGGTGAGCCAAACCGACATAGCCATAAGATATTACTCGTGGACCGAGATCATATCCTCACACATAATGCTAAGGAGGATTACCCTATCTCGGTCATCCTTCCTCTTCTATATATGTAATGCCTCCTAATCTCATCTCTCTAAGGTGTGATACTCTCCCAGGAGTCCACCATCTCATGCCTTAGAATTTCATATGGATCTTGGTCCTCAAGAACAAACTAAATCTATCAATGTAAAATCTCATAATTATCACCATTCAGTTTGATCCCCCTTGCAAAGATCTAATACAACAATCTTTAAAGTAGTCTAAGAGACAATAGCGACTTGTGATGCTTATTTTCATAATTTTGTGCACCCTTCGAATCAACAAACCCAAAATAATTCGAGTACAGACTCCAAAATGAGCATATGAGTCAACGGACAACATACACCACAATCTGGGACACATCTTACTATTTGGATTTGGATTCGGTACACAAAAACCCACAAAAAGTCACATATATGAATATGAGACCCTCAAAAAAATAGAAAATTCCAATTTTGGATGACTCAAGCGGTGCCATGCATCGACGGCGCGTCTCCATGCACCTGCACACGCCGGGGAAGGGCTAAATAAGACCATTTGAGGGTTATTACATAACCCATGGTATCAAGTTTGAGAAGATTACTCCATAAACACCATAACATAATAGTTTTGTAGAGATGATTAACAATATGTGAATGAGTTATTTGTATATTGTCTCGTGCAAAACTACCAAAATCATTTTCTGGTGAGGTAAAAATGAAAATGGTGCACTTGATCAATTTTTCTCCTTTAACTACTTTGGATAGTGATATACCATATAGAGTTTAAATATGGAAAGATATTTCCTATATGCATTTTAGAGTGTTTGGTTATAGGATATTTATACATGTCGTAAAAGATAAAAGATCCAAACTTGATGACAAGACAAAAGAATTTATCCTTTTGGGTTATGGTTATGGCAATAACTTTGGATACAAATTGTAGAATCTAAGGATTAGGAAAATGATTAGAACTGGAGATATGGTATTCGTTGAGATCTAGATTGATATTGGTTTTAAGAAAAACAAGAAGTTAGAATCTTCCACAAGTTACTTGTTCATGTAGATTTAGATTACTCTCCACCTCGATCTTCAGTTGATGATAATCAAGGGGAATATGTGCAGATTGATGAGTTTGTGGGTTGCTGTTGATTTTCTCTTTATGATAATATTATACGTGAAGACAGTGTTTCATATCCACTTATACAGGGTTAAAGTTTTTACTAAAGAGAAACAATCTTCTACGAGATACCCTTTACATGAGCACATGTTACTTACTCATAAGGGAGAGCCAGAGGCTCTCAAAGAGGCAATACAATATGAGTATTGGAGTGAGTGGGTTAAAGCCATACAAGACAAGATGCAATCATTGCATGAAAATCACATGTATGAGTTGGTAGAATTATCCAAGCGCAAAGCAATAAATAGGTATTCCAATTGAAGAAAGAAGAATACATAGCTCACAATCAAGGTACAAGGCATAATTGGATGTGAAAGGGTTTAATAAGAAACCATGCATTGAATTTGATCTAGTGATCAAAATATCTTCTATCAAAATTGTTCTAGGTATGAATATGGAGGTTGAAAATTAAATATAAAATTACTTTTTTTCATGATGACTTAGATGAGAAAATTTAAACAAAACAACCGGAAGAGTTTGTAGTTAGAGGAAAGAAAATCTTGTGTGTAAATTGAAAACGAATTGTATGGCCTCAAACTAGCTCTTAAATAGTGGTACACAGGGGCGGACCTAGGAAGGGATGACGATGGGCCACTACACCCCCTCAAATTTTTAAAATTTAATTGGTATTTAAGACCCATATTTATTTTATACCTATTTAAGTATAATTTTATCCTACTTGTCTTTTTTAAAATTTATTTATTTGACTAAATTTCACATAAATCTTTTTTTCAAAAACCCATCACATAACAAAAACAAAATATGATATCACCATCGTATGTTTTAAATCAATAAAAAATATTTTATAGTTTTTAAAATTAAAAAGAAGGTAAATAAAATTGTAACCCTGAAAAGTATTAATTTGATATTGGCAACCCTACTTTAACACTTCTTCTTTTCACTCCCCTTCTTCCCCCAACTTTCCCTCTTCTCTCCCCCTCCCTCTCCCTTTTCGTCTCTCTTGCCATCCATTTTATTTTTTCCTCTCCTTTCCTTTCGTCTTTTTTCTCTCTTCTTTTTATTTCCTCTGAATCTTTTCTATCTCTCTTGTTTTTGTATCTCTCATTCCCTCTTTATATTTCCTTCACTTATCGAATACTACAATCTCTATTCTCCAATTTTTTTGATTAACCACTGAAACTGTTTTTAAATTTAAAGAAAAATCCATTATTATCTCATGAAAAGGGTCCATGTTTTCACTTAAAACTTTTGATTTCCAGAATAATATGGTTGAACTATTTTCTTGTTGATGTTTTAAATTTTTTTAATATAGTTTTATAATTTGTATTTGTTGTTTGAACAAGTATGTTTTAATTTTTTTGCACCCCTGCCTTTGACCCTTAGGTTTGCCACTAGTGGTACATGAAGTTTGAGTCCTTTACTAAAGGAGCATGGGTACCACAAAACTATCTCTAATCGTCGCATGTTCAAGAAAAAATTCTATGATGGTGGTTTTATCATTCTCTTACTTTAAGTAGATGATATGCTAACTATTGCGTATGATGTTCAAAAGATTGATAGGCAAAAACATGCAATGAACAGATCATTTGTGATAAAGGTTCTAGAACCATTAAAGCATATCTTTGGTATGAAAATCACATGTAATTGATAGAATAAAAAGTTATAGTTTTCTGAATGGAAATATATTGAGAAAGTGTTGGACGATTCAATATAGGCAATGAAAAATTGGTGAGTTCTCCACTTGGTAATCATTTTAGCTCAAAGCAAAGTCTAACTGGCTATAGTGACAAAGAAGAGATAAAGAAAAAGCCTTATGTATTGACAATTGGTAGTTTAATGTATGTCATAGTTTGTACTAGACTAGATATAGTTCACTCAATGGGAGCGGGAAGTAGATTCCTCTATAATGCTAATAAAGAGCATTGGATTACTGTGAAATGGATTCTCAGATATCTAAGTGGTACTTCTAGTTTATATGTGTTTTAGCCTTGGTAATCCTATGGATTATGGATATACAAATGTAGATAAAAAGTCTATATCATAATATTTGTTAACTTATGTAGGGGAATCACAATCTAAATTGTATAAATTTGTTACATTATCTATGAACGAGATTGAGTATATTGCTATCATTGAAGCTAGCCAAGAGTTGCTAATTTTTACAAGAACTTGGTCTCAAGTGAGAGAAATATGTTCTCTTTAGTGAGAGTCAAAGTGTAATCTATCACTAAAAATCCTACATTTCATTTAAGATTTGAGTATATTGAGATACGTTATCGTTGGATTCGTAATGTTTTGAAGATAAGATCATTGGCACATAAAAAGGTACATATGAATGATGATGGTTCGAACATGATAACCAAGTCATAAAACAAAGTTTGAAATTTGTTCGGGCAAGTTGGTTTGGTTGAGCTGTCCAATTAGTCAAGAGTGAAATTGAAGAACAAAAACAATTGGGCTTATTTGGGGTGGCCTAAAAGAAAAGAAAAGAGAAAAAAATGAAAATAAAGTCAAGAAAAGAAAACCAAATTAGGTCCTTTCCTTCTAAGAAAACCACAAAAAAATAGAGAGATATATTTAGTTAGAAATTCTTGTTACCCACTTTTTTATTTGGTAATGATATAAATATTGAGCGAATCAAAATTATATTTGAAAAGTTTTAATTTATTGATGTCTTTTAAAGTTAGAGAATATATTGTGATGCAACAACCTAGAGGGGATCAATATGTAGTTTTGACACTTTATATATTTTTCTAGGTTTTATAAGGAGTATAGGAAAAGAGAGAGACAGAAGATTAAAACACCAAAGATTCATAGTAGTTTCACCTTTTCTAATATATGCCTACTCTCAGATTTCATTTGGATTTTTAATCCACTATTTTTTCAAAATAGTACACAACTAGTTTGAACACTCCCTACTAGTTTTGTATAAGAACTAGCAAATCCAAATCTCTCATATTTTACTCGATACACTTTGAATTCTCAGATCAAAGGAATCATTTCTTCTAGTCTTTTATAAGATTTGGAAATGAAACTACGTACAATGAATGAAGCTTTAGCTTCTAATATTTCATTGAAGCAGAGTTTGCAAATACAACTCAGTGAAGATTTAGCTTAGAAAAATTGAACTTCGATGATCGTGTATAATTCTTTTCTTCCTTTCTTCTTTTTTCTTTTTCTTCATGGATTGATCAATAGATTCATAGATCACCCAACTCATGTGTTGTATGTATAGTGACTTTGTTGAAATAGTCGTTGGACAAAATTAATGTCTTCAAATGCAACCGTTGCAGGGTTGTTGAGTTTCATTTACTGTTGAATAATTTTTCTAAATCAACTAGCTGGTACACATAATAGGTCGACTTCTTATTTTTTTAAGTCGACTAATTTTTGAATTTTGTTTAGTGTAGGTCAACTTGGTATTAACGGTGAGTTGACTTGTTGGCATTTTGCAAATATGTTGAGTCAGCTTGATCTCTCCTGAGTTGACTTGTGTTTGCTTGGATTGTCTTAGAAATTTTATTGAGTCAACATCATATTGTTGAAATTCATACATGGGTCGACTTGATTCTATATGAGGTCGACTTAAAAATGTTAATAAGTCGGCTTCATATAGCCCTAGGTCGATTCAATTGCATTGTAGACTTAAGGTTCTGAGAACCAACTTTGTCATGTCGACTTGTCCTCCTTTTAGGTCAACTTGTCTATCCTATAAGTTGATCTCTATGTTGTCTTAAAAATGTTACTACGTCGATTTATAAACTGTCTAAGTCGACTTCACTTTGTGAATTATATAATGAGTTAGTTTATAAACAAATTGCTAGTACTTTGCTTCTTTCAGACATGCATTTCTAAGTAGTGTTTTGAAACCTGGACTAGGCCGGCCGGTCGGACCAGTTTGACTGGGAACCGGACCAAGAACCGGTCTGGGTTTCCCCACAAAATCGGATTCTAAAAAACCGGTCAAAGCCGGTCAAAACCCTGATTGGACAGGTTGAACTAGGATTGAACCGGCCGGTCTAACCCGGGTTTTTTAAGTTCAAAATAAAAGTGAAAAAATTACCTTTGTCCATACTCAAACCCGCGACCAGAATGGATATATCAACAACATTCTCCACCATGTCACTTGTAAGAGATATGTAAATGTCATATAATTTTATATTTATTTATTATTTCATGATAACGTCATCCAGGTTTTTAATTCGGTCCTATCGGGTTAACCAAGTGACCCATTGATATGACCGATTCGTATTCCGATCCGGGTTTCAAAACATTATTTCTAAGAACCAATTTGGTTAGCTTGACTTGTTTTCCCCTAGGTCAATTTACAAATCTTATCGTGCCGACTTATGTTTCTCTAATATATTTCAAACTTAGAATTTCTTAGGCATGAATGGTCAAGTTGATTTATCTAATCTCTCAGGTCGACTTAACATTTTATAGAGTTTGGTTTCTAAGAGTAGACTTGACCACGTCGACTTACATTTCTTACTAAGTTGACTTACATTTTTCATAGGTCAACTTTATCTAAAATATGATAATACAAGCAAAGTACTATTACTTTGATTGAAGGTAATTTAATAGGTCGACTTGCTAGTTTTCTAAGTCAACTTACCTTTCTTACTAGGTCAACTTATGCTCGTCTAAGGCCAATTTATTATGTTTTAGATTTAAGATTTTTGAGAGCAAATTTTGTAAGTAGACTTGTTTTTTTCTATAGGTTGACTCATAAATTTTTTTATATTAATTTCTGTGACTTGATTTCATTAGGTCAACTTGTTTATCTACCCAGATCAACCTACAATGTTATATATTTAGTCTATTTTCAAATTTTTCAATCCTAGTTCTAAGGTAATTCAAATGTGCAAGTCAATTTCTCTTCTATGCAAGTCGACTTGTTTACATAGAACTTGGTTCTAACAATTTTTCTAAATTTTTGTTTAATTAATTTTAAGTTTTCCTATTAACATTTGATAATCATCAAAATATATTCCACTCAACATATTGCAACCCCATTATTTATAGTAAAATTTTTTCCTGAATTAGGTTTCGTGGGTTCCTTCATATTGAAAAGATTTCTATATTAAAAATTTGGTATCTTGTTGGTGGTCATTTTGTTTCTGGTTTATGAGTTTAGTTGATTATTAATTTATTGCTGCATAATTTTAATTACTCAAAAGAGGAGAAACATTAGGTATGAGCTTTTGTGCAATAATATTTTCTTAACAAAATCAATATATATATAAATATATATATATATATATATATATAAAGATTGAAAAAACAACACTCAGTTTTAAAAATATCCGATTCATCACCAAGAGCACTTGAGTAACTTTTTAGTTTAGCTCACTGATGGGTTTTGCCAATTGCAAAACCTACAGAAATTTTGAATAAAAAAGTGATTAAATATACATTAAACTGATTAAAAATGTTAGGGCAATAACATAGAGTACACAAAAGTTGAGGAATTTACTTGTATAGAAATTTACATACGGTAACGACCACAACACTTAACATATCAAAAAGAAGTACACAATTGAAAAAGTGGTATCACATTAATATCTATAATTCATGCATGATATATCAACGAGTGGTATTAGTGAAAAAGGCGCCGATCAAATTCCATCGACAAAATTCAGTTTTTGAGAATACCTTTTCAAGTTTACGGATCAACTCACAATGCCAACGAGCGATACCTCAATTGAACATCATGCACACTCTCTTTTATAAATGTCTCGGAAAATTTTGAGAAATTTCATATTTGGAGCACTTTATTATTGGTATAAATTATTATTATTCGATAATCATATTAAATTTGATTAAATTCAATTTGAGTTGAAATCTTTATCGATATTTATTTTTTTTGTACATAAAACTCAATCGATATATTATTTAAAGGGTGTTTGTATCGAGTCACCGAGTTAATTAGACGTTGATACGTGTGTGTGTGTGGCTTCTTGTAAGAACTCCCACTCACACACAGGTAATAATATAATATTGAGGAGTAAAAAGAGTTAATACAAATATAAATTTACACAGCATATACATTTTCATTTTTCTGCCCATACCCTTGAAAGAAACTTCAACTCTATGCTTGAACTTCTACACCCTTGGGTTCTGTTTCTGTTTTCCCACTTTGGTTATTAACATAATCTTCTGAATTCAATGATGAGCTACAACAACGATCATTTTAGAGCTGGCACATCAAGGACTAAGTTTTCAATTTGCATGCCACAGAAAAAGTACCAAACCAACCTTGTGGCACTTCTATGTTTTTTTTTTTTTTTTTTTTTTTGTGGTGCAGGTAAACTATCAAATATTATAATAATTCTTTTGATTTATTTGTGACTCTTCTCCATCGCCAAAGCGTATAGCTTAGCTTGCAAAAGGTATTCAAAAATGTTGTTTGAAAATCTCAATTTTTCAGATTTCATTTTACTGTTTTCTATGTACATATCAAACTAAAAAAATTATTAATTTCAAAAAATAATCAAACTATTATATATATTGATGGAGGTGGGTTATGGCTCCCCAGATACCGACTCCTTGTTGACTCGAACGTTAGCCGTCAATGGGCGGATTCACCTACAAAAACCGTCGGAGGGTGCTCCGGCGGGGAGACTCCGACGCTCAAGTCAGAAAAAGCGGTTTTCGTTTAAAAGAAACAGACTGAGAGTAGAGGAAAGGTGGTTCCCTATGTTCAATGTGCCCCTGTGTTAGGCCTAGAGAGCGTACCTGATGTCGAGAATTTTGAGATCTTTTATACCTGTGAGAGTTGTGCGTCGCTGAATGACTTCCACCCTACTTTCCTTATCGAACTGATCCGGGAATCTCGGAAGCTAATATTGTGAATTGATCACGATCCTATTATATCGGGAAGCCTTCTTCTTCGGGAGAGATACTTTCCTTATCTGAAAGATTTCGGAATTGCTGTAACAAAATAGGAGGCTGAAATGAAGGAGGTTCTGACCTTCCTTTCCCAATCGGTAGGAATTTTGTCCCTCGTTCGGTCGTTCGACCGATAACGGGTCTTTTGAGACTCGCCCGGTTATAGGGCTGACATTCGTTTGGCTGATCAGTATTACTATCTTCGTTTGATGGGTCACAATCGGTTAATCGGGGTGACTGAAACCCTATCGTTCGATAGTCCCGGGCGACTAAGGCCCTTCAGTAGCTTGGTCAGGGTGGCTGCGGCCCTTCGGTAGATCATTGTTACAGTCACTAGATATTGGTCGGCAGGCCCCTTGTTCGTGGGCCCTTTGGGAATTGACTCTTTTGGATTAGGTCTTAGAATACGTCCCATCATTTGCCCCCGACTCATGGTCGTTTCGGCAGAAGAAACGCCATGAGTGACAATCCTTAAAAAGGGATGTCCCTTCTTTATTTTGACATACGCTGTTTCGATTTCCACGAACAGTCTCTCATACACTTTGTAAGGGTTTTCGTGTCTTAGAAAATACCTCTTTTCCTTTTTCCTCCGAGAAGCTTCCTCTTTCAGCGAAAAGATGTCGACAGACGTTTCCTTATCACATAGCGTAGACAATATTCAGAGGATCATGACTGAGGAGGATCTGATAGAAGTCCGAAAGGAAATGTCGCTCAGGAGTGACTTTGAGTTTGTATTACCTGGCAAGGAGGATAGAGCGAGTTTTGCCCCCGAGGGTTGTGTCCCTATGTACAAATAGTGCGTGAAGTGCGGTTTGAAGATCCCATATACAGGCCCACTGACGGAGGTCTTGAGGTACTAGAATATTCACCCTTCGCTGCTTATCCCAAGCGCTTGGCGATTTGTGATTGCCCTAATTTCTTTGTTAAGGTTTTTCCGTATCTGTTTTGACCTGGAGATTCTTGGGGCTCTATTTTCCTTGGGGCGATGTAGCTCCAAAGGGTCTATTCAGGGTTGGTACAAACTTCAGACTCACTGGGAGTCTCACTGGAAGTTTTTCTATAGCGAGTCTCAAGATAAGCACTGGATGCAGAGGTTCTTCTTCATTAGATTTTTGAACAGTGATCTCCTTCCTCTATTTCCAGATGCTAACCAGATGCCTTTTCTGAACAAGAAAATCTCATCCCTCTTTCGACACTCCCGTTTTCTGTGTGCAGTGGCCCGTCATTGTGATGTCGGTTGCAGGAGCTTGTGGGTGGACCGCTTGGTAAGGGACGACCTATTGATATTGTCCAGTCTCCTCATGGATGAATCAATCCAAATTACCAAGCCCCTCATGCTCGGGCAACGGGAAAAAGACTTGGTTGACATTATGCTGGACGTTGATGCTCGTCTTTTCAGTGAAGTCTCTATTGAGCGGGAAATGCGGTCTTATGCGAAGAGGAAGGCGGTTGACACTTCCCTCGAACTTCGGGGGAAAAAGTCGAAGACTAGGGCATCCTGTCCACCTGTTGGGGAGGAAGAGCAAGTCGAATTAGAAGGGCATGTGCTATCCCACGAACATTTTGAAACCGGGAGAGACTATTAGTTGATAAAACCCTTGGTGCGTCGACCGGGGTTGGAGAAGGAGACGGTTCTGGCGAGGGATTCTTCGAGAGGACTAAGAGCATTTCGGTGCAAGCGCAGAGGTCGGAAGAGTCTCCTATGACACAACTTCCCGCTTCCGTTCCCGATGACAATTCAGGACATTCCCTTCAGGAGTCTCAGTGCCTTTTGGTCGACGTACCCGATGACTATCACGTTCCTCCATCTATTTTGATCGAAGAAGAGCGGAGTGCAAAAGAAGGGTCAGTGGCGGTTTTCATGGGGGCCATAGTTTTAATCTTGTTGATCCTCAGGAAGGGTCACAGTTGGCCGAGCGTTTTCGATTTCCTCCGAGATCCGCCCTTCGAAATATGCCTCTCGAGTATACCGATAAGGCTATCCAATCTCTTTGCCTTATAGTAAGTATTTTCCTTGTGTGAGTCAAAGTTGATTATCTCATGACTCTAACCATCGCGTCTCTTTTCGCAGACTTCTGCCCTAGCTGAGTTTCAAAGAAGGTTGAGGGCTAAACGGGATGAACAGTTTTCCCGTATGAGCGATCAGGTGTTGGCACTGAAGGATGCCTTGGAAAACCAAGAGAAGACCATTGGGGAGGCCAAAGATAGGCAGATCAGGCACCTTCAGGAAGACCTTGTTTCAGTTCAAGCTCGTTGTAAGGAATTAGAAGTGGAAGCATGTGCTCGAAAGGCACAATTAACAGCCACTGAAACGTTAGCCCGTTTACGAGAAAAATCCTTTCGAAGGGCTGAGTAAGAGATAGCTAACCTCAAGGCTTCTGTCACCAGAGATACTATTGCCCTTCAACTTTCTCAGCGTAAATTGCATCAACGCTTGAAATGCGCCGAAGAGATTCTTCGAGGGGTCGGCCAACACGAGGCTCTGCCCCCGCTTAAAGGGTCAGCGGGTTCGGATTTTGCTCCTACTATTTCTTGTACCCCTTCTGTGCTTTTGTAATTTTGAGGATTTTTTATCCTTTGTAATAATCTCCATAGAACTTCAGATGTTTTTTCTAATCGAATGAGGCTCGGGAAACTTCCTCTGATTCTAGTGTATTACTGAAGGCTCTTGGAGTCTAGGCTGCTTCAGTATTTCTTTAGGAGATCGATTCAGAGGTGCTTCTTTGAGAGGCCCGAACGACTGAGGCTTTTCAACCGATTAGAGACATTAGAGACTAGGGCCACGTCTTGTTGGTGACTGAGGCCCTTTGGTCAATTAGAGACTTTAAGAGTCAGGGCCGTGTCCGCCCGTTCAGGAAGTTTCATCCCACATTAGCGACACATTCGTTCGGAAGGTCTGGGCGACTGAGGCCCTTCGGTCGATTAGGGACTTTAAGAGTCAGGGCCGTGTCCGCCCGTTCGGGGAGTTTCATCTCACATTAGCTACACATTCGTTCAGAAGGTCTGGGCGACTGAGACCCTTCGGTCGATTAGACTTTAAGAGTCAGGGTCGTGTCCGCCCGATCGGGGAGTTTCATCCCATATTAGCGACACATTCGTTCGGAAGGTCTGGGCGACTGAGACCTTCGGTCGATTAGAGACTTTAAGTGTCAGGGTCGTGTCCGCCCGTTCGGGGAGTTTCATCCCATATTAGCGACACATTCGTTCGGAATGTCTAAGCGACTGAGACCCTTTGGTTGATTAGAGACTTTAAGAGTCAGGGCCGTGTCTACCCGTTCGGGGAGTTTCATCCCATATTAGTGACACATTCGTTCGGAAGGTCTGGGCGACTGAGACCCTTCGATCGATTAGAGACTTTAAGAGTCAGGGCCGTGTCCACCCTTTCGGGGAGTTTCATCCCATATTAGCGACACATTCGTTCGGAAGGTCTGGGCGACTGAGACCCTTCAGTCGATTAGAGACTTTAAGAGTCAGGGTCGTGTCCGCCCGTTCGGAGAGTTTCATCCATATTAGCGACACATGCATTCAGAAAGTCTAGGCGACTGAGGTCCTTCGGTCGATTGGAGACTTTAAGAATTAGGGCCGTATTCGCCCGTTCGGGAAGTTTCATCCATATTAGTGACACATTCGTTTGGAAGGTCTGGGTGACTGAGGCCCTTCGGTCTTATCTTCAAAGGTGATTTGAAGCCCCGGGCCGTGCGCAATTAATGAGTGATAACAAATATCGAGACCTTTATTAAAGAAAGAGTGTCGGGAAGTTCGGATCATACGCTGGACAGACGCTAACGGGAACATAATGCTCGTGCCAGCCATCTCCATGGTGGACTTGGAGGATCACCCCCTGGTTCCTCGCGCGGTGGTCTGGGATCTGGCCTACGGAGTGGCTCATTCTCCCTTGGTGCGTCACGCCTATATGGAGAAGGTAGATCTCTTCCTTCTAAGCTGATGAACTTCTGTAGTTTTCCACTACGGATCAAGTATTCCAGTTCATCCTTGAGTCTTTTACACTCATCAGTCGTGTGGCCATAGTCCCTATGGAAATGACAATATTTAGATTTGTCTTTTTTAGGATCTTCTTCCGCCGGGTGAGGGGGCCACCAAACATATGATTTGTTCTTTATTTGATACAAAATTCGGCTCTGGGTTTCGCTTAGTGGGGTGTAGATTCTAAACCTTTGCGAGGGTGAAATCCCTGGTCTACCTCTTTTTGGAGAACGTGGTCGTGGCGATCGGCTGCGTTCTTTCCTGCTATGATGGCCCTTTTGTCAATCGAAGACCTTTGTTTCTTCTGCAGCAATATATTTTTCTGTTCGAGAGTAGAATTCTTGGATGGATGCTAGAGGTTTCTTTGTGATGGAGACCTTCATATCAGAGGAGCGTAGATCCGTTAGGAGCGCGGCCAAGGCGATATTATGGTCCAGGTCGGGGACTTTCAGCATTTCTGACTTGAATTTCTCCATGAAATTTCTAGGAGATTCCTCTTTCCGTTGGTGTAATGATAAGAGGGATGTCGATTTTCATGTTGCCCCTTGGCTGATCACAAAGTGGGCCTCGAATTGTTGTCAGAATTACGCGAAACTCTTGATACTGAGCGGAGGAAGAGAGTTAAACCAAATTAAGGCATTACCCTTAAGAGTAGTAGGGAAATGCTTGCACATCGCGGCGTCCAAGAGATCTCTAGAGACCATCACTATTATGAAATGAGCAGAATGGTCGCGGGGATCGTTTGTCCCGTCATATCGCTCCATGGGAGGTAGAAGGATATCTCTCGGCATCGGTTTTGACAAGATCTTTGCATTGAGTGGCGATTCGCCCAGGGGATTTTGAGGATCTTCCTTGTCCTTTACTCCCACTCGCTTTAATTCAGCAGCTACGAGTTGTTCAATCTGCCTTTTTAGGCCTTGGGGATCATATTGGGAGGCCGCCGATGGCTCCGGGCATTCTCGTCCAAGGGGTTGTTTGTATTCAGATTCTGCGGCAGATGAGTGGTTGTCGGGTCCAAGGGCTCGACTGAGCCCTTCTAACTGTTTGCTCATTCTTTGGATTCCAAATACCAACCTTTCCATTTGGGGCTGTTCTGCTTGCTCTGGTTCGGGGGTCCTAACTTGCTGCCCCTGATTTTGGTGAAGAGCAGGTTTGACGGGCGTAGGGATGTTCCCTCTTACGGCGGGGGCGGTTCTAGAAGACGCTCTAGTCCTTGGAGGTATGGTAATATAGACTTCTCTAGTCTGTTCCCACAGACGGTGCCAATCTATGGAGGTGGGTTATGGCTCCCCAGATATCGACTCCTTGTTGACTCGAACGTTAGCCGTCAATGGACGGATTCACCTGTAAAAACCACCGGAGGGTGCTCCGACGGGGAGACTCCGACGCTTAAATCAGAAAGAGTGGTTTTCGTTTGAAAGAAACAGACTGAGAGTAAAGAGAATGTGGTTCCCTGTGTTCAATGTGTCCCTGTGTTAGGCCTAGAGAGCATATCTGATGTCGAGGGTTTTGAGATCTTTTATACCTGTGAGAGTTGTGCGCCGCTGAGGGACTTCCACTTTACTTTTCTTATCAAACTGATCCGGGAATCTCGGAAGCTAATATTGCGAATTGATCATGATCCTATTATATCGGGAAGCCTTCTCCTTCGGGAGAGATGCTTTCCTTATATGAAAGATTTCGGAATTGTTGTAACAAAATAGGAGGCTGAAATGAAGGAGGTTCTGACCTTCCTTTCCCAATCGGTAGGAATACTGTCCCTCGTTAGGTCGTTCGACCGATAACAGATCTTTTGAGACTTGCCCGATTGTAGGGCTGACATTCGTTTGGCTGATCGGTATGACTATCTTCGTTTGATGGGTCACGATCGATTAATCGGAGCGACTGAGACCCTATCGTTCGGTAGTTTCGGACAACTAAGCCTATTTAGTAGTTTGGTCGGGGCATTGCGGCCCTTCGGTAGATCGTTGTTATGGTCCCTAGATATTGGTCGGTAGGCCTCTTGTTCGTGGGTCATTTGAGAATTGACTCTTTTAGACTAGGCCTTAGAATACGACTCATCATATATATATATCATGAACATATCTTATTATTATTTATTTTTGTAATATATTTAAATTCCAAAATTAGGAAAAAATAGTCACTAAATTTTATTCTATAGAAAACATTAAAATACCAAAAACCTAGTAAGTTAAAATCTAAAAAATCTCACGATGGAGCATGTATTAATAGACCTATAAACAAGGTTTTAGACCATAAAATTTGTGCATATGTTATATTTCATTTAAATTGCTGAACAAAAACTAAGGCTAGAAAAAATATAGAAAACCATATTGGATATAGATTTCTATTTTTCTTATTAAAGTAAATTTTTATTATATATTTTTAAAACTTTTTGATTTAATTTAAAATTTTTAAATTTTTATAAAATTATTTAAAATTCAAGATTTTATTTTTGATAAAATAATTAATTCAAAACAACTATCTTATCGTATCTTGGATATTATAAAATTATTTTTATTTGAGTTAAAATAAAAATTTTACAAGATTATTGATATTTAGTTTTAAGAAATTTATAAAAGTGAAAATTATTTAATAAAATTTTAAAACTTTTATAATAAAAATGAAAAATAAAAAAATATATTTTTAATAATAATATTGAATTTGAGTAAATTCGTTCGAATTAAATCGTCGAACAATTTCTGAGTGGGGGTGATTTTGTTCTTTACTTCCTAAAAAGTTGCGACGGCTCCCCTTCTCTCTCACGCCCTCTCCTTTTCGTTCTCGATCAAACATCTTCGTTGCCCTAGCCGCTCCACCTCCCAGAGCCTCTCAAACGAACAACCTGTGAATGATGCGAAGAGGATGACTCAACGTCTTCTAAACGTTCGTCTTCCATGCTTAAGCCTCAACCTCAATGGCTCTTCTTCATCTTCCTTGACACATCTCGTACCTTGCAGCAAAACCCATCTTCCAAATCTGAGGAACAATAGCAGCTCCAACTCCAACTGGGCTTCTCTGCTGCAGAAGCTCAACACCGATGGTAGATTTTCATACCTTGTCTCCAATGGTCGCAGGCTGGTAATTTCAATTTGCCAAATGGGTTCCCTGTTTTCCCTCTTGTTGTTTCGATCTTCATCTTCATCTTCATTGTTTTGGTGGTTTAATTTGTTGTTTTGCGGTGTTGACTTTATTCAATTGTATATAGATAAAAAAATTTTAAAAATTGATGACAAAAATCAGTAAAAATAGTGTTTTTATGAAGTGGACAAATGAAATTAGGAGTGATAATAGAGAATTAGGCGTTGGAATTGTCAATGTTTTCTTGCTTGTTTATGGGGTCTCTTGTTGCAATGTAAGAATTGGGTGAAGTGTTTGTTGAGTTGTTCTAAAGTTGTTTTGGTTAGTGTCCACCTCACTCCCAGATCTCTCTCTCTCTCTCTCTCTCTCTCAATACTCAGATCTTCTTCCCCGAAATTCCAATGGATCCCGTGAATGTTTGGGGAAATGCTCCACTGCAGAAGCAGACCCAGATATCTTCGACCTAATCGAGAAGGAAAAACGCAGGCATTTGACCCTAAAATCCAAGCACCACAATCCAAAACCCTCAATATTTCTCAAACCCTCCTTGCAATTCCGTTCCCAGATGCTCCAAATTTACACCTGCAGAGTAAAGAGTGTTCCAGTTGTGAAGGCAGTCCTGATGCAAATGCAATTAAGCCAGGAGGGATTGTAGAGAGCGATCAATTGGCGTCAGATGTCCGGAATTGAGCGATGGGCTCGGTTGATGCTTGTGGAGGGAGAGTGATGATTGGAGATGTTGCCAGCCTGGCTCAAGTTGAATGAAGCTCAGAAGGCCTTGCAGGCTCTTGCTGCTGATGTCGATGGCTTTCTTGAGGTAGTCTTGTTCAATGATGTGATTTTTTTTTTTTCATTTTTATCTGCTTATCTATATTTGGAGATATCTGTTTCTAATTTGATTGAAATGAAAATGCTACTCTGATGTGCATGCGTAATGTGATTAAATTGCAATTCTGGTGCAATCTTTGACATACTTCTGGTTCATTTGATATCAATAAGAAAAATTTTGAAATGCTTTGGCAAATCTGTTTCTTGCATTTTGTATTAAATAGGTTCATATTTGCAACCCAGAAGTCCATGTTATTGTTGCAATGTATGATTTTGATAGAATCGGCACCATGAAATTTATGGGCTTTGAAGGTTGTTTGAGCTTTTGTGTTCTCTTTTTATAATTTATGGGCTTTCCCTCTAACTTTGGTTTTTTTTTTTTTTTAATTTAATTTTTATTTTTGTTCAGAATTTGTTGCTCTTAATAAGCTTCTATTTACAGTCAATATTTATATTCTGACGATGCAAGAAATTTGTTTAGTTGTTGGCATGTACTAAAATAGTACAATGATTTGGGAGGGGTTTATAACATTTATGACAGTCACTTTGACCCTTGAAATAAACTGAATTGTGAAGTTCATTTGATATGAAATCTGATATTTGGAGCTAAAAAGTAAAAAATGAAATTCATTCGATGTATTCCTCCCTTTTGTATTAAATTTAGGTGGACCTGCAAATTCTTCTGGAGTTCACATGCAAATTCCTTCTCATTTTGCAGAATTAGAAATTCATACTTTTTGTGGAGTTAGAAATGAAGTCTATAATTATTTTGGTTCCAAGTAATTAAATTTGGAATTGTAAATGAGCTCTATAAATTTGTGAAGTTCATTTCATTTGGTTCCAAGTACAACCAAATTTTATTTTATTTTTTTTTTCTCATCAATGAATAAAATGTGGTTGCTCTATATTATATGCTCTTTAATGTGAAAAATTCTGGGTAATACAATTGTTTTCATGCTTCCATCGGACGTATGCAGTGTCTCGTATTTTGTTTCTGTGCAGGTTCAAAAAGCATTTTCTGACTTGGAAAGGTGATTGATCATTTTGGTATCTATAGTCTGTATGATCCATTGCTATTGCTGATGATACTTGATTTTATTGCAATTGTTTGGCGGTAACAAATTGGAAGTTAATTCTGCATTATTGATGCAGGGGTTGTGGAATTCTTGTTCATGATGATGTTGTTACAGGCATGGGTGAAACTTGGTTTTTCCCTTGATTCTCCTGCATTTTATACTGCATGTGAGGTAAACCTTGCATGTAGTATAGTCTAGATTTCTCTTTTTGTAGGATGTGGGACATGACATAATCTCATGGAGCAGTTAATTAGTTTGGCTGGTAACTGTTTTCGTTCTCATATATAACCTGCACATTCCATCTTTTTCCTAAGGTTGAGGAAAGGAATTGGTTTGGAAATTATCCATGGAGCATATTTCCTGATGCTTGAATGTTATTCTAGCACCTTTCATTCTACTGATTTGCTGTTTCTATGTTCAATGTAGAATATTTCCAGAAACTTCTCTTAATACAAGATCCATCGTATTGTAGATTTCCTTTTTCTCCACATGTGAGGGTGTTGAATTACTCTGCTGATTCTACTATTAGTTTCTCCTTCATGTGCAACCTACTCATGAGATGACTTAATTAGTATAACCTGGTCATGGTATTTATGAGTTCATTTTGTCTTTTGCATTCTCCTTTAATTGCACAACTTGATGGTAATATGGAATTCCTAGACTCCAGGTTTTTATGTCATTTACTTGGGTGTGATTTTTACATTTGTTAATCTGTTGTTAGAGCTTTGATCAGAAGAAGAATGGAAGATTTCGGCTAGATGACTTCATATTGCTTTGCATTTTTTTTCAGTCTGCTTGGTAAATAACTCCTGAATACTCATTATATCTTCTTTTTGTCCATCAGAAAATCCGAATGGCTCAGAAGGTTGTGTTGATTGATTTGATCGTCACTCTTTTTGATTGATAATGTTACAGTGATCCTGCCTGACCTTGCATCTGTATGAAAATATTAGCATATTCAAAATAAAAGAAGAATCTTTAGATTGGAATCTGGGTTGATGAAAATGTTTTTTTTTTTTTTTTTGATTAATTATTTTAATGGGAATTTGAACTCATAATTAATTTAAAGATATTTCTTTTTATAGATACAAGTGTACTATGCATAAAAAAATAGATTAATAAAAACAATAAATTACAGAAGAGTAAAATATGAAATAATAAAGAAGTAGGGTAGATGATTATAAAGAAGTTATTAAGTGCTTTTTTTTTTTTTAATGAAAAGATTGTCTATAAGTAGGGTAGATGATTATAAAGAAGTTATTAAGTGCTTTTTTTTTTTTTAATGAAAAGATTGTCTATTTTATTCTGAGATATATATTTTTATTTTACCTTTTTATTTTTAAAAAATAATATTCTAATAATGGAAAAGTATTTTGATCAAAAACATATCGAAGTTAAATTACTGTGAGATTTATTTATTTATTTATTATTTTTTTAAAGATATAGTTAGAATAGATGAGTAATTGCTGGGTGGGGGGATTTTGGTCATGATTTGATGTCTTGGGTTTGTTCTTTATTCGTCTCATTCGATGGCTAGAGTCACAATTTTCATTTTTTTTTTAAATTTTTGTCCTAATTTGCACAAAAATAGAGATACGGTCAGAGCATAATTGTAATGGGCATAACAGTTTTGATGAATGACATTTGAAAATGAGAAAAGAAAAAGACATCAAGGAAGGATCTCATCAAAATCAATTGGTTTCACTGCAAAAGGGGCGGGGCATTATTGATGCGTACAGTCCCTTTTAAAAACGATGTGTGCAGGGATTGGGGTCCTTATACTTCACTCTCTCTTATTTATGGCGGCACTTGTTTTGTTTGGGTTTTGGGTTTTTTTTTTTTTTTTTGCTACTTTTGTTTTATTTTTGTTTGCTTTAAGTTATAAAGTTAATTTCGATCATTAAAAAATGATGTAGTTATTTGGTTTCTTGTTATTATTACTTAGGTTAAAAACAGTCCGTTCAGTTATACATTATTTTAGGATATGTACATTAAATGGGAAAATAAGATTAAAATTTACCTCTTAAAACTTTTTCCTTCTTTAAGAATGTGTGTGGTATGTAAATTTTTGAACCTTAAGCTTTTCATAGGGAGCAATATTTACTTTCAAAGTGAAAGAAAATGTTACACTAAAGGGAGGGAAAGGTAACACTAGGGAAAATGGAAAATAATTAGTTCCGACAAAGTTGGAATCGTTTCATAGAACAATTTTAAAATAATTTTATTTGTTTTAAAGAAAAAATTTAATGTTCTTAATTATAGAGAAAAAATTAATTTTAATTTTTATAAAGGGAAAATTCAAAATAAATGCATTTAAAGATAGAAAATATGAATTAATTGATTTTTTTTTTAAGAAGACAGAAATATAAATAAAGTTGATTTTTTTGGAAAGAGAAAATTAATATATTTAATTTTAATCAAAGAAAATATAATTTGATGTTTCAGTGAGTGAAGATTAAAATTGATGTGCTTAAATTAAGAGAATGTGAATTAAATTGTTTTTTGAGATAAAAAATTAATGTATTTAATTTTGGAGAGAGAGAAAAATATACCCTTGCCAACTTTTATAACACTCTATATTATTTAACTACTATTATCTTTTAATATTCAAATACAATTTTCCACCCAATTAATTTAACTATTTTTGTTTTAACTGAATCAATAGACAAATTAAAAAAAATGCGATAAATTAAAAGATAGTACTTTTACAATAAATGCATTTTCTTTTAAACACTATATTTTCTAAATTACAGGGCATCATACGTAGTGCAGTAGACTCCAGTATAAGCGTCCTTTCACGTAGGATTTAGTGGTGGTCCACTTGGCAATCGTTCTCCACATGGCAAAAGGTGATTTGTTGTGGGTTTGGTTTCAAGTGGTTACACTCACCTACACTATCTCTCTGTTACATGGTGTGGAGGTGGAGGGGCTTAAAGAGGAGTGGGTTTAATCCATCGTGTATCCATCTTTCTGTTACACTCAATTTTAGTGTGGTACAGAAGAGAGTGGTGCACCTTATTGGATGGTCATGGAAGCCATTCCTGTGCAATGTCTCCCTAGTTTGTCTTCGTTTGAGCTCCCTTCTCTCTCTCTCTCTCTCTCTCTCTCTCTCTCTGTGCCTTCTTCCCTTACTTTCTCTTGTTCTTGTTCATTACCTAAATCTCACACCCACCTGAATCAATTGATCAATCATCAAAGCCAAGTAATCACTCTCTCTCTCTCTTTCTCTCTCTCTTCCATGTGTGTGGATGTGGGTGTGTGTTTGCCCTAAGCATGCACCCCCCCAAATTTCTGGCTTTTGGGGTGGAGGAGGGGATTGTAGTGGGGAAGAATGAACGGCAAAGCAGCAGGGGCTAGGGTTTCAATCCTAGGCAGTGAACGGAAGATGATTCAAAACATCAAGGAGATCACACTTGAGAGAGAAGACAACCACAATCCATTGTGAAGTAGGTGAAGACAGCCTCTCTCTCTCTCTCTCTCTCTCACTTGCAAGAGAGACGAAGTTCTCCAAAACCCTAGCCTCTGGTATCGTTCCTTTGTCAAGAATCTTCTGTGACTTCTCTCCTATTCTCAGATAAGCTAATCTCTCTGTTCATCTCTTGCCATACTGCAATAATGGACTGGGTAAGATGGCCTTCACTAGATCTTCCTTGAAAGGCTGTTGCTTTTTGGTTACGTAAGTCTGTGAGCTTTTTACTTTTGTTATGATCTCTGGCTCAATTGATGTTGATTAAAAAATTTTTTTGTTTTCTTTTGCTGCTTTAGATCTTGTTGTTTGATTGATTGATACCGTAGAATTTGCGTTCTATTTGATCTAGAGAGAAAATTGACTTGAGATATTGGCTTGGTAGGGTTTGTGCGCCTTCAAAATTTGTGTATCCCAAAGTTTCTGCATTGTCAGTTAGTCAACACTTGATGAGACTGCACAGATGGAGATGGCACACACTTTGGCCAAACCACAACAAGTTGAAAATTGTGAGAACTTGTTTTGGTTGCGTGGCAGTGGAAAATTTAGTTTACATGGTATTGTTTCATTGTTCTTCATTACTTTATCTCTCTCTCTCTTTCTCTCTCGTTAGTTTTAGCTTGTTATAAATGTTTATCTTGTTTATTTCATTTGTTGCGATATTTTGGTATGGATACATGAAAGAATTGGTTAATGAACTTATGATTGACCTATTTTGGTGCATAGGCAACATGAGATTATTTGAATAATGAAATTGCAATTCAATGACTGAAATGCCTAACTCTTTGGATTATAATGGTTATTTATCTTGTTCATTTTATTAGTTGTTGAATTTTGATGTGTGTAGTGTAAACACATGAACGATTAGCTTTGTAAACTATTGACTAACCTAATGTGATGGTGTATGCTATGCTATATTTATTTGACTATTGCTGCTGCTACCATTGTAAGTCAATGATTGGAATTACAAAATTTGATGTGGCACAATGTTATTGGTGTAATAAAGTGAAAAAGCTTTATTAATGCTTTTAAATTTGATAATCAATGAATCTGCATGAGCTTAGATTTTATCATTTTGGTCATTGACCTTTGGCATCCAAATAATTCTTGTCTATTAATTTGATCAATATCAAGAAGTCAAATATATTTTAGAAGTTTGAAAATAATGTTATTAATTACAATGTTTACTGAGCCAAATATTATAGTTATTTTGGGTTGATTAAATTATTTTATATATAGGGCTATCTGTGGTGTATTTGTCTGGTAAGCAGCCTCCTGGTCCATTGTTTGGGACATACAGTCAAGACAATGTTGATGCATTGCGAGCATCGATGGGGGAACCTGGAATTATTGAGTTGTTCTTAACATATCCTTGCGCTTGGTTAAGACACTTGTTAAATTTGTCGTACTGTTTTTAAGTTCAATTTGTTAATTTAATTCCTGCTCTTATTTTGGTAGTGAATTATTTTTTATTATGGGTTCACATGCTTTGAGTACGGGCTCACATGCTTTGATTAGTAATTCCATTAACTGTTACTCACTAATGAATGGCCATCTGGGGTTACAAATGGTGCCGCGTTATTTGATATGTCTTCACAAATTTCAGATGAGACAGGTGCTGATTCCACCATCTCAGAGTTGGTAGCAGAGATGAAACCTCGGTAATTAAAATTTGATTTACTTTGTGGAAATTTCTACATTAAGTAGTTAGTAGAATCTCACCAGAAAGCAGCTACCTTCTTGTTTGCAATGAATTCTTGCACTCATAAAATTTTAGTATTTTTGATCCAAATATGCAATTATATTAGACTTTAGTTTGTTGCTTCATGGATGCTGAGTCTGGATGCATTTCAATAGTAGCCTTTGTCCAGCTATTTATGCCCCAGATGTAGACATACTTGCATAATTCTTTTTTTGCATTGCATCATAACATACCATGACACCAACTCCAATCTATATCGCATCATTCCATTGACCGTCTAACTTATTTTTAGTCATCTGTTGATGTCATACCATGCTTTACCAAAAAGCAATTTCTATTTTTCTGATCGAATATTATCCTCCATGATTAGCTACCACATTGCTGGCACGAAGGACATATATTATGCTCGTGAGCCTTACTCAAATGTGGATGCAGTGCCTGTAATCCGTTTCTTGGGTCTTGCTTCTGTTGAAAATAGAGATAGACAGGTCAGTTAACTTTTCTTAAAATTCTCGGCGTTCTTTTTTCCCTTATTTCAATTGCCATATGCAATATATGTTTCTGAAATCTAGGTTTTGGTAACACTTAAAGCAACAATTTAAATTGCCTTTGATCAACATCTCCATTGAACATTTGCTTTATTCTGATTTTTTCGCTCGAGTGTCTCTGTACCTAATGCTTTTCGTAGTAGCATGACTTTAACTGGTGCTGGTGATTGGTTGCTATCATTTTTTTTCTTCTTTTGATGGTTGAATATGTTATTTGTTTAGTTGCCTTACAAATGGGCATCTTCCAAGTTGTGTGACTTGTCCGATGGCACTGATGCAATTCTCATTCTTATGCATATATTATAATACTGGTTTGTCCATTGCCCATTTACTGCATATTGACTTGGCTGACCTTATTTAGTAACCATTTTTTACCATATTCTTAGAAATTTATTCATGCACTTTCTCCCACTCGAGCATCTTCAATGACTACTGCTGAAATTTGTTTGAAGCCACCAAACAGCACTTCGTCATCGTCTCCATATAATGTAATAGAAAAAATAGCTCATACAAAGGAAGCAGCTGAGCATCCTGGTGCTAGCTTTTCTGATTCACAGTATTAGAGATATGATGCATCCCAAAAATGGCAGAAACATGAAGAAGATGGCAATAAGCTGTGTTTCAAATTTATATATTCAGGTTCATGTCCACGGGGAAAAATGCCACTTTCGGCAGGATGTGGATACAATAGACCAATTTTCGAGAGGTGTTTGTTTTGATTTTATCAACGAAGGAAAATGTGAACGGGGTCCTGATTGCAGCTATAAGCATAGTCTACAGGATGAAGGTCAAAGCATGTCAACCAAGAGGTCTCAATCTGACAGTACTAGGTCTAATAAGTAGGCTATCTAATATATTATTGTTTCTGATTTGTTCAAGGCAGTGACTGTTTTGGTTTAATTTCTTAGTTTTGAGATGCTCGACTCATTGACAATTGTATGTTGTATACATGCTCCATCTGTGGTACATAGTTGCTCCATCTGTGGTACATAGTGAAGGCTTCTCACTGTGTTGATTTTTCAGGTCGGAGGATTGCTGGTTCTGTTTGTCGAGCCCAAGTGTAGAATCGCATCAGAGAAAATTACTACTGTGCGCTAGCTAAAGGCCCACTGGTTCAAGGTCATGTCTTATTAGTACCTATTGAGCATTTGTCTAACACCCTCTCCCTGGCTTCTCATTATGAGGCAGAGTTAAGTAGATTTTAGGAGAGTCTTAGTATGTGTTTTAAGAATTAAGGGAAGTTATTTTCTTTGATTGGATTCAGAAACATGCCACACATGCCAACCTTTAGATAAGTGAGATTTTCCTTGTAAGCGTCATATTTTCTTAAGATATTAATTGTGTTGCTTCATTGTGTATTACACTTCATAAATACTTAAGGAGAAGATTAGTTTGATTTTTGATGATTCTTACTACTCTTCCTTTTTAAACTAAGCCTCTCTTACTCTGTGTGTTCATAAACAATAAAAAATAAAGAAGAGAAAAAATCTCTTCTAATGGATAAACTGGTTGATGTTTTTATCATTGAGTTATTTATGTTCTTGTGAAGGCAATACCTGTTCCACTCTCCAAAGCATCTGCTGCTCAAAATATTTTTAATTTGGCTGCCAAGAAGTTGGGCTTTAGTTTTACGACAACAAAAAGTATGTGCTTAATTCTTTTGGTTTATAGTCCATGTTTTGATCTATTGTCCTATAATGGGTTTTATTTTATTTTATTTTATTTATTTTGGCTTTACTAATTCTGATGCTCTGGGGATTGAATCAGCTATACCCGAGTATCTGGTTCATACCCCAAACAGTTTGCCCCATTCAGCTCATAATGGGACTATTTCAATCTTTTTGTTCCCATGTATTATTTAAGTCTTGTATGCATTTAAGTCTACTTTGTCTTGTATGCATTTCACACCCCAAACAGTTGGACATATCTAATGTTTCTCAGAGTATTGATGTCAAAGGAATTAATCTGCCTTAAGTCTTGTTTGCATATCCCCGTAGAAATCAACTTATGACAGTCTTTTACCACTTGATAAATGTCTCTCCTGAGAATATGGTCAAATTGACATACTGTCCCTGTTTTTGTGTGATCTATGATTTCACATTTATGGGATCCTTTCATCCTGAAATAACGTTTTCATAAGGATGTTAACTTGCATCAACAAAAGTGATAATCTAGCATTGCTTTGCATAGGGAATTTTATTTTTTGGTGATTGGGGCAGTTATTTCCTGTCTTGGCATTTGTATCAGAATGACCGTACATAGCAATGAATTTTGATATTATGTTCTTTTTAGTTAATCCCTTGTTTATTGTAACTTAGCTCTCTTCTCTCTTTCCTTTTTCTTCTGATGGCAGACAAGAAGAGTTCTGAGGGGAGAAAATTGTTGAAATCACAATTTGATAAAGAACACAGTTGCTTTTATGTGGAACTTCTTGACTGCACCATGTTATCACAATGTATGGAGGAGAATGAGAATTTCCCTGTGCAATTTGGACAAGAAGTAAGATACTGAATTTAATTGTTTGATATTCAAAGCATTCATTCTCAAAGTAGTCTATGATAAGGGGTGCAACATAAAGTGTTGGTCTAGCATGCATACATGATTGTAAGTGAAGTCAGCTGTTCAGGTTCCAGATGAGTTAGCAAATCATGTCATGCTACAAAATATAAAGAGAACAAAGGTATATCTATCCTTCAAAGTCATAAAAGTGGAACATTGGAATACTCCCAGCTATTGTAGTAGCTCCAGAATATATCATGAATTAGGTCACTCCTTGGTGTTGATGGACAATTGTTGGCTTCTTGATTCTCTATCTCAAACTTTCTAGAATATAAAGGTAAAAATTAGCAATTAGGGCCAATAATAATTTTGTGGAGCAAATTTATAAATCAAGCCATTAATATGCAAAAGATAAACACAAATAAATAAGAACACAATGCCATTATATGAAGTTGAAATCATCTTGTTCAAATGTGTTTGATAAGCATTGGTTACTAGAAATAGTTGAGCAGCAATTGTACTTATGTTTTGTTTTGAATGAATCTTTACTCGGTCATATTAAAAGGTTGCACTACATGGGTATCTTTTACAAATGAATTGCTTTTTATTTTGTGTTTGGTGGGTGGAATTGGAGTTCTATGCTACATGGAATATTGTTATTTTATAAATGAAATTGCTTTTGATAAGTCTCTTCTGCCAATGCCATTAGAAAAAAGATATGCTTGAAACATAAATATCCTTGATGCCTCCAAGATGGCTCATCAATACTTTTTAACGCTAAAATTCACATTATATTAAAAGTCAAAGGAGGTGGCGATAAACTTTGTTTTTGTTTCAATTTTTTTGATTCATAGGGTATTTTTCTTTTTTTGCCCCTTAAAAAAAATCATGATTTTATTAATTTTATGAATCAAATTGACAAAATCAAGGAGGAAAGCCTTCCTTCTGGGTGGTTGTTAAGGCCATAAGAAAAATATGTTCAAAACATAAATATCCTTGGTGTCTCCAAGATGGTTCATCAACACTCTTTCCAACTAATTATATTGACAGCCCAAGGAGGAGGCAAGTAGGGAATTAATTTTTAGGCTTGAAATCTCAAAATTTAAGAGTTAATAATTTCTATGTTCTATGAAAGAACATGGATTATTCTAATCATGAAATCTTAAAAAGACCATCAATAATTTTGAGGCCTGAAATCTCGGAATTTAAATATACAAACATAAACTCATCCACAAAGAAAAGTTATTTACAGTGTAATTGAATTTTGTTGACTACTGACCTCAAAACGGCAACTCGCAGAGAAGAGCATAAAATGACTTTAGCTTGCAAGTAAACAAAAGATTAATATTAATAAATTAGAAAGACTTTTGTCTTTGATTGTTCCATTTGTATGGGAATAGGGAAAAGGTGCAAAAGCAAGTGAGACTGGGTGTAAACATGAACTATTAACATGTAAAAAAGTTTAAATTTAATGGGTAGTATAGAAAAGTTTTGAGTTTTATATTATACTATTTCCTTTTAATACTTTGGGACTATCCCAAGGTTACAATTGAGTGGGGTTATTAATTGAGTGACAGCTTACATTAATTGAAGAAATGGAAACTCGAGATTTGGATCCAGCATTCTAGTACGGTGGACAATTTATAGATCTTTTGACTGTCTTCTAGTCTAGTCTAAATGTCCTTTTAACACCTTGATCATCAAAATGATGTAGGTTTCATCATGTTAGAGAGATACAAGCTAAGAAGTGGTTCAAGCAACAGCAATGAGAAAGCGAGGTTGCTGGAGAATTGAGATGGTTGACCAGGATTATGGGGAATCAAGGAGTAATAACAAATAATTGAATTTCTGTCAAATAGGATTCAACTTTTATTTCTACAGCACGAGAGCAATTAGAAAGTAAGTCTGAATTACCCTTTTATGAAAATGCAACTGCAAAATTTCTTCTGCTTTTGCTTAATTAAGCAACCCTTTATCTCTCTCTCTCTCTCTCTCTCTTCTCACATTCCAAATGCACTGCTCCTATATGTTTTCAGATGGTTGCTCGGTTATTGAAATTTGATTTTGAAGGACATTCGAGGATAGTGGGAAAAATGTGATATCAGATTATCATTTTCCTGAAGCATTAATGTTTCCACTAATAAATCAAATTTGTTGACCTGTAATATGAGGTCTTCCTTATTGTCTGCGAGCGCATCCAAATTGCCCTTCTTTTATGAATGGTGGATGTAAAATGACCTTCCACTACCATTCTGCAATGAGCAAATAATGACTTTATAATTTTACACACTTCACTATTATGGTGGATATCTTGGACAATACAGGCTTATGTTTTTGTAAGATAGAAAGGCATTCAACTGCTGATAGAGTTGCATATCTTTTTATGTGTTGGGACAAGGGGATATCAGGTAATATTTGAATTGCATCCTTAGCATTAGCACCAAGCACTAGCGAAAGTACCAAGTTATGAAGATTCTCATTTTGTGGTAACTAGAACCTAATCTCCCAATTTTCAATGTCTTTCTTGTTTGTTGAAAAAGTTGAACAGTGGTGCATTCTCATTTGTTTTCAATAGCATGATCTATTATGAGCCAAACAAACTTGTTCTAGTATTTCTTAATACTTCTGTAATGTGAAAAGTACCCCCTTTTTGTTTACTTTAATGACCAAGAAAAAGAAGTATTGAAGAAGCACTAGGGGTTCAACCCTTTATGATCCATTGGAGCTGCAATATGCAGAAGAAGGGGGTAGTGCTTTTTTTTTTCTTTTTCTTTTTTGAAATAAAAATTGAGAAAACCAAAAATTTTCATTCCCTCTTTTATAAGATAGCCTTAAGTAGCCTTTTTGCATTATGGTACCTCCTTTCTTATGGCCTCATCACCTCTCTATTGGAAGACTCTTACCTCAATCTAAAATTTTGATGAATGCAGAGACTTTCCATTTCCCATTCATTTACTTACCTCACAACCTCTACTATCCACTACCTTAACTGAACTTTCCGTACCACTTTCTTAGTCTTTGCTATACAAAGTAGCTCATAGGAAAGGTCTTTTAATGAGGTTAAACCATCTTTGCTATACAAAGTAGCTCATAGGAAAGGTCTTTTAATGAGGTTAAACCATGTTTGTCGTCATTTTTTCCTCCACTCTAAAGCATACCTTACTAAATAGGTCTCCCTTCAGCCTTCCTCATTTATTCTACACTACAATTTAGAAGTTAGGAAAATCTCATGTCATCCTCCCATAGGTCTCCCTTCGCCGCTCCTCATTTATTCTACACAACAATTTTAGAAGTTAGGAAAATCTCATGTCATCCTCCTATTGTTATTCACTCGTACTTGATGCTAATCACCTCTTATCTAGGGATTATCTCCACCATAAGCCTCCATGATCACTTCTCTAATAAAGGCATACACTTCCAAGTTTAACAATGGGAAACTATTCTAAAAGTTCTATTTGAGTAAAGAAAGAATTTGAAAAGTAATGGTTCAAGAAATAATTACTGGATGTCGTACCTTAGTGTCCTTGAGAGTTTTGAACACATGATCCATGTCCGGCCGCTCCATTGGTTTATCATTCAAGCAACGCACTGCTAGATCTCTTAACATCTTGATTTTGCTGTTGCTGTCTCCTGCTACTTGATCCATTGACGTTTTCATCCATTGACGTTTTCAGGTCTCCATCGATTACGAAGGTCTGATTTGTTTTTGCTTCATGGATGACATCAATTACTCCATTCTCATCACACTTCTTTAGTAGTTGGAGTAGGACTACTCCAAAACTATAGACATCATCCTTTGTAGAGCATGCAACTACAAAATGTTTTCATTTTTTTGGTTACAATTTGAATGCAAAACTTTTTTTTTTGGTTACAATTTGAATGCAAATTGTTGAATATACATTTATAAAATTATATTACCTCTTTGTTTAGGGTCTGAATAATTTTTAGTTCTAAAATTGGCAAATGACCCTTTTCTTGTTGTTGCACCAAAGTCTACAAGCTTTGTGTCCATCTTCTGTCCTCCATCTTCCTCTTCCTGTTCACGTTTCTTTCCCTTTTTACGTTTCTGTCCGTATTTACATGTAAGAGTTAGAACCATTAGAAAAGCCTGTAAGTAATTATGTCAGTGGCCAATTTCTTTTTAGCTACTTACTTCATTTAATACTAAAACAGCATTTTCAGGTTTTAAATCCATGTACACAAATCCTTTAGCATGGATATGTATTAGTGCTTTAGCTATGTGTTTCAATGCTCTCCGTGTTAATTTCCAGGTGAGCTCTACAATGAAGACAATATAAGAAAAACCTGTTAATCCATGTGATATATTGATCTGTAAATAATGTACAATTGTCAAAATTGTTTATACCTTTCATTTTTTCCATCAATGAGCATTGTCCCTTTTCAAGTATGAATACGTTTTCCGTTCTGCAGTAGGCAATAAGCTCTATGATGTTCCTGTGCCTTCCGACTTGCTGAAAGAACCTATACTCAGCCTTGAAAGTTAAAGAAAATTAGAGATTAGTACATCATATTAGAGTTTGGAACATGCATGGTAAAGACTTAATTTAATTACTTACATCAAAGTGGTTGTTGTTTTTACAACGCTTCACTGCAATTGATTTACCCTCGAATATTCCAGTGTATACCGTTGAATAGTTGCCACTTCCAAGTGGCATGACTTCGGGAGGTATTTCGTCGGCATTGATCCGACGAATCAAGGGCTCTTCATCTGGGTGCTCTGATTGGGATTTGTCCTTACCTTTATGCGCCATGGCTAATCATTTTTCATTAGTTTACATGTGAAAAAATTTGAATAAAATATGCAAATATTAATTACATTTTACAACATTAACTTGCAAAAACTTACAAAGGTCAAATTCAATGATAATCCAACATCTGGATAACAATCCCACATCAGGGGCACAACAAATTGCATTGGAATTTTTTTTTTTTTCATTTTTTTGCAGGGATTCTCTCTCTACCCCCCTCTCGAGCAAAGTAAAATTTCATCTGGATGACAATCCCACATCTAGGGCACAACAAATTGCATTGGAAATTGTTTTTCTTTTTTTTTTGGGGGGGGCATGGATTCTCTCTCTGCCCCCCTCTCGAGCAAAGTAAAATTTTTCCACGTTCTAGTATTGTTGGTAAATGCTCTCTCTAAAATATGATTAATTAAGTGCCAAATTAATTAATAAAATATGGTTAATTAAGTGCCAAATATTAATAAAGTAAAATATGATTAATTTTCCACGTACTAGGGTGTTAGGAAAGGTCAGAACGCAATGATTCTGATTCTTCTTTCAAGAGCTAGAAAAAATACTATTAGCACCACAGACAAAAGTCTTTGTGTGTGTGAGAGGGAGGGAGGGAGAGAATTATATAGGATATTACAATTGCCACACGTGTTGCAAGCTTAGTTATCAAGAATCTTGAGATTCATTTCAACAAACTAGGGTTTTAGGAAAGGTAAGAACACGATGATTCTTCTTTTAAAAGCTAGAAAAAACACTATTAGCACCATAGACAAAAGTCAAGAGAAAGGGAGAAATTTCAAGAATCATAGAGCATATTACAATTGTGACACATGTTGCAAGCTTAGTTGTCAAAAATCTTGAGGTTCATTTCAAGAACTAGGGTTTTAAGAAAGGTAAGAAAACGTTGATTCCTCTCAAGTGCTAGAAAAAACACTACTAGCACCACAGACAAAAGACGAGAGAGATTTCAAGAATTACTACTAGCACCACATACAAAAGTTAGAGAGAGAGCCTCACCAAAAAAAAAAAAAGGTTAAGATAGAGAGAGAGAGGTTTCAAGAATTACTTACTACTAGCACCACAGACAAAAATTACACAGAGAGATTTTCAAGAATTATATTGAATATTACAATTGCAACGCACATTGCAAGCTTGGTTATCAATAATCTTGAGATACATTTCAAGAATTAGGGTTTTAGGAAAGGTAAGAACAATATGATTCTTCTTTCAAGAGCTAGAAAAAACACTAGTAGCACCACAGACAAAAGTCATATAGAGAGAGAGAGAGGGAGAGCCAAGAGTTTTCTGTGATTTTGTCGAGTTTCAGCTTCCAAAGCGGTTTGTGTTGCATTGCCATCTTTTTTCATGATCATATATATATAGTTATGGTTATGGGTATGAGCGGACAAGGGCGGGGCCCAGCACTTCATTATGGACATAGTTTGTTAAGAGCACGACTGCAAATTCAGTTCAGTTTGACGGAAACAAATAATATTCCATTTTTATTAACATGTGAAATATAATTACATCAGCTAATATATGTAAAAGTCAAACCATAAACTCTCTTTAGGAAAATAACTTAATATTATTACATCATTTTATATTGCATTATCTCCTTTTCACCTTTTAGCCTTCATCTTGTCTATAACTTCAATATAGAATCATAATTCTAATTCCTTCACCCAAAAAAATAATAATAATAACAAAAAGAATCACAATTCTAATTCATAAACCAATTTAAAAAAATTGTAACATAATTTGAGCAACGTCAAATGAATTAATTAAGAGGATTCTAATCTAGTTAAGTTACAAAGATCGCTACGACATTGCAAGGACAATAAAACATAAAATTGATTCTTCTGCTTCCTCAGCCCAGCCAGTGAATGCGAAGGCAAAATCTTATAATTCATTGTGAATAAAAGAAAGATAATAGAAAAACAACATTAATATTGCGAAGACGACATGGGAACAATATCTCCCAATGTAAAAGAAAATAAGCTCTGGAGCCGTCCTACTCGACTTGCTTTTTGATTCATTTCTAGGAATACCATAAAATTCTGCTCCATTGAAACTTGTGAAAGCCTCTCTAGATCGTCAAGTGCACCAGCCGGAAGAGAGAACAGAGAAGCTAGGTCGAGCAATATTAAGACATTCTCAGGAAGGGACTTAACCTATTAACGTTAACCTATCTAACCATCAAAAAATTAATTGGAGAATCACTTTTTAAGGGAAAGATCGATGATCTACATTGCTATGAAGGAACTAGGCAGGATATTGCCTCCTGCTACTAGCAGAAAGAGAACAATACAGAATCACTCCTCTCTCTCCCCATCTACTTGTAATCAATCTTAATCTGCCACACCTTTCTTACTCGCAGCTAAAATCCTTGAACGATGCAACTTCATATCAATCTCATTTGCATCATCTTCAAGTAAATTCAAATACAACAGACATACATTCATGCATCTAGATAAATATCTGGACATTCAATTTCTTCATAAGCACAATTTCTGCACTTCAAATGCATATGAAAAGAAAGTAGGAGAAAAAAGGAAAAAAAAAAAAGCATTAGAAATGAGGGCAGAGAAGAAAGAGAGAGACCTGAGAAACAGTGACGAGAATGGAGTTCTCTCGCTTCTCTTCGCTTGAGAACAACCTGAAGAGAGACAATAAAGCACACCCTCTCTCTCTCTTATATTGTTGTTTGAGAGAAATTATGCAAGGAATAGTTGGAAATAACGGATTGGTGAGAGAAGTAACAGATTGGTGAGAGAAGTGGCGTTGCCAGCATTTTAGTGGACGCACCACTACACGCTCTTTCGTTACTGGAGACCTATTACTCTACACCCAAGACACTAGAGAGAGAGAGAGAGAGAGAGAGGGAGAGAGAGAGCATTGTTTATTGTTTTTTGTTTTGTTTTTTTTTTTTCCGTTTTTCTTTTTACCCTATTGAGTTAATTATTTTTTTCAACTTTAATTCTATGGCGGGGCAACTTATACTTGTGGATTGTTATAATTAAATTTTTTTTATTATAACGATTTTTGAAATCTAATAATCTAATATTAATTTGTTTTATTATAACTTATTAATAAGTTTTTTTTTTTCCTCTTTCGCTACTTTCTTCATAAGCACAATTTCTTCGTCTAGATAAAACTGTGCTGCTGATGTTTTTAGAAGATGGAGCTAAGCCAGCCAAAGATAGGACAAGTGCTAATTGAGCCAAATGGATTTATGCAGTAATATTTGAATTATTCAGTCCTGCTTAAATTAGCTTATGCATTGCATAACAAATTTAAATTAGCATTATTGTATATGGCAGCACATCCACATGGGCACTCCTTCCATCGCCTCCTTCCATGAGGTGCACTCTCAGTTCCTAGAAAGTATCTTTTACTTCGGCTAGTTACAGCTGCCTGACCTTGCAACTGTATGAAAATATTAGCATATTCAAAATAAAATAACAATCTTTAGATCTCTAGATTGGAATCTGGGTTGATGAAAATGTTTTTTTGATTAATTATTTTAATGGGAATTTAAACTCATAATTAATTTAAAGATATTTCTTTTTATAGATACAAGTGTACTATGCATAAAAAAAAATAGATTTATAAAAACAATAAATTACAGAAGAGTGAAATATGAAATAATAAAGAAGAAGGGTAGATGTGTTGGATCATTAATCCAATATTGGGCTTATATATTAAAATAATTATATATTGCATACTGTCAAGCCTATATAAAAGTGATATGGTAAATTTGAAAATTCGATAATTTGGGTTTAAGTATCTCAGAAGATATGGAAACAAATTAATGTGTAGATACCAATAGACATTTACTATTTATGATGGGTTAAATAGAGAATATCTAAGGGTGATTTAAGGACAGCTGCCATAAGCTGAACTGACAGTTTTGGAAGGTAAAAGTCACCCTATAACTATAAATAGGGTTATGGTCTCCGGGTCAATAAATCACTCTTCTCCCTAATACCCCCATCATATAGAGAGAATTTGTTAGGATACATATGACCTGGAAGACCGTACCCAGGATCCTATCCAGACGAAGCTCGAATCAAGGATTCACTCTATTCAGTCTCCGACTATGAAATCAGGTACATTTCTGTGTAATCTGAATTTCGGTTTCAGTTATTAAGTTTTAATTCTGATAATTTAATACGATATTTGGCATAATTTTGTATAAAGTTATTTTTCCCAACAAGATGATTATAGAGAAGTTATTAAGCACTTTTTTTTTTTAATTACAAAAAGATTGTCTATTTTATTCAGAGGCATATATTTTTATTTTACCTTTTTATTTTTAAAATATAATATTCTAATAATGGAAAAGTATTTTGATAAAAAAAAATCAAAGTTAAATTACCGTGAGATTTATTTATTTGTTTATTTATTTTTTAAAAGATATAGTTAGAATAGATGAGTAATTGTTGGGCGGGGGATTTTGATTATGATTTGACGGCTTAGGTTTGCTCTTTATTCGTCTCATTCGATGGCAAGGGTCACAATTTTCATTTTTTTTATTTTTTCTGTCCTAATTTGCACTAAAATAGAGATAGGGTCATAGTATAATTGTGATGGGTGTGTTTAGAACAGCTTTGATGAATCACGTTTGAAAATGAAAAAAAAAGAAGATATCAAGGAAGAATCTCATCAAAATCAATTGGTTTCACTACAAAAGGGGCAGGGCATTATTTATGCCCATAGTCCCTTTAAGAAACGATGTGTGAAGGGATTGGGGTCCTTATAATTACTTCTAACCCCCCCGCCCCAAAAAAATTCCTCTTTTTCATGTTGTCCTTGCCCTAAAGACTGTCCATTTTTAAATTACAATTCACTCTCTCTTACTTATGGCATACATATGATCTGAAAGGTTTTTGGCCTTCGTTTTGTTTAGGTTTTGGGATTTTTTCTAATTTTGTTTTATTTTCATTTGCTTTAAGTTATAAAGTTAATTTTGATTATAAAAGAAATGATGTATTTATTTGGTTTCTTGTTATTATCACTTAGGTTAAAAAGAGTACGTTCAGTTATACATTGTTTTATGATATGTATATTAAAAGGGAAAATAAGATTAAAATTTACTTCTTAAAACTTTTTCCTTTTTTAAGAATACGAGTGGTATGTAAATTTTTGAAACTTAAGCTTTTTTTAGAGAGCAATATTTACTTTCAAAGTGAAAGTAAATGTTACCCTAAAGGGAGGGAAGGTAACATAAGGGAAAATAGAAAATAATTAGTTCTAACAAAGTTGGAATCGTTTTATAGAACAATTTTAAAATAATTTTATTTTTTTAAAGAAAAAATTTAATGTTCTTAATTATAAAGAAAAATTAATTTTAATTTTCATAAAGAGAAAATTCAAAATAAATGCATTTAAAGATGGTCATGGAAGCCATTCCTGTGTGATGTCTCCCTAATCTGTCTTCGTTTGAGCTCTCTCCTTTTTTTCTCTCTCCTCTCCTCTCTCGAATAATGTACAGATTTGACCTGTTTTTTTTAAAAAAAATTTTAAAACAACTCACGTAGGAAAAAAATTAACGAAATAACCTACTTTTGTCACATGTTCAAATGCGACATTGCTTTTGTCACATGTTGAATATGCAATAAATGCATGGTTAAGATCTACATTCTCTTCTCCACTAATGTCGCAGGTTGAACATAAGATAAAAGTGGATTATTTTGTGAGTTTTTTTCCTCCATGAGTTATTTTAGAATTTTCTTTTTAAAAAATGGGTCAAATCTGTATATTGCTCTCATCTCTCATCTCTTGCTACAAAAAAAAAGCACTCCTCTCTCTCTCTCTCTGCCTTCCTCCCTTACTTTCATTACTTAAATCTCACACCCACATGAATCAATTGATCAATCATCAAAGCCAAGTAATCACTCACACACTCTCTCTCTCTCTCTCTTCCATGGGTGTGGGTGTGTGTTAGTCCTAAGCATGCACCCCCCCAATTTCTGGCCTTTGGGGCGGAGGTTGGGATTGAAGTGGGGAAGAATGAACAGTAGAGCAGTAGGGGCTAGGGTTTCAATCCTAGGCACTGTACGGAAAACAATTCAAAACATCAAGGAGATCACACTTGAGAGAGAAGACAACCACAATCCATTGTGAAGATCTTCACAATCGGTGAAGATAGCCTCTTCCTCCCTCCCCCCCGTCTCTCTCTCACTCTTTCTCACTTGCAAGAGAGACAAAGTTCTCCAAAACTCTAGCTGCTGGTATCGTTCCTCTATCAAGAATCTTCTATGGCTTCTCTCCTAATCTCAGATAAGCCATTCTCTCTGTTCATCTCTTGCCATATCGCGATAATGGACTGGGCAAGATGGCCTTCACTAGATATTCCTTGAAAGGTTGTTGCTTTTTGGTTATGTAAGTCTGCGAGCTTTTTACTTTTGTTATGGTCTCTTGCTAAATTGATGTTGAATAAAAAATTTTTTTGTTTTCTTTTGCTGCTTTAGATCTTGTTTTTTGATTGATTGATACTATAGAATTTGTATTTATTTAATCTGGAGAGAAAATTGACTTGAGATATTGGCTTGGTAGGGTTTGTGCGTCTTCAAAATTTGTATCCCAAAGTTTTTGCATTGTCATTTAGTCAACACTTGATGAGATTGCCCAGATGGAGATGGTACACACTTCAGCCAAACCACAACGACTTGAAAATTGTGAGAACTTGTTTTGGTTGCGTGGTCATGGAAAATTTAGTTTACATGGTATTGTTTCATTGTTCTTCAAAATTCTCTCTCCTCCTCTCTCTCTCTCTCTCTCTCTCTCTCTCTCTCTCTTTTTGTGGTTTTAGCTTGTTACAAATCTTTATCTTGTTTATTTCATTAGTTGCGATATTTTGGTATGGATCCATGAATGAATTGGTAAATGAACTTATGATTGACCTAATTTGGTGCACAGGCAACATGAGATTATTTGAATAATGAAATTGTAATTCAATGACTGAAATGCCTAACTCTTTGGATTATAATGGTTATTTATCTTGTTCATTTTATTAGTTGTTGAATTTTGATGTGTGTAGTGTCAACACATGCATGATTAGCTTTGTAAACTATTGACTAACCTAATGTGATGGTGTATGCTATGCTATATTTATTTGACTAATGCTGCCGCTGCCATTGTATGTCAATGATTGAAATTACAAAATCTGATCGACATAATGTTGTTGGTGGAACAAAGTGAAAAAGCTTTATTAATACTTTTAAATTTGATAATCAATGAATCTACATGATCTTAGATTTTATCATTTTGGTCATTGACCTTTGGCATCCAAATAATTCTTGTCTATTAATTTGATCAATGTCAAGAAGCCAAATATATTTTAGAAGTGTGAAAATAATGTTATTAATTATAATGTTTATCGAGTCAAATGTTGTAGTTATTTTGGGCTAATTAAATGTATTTTATATATAGGGCTATCTGTGGTGTATTTGTGTGGTAAGTAGCCATCTGGTCTATTGTTTGGGACAAAACAATCAAGACGATGTTGATGCATTGCGACCATTGATGGGGGAACCTAGAATGATTGACTTGTTCTTAACATATCCTCGTACTTGGTTAAGACACTCATTAAATTTGTTGTATTGTTTTTAAGTTCAATTTGGTAATGCAAGTAATTTTCTGCATTTTCGTAGCAAATCAAATAAAACAAATATTCATGTCCCAAGATCTAGGGTTGAATCACTAACCCTTTTTGATGTACAGATTCGAAAAATTGTCACAAACGGATCAACCTTCCTTTTCACAATCCAAAAGTCCTTTGATTGTGTGGTATATGTAATAGATCTATTAAGAATACACTCGAAGTATTCTCACCCTTCTCCTTTTGTGTTCTACGTTGGTTTCATTAGAGAAAGTCACATTTCTTCATTCATTTTTTTTTTTTGAAATTCAAAATTAAGGTAGTTTAGATTTGAGAGTTGGAGTTGGTTTTCACTTGAAAACCACTCCTTCTCTTCTCTCTTTCGAATTTCAAAAATAAGAGACTTGGGTTTGGGCGAAACTCACATGGGCGACCCAGGTACCCATCCATCTCTTACATCTCTCACTCGACATGAGGGTTAAACCTACCTTTAGCTCAGTCACTTTCATATACCATCAAATTCATACAAACAAATGGATCGTGTGACTAGCGAGTATATCGAAAACTCATAGCTATACACCGGTTATGGATATGTAGCAACTCAAAATCTAATACAATAAGGACATCAAGTTTCGCTATATCCTAAACCTTTTTTGCTACACATAGAGTCAACGTATCTCTTATCTCTCCAACCATATAAACAAAAGTATACTTGACTCCTCTCAAATTATGCATTCATAATTATGTTTTAGAATACTAAGTTAAAACATAACTAGTTAATTTGTGAATATAAAATAACGTGTTAGCTTTAAGACAGTCTTCCTTTCACACTACTATCTATCCACTTTATCTTAACTGCTTTCCTAGATATGAATCACAAAACTGAATCAATCATGGTTTTTTGATAACATGCTAAAATAGCATCACTAAAGTAAAGTCTCAAGAAACAGGTAAAAGTCTTAAGGGTATTTAATGAGGTTCAGCATAAACCTCTAGATCTCACACAATGAAGTATCGAGGGATTCTTCAAACTTATTACACATAAGGTCACAAAAGTACACGTCGTATGAAGACACGTGTTACGATATATTTTCTATTCAATTAGAAGTGTATGTCTTATTCCAAAATTAATGCATCGTACAGGTCTTAGTCCAAATATGCCAAGACACTTGACTTGATTTTCTCTTCTTATAAGTCCTCCAAAAATCAGTCTTATAAGAGAAAACCACACCTGACTTCTAGATAAGTGTAATGGATTGTAAGAAATTCATTTTGATTATCAAGAAAATAAATATAAATGACAATCTCATCTTAGTTCTGTACTAAGGCGGCTAATTTATATTAATTATCCAAAATTTACATTGCCTTATTTCTATATATCACATAGATATTAGAGGCGATTGTTCGTATGAGAGAGCCAATCTTTCAAACTTGTTCGACATACTTTTCAATCAAGACATAAGAACTCACAAACACAAAACAAATTCAAATGTCATATAATAATGAGCATTACATCATGTTCATAGTACATACAAATACAATTTCATCCTACACAATCCAAGAGATTTTACGTGTTTCAAGAATATATTTCTAGGTATGGGCTTCGTGAACGGATCAGCCACCATTAATTGCGTAGGTAAATACTTTAATATCACCTCTCTCTTTTCAACAATGTCTTGAATAAAATTGAATTTTGTATCAATGTGTTTGGTTCTCCTATGATATTTGGGATTTTTCGTATAAGCGATAGTTGATTGACTATCACAATAAATTGTTACATCTCCCATTACGTCGTTTAAGATCCCCAAATGTTGTAAAAATCTTCTTAACCAAACACACTCTTGAACTATGGAAGCATAAACCACAAATTTTGATTCTATTGTAAATATTAATATACACGTTTATTTCTTATTTCTCCAAGAGACGACACCATTATTTAGTTAGAAAATATAACTTGAGGTGGACTTACGTTCATCTAAGTCGCCATCCTAATCGGCATCTATGTATCCACTCAATAATAAGTTATTTCCTTAATAACAAAGGGAATAATTCGCATTTCTTTTCAGGTATCTTAAAATCCTCTCTACAGCTGTTTAGTGATTGTTTCCTGGATTAGATTGATACCTGCTGACCAAACCTAAGGCATAGCAGATATCAGGACGTGTACACATTATAACGTACATCAAACTCCCAACAACACTGAAATAAGGTACTTTTGACATGTCTTGTTTCTTTTCAGTAGATTTAGAGCATACTTCTAGACTTAAACTTTTGCCTTTAGTCACGGGAGTATAAATGAGTTTGCAGTTATGCATTTTAAATCGTTCCAAAATGTTTTTAATATAAGATTCTTGAGACAATGCTAATAATCTCTTAGAACAATTTCTATGGATCTTGACACCTAGTATATAGTCTGTTTCACCCATATCCTTCATCTCAAAATTTGATGATAACCAATATTTGATGTTTAAGACATACTTCATATTGTTTTCGATCAACAATATCTCATCGACATATAGAGATAGAATTATAAATTTGTTATTGGAGTTTTTCACATAAACGCAATGGTCTTCATTTTGCATTACGTCGTTAGAGATTACAACTCTATGAAATTTCAAATACTATTGTCTCGAAGATTGTTTGAGACTATAAATTGATCTTTTCAATTTACAAACTTTGTTTTCTTGACATTTGACTATGAAACCTATAGGTTGTTCCATGTAGATTTTTTCCTCAAGTTCTTTATTGAGGAAAACAGCCTTTACATCCATTTGGTATAATTCTAAATTTAAATTGGTTACTATAGCCAACAACAGGTGAATAGAAGTGAATCTCACTACGGGTGAAAAGGTTTGCTCATAATCAATACCCTTCTGTTGGGTATAATCTTTTATCACCAATCGAAATTTATACCTCTTAATTGATCCATTAGCCATTTGTTTAATTTTGAGAATCCACTTATTCCCAATGGCTTTACGCCCATGTGGAAGATTAATCAATTTCCAAATATGGTTGGATTTCATCGAATCCATTTCTTTCTCAATTGCTTTCATCCACTTTTTCTTTGCAGGACAAGACAAAACCTCATTTAGGTTTTTAGGGTTGTCCACATCCTATGAAGAAATGATAAAGGCATGTCCTTCAATCTCGTAATAACGTTTTGGCATACCTTTCCTAACACTTTTCCAAACCGATTATTCAGGAGGATCATTGGAACTTGAGTCCCTCTCATTGGGATTAGCTTGAGATTTAATTTCTTGAGGTTCCAATGACCTATCAGGCATAACTCTATCGTCTGAATTATTTAATTCAAATAAATGTTCTCCTTTTGCTATGTCTCCTCCATTAGGAAAATCATTTTCTAAAAATATTACATTCCATAATTCAATTTCGGTGATAATACTATCTTCGCGCTTACCGATGAATTCATAACCTTTTGACTGATCAAATATTTAATAAAGATACATTTCTTTCCTCGGGCATTGGAAGGGTCATGAATATACGCTACCGACCCTCAAGGTCTGAGACCAGTCAAACTTGATTTTCTATCGGTCCAAAATTCATAGGGTGTTGTAGGTACTAATTTTGAAAGTACTCTATTCAAGATATAGGTCACAATTAACAATGCATTTCCCCAAAAGGAAATTGGCAAGTTAGTCTGCGCCATCATAGATCTCATCATATCTAACAATGTTCTATTCCTCCTATTAGCAACACCAAGCTAACTGCATGGCGATAGGAAGGAATCGAGGATGTGATTACCTGGATTAATGTTTTCTACCCAGCAGCTTCGACTTCTAACTAAAAAAATTACTCTGAACATGTTCAACCAAATACTGATACAGAGATCTACTCGTTCAGCCATGAATTATAGGGATGCTTAGATACATCCTTAGATTGTCAGTCAAATGGAACTGACACTGAGATGTTAGACATCTCTTCAAGAACAAAGGAGGTAGAGGAGAAACAAAAAGCTTGGACTTGCTTGGATTTAGAACCAACCCACTACTCTCATAAAATTCACAAAGGTATCTGTGAAGCGTGGTCATGTCTCTAAGCTTTGCATTTGCAAAAAACATAAGATCATCAACAAAAAATAGATGAGAAATAGCAAGGTCCGTGCCAGAGGTACGAATAGGATTCCAGTAGCCCTTATGCACTTGAGCCTGAATCATATAGGAAAGCTTCTCCAAAACACAAATAAAGAGGTATGGTTACAATGGATCTCCTTAACTCAACCCTTGGTTCCAAAGTGATGCAGACTAAGTGTGACTGATAGCAAATATAATAGGCGAACCAAGTGAGTAGAGACCTAGAAATTCTACAAAGTTTGACCCCAAAAGCCCAACTAACACTGTCATAAGCCATTGAAAGTCAATTGTCAGAGCCATTCTCCAATAAGCCCCATAAGAAGGGTGGATGGAATGTATAATTTCCTAAGTAATAATTATATTATCCAACGGACTCCAACCTGAAAGAAAACTACTTTGAAATGGGCACACCACCTTTTGTAGGATAGGATGGAGCTAAAGGACTAACTCCTTGGTGAGGAGTTTATAACTAGTATTAAGAAAATTAATAGGCCAGACTTCATGCAAGCCATTTGAACCAACCATTTTTGGAATTAGGATAATAAGTTCTTGGAGAAACTCTAGAGGGAAACAAAAAGACATCATAAAAAGTCTTCCCAATAACCTGACATAGAGTGGGTGAGTGATATCCCAAAACTTCTAGTAGAATGGAGATTGGATACCATTAGAACTCGAAGCTTTGAGTCCCTTTTGAAAAAAAAAAAAAAAACCGCTGTCCTCTAGACAACTTCATAGGATAACGTAGATGAAGCTAATCCTTAGTATCAATAGTCTGTTGCTAATTATCATATCTATTATTGGAGGGAAGCTCTTGCAAATAAGCTCGTAAAATACAAAGAGCATAAGCCTTAAGCTGCTGTTGATTCGAATACCATTCCTCATTAATCTTTAACTGGAAAATTCAAATACTATTATGACAAACGAGAGTAGACAAAAGATAAAAATGAGTAATTGCAAAACCAATGAATCTACCAGTTTTTAAGCCAAAAGGTTTCCTCCATATCAATAGCCTAGTGATACTCCTCTAATAAATGAATTTTAAGCCATCACAAAGAAATCGAATGATCATAACCTAGGGAACCTCAGATACAATGAAGCTGGGCATCGAGACTGCACTTTCTTCTAAAAATGTTGCCAAAGACCTATTTATTCCAAAGTTTAAGAGTTTTGGTGGCAGACTGAATTGATCTTAACAAAGACGGACCGTCATCACCCCCACACCAAGATGAGGCAAGAACCTGCTCGAATTGAGAGTGGCAAAGCCACGTTGCCTCAAAACAAAAAGGACAACACACCTAGGGAGGTGTTCATTATTCGGGTGAATCCATTCACTCGTCCGATTCATTATAAATTCGGATTATTCAGTTTGAAATAATAAAAATAGAATCGCGTAAATAGTTTCGCCCGATTAAAAATTCGAATAAATGGTTTGAGCGTAAAAATAAAGATTTTTATTCGAGATCTACCCGAAATCTAAATCATATTTCCCACATAACATGTCATATCCAATCCGATTAAAACGTAAACCGTTTAACCCAAAAGATTAAAGAAAATTTTGATATTATGTGGTTATTCGGGTAAATGAAACCTGAATCATTTAACCCCAATTTAATTCGGATTAATTGGTTTGGGTATTATTTTATTCAGTTTGATTTTCGATTGGATTTTTTAAAATTCAAAATCTGAATAATTCGAACTGAATAACTTGAAAAACTAAAAACCCACTCGAATGAACACTGCTAGGGAGGAGAATAGGTCATGCAAGTATGAAGGAGAATAGGATACCCCTAGGGAGGAGGAGAGGTCATGCAAGTATGAAGGAGAATAGGATGTGATTCTCATGAAATCGGGGCAAGTTATTAACCACTCTCCTTTCAGGAAACATAAGAGACTGAATTTTTGCATTTTTATATGGTTTTGGTTGGCTACAAAGAATTAAAGTTGTTGTTGCATTTTCAACACTTGTTGAGTTTTTGCATTATCAGCCTCCACCACTCCTGCCATGATAGATTGGCGACATAAGTGCAAACCATGTTAGAAGAGGTTGCTTTTAATGTCTCTCTTTCAGCTGTTTTGTTTTATATTGTTCTCACAACTTCATGTCGTGTTGTTTCAACATAGTTTCTACAAAATTTGTAATATTTAAAAATTTTGTGTCCCGCAGAATTTCAATCCCATACTTGTGGATTTTGGTATGGCGACTGGTGGATTACGTCCTGGCAGGGAGAAAGATCAGTTATTTCCCCGGATAGATCCTTACAAATGCACTCTTAGTACACATAATTTTCTTCAACAGGCATGCTAATAGCCTTAGTTCTAGCCAAAATAATGTTCAAATTAGAGAAATCCTTATTGTGAATAATTTTGTCCTACACAAAAGTAGTTCAAGATGGGTGTTGATCAAGTGTCATCCATTGTCCATCAACAACACGCTTATGCAAGATACTCTCCTCTATGATCCGTATTGTTTGGACACGATCAAATAATGTCTAATATGAACTGCGGACGGGGAGCAGGTCGGAGATTGTATGGTGCAGAAGTGGATGTGTGTATAGGGAAACGAATTTTAGAATTTTAAGGGCTCAAAGAGAAACTTTCCTCCATTTGTTAAAATTTAGTTAGATCCCTTCAATTTTGTCAAACATTTCATTCATTTTTCTTTTTCTTCTTCACAACCATTTATGGCAAGACATTGATCACATTCTTTGTTTTTTTTTTATTTATTATCAAAATAAAATTATAAGCTGCATTATTTAGCTCAAGATTTATTGAGATTTTTTACGGAGGACTATTGCAATAATCTGAATTTGTAATAATATTTGAAACATGGAATTTGGGTAACTATTGAAAATAGTACTAAAGTTTAATAAGCAATAATAATGTTGTTATTGTGTGTTAGGTACATTATCATATTAAATCCAACCATAAAATACTCTAGATCGTATTTGATCACGAATCAATTACACAAACACAATGAAAATAATTATTATCATAAATATAAAAAATAAATTTCAAATATGATTTTGTTTCAACAAATTGAGAAAATAAAAATCTCAAAGAAATATGTTTGTGACATGGCACCTGGTGATGAAGCTTTATAGGCTTTTGATATTAAATGGTAAAATAGATATTTATGGTGTCATGTTTAGATCTCTTTAATGTTTTCACTAACATATGTAACTTTTTTTTGTCTAAATTGTTCTAAAGTTCATTCAAACTAAATATACAAAATAGATATAAAAAGGAATGATTAGGAGCTGAATTGCAAGAGATGCAAATTGTGACACCATTTAGTGAAGCCAAATATCGGAAATGGCCACAAATTGTCTTTTGTGACGTGGCAAAAGGCATCCTCCAACTTCCATTACAAATATAGCATGTTGCAAGAGGGTTAGTGTTGTTGCAAAAGATCTGTGATGCCATGCATGATGTCGCAAAGGTCATGGCAATACTCAACGTTGGACGAGGTTGCATCGCAAAGTTTGTGATGCCACATGTTGTCGTAGAGAATATGCAATGCAGGTTAGCAACGGATCCTTGGTGTTGTAAATTTTGCAACATGAAACTTCCCATGCGGTGTTTCATCGCAAGTATTTGCAACAAACACCGTCATTGCAAAATAACATTGCAAAAATGTGATGCATATTGTAATGAGTTGTTGGTGTTGCTAATTTGGCAACATCTACTTTTGTCATTGTAGGGCACCAGAAACTTGCATCACAATTTGTCTTCGCTAAATGCATCGCAATATATATATATATATATATATATATATTATTTTTTGTAAGAATTTTTCTATGCATCATAGAAAACGTAAGTACCCTTGCTCTCATTTTTTTTAAAATTTTTTTTATATGTAATTATTTTGTTGACTTAAAAAAAAGATTTTTTAAAAAAATTTATTATTTAAAAAAAAATAAAAATTAAAAGAGCTGGATTTTTATCCTAAAATCATGGAGAAAGAAAGTTGAGTTAAATAGATAAATTAGACTTAAAATAAAGAGATAAATTTAAAACATTTTCAAATCATCCTAATCTCTAAAACTTCTCTCAGATTTAAAGTTTTTTTCATGTTTCAATTGGAGTTAAATTGTGAGAGAGAGATAGAAATTAGGAATCCAGAGCAAGAAATTTGAAAAATTGAGAGAAATTTTTGAGTGATTCTTATTTCTAAAATAGGAGAGAACAAAACTCAATCGGAAGAGTTGTTGAAAATTGGAAAAAGAGTCATTGGAATCCAAAAATTCGACGTCTCATTGTTTTTGGAAAGTTTCAAAATACTATTTTTGCATTTATTTTTCTCTCTCTATAATGAGTATTTTTCGAGATTTTTACTTGATAGATTAATTAACATCACTACAAGAAAAATAGGTATTAGTGACGGAAATATCCATCGCTAATACTCAATTTTTCGTCGGTAAAAATATTAGCGATAGAAAATTAGCAACAAAATTTTCAGTTGTTGAAAATCACATCGCTAATTTAGCGACGAAAATTTTCCGTCATTAAGAAAATCCGACGCTAATCTGTCGTTAATTAGCGACCAATTAGCAACGAAAATATTTCCGTCGTTAAAAATCTCTAAGATAATTTTTTATTTTTTTTAATTATTCCTAAATTATTAGCGACAGAAATAATAATCCGTCGCTGATTTAATTTAATTTTTAATTTTTTTAATTATTCCTAAATTACCGATGCAATATTTCGGTTGCTGAACTGAGAACTGAGCAAAAGCAAGATCCCAAGTGTACGTGCCTGAGAGACCGATCTGGCTATCCGACCCAACCCGCCTACCACACAAGCACCTATTTTGGGCCCGGCCGGCCCGCTGTATCGACCCCGACCCGCCCGCCTCGCCCACTGCCTGCCTTTAATTTGTTGTAAAAATATTCACACCCAAATTCGAGCCTGGGTGAGAGAGTGGATGTGAGAACTGCCCGCTGCCTACCTTTAATTTGTTGTAAAAATACTCACAGTGTGAGAGTGGGTGTGAGAGCCGTCACTTTTGTGTTATTACTTCATTTGTTTTTTATTTTTATACTTTATTTCTAACTCTCAATATTAATAATACAATACTCTAATTTAAAAAAATATAAAATTTTATTTAATAAAACATTAAATTATATTTAAAAAATATAAAATTATATTTAATAAAAACAAAAAATTATATTTAATAAAAATACAAAATTATATTTAATAAAAACAAAAAAATTATATTTAATAAAAAAAAATTTTATTTAATTAAAACAAAAAATTTTATTTAATAATAATACAAAATTATATTTAATAAAAAAATAATATTTAATAAAAAAAATAATATTTAATAAAAATACAAAATTATATTTAATAAAAATACAAAATTATATTTAATAAAAAAATTATATTTAATAAAAGAAATTATATTTAATAAAAATACAAAATTATATTTAATAAAAACATAAAATTATATTTAATAAAAATATAAAATAATTAAAAAACAAAAGAAAAAAACCAGAAAAAAGAATAAGGGCAGTTCCACCGCGACACATGCACGGTCGAACCGCACTCCTATTTTTATTTATTTATTTATTTTGTATTTCTATTTATTTATTTATTTATTTATTTTTTATTTTTTTATGATAATGGTATGTTTGGTTTAGGGTAATTAATAGTAATATAATGATAGTAACAAAAACAAAAAAAAAATACAAAATAAAAAATACAAAATAATTAAAAACAAAAAAAAACAAAAAAGGGCGGTTCCACCGCATACATGCGTGGTGGAACTACCTCGATGTTTTTTTGTTTTTATTTTTTTAATTATTTTAAACTAATAAAAAAATGATAAAAGAATAAAAAACAAATAAAATAGAATAAAATAAATAAAAAACAAAATAAATAAAAAAATTAAAAAAATTAAAAATAGGAGGGCGGTTCCACCGCCGGTGGAACCGCCCTCTATGTTTTTTTTTTAATTATTTTAAACTAATAAAAAAAGAATAAAAATGATAAAGAATAAAAAAAATAAAATACAATAAAATGAATAAAAAACAAAAGAGAAAATAAAATAAAAAAAATTCAAAAATTGGAGGGCGGTGGAACCACCCTCCATGCTTTTTTTTTTTTTTTTGTTTTTTATTTTTTTAGTTATTTTAAACTAATAAAATAAGAGTTAAAAGAATAAAAATGATAAAAGTATAAAAAATAAATAAAAAACAAAAAAATAAAAAAATAAAAAAAAATTTGAAAATAGGAGGGCGGTGGAACCGCCTTCCATGCTTATTTGTTTTGTTTTGTTTTATTTTTTTTAATTATTTTAAACTAATAAAAAATGGATTAAAAGAATAAAAATGATAAAAGAATAAAAAATAAATAAAATACAAAAAAGTAAATAAAAAACAAAAGAAAAAAATAAAAAAAATTCAAAAATAGGAGGGCGGTGGAACCACCCCCGATGTTTATTCTTTTTTTTTTTTTGTTTCTTTTGTATTTTTAATTATTTTGTGTTTTAATTATTTTGTTATTTTATTATTTTGTTTTTTTTTTGGTGGTTTTGTTACTACAATTAATTACCCTAAACTCATAATTTATACGTTTTAGTTATCATTTTTATTTATCATAATTTATAATTGCATTTTTTTTTTCATGCAACAAAAGAGAAATGAAAACAAATATAAAATGATATTTTATATATATGTAAGGTATAACAGCCCAACGACGGAGTAATGACGAAATTATTTCTGACGGATTTTTTCGTCGCTAATTTCGTCACTAATTTATTTTTTTTTTTCAATTTTTAGTGACGAATTACCGATAGAAATATTTTCGTCGCTAGCAACGGATGTTTTTCTGACGGAATTTTCTATCACTAATTTCGTCGCTAAATTATCCGTCGCTAATCTATCACAATTCTGTCGCTAATTAGCGACGGATAATAATCCATCGCTGAAAGTGAGTTTTCTAGTAGTGCATTTAGAAAACTAGAACTGAAACCCTTAAAATTATTGAGAAAAATATACTTGAAAACTCGTTGTGATAAACCATAATAATCCAAATTTCTAAATCTGTTTTGAGTAGTTAACTCTGACTGTTCATAACTTTCTCATCTGAACTCATTTTTCAGTGATTCTTAAGTCATTTTAAAGATCATATTTCATAAAATAATTCATTTTTAGAAAGCGAATTTAGAATCCTATGAGATCTAGATCAAAATCATATCAAATACCCCCTTTAGCTATATGAAAATCAGAAAATAGATTCAGAGTATACTTTCAACTCGATTTTTTGAAGACCTAAAGTTGCTGTCGATGACTCCAATCAACTCTAGGATGATGTCCATACTTCCTACTTTTAGCCTCAAGTGTTTCTTACCTCTTTTTGGCACCGGGCCACTATAAAACACTGCTGTCAAAATATTTAAAAAACAATCTCGAAAAACATTGAACAGGAGTTTCCACCATAGCATGTATATATATCAACTTTCTTAACCCCATGTCACAACCTTAGTGACATGTGGACCAATTGCCTTTTTGATCTACACCCAAGACCCTCTGCCATATGGACACGTGGTAGAGATTTAAAATTGACCAATCACAGAGGGATACGTGATGATAGTTGATTACGTGGGTAGCAACTTGACCCTTCATAAGGTGCCACGTGGCAAAATGTGCCACTTGGTACTATGTTGAATAGCCATATGTAGTACATGTGACTGAGATCAATTAGATGCTAACACGTGACATAGGTATCCATATGGCAAGATATACTTTTTTTATACAAAAACTTTATATTTTATTGTATTGTTTTCTATGTTTTTGTTAGTGTTTTTGAGCCTGATCATGTGAAGGAGCGACAAGGTCTAGTCACACACAGATGTTTTTGGTCATCTATGAATTTTACCTTAATCACAGTTTTTATAAATTATTTTTGTGAAAATGTTTTCAAGACCCAGGATACTTTAAAATGACTTATTAAAATGACTATTTTATTTATAGTTCATGTTTTAATGAGATTTGGTCTATGATTTATTTATTTTTATGCATGTTTTGAAAACTATGATGATAATTGCCAGTTATATACGAGATAGTACCCGATTTTTTTATGATCATATAAAATCTTGAAATTTATCTATTTTGATATATGTTAAGCTCGTGGATGACATATTGGATATGCTCTAATCTTGTTCAGGAGTGTTGTGTTATCTGAGAGTATGAGTTTAGGGATCTTTTGGTTGTACAGATGGTTTTATGGTTTAGATTTGGATTTGAGAAGGACCTGAATGCGGGTCCGCATACGCACGAATGGCATGTAATGCCTTGACACCTAGAGATAGAGGGAATGTATTATTTTTTCGAGATCATTACTGACCAATAACCTTGGGTATGGCTTGGACCGACTCTGAGCCTATTATGTGATATGATAGGTTTTGTGTTTTGAATGTGAATTGACATGAATGTTGAAATATTTATTTTTATTGAATCTCATGGATTATATTTTTTATATGAACTGTCATGCATGAATTTTTTATTACTAATTTTATACAGATGTTTGAAAATAAGTCTCGTTGTAATCTCGGTAATGCTTATTGTGATCAGGTGGGATGAAGCTCAATTTTGCATGCGAATATTTGGTCTTTAGGAAGTCATTTCTCATATTTCGTTCATTTGGGAATAATTTATAATTTGAACAAATTTATTTAGTTTGATATTTTGTTTAGTTACATTGATTTAAAATCTAAGAAAAACCCGACTTAATTTGTTCATTTAATTTGGTCAAATATTTGTTTTATAAAGTATTTTTTTTTCTTTCCATTGTTTATTATATTATTTATTTTTATTCTAAAGTGTCTAGTTGGGGTAGTGATGATGTTGTCTGAATTAGTAGTTTGTCGATGCCTTCACGCCAGTAAGATCCTGGGGTAGGGGTGTTAAAGAAAATTTCAACGGTCACAGATTTAAATAAAAATTTACTAAACTGCATAAAATTATTTACAATAGAAATAAAATTTCACAATCATATATATTTACATTTAATAAAATAAATACAAATTAAAATGTCTATGGGGGCATCATCATGAATAACATCAAAATATGATGAAATATTGGGGGAAATAGAGAGGGAAGATGGTTTGCTGGGGACAACAGGCTGCATATGTTGGGGCTGGATCTCGGGTTGGGGTTAGTCCATGTGGTACTAACAAGGGGTAGGCTATTGTGATTTCTTTAGATTTTTTAGAAACATGATATGGTACTAACTACTGCTGAGAGTTAAATATAACGAATATACGTAAACATGGGCATTAATAGAAGGGTTGGGGACTAACAAACGAGGGGATTATTGAAAGTGGAATATAGGATTAAGAGACTAAAAGGTTGTGAAAGAGGAACAGATGTTAACCAATTTATAGGAGACAATTTGTAATTGCAATGCCTACTGTGATGCAAAAGCAATTGTGAAAAATATACAAACATTAAATTAATACGATAAAGCCTGTCACCCAATATTGTGACGGATGCCATTCACGAAGTTTGCAATATCTTTTGCAATGAAGATATCATTTTTTTTTTTTTTTTTTTTTATGCCATTAGCAATTATCGTAAACTTAAAAACTGTGACGCCATTAGCCACGCAGAAATGACGTCGCAAATTAGTGATGCCTTTTATGTTGCCAAGTGTCACAATAATTTTTCAACGTCATTTCAATATCAAAAAAGGGGGGACTTTGCAACACGAGCTTGCGTTGTCAAAATTAGCAACGCTAGAAGTTGTGAAATCTTTTCAACATTTGTCAACTTTGAAAAAAGAGGATTTGCGATGACAGCAGTGGCATCGCAACTTTTCCAAGAGCGTAGCCAAAGTTTTGTGACGAGTTCTATTCGCCAGTTTTGCGACAACATCGTCACAAAAACTCTCACCATTTTACGCAGAAAAATGTGACGACCTTTGTGATGGCACATGAATCACAAATTCTTAAACCAAAATTTTGTGATGTCATGCATTTTTAACTACTAAAACAAGGGAAAAATTAAAATAAAAAAGATTGTATGTCTCTCTCAGGTTCCTTTTTTCTCTTTTTGTCGCTAAAAAGAAAGGTCAGAAACCTTTGGGCATAAATCAAGTACCATAAGATGAAAGAGATAAAATTGTTCTCTTATATCACAATTTTGAGAAAATTTTCATTTTCTAAAGTTAATTCTCTCGTGAATGAATTTTGAAGTTACCAAAATATATATAATTAATAGGCGAGAAGAACTAAAGATGATATGTTTTCATGGTCACCAAGGAAAAAATAAATAAATAAATAAAATTTAAAAGAAAACCTAAGAAATTTCTCGAATTTGAAATACATTCTTTCATTTCCTTATCCAAATTGATTTTAATAGAGAATAGCAGTTAGATAATGTGTGAAAACATGCATGTTAATCTAGTCTTTGTAAAGCCAAATTCTGAAACACAACAAAATATTCTTAATTTGTTAAATTAATAGAATTGCATTAATGAATTTACAAGTACATACTTAACGTGGAAGATATCGCACACATGCTGCATCTGCATGTTCCTCATCGAATGCTATGTGTACTATAAAAATGGTAATTTATAATAGGTAGAATTTGAACATTAAGAATGAAGCCAACCACGAAACTAAGTTGAGTTTGAAAACTCCATGCTCCGGGTTTAAATCTTATGTAAACCCAAAAAAATTTGAATTTGAAATTTTTATTTAAACATAAGTAAGGCGCAACAACCAAGTCCACATAAATAAAATGAAAGAAAGACAAGTCGATAAGAAATATCTCAATCTTCCAACACAAGAATGAAAGTGCATAATTGTAATTTTAAATAACTTCAACTCTCGGAAAACTTTGAGCATAAAATAAAGATTCAATGTCTCATTACTTGTTCCCTTTTTTTTATTACTCCAAAGAGCCCAATGTTTAACTTCTTTACGCATTGTCAAGTAAAAGATTAAAAAAAAATAAAAATGAAAAGCTGTACATATACGTATAATGTAGTTTTGTCAATCTAGGCAACTGTATTTTCCACATAATAGGTTCCTTCTCTTTTGTTCTACTCCGCATTATACATTTATTCATGTCAGGGGCCATGTCTATTCTTGTTTTTTAAGAGTTTTAGGGTCCACGCACTGGATTTTACAGATCAAAAACCAAATTATTTATTTCACGTTCTTGTGAAGTCCTAACATCTAAATTTGATCTTCGTTTGTGAAGCCCCCATACAAACATATTGTGAAAAACATGCTACAATATCCACAGACTCACTAAAAAAATACGAGTACCATAATTTTATCAAACTTTCATCTAAAAGAAAAGGTCATGCGCCTAGATTAGTTGCTGAAATCAATAGCAACCTCAAGTCAGCAAACAAAAATTGTATCTAAGGATGAAATTCAAGGACCTCAATTCCTTCTTATAACAAGTCTACCAATAAATAAACTAGCCTGCTACTAATATAATTGTAAGGAGCACAAGGTACGAATAGACATAAATCCATTACATAGTGTTGTTGTGCACCATGCAATCACCTTAGATGATGTACTTTTCAATACACACCAAAGTACATCCATCGTGAGAAGGTCTGTAGCCGTACCTGGCATTTCAATCAGATGTAGTTTGTCAATAATTTGGATCATTGAAGGACGAACAATTGGATTATTCTCCAGACACTGCATTGCCAGTTTTGTAATTGCTACTGCTTTTATCCAACTACAACCTTTTCTGAGCAGCGTTTCATTGACAACGTGACTCCTTGATTTGACCATATTCCTTGCCATCTCCGTGATTGGGATACCATATGGATAGCCATTTTCCATTTCCATATCTAATGTCAGAAGTTGTAGCATAAGTAATCCAAAACAGTACGTATCAGATTTCACAGTTCTTTCCCCTGTCAATTAAAATTTTCCACCATGAAAATTGAGTTATTTTTTGTCATGTAATAATATAATGTCTATGCTAGTGTGATGCATGCGACTCCAAAATCAAATTCGATCCAACAGCTCCTCAGTGAGAGAAACTAGTAACTATTTCACAAACAGAACTAGCTAACATAAAGCAGGGATAGATGTTGAATTTTACTCCTTTCACACCTTAATTGATTGACAACAACGAATTAAAATGATGGTTTAAAACATCAAACATGGTAATACATGAGTTTGTAAACAAGGTAATCTTCACAAACACCTAGATCAAATTTTGCCAAATAGCAAAATAGGCCTTAAGGAATTTAATCAAAATAGCATGGAATCAATAATAGCAAGAATCTTGAAAAGAACAATGCCGGAGGTAAATCCATGTATCACCAAAATAGAATTGATCTTCTTACCTTTAGTTACCAGTTCAGGGGCACATAATGTCACAAAAACACGACGGTCATTATAACCCTCAGGGAGCACCTCACCCAAATCGGTCAATTTAATGTTATAGTCCTGAACATCAACATAAAGATATATAGATCCAAAAATAGTACAAACGGGTGTTTGACACAAATTAGTACTAACCTCATCGATCAATACATCTTCCAAACACAAATCAGCAAAAACAAAAGGAGGATAAGTGTGGCTATGAATATCATTGAGTGCGGTTGCAACTTGTTTCATAATTTTTAAACTACTCTTCCAATCTAGCTCTGCATTACATGCACAAATAATGATAATAATTTACCAGGAAAATCACAAAATAAAATAGAGACAGAGATAGGGTTACCATCTAACATAAAATTAAGACAGCGATTAGTTTTCTGATAGACGATCATCCCATCTTCATCAGTTTTTCCATAACCTATAATCTTAATGATTCCAGGATATTGCATTTCAGTCAGACGTTGTTTTTCCACCTAAACAAATCAACAAAATATTAGGAAAAATCAAAATCCTAACCATAAACAGCAAAATCAAAACTAAAATAAACTTACCTTAAACAACACTTCATTTATTAAATCATCATCTAATGCGTGCTTATACAATTTAACATGAACTTCAACATCGTCAATAAAACCTCTATAGATACGATCAGATTGGCCTCCAATAAAAATCTTGGAACTAAAATTATCCGTCAATTCCTGTAATTCTTCCTCTGTGAATTTTATTGGATTCCGCGCCATACTGCAAACCCCAGACCTGGAGTCGTAGCGCAGAGAACGGACTAAGTAGTGCCTTCCCTTAGCGAATCTAAATATTGCAGTCACCCAAAATTTGATCTCTCTGATTCGGCAAGCTCTGTATCCCTCTTTCTTTCCTTTTTGGCGCGAGCATCCCTCTCTCTTTCGGCCTCTGTATACTTCTCCTAACGAATGAAACCCTAACGCTTAAAACTAGACCCATGGGCCCTCTTGGACCCGTAACCACCAAATCGAAATTCTCTCTCGGGCCGAAATAAAATATTCAGACCCAACTTGACTCATCAATATTCTTGCCCGTGAAAAATTATTCAACTGTTCATATTTGCTATTAGACGAAAATACCCCCACTAACCTGCTTATATAACCCGAATGCACCTTATATGTTTTCTCTCCCTTTGTCCTCTCTTTGTGCATGCGCTAAATCACGTGGTTGCTTCCTTTGGGTTTCAAGTAGACCCAATCTAAAATTATTCACTAAAAGATCCAAATACACTTTTATGCGAGGGCGTAGGAAGGGGAGGCGGGCGGGGTTCCGCCCTGGGGGGTTTGGGTAGAGTTACCTTTCGGTTGCCCACCAGAGAGAAAAAAATTAATACACATAATATTAAGAAATTTAAATGGATATTCATAAATAATACATGATTATTGACTTTTGGTTTTCTCACTCTTCACTTTTGACTTGATATATTCAATGAATGTGACTTTTCATTATATGAATTTTAGTTTGTCACATTTAATGAGAGTAATTTTTTGTATTCCTTTCAAATGTCTATGAATAGACTCTCTTATAATCTCATTTGTACACTAACAGGAAAATTAAAATCTTATTCTCTCTGCTCTCTCTATATTGTGTTTAAATTTTTCCTTCGAGTTAAGTTTTGTCTTTACACTACTTCGATTTCCAGTTGGAGCATATCAAATTATAGGCTATAAAAACAAAAATTCTATAATACGTTATCAGCACGAAAGTCTAACCAATCGAGAAAAATGGATAAGAAATGAACATTATCCGACTTATGGATATTATTGCATCTAATATTGGATCAAATCTCGAAGATAAGGATCTTTGTCTCGTACATAGTGCGAATATACATACAATCCTAAGAAAACAAAAAAATATTTCTCTCATCTTAGTGTGAAAAAGCAAAATGTAAATATTATATCCAGAAGTGTAACTCTAATTGAAGACTTCGGAAGAGCAAATATTTTACTGTCAGGAGGGATAAATTTTGTAATTGGTAATACATTATTTTCACCTAAATCCTATAGAAATTTATTGAGTTTCAAGAATATTCGTTTCAATGGCTATGGTATAATGACCACCGATATGGGAAAATACTGAGTATTTATGCATTACTAAAATTAAATTGGGACAAAAACAAATATTAGAGAGATTATCAATTTTTTCCCCGGATCTTTATTATACACATATTAGTTCAATTGAAGTAAATGTAATAGTAAACCGGAAGTTTACTAATGAAAATACATTCCTATTATGGCATGACCGATTAGATCATCCTAATCTACAATAATGTGATAGCAATATTTTTAATACACTCAAATTATATTTATTTTAGCATTTTTTTTTATGAATTTTAGTATTATTTTAAATCATACCTTATAATTTTACATTGATTGATTTTGTGGTTAATGATTTAGGAAATATGGAGTTTACTTTCTAATTTTTGGATTGGATGAATAACATTCAATATTTTGGGCAAAGATTTCTGTTTTGACATCTGATTGAGGTGATTCTTATGGCTTGGAAAGAAGACTTTAAGCTCTACAAATCTTTTGAAGACCTTAGATGCTGATTCAAGCAGGAACTTGTCCGAAATCTGGGTCGAAATTATTACATGTTAGAAAAAGGAATCCCCTGCTGAACAAGGAATAAAGTGCCGGAAATTTGGAAATTATGTTGTTGTCAATTTCAAAATTTATCCAAGAATCAAGAAGTTTCCAAATTGTTGGGAAACCAAGAGATTTTCATCATTCGAATAATACCAAGTTTCCAAAAATTCGAAGTATCTAAAAAGTTCAAGTTTTCAAATTCTTTTAGGGTTTTTAACTCCTATAAATTCAGCACTAGGGCAAACAACAAAAGGGCATCTCTCTCATTCATGCCCCCTTTATTCCTCTCATTCTACCACCACTTTACAAACCCTAACTACCTCCTCATCAAGAATTTCGACCTCCTTCATCATATGTAAAAGGGTTTTAATGTTTCTTATTACTTTTTCTTTTTTCTTTTCAAAGTCTAACTAATTTTCTTGTTTTTAGAATTGGATGGATTATACTTTTTGATTAATTATATAGTTTGATTTAATTTTTTTCTGTGATTTTTATTGACATGATTATTGTTTGATAAGATTTTATTATTGAATTTAATGTTTCAAAACATTTAGTCCTGTGTTTTATATGATTTAAGATTGAATGCATGAGATCGAGAGAAGATTGTAGAGAATTGGTCCAATACAATAAAATCTACAGAGGATTATGAGATCAATGGATAATTAATTCTGTGTGTGGAATTTTAGGGGGACTCTAAATTACAGATTGTCTGCAGAACTTAATACAATCCGATTATTTAAAATTGCATGATCATTGGCTATTGGGTTTTGGATAGTCGAATTATGGATTCATTGTATGTCATTACGTAAATCTAATTTAGGCAAATTTATCATCATCAATAATAACTTATTAGCCAAGAAACTTAGGGATTGAAAAAATTTAACCGTGTAAGAGATTAAAAATAGATGAAATCGACATTTTAAGTTTTCATCATATTAGGGTTTTCATATTCTGTTTTAGTTTTTTCTTTTTTTTTTATTATTTTCACAACTTTGATTCAATTTGTCCCATTTAGATTAGATTTATTCATATTTGGTAGTATAAAATATTCTCATGGAACAACACTAGAGTAGGTTATATTTGCTTAAAATCGTGATTTCAAAATTGCGTATCAAGTTTTTGACACCATTGTTGGAGATATTTTTGTATATCAATCAAGATAATCTTGTTTGAGATTTGACTTTGATATTTTTTATTTATTTCACTCTCCGATTAGGGTTTAGGTCATATAGTCACTGTTTTAGGGTTAGTTTTCAGAATTTTGGTGGGAAATTTTCAGTTTTGGAAAACTACTTCTAATTTAGGACTAGATGGCCACTTATTTGAAAAGCTTTCGGCCTGCTAGGAAAAACCCATGGTTTTGCTAGGGATACCACCCTATCTTGGAAAATTCTATCGTTTTTATTGGTTTTTTCATTTTTCTTTGATTTTTTCATTATTTTTAGTTTTTCGGTTAACTGTTTAGGTATTTTTTTGTATTCATTTACTGTATTTTTGTGAGTTTTACTTTCATATAGTAATCTAGATTTATTAGTGTGATTTTTGTAATTTATTTTAGAGACCTAATTTTTGCTACATTTTGTATCCGGATAGGGTCTATACTAAGATCGAAGAGTTCTGACCTAATCAAATTTGATCTTAAAATAGAAAAGACTCTAAGAGCTATTTTAAAAAATATTAAAGAAGATAAATAATATGAGATAGCAATGGATCAAGAGAATAGAGCCATGAGGGAGTTTTGGATGCATAGACTTAGCATGTGTAGACTAGCATTACATGACCCCCTGTGGAAGACAACAGCATTAAACTTAAACCAAGTCTTATTGATATGATGCAAATAGATCAATTTGCCAGAGAGACCTTTGAAGATCAAATAGCCGTATGAAAAACTTTGTAGAGACAAATGACACAATCAAGCTAAATGGAGTAAGCCCTTACGCCATAAGGTTACGATTGTTCCCTTTCTCTCTTAGGAAAAAAACAAAGATATGGTTTAACTCATTCCTTTCTAATCATTTTACAAATTGGGAGAATCCGTCTCAAGTATTTTTAACTAAATACTTTTCACCTAGTAAAACTGCTAAACTATTTAATGACATTACTAGTTTTAAGTAATTTGATAGTGAATTTTTATATTGTGCTTGGGAACATTTTAAAATTTTGCATAAGAAATGTCTACATCATGGGATACCTAATTAATTAGTCTTGTAAACTTTTTATAGTGGACTTTTACATTCTGTTAAGATTACCATTGATACTAAGGCTAGGGGTGTATTTGTCACGCCCCGAACCAGGAATCGTGAACAGCCGCCTGTTGTCCTGGATGCCGGCTGTATTTTTACAGAAAATTGGGCAAAACCTCACCATAAATCGGAGGTCTCCCATGTACAATTTCATCTGTATATCAACATTCATCCTGTAAAATAAACAAATGGTCATCCCGGCCTCTCCAAAATCAACCAATCCCACAACCGACATCCAGAACAACGCAAGGCTAACTAAATTACCAGCAATCCTAGCCACAGACCTCTACTGTCATGCCCAACTAGAGCATGAACAGCCGCTACACCGAGCGGGCCTAATTTTTTATACAATTTATAATAATTTTCCCAAGTATTATTTAAACACGTACAATTGTCTTAATGCAAATGAAATATAAGAATTTCGCAAATAAACATACATAAATTTTACAGTTATCCCAAAATATGTACACGGTCAACTACGGACCTCAACAAGATCTTACAGGGTCAAAAATAAAATACGAAATTCATATTTTCAATTAAAACTTCAATCTCACCGTCGTAAACACCAATCCACCAATAAGCCATCATACCTCTAGAGCCAAATGCGTCGCCCTAGCACCATAATCCTGTCTGGGAAGGGAAAGAGGAGGGGTGAGTACTCATGAAAGAATACTCAGTGAGTGAGTGGGTCAATATAATCGTCTAATATGAGGTGTGAAACTGGAGTGTCAAAACATAAGTATACAAATCATATTTCAAATCATCATGCTTTTCATTTCAACAATATATCATTTGCACGCATTATCAAGTCAAATATGCATCCAAAACACTGTCATTAAAATCATAGAGCTGCCAGCCGAAAGAGTCCTGGCAGAGGTCTACCTCGACCTATGACAGGCGCACCGGGGGTGATATATGCGATTTTATTTAAAGTGCTCTCTACCCCGGCGTTGGCGACGGATCTCGTCCAGGTGCTAGACTTGGAGAGTGTATCCAAATCCTCCCCCTTTCGGGTTCAACCTGACTAGTACCGTGTCGTAAATATAATCTCGACAACTCGTGGGATACCCCAGCCCTAGGCATATCCGGATGCCACCCAAGCGTCTCTCACGGTGTCCTTCGTAGCTACGGAACAATACATACGAAAGCCCTCAAGGGCAAAATCAATATCATATCAAACATGTGCCGTAAATCAGGTTCACAAACCAAATGCAACATATAGCATTGGCACATTTTACATTTCAACCACATGGATGCATATTTTCATAATTCAACCAAATTTTTGGACACTCCATCGGTTCACAAAAAGTTATTTCCAAAACCAGTCAAAACATTTCAAACATACGATAAATTATGCTCATTTACCAAACTGTTGTAAAGCAGGGTTTACATATTAAACGAAAACATTGAAATAAATCTCACTCACATTCTAGGGAGGGTAATCACTCCCTATTTCCAAAATAAATCCGAATTTGACTCATCGAGCCTCCAACAAGATCAACCTAATCAAAGTATCACATTAATCATCAAATTTTTGATTATTCTTAGGGTTTATCATTTTCCCTAAGTTTGTATAAATCTTAATTCTCCAATTTATGAATAAACTCCAATGTCATCAATTTTCATTCCATTTATAAGTAAATAACTAAATCAAAATCAAGCTAAATTCAAACATAAAATCATTCAAAATCGAAAGCAAGTTTAAATACATAAATTCCCTATAAGTTAGAAAAATCTTTGAAAATTCATACACTTTTCACTTTTCATCCAATTTCTTCAACCTATATGTTATTTTTAACGTAAGGAAATCTATTTTCATAATACAGAAATTGTATTTTGATTTCCTATATGCAGGACAACTTATAATTAAAAGACTGCATAAATTCTTAACTTAAATCCGAAATTCCAACTATCTTCATGCATATGTCAAATGAAACTCTGAAGGAAACTATTCAAATCAATAGAACTCGACTCTATTATCCTTTAACATGCTCCTTTCATATCAGATACTAGACTTGGCCTTATTGTTCAAGCATAGAATTTCAAAAATGCATTTTATTCCAATCAAACATACATTCTAAACCTATACAAGACTTTTCATCCTAAAGTAACTCTAAATTCATTCAATTATTGAAAAGATCAGAAATCTCATCACCTAGGGTTTCCCGATTCGCAACCCTAAAGTCCGTGCTCCTACAACTCAGTCCAGAATCCTAAAATACGTCCAAATCGAAGCATGGTTCAACAATTATACTAAATTACCAATGAAATCGAAACCCTAAATTTAACTCATCTTACCCAACGTAGAAAATGAAGTCTGCAGGCGACTTAGAGCTCTATGATGATCGCAGAAGGCTCACCCCAGTGACCAGCTCGTGGTCGAGCGGACAGGATGAGGAGACAGGGCTGTCGCGCGCGGGAAGGATAGGTGAGCGCTGCAGTCATGCACGCGTAGGGGTCTGTCGCGCGCTGTAGTGGGGTAGAGCTGTCGCGCGAGCGCTGGGGCAAGGACTGTCACTCGAGCAGTCGCACGAGCAGTCGTGCACGCGCAAGAGAGGGAGGAGCAGAGCGAGAGAGACTGAGGGAGACTGAGAGACAGTGAGTGAGAGAGGCCGAGAGAGACTGTGCGAGGTTGAGGGGTGGCAACCCGCGGCGGTCGCGGTGGAGGAGATGAGAGATCGAGCGAGAGGGAGACACAGCGGGAGATAGAGTGAGATGGAGCCGAGAGAGAGAGAAATAGAGAGAGAATAGAGAGTGAGATCGAGAGAGAGAAAAAACAGAGATGGAGGTGAAGTGAGAGTGGTGGCCGACCATGGCGGATGGCGGACAGTCGCAGTGGTGGCGGCGGAGGAGGAATGCGAAGGGGTTCGCGGGAAGGGAGATGAAGAGGGAGAGTGGGAAAAGGGTTAGGGTTTTCTAACCCTAACCCGTCCCTTTTATTATTATTATTATTATTATTATTATTATTATTATTATTATTATCATTCTTATTATATATATATATTTGGATAGATTTGGAAATAAATAAATGAGGAAATAAATAATTTAATAAATGAAAAGAAAAATATATTTATATATATTTATATATACTTTATTATTCTATTTTAATAATTAAATATACCAAAGGTTTGAATTAAAACCCCAAAAATCGAAAATTAATGCAATTTAAAAACAAAAATTATATATATAAACGGAGGAATATTTTATATATATTCCAGGAACAGTATATTTGTACGAATATCGCAGTATCAGTGTTACATTTTCTAACCCCCTAAAAATAAGTTTCATCCTCGAAACTTCAAAATGCAATTTAGACATCAAAAAATAGAGGGTGTTGTTTCACATTGTTCCTTAAATCTCCCAAATTTCTTTGTCAAGTAAAATCTGGTTAATAACCTAGCAACATTTTACCTTCATGAAATTGGATCCACTGTTTCATTCCATGTCATTTCTACATTACTATCAACTAAGATTTCCACTCATATAGCTACCAACTCATGTCTTAGTTTTCTTTTCTTATTCTTGGATAACTTCTTATTGAAAAATATTGTACCACGTGGATCTCATTCGCGCTACACTAGTTATCCTCAATACTTGTCATTTAACCTTCTAATACCCTTCCATGGGTGCTTCAAACCCTCTTCAATATTATTGCCTTAATTAAAAACACAATATTTTCACTATTTTAGAGCTTTAAAGTGAAAGCCCTACAATCCAAAATTTAATTGCATGAACTACGAGTGCAACCAAAATACATATGTTCCTAGAGGTAATATTAACCAAAACTCACTAATCCCCATCAAGATGGTGCATATGGCAGCCACAGTCCTAAGACTCAGTGTAAAATTTATACAATTCCATATATCATCAAACTTGTATATGATGAAATGTAGATCAACACCAAGATAGCCTAGACTACGTAAGAAAACTTAATCCACTATCAATATTTGAACATTTCCAAGTTTTAACCCTCAAATCCTTAATTGGATAACTTTTTAATCAAGGTACTTCTATCATGATCATTCTCAATCAACTTTAGTATCATGCAATATCACTGATATTCTATGCAAATCAAATCAAGCACATATAACCACATATCACCCGGGGTTTGCATTACTACTCCCAACTTATCAAGATTTAGAGATAAGAAATGCATACCTCATTACACCTAGCTTTATTGTCACAAAAGACATTATTTCTAACTTCAAGGCCAAAAGACGTAGACCCAAACCCTCTCTATATTACCTCATTTAACGATCCACCTAATAATGAATATGAATGGATAACGAGAATACTAACCTCTAAACAGAAGAACCTAATAAATAATTATTAAGTTTCTCATTTCCATTGGTAATCAATAATAGAACACAAGCAAACTTTTGTTCAAATTCCCTATCAAACCCATAAACTCCATGTCGATAATTGTATAAGCATCAATACTTTAATGATTTGCTCCTGCAGACAATATACAATGTTTCACTACCTCCTTAGTTTTCCCAAGTCTCTAGCGATATTATATGTTTAAGGGCTAATAAATTCTCAGTGGACTCATAGTTTTGTACAATAAAATCCTTTATATCACAATACTTTTCCATGTGGAATTTCATTCTTCTATCATATATGTCTAACTTCAAGTTTACTTTCTTTGAAGAAATCATCATCCACTAAGTATCAAACCACCAAGAAGCATTTTCAATCCAAAAATATACATATAATAATGCATATACACTCAAATTTCTATTATAAACTGAAGTTTATGGTTTTATCTTCATGTAAATACTATTCATTAATTTTGTCATCTTCTCCATTTTCAAGTGATGAGTAAAAGAAACTTATACAAAAAGGATGGCCTAAGAATAGTCAAACCCAACATGGGCTCTATAAATAAAAATTCCCATATAATATAGTTCAAAAAAAAATCTTGAATTCATAAAATATATAAAATAATTAATGCTCGAATTTGATAACACTTATTGATAGTATTATAACTTTACTATCTAAAGGAAAAGATACTAATACATTTTTCATACCCTCATTCCCTTAGACCTTTGTCCATAATACCTCGAGCAAATAGAATACATACATATCATATGTATCTAAGAACAGCTACAAGCAACGTAACATAATTGCAAATGCAAATTGCTAAATTATCTCCAACTAAACTTTACACATTTTCCCATCTAATTGCAGTCTTGAACCACAGAATTGGCTAACCTCGCCAAATAATATAAAGAACATAGAAATACGATGAATTCTATAATAGTGTCATCAATAATTAAACTCCTACCTTCTTTTGGTCCCTATAGGACTGATTTGAGAACTTTAAGAAATTTCTCTCAGTAGGAAGGATTAGTCTTACCTATAATATTCTTCCAATGCAGTGACACCCAAAAGTCCTTTGCTAAGAGAAATCAAGAATCCATTAAAGTGCTAAACAAACTCTATACTTATAAACGAGTTATTAAACTCCATGAAAATGAACACCCGTGTGATCAACTGGAAATTACTCATCATAGCTAATAAGATAAAACAAGAGAACATTCATCAAGCCCCAACATCCACTTACAATATCAATTTCTCAATAGCATTTTACCTTATATCGTAATCATAACCAATCATATATTGTCATGCCTATAACACAAAACATCAAACTTTTAACATCAACCGTTAGTTCAAAATGATTACTACAAGGGTACTTACCATGCAGCCAAAACAGTCCAAGGAAAATCTTCGATCACAATTAAATATATATATATATATATCCACACACTAATATCTTTGGCTCCTTTATTAACAACCTCCTTTCCATTTTATTTATACTCAACACCTATTCAACCTTTGTACACGGGAATCCCTCGAGATGTTTAAATCCTGAAATTATATATAGCTTGATTCCTTCAAAAGTAAAATAGACCTAGCTACCAAACTTGAAATCTTTTCCCACTATCCCCAGAATTTTCTTCAACAATTTGTAAAGTTAAAGTCTCTTTAGTAAGAAAATGTCACTAGCAATCGAGAAAAACCTTTTGGTATTCATTATTTAATTCCAAGGGGATCCATCGATCCATGAGTATACCATATACAAGAATCCTAGAACTGAAATATGTTAATTAAACAAAAGTCCTACTAAAACTTTATAAAATATCAGTGGTCGAATTTCCTCAAGAAGTCTTCTTATCGCAATAGATCTGTAATCTCATCACCAATAGCCTCCCATTAATTGAGGGCATCCCCATGTAACAATCTCTCTGTTACTCGTAGCCTCTATAGACTGTATCTCGAATGATATGCTTGCCAAAATGAGTGACTACCATAATGTCCCCATCAAGTGGCGAGAGAGGCCTATCAGAATGGCGGGCGAATGTGTCGCTCACATATAAAAGCTTCGACTCGATATCTATGAGAATATAAGCGTCAATACCAAATATTGGTATGGTACTTAAAGATAAGAAGAGGTTAAAACATTTAAAATACTAAGAAAAGTAAACATATATATCAAACTAGTTAAGCTTCAAAAGCTTTAACTAGTCAAGACTATACATCAATATCGTGATATACTAGATCCCATAAAGAGCGTACAACAAAAGTGCTACACTGAGGGGTCCGTGGGAGGATCCCCCATAATAACACTAGGGTTTGCCGGTGCGTCCTCCTGGGTCGTCGCAAACACACGAGCCTGGGCCCTAGGCTGCTGTCACGACGGTCCTGACACTGTACTACTCCCAACTGCAGTCCGAGGAGCGATAAGAGCTGAGTGCACAGGTGCCCCTGCTGGCCTGTGCCAGAAGTACCAGTACGACTCTGTAGAGTCGATCCTCGACCTAAATCCAGGCAGGCACTCATAATATGACCTTGCTTCCCACACTAGAAGTAAGTAACCCGTATTCTTCATGCCCCGTATGCATGGTGGTTGCCGCATTTGCGGCAGAAAGACTATCTCTATGCCGTAAACTGTGTAGTGACACTAGGGACTGGTGCCCCAAAACTCTGTGGTCGAGGTGATAGCATCTGCACCCAATGGGAGGTGTACTACTCATACACCTGCCTAAATGCATCAACTGATGGTGATGGAACCGTGGCTATAATAGCCGACTTAGAACATGTTAGAAGGGTACACATAACGAGAAAATATCCTCGGATATTCTAAGTGTCTCAGGTACAAATCTAGTACCTCGTTTAGTAATCATAACCTTACAAAGGAAGAATTTAAATTAAATATGATTCAGAGATTAGGGTTAGTTACGAAGTAACTAACCCCCTAAATGAATAAACTTATCAATTTAAGAACTGATAGAACCAATATGCTAGGTTATATATGCACCGTATCTAACCCCCTAAAAAGAATAACTCATACGCCTAAGACCATATACTGGGATCTCATGACTGTAATGAAACTATCATATGCATTGAGGATTTTTAAATCGTACTTGGAAATATTTTCAAAATTATTCTATAAAACACAGCTCTCAACCTAGAGCTCTGATACCAACCGAACTATCACGTCCCGAACCGGGAATTGTGAACAGCCGCCTGTTGCCCTGGATACCGGCTGTATTTTTACAGAAAATCGGGCAAAATCTCCCCGTAAATCGGAGGTCTTCCATGTACAATTTCACCTGTTTATCAACATTCATCCTGTAAAATAAACAAATGGTCATCCCGGCCTCTCCAAAATCGACCAATCCCACAACCGACATCCAGTACAACTCAAGGCTAACTAAATTACCAGCAATCCTAGCCACAGACCTCTACTGTCATGCCCAACTAGAGCATGAACAGCCGCTACACCGAGCGGGCCTAAGTTTTTATACAATTTACAATAATTTTCCCAAGTATTATTCAAACACGTACAATTGTCTCAATGCAAATGAAATATGAGAATTTCCCAGATAAACATACATAAATTTTACAGTCATCTCAAAATATGTATACGGTCAACTACGGACCTCAACAAGACCTCGCAGGGTCAAAAATAAAATATGAAATTCATATTTTCAATTAAAACTTCAATCTCACCGTCGTAAACACCAATCCACCAACAAGCCATCATACCTCTAGAGCCAAATGTGTCGCCCTAACACCATAATCTTGTCTGGGGAGGGAAAGAGGAGGGGTGAGTACTCATGGAAGAATACTCAGTGAGTGAGTGAGTCAATATAATTGTCTAATATGAGGTGTGAAACTAGAGTGTCAAAACATAAGTATACAAATCATATTTCAAATCATCATGCTTTTCATTTCAACAATATATCATTTGCACGCATTATCAAGTCAAATATGCATCCAAAACACTGTCATTAAAATCATAGAGCTGCCAGCCGAAAGTGTCTTGGCAGAGGTCTACCTCGACCTATGACAGGTGCACCGGGGGTGTTATATGCGATTTTATTTAAAGTGCTCTCTACCCCGGCGTTGGCGACGGACCTCGTCCAGGTGCTAGATTTGGAGAGTGTATCCAAATCCTCCCCCTTTCGGGTTCAACCTGGCTAGTACCATGTCGTAAATATAATCCCGACAACTCATGGGATACCCCAGGCCTAGGCATATCCGGACGCCACCCAAGCGCCTCTCACGGTGTCCTTCGTAGCTACAGAACAATACATACGAAAGCCCTCAAGGCCAAAATCAATATCATATCAAACATGTGCCGTAAATCAGGTTCACAAACCAAATGCAACATATAGCATAAAATGACACATTTTACATTTCAACCACATAGATGCATATTTTCATAATTCAACCAAATTTTTGGACACTCCATCGGTTCACAAAAAGTCATTTCCAAAACCAGTCAAAACATTTCAACAACATGATAAATCATGCTCATTTATCAAACTGTTATAGTATTCATAAGTAAGTCATATAACAAATGTGTATTATTAGATGATATGACACCTAATCAATATGATTAGTTTAATAAGCTTAAGACTAATAGACAGAAAGCTAGTGTATATGAGGTTGATAGTTTTATCATGCTTAATGCAAAAATTGATTTATTGATTAATGTCATGAAAAGTAATCAACTCAATGCTTGACTAATCAAGTCTTGTATTGTGATTCATGCGGTGATTCTACTCACATGTCTTCTGGATGTCCATAGATTCAGCAAGCAAACTATGTTTCTAATTTTGGTAGTCCTTAGAACAACCCTTACTCCAATACATATAATTTTATGTGGAGAAACCATCCTAATTTTTTTATGGAGTCAAGAAACACCACAGAGAGTGAATCACCAGATTTTAATTCAGGGAGTCCATAACCAAGGGAAACCAAGGCTTCGCGAAAAATGGTAATTGAACATTTGGCAACTGTAACTAATGAAAGGTTTAAAAAACTTGAAAATAAAATTAATCAATTAGTTAACCCCTTTCATTCTCCCGTGCCAGGTAGACTGCCAAGTAACATCAAGAGAGCATAAGTAAATACAATCTCATTGAGGAACAAGAAAAAATTATGCAGATTTCATATCCATCCTAGGATAAAGATGAAAAAAAAGGGGTTAAAAAAAATCCATAAGCCTAGGTTAAGGCACCAGATTCTAAATAGAGAAATACTTTATGTTTGTGTGAATATAAATCCACTATTTCTTTTTTTAGGTATCTTTTATGAGCAAAAGCAGAATTTAAAAAATTTTAAAAAATTTTTAAGAAATTACATATTAATATTCCTCTCTTGGATGTCGTTAAATAGATGCCAAGTTATTACAGATTCCTCAATGATGTGATCACTAAAAAGAGGAAACTCGATAAGGGTTCAAAAATCAAGCTTATAAATGTAATTTCGCAAAGAAAACTACCGTTAAAACTAAAGGATATAGGGAGTTTTTCTATCCTTTGTACTATTTGCTCAATTGAATTTTCTAATGTTTTATGCGATTTGGGTGTTAGTGTCGATCTCATGTTATACTCTGTGTTCTTAAAGTTACGGTTAAGTGAATATAGGCCTACTAATATTTCCTTATAATTGGCTGATAAGATTATAAAACATTCAAAAGGCATTGTTGATGATATTTTGGTTAAAATTGATAAATTCATTTTTCTTGTTAATTTTGTCATCTTGGATATGAACGATGCAGAAAGCATTTCTTTGATCTTAGGTCGATCTTTTCTTACTACTGCACTTGTTTTGATTGATGTTTCTGCTGAAATGTTGATTTTGAGGGACAATGATAAAAAAATTGAGTTCAATATTTTTTATCACATAAAAAATTTTGATAAATAAGAGATTTCTAGAATTGATTGTGTCACACCCTAACCCACAAGTCCTAACATGCGACAACTGCTATGTTATCCTAAAACACGTGTGAGTCTTACCCCGTGTTTTAAGATATCACAAGGCATTTACAATTTCAATTCATGTCATAGGCCTGTCTAGCCACTCAGTTCAAATCCACAAAATATAAAATGAGTCCCTACTCAAGCTAAATACAAGCTAAAATCATTAAAAAAAAAAAACAATTCCCCAGTAAATTTCATAAAAAGAAGGATAAAAGTCTACAACGAAGGATATACAACTTTAAACAAAATCAAAATATAAGTTCAACTAAATTTCCAATTAGATTTTTATATAAAAATGCCCTCCTTAGTTCTATCTATTTCTACCTCAAAACTTAAACCAAAATTTATACCAAAAGGAGTTTTCAATAGTGTTTCCTCAAAATGTAGCTCCAAATGACCATGAATATAAACTAAACTTCTCCTGTAAAAATGAAATTGGGAGGGTTGAGTATAAACTATATCCAGTGAGTGAATAACATGTTATGAGAATTAATAAGGGATGATTGTGGATATATCAAATAATTATCTTAAAATCATATGATTATAGTGATAGAGAATAAGATTTATCATCAAATATCAAATTTAAATAAGATTTCAACAAATCATATTATGTAAATCATATGTATCCAATTATCAAAACTTGTTTTCTAAAAATTCATGGGGTTGTCAAAATCTTTCCACCAAAAACTTAGCCCTGATCATTGGTAGAACCAACAAAGGGTTTTCATTATTATCAATCATAAACATTAACCCTAATCTTGACTTTGGCTCAGATCTCTCCTGAGGTGCTACCAGACTAGTCCGAAAAGAGGATTTCAAAGACACTTCTCGAGCGCAACTACCTCCTTAGTCAAATAAATGCCTAACCACATTACCGCATCAGGTCACTTTATGAAGGGAATGACTATAGCTATGAATTATACACATGACACCATCTCGTAATCATCACATTATATAATCAATGTGCCAACAATCATCTAAACAATTTCTCAAATCATGAGTTTAATTCAATCATGTCCAGTACAAATTGATAAATATGATACATCATTTTCAATTCAAACACATAGATGCATATTTCAATCCAAATTCCTTTTTGAGACATTCCACAATCATAAAACAATTTGAAAATCAAATTTTAAAGTATTGAGAAAATCATTGCAAAACATTTTCTCACTTAAAGTCATAAACAAGTATTCACTCACCTCTTGGGAGGATGAACACTCCTAATTCACAACCAATTCCATAAAAGTCCCTTCTTAGATTCCAATTGGTTTATCCTAAGGCAATTGCCACAATTTCAATATTAAATCACATCTGTTTCTAGGGTTTAAGAATTTTTTCCAATAAAACACAAATCCCGATTCTCAATCTGTGATTGTACTTTCAAATTCCATCATATATATTTAACTTATTTCTATAAATAATCTTCGTTCACAAATTTTTCTCCATTATTCCCAAATTTCAATATTTATAACCCTAACCCTAAATCTCCAATTTTATATTTCTCAAATCTCAACATACATCTTAAAAAAAAATAGCAATACAAATTCAAATATAGCATAAGAGGAAATTATTACCTCTATTTGAGTTGTCGATTTCATCTCTAAGTCGAAATACCTCAAAACCCTAGATTTTTTCTCTCACTAAAAAAACCTAGTTCTTCCTCTATCTTTGGTCTTTCAAGTGCTTGTTTGAAGTTTGGAGACTCAATCTATGGTTTTGGAAGTATTTTTGTGGGTTTTTAAGGGAGAAATGGGGAGTGAGACTGAGAGACGAAGGAAAAGAGCTAGAAAGAATGAGGGAGAGAGAAGTCAAGAGAGAATAATGAAATTAAGGCTTGAATCAACTCTTTCTGTAGTGGAAGGTAAAATTACCATTTTGCCCCTCTTGTGTGAAGTGTTTGAGTCGAATCGGGTTGTCCTTTTTTGTCATTTCACTGAATTTCATTTGCACAAGTCGATTTTGCAAGCCTTACAAATCGACTTGTGTGCCTAAGGTGTTTAGGGATCAAGTCTACTTGTGAAATAATCAAATCGACTTACAATTATGGATTTAAATCTACTTGAACATTTCCCAAGTAAGGCTTTGCCATCACCAAACTTCAGAATTCATTGTCTGCACACTTGGCAAGTCAATTTGTCTATGTGCATAAATCGACTTGTCATGCCAAAGCCTCAGAACTATTAACCTATACACTACCAAATTGACTTGTCTCCTTGCTCAAATCAACTTGTCGACCCAAAACCTCAGAAATTCCACTCTACGCACTACCCAAGTTATTTCACAATTCACCCAACCATGCCCAAATCGATTTGCCACTCTCTTTTCCTCATACAAGTCGATTTACCACATCTTTTTCATAAACCAAGCCAACTTATCACTCACATTTCTTCCCACGCATAACCCAACTTGTCATCCCCACAAATCAACTTATCTCTCACAACCCTCATCAACACAAATCAACTTGGCAATACATAAGTTAACTTGCGTCTCACATACTTCACAAACACCATTCAACTTGATAATTACTCAAATCAACTTGTCCCTCCGTCAATGCATCCAAAGGGATTTGAACCCATGCACTTAAAGTCTTCCAAAAAGTTTTACACTATCAAGCTATTCAATTCCTTCAATACATTAATATCAATTCAATTACAAAATCCTTTCCTAATTCCATGAAAGAACAAAAATTAAAAATTCAAACACCAATTTTTTTTTCTTTTGATATTACACTTCGAGGCCAAAAAAAAAAATAATTTACAAACCAATTTCTCTCGGTATTTTACAAAAAAAAAAATTATATGAAAATTTTATATCGAATTTTTTGTATTACAATACTTAACCCCCTAAATACAAAATTTCGTTCTCAAAATTTAAATATAAAATTACACATCAAATAAATAGAGATATTGCTTTCGCATGGCATTCTTGGGTTCCCAAGTCTCTTCTTCAACCCCATCACTTTTCCATTGAACTTTGCAATAGAGATTTGTTTGTTTCACAATTCCTTGATTTGACAAGCAAGAATATCTATGGGTTAAACTTTGAAACTCAAGTATTCCCTTAATTCAATTGGCGGAGTCTCTAAAATATGTGAAAGATCTGATAAATACTTCTTCAACATCGAGACATGGAATACATCGTGAATCTTCTCTAAATGTGGTGGCAACTCTAGCCGAAACACCATTTTTCCTATCCTCTTAAGGATCTTAAAAGGGTCAATGTATCAAGAATTCAATTTGTCTCATTTCTGGAAATAAATTACACCTTTTCACAGTAAAATCTTCAAGAAAATCATGTCTCCAACTTTGAGTTCCAAAGGTTTTCTTCTCTTATCAACATAACTTTTTTGTCGATCTCGAGCTACTTTCATCATTTCCCTGATCACCTTCATATTTTCCTTGGTTGCTTCTATTAATTTCACATTTTCAATCTTCCACTCTCCAACCTCATCCCAACATAAAGGTGTTTAACACTTTCTTTCATATAATATCTTATAAGGTGGCATCCCAATACATGCCTGATAACTATTGTTCTAGGCAAATTCAATCAATTGAAGGTTCCTATCCCAACTTCTTTGGAAATCCATGACACATGCTCTTAGCATATCCTCCAAGGTTTAAATAGTACGTGCAATTTCCCATCAGTCTGAAGGTGAAAACTGTGCTGAATTTTTAACATAGTCCCTAAGGACTCTTATAGTTTTGGCCAAAATTGAGAGATAAATCTAGGATCACGGTCCAAGTCAATAGATACCAAAACTCCATGAAACCATACGATCTCATCAATATATAGTTTGACCAATTTTTCAAAAGAGTAGGTGTTCTGAATTGGAAGGAAATGAGCTAATTTGATGAGTCGGTTTACAATCACCCAAATAGCATTATGACAGCTCGGAGTACATGGCAATCCCACTACGAAATCCATAGTGATACGTTCCTATTTCCACTCAAGAATCGGTAATGGCTGAAGGGTACCAGCTGGCTTCTGATGCTCAGTCTTGATTTGTTGACATACCAAGTACTTGGCCACAAACTCAGCTATTTCCCGTTTCAATTCGAACCACCAATAAGTTTATTTGATGGTACAGTACACTTTTGTATTCATGAGATTCATTGCATAAGTTGAAGAGTGTTCCTCTTCGAGGATATCTCTCTAGAAATCATTATTATTAGGAACACAAAGCCGTTTCCCATATGTAACTATCCCGTCATCCCAGATTCTGAATTTACCACCTTTACCCTTATAAATTTTCTCCATTACCCCTTTTATTTCTTCGCTAGTACATTAAAACTCTTGGATGTAATCCACCAAGGTAGGTTGCACTTCAAACTTGGCCAAAAGTGTACCTTGGTCATCATGGACTAGTTCGACTCCAAGTCTATAGAGTCTTACCAAACATGAGAGATAAGAACTCCCATTAGATATCAAAGAAGAAGACTTGCGGCATAGTGCATGCGTATATTTGGTTTCTTGGAGTAATAATCTATTACTAGATCATAGTTTTTAATCAACTTTAATCACCTCTGTTGTCTTAAATTGAGTTTCTTTTGAGTGAACAAGTACTTGGGATTTTAATAGTTGGTAAAAACTTGGAGTGTCAGTCCATACAAGTAATGCCACCAAGTCTTCAAAGCGAAGACAATCAAGGCTAACTCAAGGTTATGAGTGGGATAGTTCAACTTGTGTATCTTCTGTTGTTGAGAAGCAAAGGCGATCACTCTATCACTTACATTAAAACACATCCCATAACATCACTATACACCACATAGTCAACACCGTTAGTGGGAAAGACAAGGATAGGTGTGGTTGTGAGTCTTTTGTTGAGTTCTTGAAAACTCTCTTCACATTTATCGCTCCACTTGGATTTGACTCCCTTCCGAGTCAAGTTAGACAATGAAGCCACAATCTTGGAGAATCTCTTTACAAATCTTTGATAATACCATACCAATCTGAGAAAATTTCTCAACTCGGTGACATCTTGGGTTTTTCCCACTTTAGGATTGTCTCAACCTTTTTTGGATCTACAATTATACTGTCTCCAAATACAACATTCCCTAAAAAGCCAATCTCCTTTAACCAGAACTCACACTAGGAGTACTTGACATACAGTTAGTTCTCTTGGAGAGTTTACAACATAATTCAAAGATGCTTAGAATACTCTTCATCGTTCTTGGAATACACAATGATATCATCAATAAAGACTATGACAAACTTGTTGAGGTAGGAGTAAAAGACTCAATTCATCAATTCCATGTAAGATGTAGGAGCATTCATTAAACCGAATGGCATCACCAAAAACTTATAGTATTCATATTGCGTCTTAAACATAGTCTTATGGACATTATCATCCTTGATCCTCAATTATTGATAACCCGATCTCAAATCTATCTTTAAAAATGTGCCGTCATCAATTCTTGGAAGAGAATACTTATTCTTGATTATGACTTTATTGAGTTACCGGTAGTCAATGTACAACCAGAGAGTTCTATTCTTCTTCTTTACGAATAGAACCGAAGTATCACAAAGTGAGGTACTCGACTAGATGAAACCTTTCTCCAATAATTTTTGGAGTTACACTTTTACTTCCTTCAATTCTACAAGTGCATTCCATGAAGAGGAACTAAGATTGGAGTGGTGCCGGGAACTAAATTAATAGCGAAATCGAACTCTCAAATCGGAGGTAGCTCAGGCAACTCTTCTAGAAATACATCTAGAAATTCCTTCACCATTGGGATATTGTTGAAGTTTGGGCTCTCTACTATGGTGTCGATGATATGTGCTAAGTAGGTCTCACACCCCTTATGCACCAATCTTTGCACTTCTATTGCTGAGATTACACAAATCGACAGAATTCGTCATTCACCGACAAATACAAGTGGAGGACACCCTAGTCTATAGAATCCCACATCTTTGGTAAAGCAATCTATGGATGCTCAATAGAGAAGTAGCTAATCTATAACCAAAATGGCATCAAAATCCACCATATCTAGTGGAATCAAGTTTGCCTCAAGAACTACTTCATCTACCTTCACTTCACCCCTTGTACATAGTATTCCTAACCTACTGTTCTCCTAGTGGAGTAATAACCAATAACTCCTCTTCAAGCAGAGTCATCGGCCTATCAAAGGGTCTAGCAAAACTTGTACTTACAAACAAATCGTTTGAATCCGTATCAATAAGCACACGAGTATCAACCCTAAAAATTTTTATTATACCTATTTATACAATAACATGAACATTCATAAAATATCAAAATCATCTCCCCAACTTTATTATCATGCAAATCCTCAAAATACCTTTAAATCAAAATCATAACCACACAATCACATAGTATTTACACCCAAATATTTTTAAATCATCAAATTCAAATTTAAAAGAAGTTACACATGATTACATCAGGATTATTTTGAGTTTGCTCATTTGTCATTGCATAAATCCTTGTTTGATTTCTCTATTGGAGATGTTGAGAAGGTGCAACAACCATGTTGTTTCCAGTAACAGTCCATGGAGCGGTACTAGTCGATAGTGTAGGGACATTTGATGGGCCACTCCTAGGGCCACTCGTGTGATCACGACTTATCTGATCTCCATGTCCACTTAGACCCAATTCGGGACAAGTATTGCAAAAATATCCCACTTTTCTACATTAGAAACACTTCGAAGGTTCCAGACAAAGTCCGGGGTGGTACTTCTTGCCATTTCTATAGGGTTCTCTCTTCGATCCTATGAGGCTTCTCCCGAACATGGTACTGAAGATAGGGGTGCCAAATTCAGAGGTTTATTGGCCCCTTGGGGAGCCAATGAATCTCAAAATTGAAACTCCACCATAGGAGTTCGCACTTCTACTTCTCTTGGAACATTGGCCTGAAGTGACCCCGAGCTTTCTCTTCTTACCCTGACTTTCCCTGACTTTTCCCCTTTCAATCATCTTCTCAGCCTTTAAGGCTAATTTTAGAACATCTAGAAATGTATGTCCCTTTGTTATTGACATCTTCTACCTGATACTTAAATTTAACCCCAATTTAAATTTTAGACAAAGGGACTCCTCGGAATTTACAAACTCCGGAACATATGTGACTAAGTTCCTTATTTCAATCTCGTATTCCACTACCGTCCTGCTCCCCTGAGCTAGCTTGAAAAATTCCTCTCTTTTAGTCCCTACAAAACCATGTGTAGTACTTTTCTTTGAAAGCTCTAAGAAATTATCCCCAAGTTGGAGGAGTGGAAGTTCTACCCTTCACATTCTCCCACCAAGTCCGTCACCCTTATCCAATAGTTTTACCGCCATCCGCAACATCATCTCATCGTTCAATCTCATGTCAGTGACGGTCTTCTGAATTCGGTCAATCCATTCTTTGGCCATTAAGGCATCACAAGTGCCTGAGAGTGTCTCACATCCAAGTTGTCTTGCCTCTTTGATCAGTTTTGACAACTCATCAGTAGAGCGGTCAGTTGATGCAACAACTGGAGGAGAAGGTGCCACTGTAGCACTCGGTGTGACAAGCTAACATTGGAAGAGTAACCGGTGGAGGAACTGGAGTTTGGTATGGAGTTTGAAACTGTACTCTATAGTTGTTCCACCACTACATCACTTGTTGGAGGGCGGCTATCGGAGGGGTAGGAATCCTAACTGAAGGAGTCGGGTGTGTCGACATCAGTACAGGTGTATGTGAAGACGATGTGGCCTCGAGTTAATGAGGTAGAGTCAGATAAATCTCATTCTGATTCCTCATTCTTCTTCGTGGTGGCATAACTCTACAAAAGAGAACTATGTTTACCACACAGATTAAGTGAAGACCTAATTACTTAACCTCCTAAAAATGATATTCCTAACTCCCTTCGACCCATAGGAGGTATTTGAAATCATTTGGAATATTTTGAACATTGAGTTTTCTCAAAACAGTTCTGAAAACAATTGAGAAACTTTTTAAAATATTTGGAAAAAATTTTAAACGTTTTAAAACATTCTCTAATCATGAGTCTAAGTTCTAATACCAATAAAATTGTCACGTCCCGACCCACAGGTCCTGACACGTGACAACCGTCGCATTACCCAAAAACACATGTGAGCTCCACCTCGTGTTTAAGGTACCGTAAGGCATTTAAAATTTCAAATCATACCATAGGCTAGTCCGACCACTCAGTTCAAATCCACAAAACGTAAATGAGTCCCTACTCAAGGGAAATACAAGCTAAAAGCATTAAAAACAAAATTTCCAAGTAAATTTCATAAAAAGAAAGATAAAAGTCCACAACGAATGATATACAACTTCAAACATAATCAAAATATAAGTTCAATTGAATTTCCAAATCAAAGCAAAAATTATACAGAAATGCCCTTCTTGGGTCTATCTATTCTATCTCAAAACTCATAGTAAAATTTAAACCAGAAGGAGTCTCTAACAGTGTTTCCTCAAAATCTGGCTTTAAATGATCATGAATATCAACTAAACTTCCTCTGTAAAAATAGAATTAGGAGAACTAAGTATAAACTATACTCAATGAGTGAATAACATGTTATGAGGATAAATGAAGAATGATTGTGGATATATCTAATAATTATCTCAAAATCATATAACTATAGCCATAGAAAACAAGATTTATCATCAAATATCAAATTTAAATAAGATTTCAATAAATCATATTATACAACTCATAAGCATCCAGTCATCATAACTTGTTTTTTGAAAATTCATTGGGTCATCGAACTCTTTTCACTAAAAACTTGACCCTTACCAATGGTGAAACTGCTAAGGGGTTTTTATTATCGTCAATCATAAACATTATCCCCAACCTTGGTTTTAGCTTGGCCTTCCCGTGGAGTGCTAATAGGCTAGTTCAAATGGAGGATTTCGGAGGCACATCTCGAGCACAGTTATCTCTTTAGTCAAATAAACGTCAAACCATGTCACCCCGTTCGGTTACTCCATGAAGGAAATGACCATAACTATTAATCATGCACACGACATCATTTTACAATCATCACAATATATAATCAATGTGCTAACAATCATCCAAACAATTTCTCAAGTCATAAGTTCAATCCAGTCATGTCCAACACAAATTAATAAATATGGCATATCATTTTCAATCCACATACATAGATATATATTTCAATTCAAATTCCCTTTTGAGACATTCTACAATCATAAAATAATTTGAAAATCAATTTTAAAGCATTGAGAAAATTATTGTAAACTATTTTTTTACTTAAAATCATAAACAAGTACCACTAATCTTTTGGAAGGGTGAACACTCCCAATTCACTACCAATTCTATGAAAATCCCTTCTTAGATTCCAATTGGTTTATCCTAAGGCAATAACCACAATTTCAAGGTTAAATCATGCCTATTTCTAGAGTTTAAGAATTTTCACCAATATAACACAAACCTTCAATTCATGATTGTACATTCAAATTCCATCATATACATTTGATTTATTTCTATAAATAATCTTCGTTCATAAATTTTTCTCAATTCTTCCCAAATTTTAAACATTTATAAACCTAACCCCTAAATCACCAATTTCATATTCCTCAAATCTCAACATAAACCTTAAAAATAAGCAATACAAACTCAAATCTAGTATAAGAGGAAATTATTACTTCTATTTGACTTATTGATTTCATTTTCAAGTTGAAAGACCTCAAAACCCTAGGTTTTTTTTCTCTCACTAGAAAAACCTAGTTTTTCCTCTATCTTTGGTCTTTCAAGTGCTTGTTTGAAGTTTGGAGACTCAATCTATGGTGTTGGAAGTGTTTTTGTGGGTTTTCAAGGGAGAAATGGGAAGTGAGAGTGTGAGACGGAGGAAGAGAGCGAGAGAGAATGAGGGATAGAGAAGTCGAGAGAGAAAATAATGAAATTAAGGCTTAAATCAACTCTTTCTATAGTAGAAGGCAAAATTATCGTTTAGCGCCCCTTGTGTGAAGTGTTTGAGTCGAATTAGATTGTCCTTTTTCATCATTTTGCTGAATTTCATGTGCACAAATTGATTTGCAAGCCTTGTAAATCGACTTGTGTGCCTAGGGTGTTTAGGGGTCAAGTCCGCTTGTGAAATAATCAAATCGACTTACAATTATGGAACCAAATTGACTTGAATATTTCCCAAGTAAGGCCAAGCCGATTTGTCATCACCAAGCCTCAGAATTCATTGCTTGCACACTTGCTAAGTCAATTTGTAAAAAGGCAAAAATTAACTTGCCATGAACAAGTCTCAGAAACATGTTCTACCTATATGGCAAGTCGATTTGTCTATGTGCACAAACCAACTTGTCATGCCAAAACCTCAGAACTATTAACCTTTATACTACCAAATCGAATTGTCTCCTTTCTCAAATTGACTTGTCGAGCCCAAACCTAAAAAATTCCTCTTTGCATAGTACCCAAGTTGATTCACAATTTACCCAACCATACCCAAATTGATTTGCAACTCTCTTTTCCTCATACAAGTCGATTTGCCACATCTTTTTCTTATGCTAAGCCAACTTATCACTCACATTTCCTTACACACACAAGCCAACCTGTCTTCCCCACAAATCAACTTGTCTCTCACAACCCTCGTCAACACAAATCAACTTGTTAATTCACAAGTCAACTTGCCTCTCACATAGTTCACAAACACCATTCAACTTGAAAATTATTGAAATCAACTTGTCCCTCTGTTAATGCATCCAAGGGGATTTGAACCCCTGCACTTAAGGTCTTCCTAAATGTTTTACACCACCAAATTATTCAATTCCTTTAATACATTAATATCAATTCAATTACAAAATCCTTTCCTAATTCCACGAAAGAACAAAAATTGAAAATTCAAACACCAATTCTTTTTTTTTTTTGATATTACACTTCAAGTCCAAAAAAATCAATTTATAATCCAATTTCTCCCAATATATTACAAAGAAATTAAATAAAAATTTTCTAATACCGAATTTTTGGTACTTCAGATTACACTAAAAAGATTTCTGAACATGATGTTAATACCTTTTATTCAAATGATTCTATTAAAAATTATATTGTCAGTTCATCACATGTCAAACATGATTTTCTAGGCAATGAATTTGCCGATACATGTGCTACTTTGGATATGAATTTAAATCAAAGAGTACGTTTCATGTAAGTAAAGAAAGGAATTTATAATTCAATAAGTTGCAGAAAGAACAAGAGACATATGAAAATGCTTGGATTAATAAGAAAAGGACAAAAGTATGACAAGATACGATGAATGATCATAGTGTGAAGATCTATAAGTCAGGTTGAAGTGAGAAGATTATGTCTGGCCAAAGATAATAAAAAAAGGCATTTTTGAGAGGCAACCTAATACTTTTATAACATTCTTTAATATTTGTTTTTATTGATTTAATTTAGGTTCAAATTTTAATGATGTTTTATAGGTCAAAAAGAAACCTTTTGCACAAGAAGAAGAGAAGTCACTGTGAAAGAGGAGGCTACAGGTTTCAAGGGAGTTTTCTGTTCTCTCTCTTTACTTTTATTTTATTTATTTTGCATATTGATGGCAATCCTTAGTTTAAGTGTGGGGGAGCATATATAGGATGATTTTTTTAGAAATTTGAGGAATTTTAGTGCTGAATTTTGCTTGGTTCTTTAGAGTTTTACTAAAATTTTTTCTTCCATGCCAATTTTTTTTTTTTTTTTTGAGTTTTGTGTGTTATTTGTTTTGAATTAGATTACATGAAGTATAATTGGTATTAGTAGTTATTTCTTACATGATTAGTTATTTATATTTTTATGATTGATCTGAAAAGTAGACATACAAGATTTGACATAAAATTTTACAAAAGTGAGGATTTGAGCATTAAAAAGTAAATCAATTGTATTTTTATTTTTCTTACTGAGTGTATATTACACATGGAATGAATATTCTAGAGTTTACTTTGTTATGTATTTTGAGATCATAATCTTGATTTTCATGCACCAAAATTGGAGGATTGATGCATTATTTATTCAAATTGGAGTGATTTACATATTTTGGGATGAGAAATTGTAAAATTATTTTCTTTGCCTTGATATAAAAAATGTCATGTCATGATGCTAGAGTATATTTAGTGAATTACTTTAAACCCAACCTTTATCTTATTGTCCTACTTTAACCCTATCCCCATTACAACCAAATAAAAAATCTTTTGATTGGTACATGGATTTCTATATATGAGTGGTGGAGATTTTATATATTAGCAAACATATGGTAATATCATCTTATTGTATTGATTTGAGTGATATACTTATCTCATTCTAAAAAACTAAGTACACTGAGTGGTAATCTTAGTTTTTTTTATTTTATTGAGTGAACTGATTATGAGGGTATTTGAATCTTATATTGTTCTTGATTTTGATGAGACTATAATGATACAATAGTTTTCCTAGTACTAAATGTTATAAAGTATTGATTGTCTTGCTTATAATTTTGATTTGAATTTATCATATTCATGGTTAGGGACTTGGAAAAATTAATTGATTTTGGAGAAAATACATTTCTTGCTTGAGGGCAAACAAACATTCAAGTATGGGGTATTAAATTATATTTATTTTACTATTTCTTTATGAATTTTAGGACTATTTTAAGCCATACTTTATGATTTTTTACTGATTTATTTCATGGTTAATGATCTAAGAGACATAGAGCTTACTTTCTAATTTTTGGACTTGACGAATAAGCATTTAATATTTTAAACATAACTTTTTGCTCCGATGTATGATTGAGATGATTCTTATGGCGTTGAAAATGAGACTTCAAACCCTACAAATCACCATAGAGACTGATTCAGTTAGGAGTTTGTTCGAAATCTAGTTCGAAATTTCTTCACATTAAAAAAAAGAATCACCTACTGAAAAGGAAAACAAAGTGCTGGAAATATGAAAATTATGTTGCTATCAATTTCAGAATTTATCAAAGGATCAAGAAGTTTCCAAATTGTTAGAGAAGTAAGAGATTCTCATTATCTTAACAATACCAAACTTCCAAAAGGCCCAAGTATCCTAAAAATTTAAGTTTCCTAATTCTTTTAGGGTTTTTAACTCCTACAAAATTTAACACTAGAGCGGACAGAAAAAGGGGGCCTCTCTCATTCACTCCTCTTTATTCCTCTCATTCCTCCACTAATTTACAAACCCTAGCAGTAGTCTCCATATCAAGGATTTCGACACTACAAAAAAACAAGAATTCAGCGACGAAATTTTGCAACAAAAAATATTCGTCGCAAATTTGTGACAAATTTAGCGACAAAAATAAATTTCGTCGCTAATTAGCCACGAATTTAGAAACAAAAAAGTATTCGTCGCAAATTTCGCAACAAAAAATATTTTCGTTATAAATTTCGTCGCAAATTTGTGACGAAAATTTTTTGATATAAAATTCGTTGCAAATTTGCGACGAAATAACAAATTCGTTGCTAAATTTCCAACGAATCCTAAAATTCGTCGCTAAATTTGCGACGAATTTATAATTCGTAGCTAAATTTGCGACGAATTTATAATTCGTCGCTAAATTTACGACGAATTCGTGAATTCGTCTCTAATTTAGGGACGAATTTCTTTTTATCGTGCATTTGCGGGCGACAAAAAAATTTCGTCGGGTTGGTTCGGGGCGAAAAAAAACCTGGTTCAAATGACGAAAAATTCGTGTGGTTGGCATCGTAATTTGTCGTTGGTTCGGCAATGAAAAAAATTTCGTTGGTTCAGAAAAAATTCGTCGTTGAATCGACGAAAATAAAATTCGTCGCTGAATCTCTCTCACACTCACTCTGTCTCTCGCTCTCTCTCACTCTCACTCTCGCTCTCTCTCACTCACTCTCACTCTCACTCTCACCCGGACACTGTCTCTAGCTCTCTCCCTGAGTGGTTCTGCGAAGGGATGGCGGATCTGGTGATCGGTAATCTCTCTCCCTCTTTCTCTCTCTCTCTCTCTCGGCCGCAGGCTGTAGAAGCCAGATCCGGCGGCCAAGCCACCGGATCTGCGCTGTAGAAGCCAGATCCGGCGGCCAAGCCGCCGGATCTGCCCTTCGCGGGCCAGCCGCGGCAAGGTATACCATCTCCTTCGATCTATTACACACTACAACATATATCCTGCGATTCATTCACATCCTCTCTCTCCCAATTTCCAATTTCGGGGGAACAACAATGTATTAATTCTCGCTTGTCTTGTTATTGGAGGAATTCTGGTTAGTGGGTTTCTTTCTTTCTTTTGAATTCATCAATGTTTTTTTCGTTTTGTACTGGAATTAGATTATTACGTTTTTTTCCTCATCTGGCGGTGGAGTGATTCTGCTTGATTGTTTTTGATTTGTCCGTGGTTTCTTGATCTGGGTGTTTTCTCGCTAATTTGATTCCTTTTGTTGTCTTTCTGCGAAGCAATAATATAGTTATTAATTTAGTTTAAATGGAATTGATCCGATTCAATTTTGTACCTCAAAATTGAAGAATCTCTTTGTATATTGGATCAGAATTTTTGAATGGAACCTGAATTGGTTTTTGGTTCTTTGTCTTTTGCTTTTGGGAAATCAACTTACAGTATCATGATCATAAGACGCATGACGGGAAAATGGCTAAATTGTCTAATAGGAGTTACTAAGGAGGAATTGAAATGTGCTGTAACCACATGTCCAGTATCCTTCTTGACCATAATCTGGTGGCTAAGATCTATGGTTTCAGGCTAGCTAGATGCTACGATGACTCAGATTTGCATTCGATGTGTTTGCCTTCGGGAGTCCGATATTGCGGCTTTTGACCGGGAGAAATTGGCAACGGCTGGTTGAAGCCACCATGGCGGGGGACGATCCGGGCTTGATCGAGGATTTGGATGATACGACGGGGAGATTGGCCACGGATATGGCTGAGGAGCTTGAAGCAATAGCAATGGAGTGCCTCTCCACAAGTCACGAGTCAAATGCAAGGATGAGACTAGGGACAATTATGCGAGAGCTCAGTGAAGTTAGGAAGAAGGCTGATGAGCTTGCGGCAAATGAAGGGCGTGAGGTGGTGACTGAAGGAGGAGTAGATATGCACATCGAAGACTCATTTGAAATACCAAAAGTTTTCTTCTGCCCAATATTGAGGGTTAGTGTCTCACGGCTTTCTTCATTTCAAGAGATTTGAATACGAGTATGCAGGACATATATAAACTCACCAACGTATAGATGCATTAGATTTGAGCATGGGTCACTCCAAATTCGGGAGTATGAACAAATAAAGCCTAAGCCATGATAAGGTGAGACTTACATATTTGGAATCTCGCCTAGAAGGCGGGGCGGATCTCGACCTATGGTCGGGTCTACATTCATGACCTGAACTTCATGGTTCTTCCGATTCAAAACATGTAGATCATTACCAATATTCTCAAACTACCGTATTTTGGATGCAAGAAGTAATGAAGAATCCACATGTTGCGAGCAGATGGGTTCTCCTATGAGCTAGAAGCCATCGAAGAGTGGCTAGGGATGGCGCATGATACGTCACCTATGACAAACCTAAGACTCAAGCATAAGCATCTTACCCCAAACCACACGCTCCGAACCCCGATCCGGAGGACGGTATAATAGCGGATCTCTTCCTCCTCCATGACTCAAGCTTGTTCATTCTTTTCCCTTTTTGTCACTCTTTTCCCTTTTGCTTCTCCTGCGCGCCTTGTAGAATACCTTAGAAGGCAAGAAACATAGTCCATTACTTTAGTTAGTTCTGTTGAAGATGAAGCGGCTCCCATTCAATATAATAGGAAATAAAACAACACAAAAAGATACTCTTTCGAATATTGTAATGGATAAGGTCTATTGATTCAATCTTAGTCACTGTGTTTTTATTTACAAACCACAAAAACTCGGAAACTCACTACAAAATCAGCAACGTGCTTTTCTTTTTGTATTTAAGGAATGTCGTGTAAAAGCATAAACATAAAAATGGTGTATCCAATAATCTTCATGTAGCATTCCCTGTCCCCCTACGTGGGTTGGTGCTTGTGTAGGGGTGTGCCACCGTAAATCGGGCTTGAAGTTCTCGCCTTACCAATGAGCCGACATGATGGGTCCTTGGTCATGACTACTACCAAAAAGCTACAATGAAGATGAATATTTTCATTGAATGTCACTGAGATTCACTGCATCATCTTTGAATAAATGCAACTGCAATTTACAACATCACTGCAAATTTAATCTGCTATAAGGAAGGATTTGAATGATTAATTGTTGATTAGATTAGATGAAAGCGGTATAAAAAACAAGTTATATAGGAAAAAATGATCCAAATATATCAATAAAATTTTTAATTGTCGCAAAAATACATTTTTGTTGTTAGCTACGAATTTTGCAACGAAAAACGATTCGTCGCAAATCGCGATAAGTTAAATGCAACTTTGCGACGAAAGAATAATTCGTCGCCGATCTGCGACGAATCATTTTTTCATCGCAAATTTGCGACGAAAATAGTGTTCGTCATGATTTGCGGCAATTATTCTTTCATCGCAAATTTGCGACGAATTATTCTTTCGTCGCAAATTTGCGACGAACATAATTTTCGTTGCAAATTTTGCGACGAACATAATTTTCGTCGCAAATTTTGCGACGGAAATTTTTTTTGTGGCAAAAATTGCCGGCAAATTTGCGGCAATTTTGCGACAAAAAATTTCGTTGGCAAATTTCTGCGACAAAAAATTATTTTTTCGTCGCAAAAATTTGCGACGACTTATTAGGGACGAAAAAAAATTTGTCGCAAAATTCGTCGCAAATTTGTTTTGGGACGAATTTTTCTCACGAATTTGTCGCAAATTTTGTTGCAAAACCATGATTTTTTTGTAGTGCGACCTCTTTTGTCATATGCAAAAGGGTTGTAATATTTCTTATTACTTCTTTATTTTTCTTTTCAATGTCTAGTTAATTTTCTTATTCCTAGAATTCGTAGATTCGATTTTTTAATTACTTATATTGCTTGATTTGATTTTTTTCTCTTGAGTTTTATTGACATAATTATTATTTGATGAGATTTTATTATTAAACTTAATGTTTCGAAATGTTTATGTCTATATTTTGTATGATTTGAGATTGAATGCATGAGATCAAGAGAAGATTGCAGGGAATTAGTCCAATACAAAAAAATATGCATAAGATTATGGGATCGATAGATAATTAATTCAGTGGTGGGGATCTTAGAGGAGACTCTAAATTGATCGTTCATAGAATTTAATGCAATTAGAGTAATTAAAATTGCATGACTATTGAGTTTCGATTAGTTGAATTAGGAATTTATTGCATGATCATTGGGTGAATCTAGTTTAAGGAAATTTGTCATCATCAGCAATAACTCATTAGCCAATGAGTTTAGGGATTGAAAAGATTAAACCGTTTAAGATGTTAAAAATAGATGAAATTGATATCTTAGGGTTTTTATCATATTAAGGTTTCTTATTATCTTTACAACTTTGACTCGATCTATTCAACTTGGTAGTATAAAATATCCTCTTGAGAATGACACTTGCTTCTCGCAGTATATACAATACTAGATTAGGGTATACTTGCCTGAAATAGTGATCTCAAAATCACGTATCATGACGCGACGAATTATTAAAAACTCTTCTTGACATCCATTGAAGAACTTGAAATTTCTTTAATCTAATCAATTTTCATGTGCTGCATGTTATCAAGGTAAATCAATAACAAAATGATCAGCTAGTAAAATTAGGTTTGGATGTCCTATATTTTTTGATCTAATTCAAGATGATATATGTGGATAGATTCCCCTATCATGTGAATCATTTAGATAATTTATGGTTTTAATTGATGTCCCTGCACAATGGTCATATGTATGTTTATTATCAACTCAAAACCTGACATATTTTAGATTATTTGCTTAAATAATCATGAGCAATTCCTTAATTACACTATCAAAATAATTCGCCTTGATAATATCGGGGAATTTACATTCAAAACATTTAATGACATTGCATGTCTATTGGTATAAGGTTAAACATCTTGCTACTCATGCTCATACATAAAATGGCCTAAAAAAGTCCTTTATTAAGCGTCTTTAATTAATTACATGACTATTGTTTATGAAAACCAAACTCTCCATAAATGCTTAGGGACATGTTATTTTATATACAGCAATTTTATTCGCATCTAACCTACTAGTTATCAAAAATTCACTCCCTTACAATTGGTTTCCAAACAAGAACAAAATATCTCTCATTACACACTTTGGTTTAGTCGTATATGACCCAATTGCCCCTCCACATAGAACCAAAATGGGACCTCAAAAGAGATTAGAGATATATGTTAGATATGAATCTATGTCTATTATCAAATATCTTCAGTCAACCACAGGGATATTTTTAAAGTTCGATTTGCTGATTGTCATTTTGATGAAATAATTTTTCCAATTTTAGGGAGAGATAACACAAGGAAAGAAAAGTTTATAAAAGAAAATTATTTGGAGTAATCCATCCTTACTTCATCTTGGTTATCATATAAAATATTGTGAATTACAAGTTTAACAAATAATTCATTTATAATAAATTACAAATCAACTGCTATATTATTTTTTTATTCAAAATGGATAACTGAATCACATGTTCTTGCTGAAAATACTCCTATTAGAATTAATATTCCCAAAAGACCTCTAACAACAAATAAACCTATACCACGTATGAAGTGTGGAAGACCAATCGATTCTAAAGATTAAAACTCCTAAAAGAAGAAGGGAGTAAATAGTCAAATTGACCATATAGAAGAAGAAGATATAAATGACCCAATCCTTGACAATCTTTCTGAAGAAGTTGAACCTTTAAAAGAGAATGTGAAAAATCATGAAATATCAATCAATTATATTTTCACAATAAGAATATAGGATCTGCAAAAAGCTATTGTTAATGACATATTTTCATATAATGTGGCAGTTAATACCCTAAATGAAAATAATCATTATGAGCTAACGACTATAAAGGATATAAATGCAGAGATGATTGGTTACAGTGGAAGGATGCAATATCTCTCTCTCAAAACATACTGTTTTTGGTCCCATAGCCAAAACACCAAAAGATATTAGACCGATAGATTACAAATAAGTATTTATATGGAAAAAAATGAAAAAAGTAAGATCATGCGATACAAGACACAACTTGTAGTATAATGTTTTCAGCAAAGATTTGGTGTAAACTATGAAGAGACATATTCTCCTACGATGGATGAAATCATTTTTTCACTATCTTATTGGATTGGTAGCACATGAAAAACTCCATATATAATTAATGGATATTGTCATTGTATATCTATATGATGCACTAGATAATGATATATACATGAAAGTCTCAAAAGGACTAAAAATGTCTAAAACATATAATTTAAATTTTTGAAAATTATTTTCTATTAGATTATAAAGATCTTTATATGATTTAAAACAATGTGAACATATGTGATATAATTGCCTCAATAAATATTTGTTAAAAGAGGGTTACATAAATAATCATATTTGTCAATGTGTTTTTATAAAGAAATTTGAACAATGATTTGCAATAATCACTATATATGTTAATGATTTAAATATCATTGGAACTATTGAAGAGTTTTCAAATACCATAAACTATTTAAAGAAAAAATTCGAAATGAAAGATCTTGGGGAAAAAAAATTCAGTCTTGCCTTGCAGTTTGAATATTTAAAAGACAAAATTTTTATCCACCAATCAACATATGCTAAGAAAGTGTTGAAATGATTTAATATAGATAAATCTTTTCTATTAATCAGTGATCCTTTTCGACCTCGGGAGGACGAGGAGGAAATTGTTGATCCTAAAATACTATATCTAAGTACAATTAGTGCATTGATGTATCTTACGATAATACTCGACTCAATATAACTTTTGTTATAAATCTATTAATAAGATATAGCTCTACTCCACATATTTTATGATATCTTTAATCTACAATTGAAATGGGTTTATTTTATCCAAATGAGTCAAATCCACAATTTATTAGATTGCGAATACTGGATATTTGTCTGATCCATATAGAATTCATTCTAAAATGGGTTATGTATTTACATATGGTAGCAATGTTATATTTTAGAGATCTATTAAGCAAATAATGACTGTGACATCATCAAATCATACTGAGATATTAGTGATTCATAAAACCAGTCATGATTGTGTATAGATCAGATCAATGGTTAATCACATTCAAGTATCATGTGATTTAACTAATATCAAGAAAATACCCACAATATTATAAGAGAATAAAACTACATGTATATCCCACTTAACAGATGGATATATTAAGAGTGATAGGACAAAACATATATCTCCCAAATTATTTTTTACACATGATTTAATATAAAATAGAGATATTGATATTCAAAAAATTCAATCTAGTGAAAATCTGGCAAATTTGTTCATAAAAGCATTATCCTCCACAATATTCAAGAAAATGATCCATAAAATTGGGATGAGATATCTTAAAGACATTATGTGATATTTTCATCAGGGAGGGTATAATATGAAAGGTTTTATGTATAAGGAAAGATATACTATTTTTCCTTCACTAGAGTTTTTGTCCGATCGGGTTTTTCCCTAATAAGGCTTTAGCGAGACATATTCGTTACAAAAAGTGCTATAAATATTAAGAAATTTGAATGGATATCCATAAATAACGGATGACTATTAGCTTTTGATTTTTAGGTGACTCTTAACTTTTAAGTTGTTACACTTAATGAATGCGACTTTTTATAGTATGAATTTTAGTTTGTCATACTTAATGAGAGTGACTTTTTGCATTCCTTTCAAGTGCCTATAAATAGACTCTTTTGTAACTTCATTTACACACCAACAAGAGAAATAAAATCTTGTTCTCTCTACTCTGTCTATATTGTATTTAAGTTTTTCCTTTTGAGTTCAATTTTGTCTTTGCACTATTTTAATTTCTACTTGGTGCATATCAAATTATAGGTTACAAAAAGCAAAGTTCTATAATATAACTGTTAGAAATTTCATGACACATACACGCAGCGGAAGCAATAAATAATTTTTTCGGAATCGTAAAAGGATGAATTCGCGATATACCTCAATTGGTGATGCTGAAATTTTTGAGAACCGCAAACTCTGAACACGAACCTCTCGAAGTCGGGATAATAGTCACAATAATCGAACTATCATCGCAATATCACAATGATTCAACCCCTAACCCGGTGATTATTAAACGATCGGAAAACCCTCAAGTTTAATTGTTCTTCTCAACAATTAAAAATCTCTCTAATGAATCTCTCAAGACTCAAGTATTTTCACCAACGACAATTCAGGAATTATTAATTCCTTTCCCATAAGAAAATACAACTCCCGTAGGAGTCCTTTAGAGAGAAAATAGGGGAGAGAGGGGGTAGTGGGTAACTTCCCACTACCCCTCATTTTGAAAGTTAAACTTTTACTTTTGGTAAAAATAACCGCCCCACGTGGGCATCAACTAATAATAACTATAAATATCTATTAATATGAGTAAGGTAAATTCTTTGAAGAAATTAAATTTTCAATCCAGGAATCATGGAATGAGTTCTCAAATTAATCCTTGACTTTAGAATGCTACGAGGAGTTCTCAAACTTTCAAAAGTGCCGCTAACTAGTCCCTCTATTAGTGACAAGATTGTGTGTTAACTGCTGACGTGAAATGATATGAAGAATGAGTTAAAGTACGGATGCAAACATGACAATGTCACATAAGCAAGTGGGGGATTCTTGTTAATATGGAATAGATGAAGAAGCAATTTGCTAAGCTGCCTGAAATCACCTCCCTACTTTAGCTTTTTTTTCTGTCAGTGAATTAATATTTTTATAATCTATTTATAATTACCAATTGAATATTTTGTAAATTGTGCTCTCTAAGTACTACTTGTCCCTTAGTTAAGAGTTCTTGCTCTAAATATTTATTCCCAATAAAAACAAGGTATTTAAACCAAAGAGAAGGGCTGTCAAATTCTTTTGCCCCTCTCTCTCTACATATGTACACACACACACACACACACATATATTCAGTTTCTCTCTCTCTCCTCTCACACCCTCATCTTTCTCTCTCTTTCTCTCTATATATATCCGGCTTCTAATTCAGCCATATTACCCATAATCACCAGTTATTTTAGTAATCTAAAACTGAAAGATAGATATGGGGCTTTCACTTAAAGTGATAGTGGTGAACCCAATGTCACACCCATAAGATGTCCAGGTCTGCAACTACATCCTCCTAGCGGTAACCTTCAGCTACATCATCCTCATACGATCCCTTTGCCTCCTACGCTCTATCTTTGGACTCTTTCACATTCTTCTCCATGTATTCACAATTGCAAGTGCAATCTCAAAATTGCAAATGAGGAAATTGTCACAGAATTTTGAAGCTATATGTTTTTGTCAAAACATAAATTTTCTTTCTAGGCATGCTTTAGAAGCATTAAACATAAAGTTTCGAGTTGAATTAGAGAGGAATTGAAGTTAATGGACTGGGATTTGAAGCTTTCATAGTAGGCTTTAATGGTGGTTGTGGGACTTCACAATGTAGAGAAACATGATAAAATCATGATTTCTTTGCATTTAAAGTTTTCTGGGAGATTAGAAAGACTATTTAGAAGCAGAAGTAAGGATCTTGTTGCTTATATGGTCTGAACTTGAAGGCTAAAGCTTTAACAATGGTGAATGGAAGCAATAATGAAGAATGGTGTAGATGGAAAATTCGAAGTCAGAAAAATCAAAGGCAATGAAGATTCACAATGACTTTTCAAAATCAATGGTGAAATCGAACTAGAGACAATAATGGTAAAGTCAAAGCAGTGATTAAACAAAGACAAACAAATAGATAGTGGCTAATGATGAATTGAACTTGCAATGACTACTGAATTCGAATGGGTAGTAAGATGCAGTAGAGGTCAAGCAGTGGCAGAGAAATCGATGATTTGAATCCTCGCAATAAGTGATGCTGAGGATATTAGTGAGGTAAATTCTTCATATTATTTAGGGGGAGTTAGGAAACATATACTTTCAAAATCATAAAAATCATATATGTTAATAATATTTTTATCATTTTCAAAATCAAACAATTGTAATAGAAGTGAAAAATATAAAATATTAAAAAATCAAACATAAATAAATTTAGTTTGTAGAAACAATAAATTAAGAAATGGTAATACCCAATTCAATATCTCTGATCTAATTTTAAATCTGCATCTTTCGTGTCTGTAATTTTTATTGATCTAGAACCGACTACGAATCTTAGTTTTTTCCCTATATTCTAACTATCATCTGTCGAATGAATAATTCAGATGGGTGGTTCAACCACAATTGATCCTCTGTGTGTGGAGAAAACTCTAATTCCCTAAAATTTTATGTAAATTAATACAAAAAAAAATACAAGCCTATAGATTTAGAAAAAGATATGGAGGCCACCTCTCCCTTCTCTCATACAAATCCTAGAATTTAGAATTTATATATAACTATCTAAAGTTATCAAAATTCACAAAAGTTCTGAAAGTTTTAGAAATCATAAAATTGTCTAAATCAAATAATACAATGTTACATATAGGTCATCAACATGTCAATTTCTCTCTTTTTTTTTAACTATTCTTCTTCTCTAATCAATTTAACATAAAAATAATATCACATCAAGTAAATAATAAATAATGGTACAATTTTATGGTAAAGAATGAACCAAATACATATTTATTTGGCTTCAAAATTACTATAATATAATCTACTAGGATTGTCTACTATTCAGGTTAAACCGCCAACCTGAACCAAACCAAACTGAAATTTTGGTTTGGTTCGGTTCCCTTTTAAAAAAATTTGGTTCTGAAATTTTTTTTTGGGTTTCGATTTAATTAAAAAAACCAGTTTGATACGGTTTGAACCAAACCAAGTAAAATGATTTTTTTTTTTTAACCAGGAGAGCCAGTGCAGTTGCTAATTCTATGTTCAGCGATGACCAACTCGTTTTGGATCACAAGAATGGTTACCTTTCTACTAGGAGTAGGATTGTTTAAGTAGAGGTGATGTCATCTTGTCGATCCCCCTCCTAATCATTCTTATTCAGCCTCCTCTCCTGAAACATTCCAGAAAAAAAAAGCTCCAGTCTATGAAACCCTGCCTCTTTCTCCTTGCTCTCTCACTCTCCTTTTCCTTCTCTTTGTTGTCTCCACTTCACCTCCTCCCTATCATAGTCACAGCAGCTACAGCTATCTCCTTCCTCTCTCTTCCTCCTCTCTACATAGTGGTCTCCTCCTCATTTCTTCTCCATCTCCTCATTACCCATGGTAATTTTCTTTGCTTTGCTTTCTTTTTTGATTTTTGAGATTTTTGCTTTCATTTTTTGGTTTTAAGACTTTTTGCTTTCTTTTTTGGGTTTCCTTTCCCTAATTTCCCATCTGAATAGTTAGGACCAAAATTTTAAACCCAAATAAATTTTAACCCATCTAAAATTAGGACTTTTTGCTTTTTGCCTTAGATTGAAATTAATGCTCAACTTTTTGCTTTTTCAACCCATCTGAAACTGAAATTTGGGTTTCCTTTCCCTGATTTCCTCAAACTTTTTGCTTTTTCCTTTTTTTCCTCTTCAAACTTATTTATTCAATTGGGCACAATTGCAAATTACTATTGTGCACTTGTTTTTACAAAATTCAGATAACAAATTCTCTCTCTCTCTCTCTCTCTCTCTCTCTCTCTCTCTCTCTCACAAGTTATGCACTTGTGCAGCATAAAAAATTTTTCAAATTTAAATTTGTGTACTCAAATTTCAACATATAAAATTCAGTCCAAAATCTGAGCACAATTGGAGAATTTCAGCATATGTAATTTTAATTTTATAAAAAATTCGATTTAAACCAAGTCAAACAAAACTAAATCAAATTTTTTCAGTTTGGTTGGGTTCAAATCAAATTAAAATTGGTTTGGTTTTTGGTTTAGATTTTTTTAAAATTTTGGTTTTCGGCTTAATTCAGTTTGACCACTAAATCGAACCGTTGACACCACTCTGCTAATCTAATAACTGAATTAAAATTATTTTAAGCTTAATTAATTCAACTAAATAATTAAAGCAACATGATAAAGTAAATATTATATAATATATAGAAATCAATAAATAAACATCTATTATCTTATTTGAAGACACTATATGTGATAACATAGAGTGGAATAAATAGATTATTTGACACTTTTTAGTTTTTCTGAGATTAATAGAGCATTAGTGAGAGGATTGAAATAGAGAATGAGAGAGAAAACAAAGGACAAAATATTTTTAGTGGTTACACTTTTTTAGTGTATGTCCATAGACTTCATCTAGATTTCTAATCCATTATTTCTCCTAATAATACAAACAACTAACTCACAGGTGTTAGTAAGACTTTATAAGTGTTTTATCACAACACTCTCCACTAGTTTTGTACAGAAACTAGCAAAGCTAAATCTTTCATATTTCACTCAACATACTTTGAATGCCCAGACCAAAGGAACCATTTCTTTTGGTCATTTACAAGATTATAAACTGAAACAAGAATAAAAGATGAAACTTTAACTTTCGATAGAATCGTTAAAGCACAGTCTGCAAATATAATAGAAAATTTTTAAAAATAGAGGATAAATGTTTTCAAAATTGTAGCATAATTTGACAATCCAAAAAGAAAAATTATCTTTCAATCCTTGTGTCGTATTTATAGCTAGAGAGATCAAAATAGCCATTAAACAATATTAATGATCAATGAATGCATCGTAGTTGCTATTAGAAATAGTTGAAACTTCAATAAATTTTTGAACAGATTTTTATAAACATTTAGCTATTAGTCACAATGTGTCAACTCTTTCAAGTTTCGAGTCGACTGGCTTGTTCAGGTCGACTTGATATGAAGGTTAAGTCAACTTGCTTATATTATGATAATTTGTTTGGCTTGTGCTCTCCTGGGTCGACTTGTGCTTGTTTAGGTCACCTTAGAAATCCTATTAAGTCAACATCATATTTTAAAATTTCTACATGGGTCAACTTGTCTTTCCCCGGTTCAACTTACAAATGTTAGTAAGTCAACTCATATTTACCTTAGGTCGACTTAATATGTTTTCAAAAATCAAGTTTCTGAGAACATGTTGGTCTAGGTTGACTCATGATTATCCTAGTTTGACTTATGATGTTGTAGTTGTCTCAAGTTCACTTGTCTTCTCATCAGGTCGACTTGGACATCCTATAAATTGATCTCTATGTTGCCTTAGAAATGTTACTAGGTCAACTTGTGGACTTCCTATGTTGACTCAATAATTTTTTAGAGTTTGGTTTTTAAGGTAAAATTTTGCAAATCGACTTGTCTAGTCTCTCAAGTCAATCTATGGTTTTGCAGAGTTTGATTTTGGAGAGTCAATTTGGTATGTCAACTTGCCTTCCTCTCAGGTCGACTTATCTATCTTATAGGTTGGTACTAGGTCTCCTTACAAATGCTATTGAGTCGATTTATTCATAACATAAGTCGACTCACCATGTTGTAAACTTAGAATTTTTGATACATGAATAGGCAGATCGACTTATCTATTCTCTTAGGGCAACTTAATATTTTATCAAAGTTTGAATTTCTGATAGTAGACTTGACCAGGTTGACTCATTATGCTCCTAGATCGACTTAATATATTTCATAATTTTAGATTTTTGATTGCATGCTTGGTCAGGATGACTTAACCTTTTCTCAGATTGACTTGTAAATGTTACTAAGTCGACTTATTCTCTCCATAGGTCTACTTTACAAGCAAAGTACTAGTACTTTGCTTGTTTTAGACTTAAACTTTCTAAGAGCTGTCTTATTTAGCCAACTTTTCTATGTGATAGGTCGACTTGCTAACAATTCTAGGTTGACTTGGTGAGCACTTAGGTCGATCCAATATGTAGCTATTTAGCATAGTGGGTCGACTTGTTTCTAATCTAAGTTGACTTAAGTTCATTCCTAAGTATGATAAGGTCCACTTGACCTTCTCAAAGGTCGAATTATCATTGTGTAAAATTGATCTTCTAAGGCTTGGATTTTTTAGTTCAATTTGATCTTCTATGTAAATAAATTAGTGAAATTATAGAAATGAACTTCTATGACTCGATTTCATCCAGTTGACTTGTCCTTCTATCTAGGTCGACTTGTGATGTTCCATACTTAGTTTATTTTCAAAATTTTCAATCCTAGGTCGACACGGTAGCAATATTGGGTCAAATCAATAAATATTGAGTTCACTTGTGCAAAAGGTATGTCAATTTCCTTACTTAGGTTTAAGGAATTTTGATTATGCAGATTGACTTCTCTTCCATGTAAGTTAACTTGCTTATATTAGGATTGATTTTTTATCATTCTAAAATCATATTTAATTTACTCTAATTACTCTAATTTTCATTTGATAATCATCAAAACCTATTTTACTCAATATTATTCTTGACATGTATGTGTTTCTGTATGTTGTCTATCTATCTAACACTAATAATTAAGGACAAGCAAAATATGTAAATAAATGTATTATTACCCTTTTGAGTTTTCATCAATAATAGAGGAGATCCATATGTTTAATTTGTTTTCCATTGATCGATAAAAATGAAACTTGACTAATTTTAAAATTATATGATACGATATAAAATCGTATAATTGAGTTCATTTTCCAAATAGTCAACTAGAATGACTCAAGAGGGTCATTTCCAACACAGTCAATATAAATTTTCTATTATATATGCATGTCCCAACTAACCAATAACATATGTCTAGCATATGAATCTCTTGACCCATACAAGATCTTACACAAGATATATCAAAATATAAAGTACTGACTTCATAAGTTACTCCACATACATTTAAGATTAAGAATGCATATACTACAAACAACTATAGAGTGTTAATTTCATTTATAGTATATTTTAGGAAATTACTTTATAAGTTATGTTTAGTTAGCCATCTACACTAACTACTATTGAGTCTGAACCATGTCTAAATATGGAGTTTGTCAGATGATCAAGGAAAATTATCTCTGACAATTAGAAGATTTGCAAGTTATAGCTTAAGTCTTAATGAACGGTCACCGGTTTATCATTTTTTCAGTTTGATTTGTAACCACACCTCTTTCACTTCTGCCCATGATTTAGGGAACTGTCAAACCAGTCACTACCTTAATGACAATTTTCTTTGAAGTGAATGGTGGAGTTGCATTGAGTCACAATTTAATATCAATAATAAGTGATTGCGAATATTAGTGGTCATTGGCCTCTTATGTGTACCTCTAACATGGGCCTTACTATTTCTTATCTGTTTTTCACGAATGATCTTTTTTTTTTTGTGAACGCTAAGTCTAGAGACATGACCACAATTCTTGGATGTCTTCATGAGTTTTCCAAGAGTAGCGGGTTGGTTCTTAATCCTAAAAAGTCCAAGCTATTTGTTTTTCCTCGATCACCTTTGTCCCTAAAACATGGTTTGGCCTCCTAGTGTTAGTTCCATCTAACGAAGGATCTAGGGATGTATCAGTGCATCCTTATAACTCATGGCAAAGCCAATAGGTCTTGGTATCAGTATTTGGTTGAACATTTTCAAAATAAGATTTCATATTAGAAGTCAAAGCTTTTGAGTTTTGTTGGGCGGAAAACAAAAATTCAGGTGGTCACATATTTGATTCTTCTTATGTAATGCAGTTAGCTTGGTTACAAGAACAAATTTGTGCATAGCTTTATAGGTTATATTGCCAATTTCTCTGGTATGATCCCGAGGGAGCCCGACTAGTTCATATGATTTGGTGGCATTTGGTGCCTCGGCCCAAGGATTATAAAAGTTTGGGAATTCATAAGTCTCGCAATGCTAACTAAGCCCTTCTCACAAAGTTGGGATAGAGGACCTTATTGTCTGACTCAACACTTTGGTAAGATGTTCTCTAAAATAAACATTTCCATCAAGGTGATTTTTACATTCTCATAAGTTCTCAGTTTTCTCGTTCTTTTGGCATGGCCTACTATGGGTTCGTGATTCTAGGGAGTGGATTGGATATCCAATTTTGGGAGGATACATAGGTGGGTTTGGGGCCCTTGATGCAATGGCTTTATTGTAATCTATTGAATTCCTTTTCACTTTTGCAGGTGAGCTAGTTCATCATTCCTGATTGGCAATGGGATGTCTCTCGCATTGTTGCCCTTCTCCTAGAGTCTATTATGGAAGTGGTTAGGGCCATTCTGATTCCCCAAGATCCTGCATCCTAAGATTTAGTGTGTTGGGCAGGGGATTTTTTAGTGGTTTTCATTGTTCGGTCGACTAACCCCACTTTTCTCCTTCTTGAAACCTCCACCCCACTCTGACAATCTCTTGGAGATGGGATTCGCAATTAAAATGCTAGGAACGGGTTAAGTTCCTTGTGTGGTGTGCCTCTCATGGTTCTTTGATAACTAACAATACTCGATTCAAATGTGGACTAACTATTGATCCTCATAGCCCTCTCTTCTATGAGGTTCTAATGTCATGCCCCAACCTTCAGGTTCGAGCATATGATAACTGTTATGATCTAGAGATACAAGCAGTCACGAGTACACATCCCGAGTTCCCACAAGGCTATGAAATTAAGTTTTCCAAATTTAAAAAAAAAAATCCAACACATCAAATATTTAACACTTCAAAACATAAGTTTCAACTTTAAAAGAATATATATAAATGTATTACATGAAGAGTTTCAAAATATAATTTTCAAACATGAGTTTTAACTTCCAAAATGTCCTCCGATGGGTCTGTTTATAAGTCTCAAAATCCACTACTAGGAAGGACCAATACTAATAGTTGATCCTGAGCAGCTTTCTCCTCAACTAGATCTAGCTAACAATGGAGCTATATTTATGTGCCCATACTTCCTCTAAAATAAAAATAGAATAGAAGAGTGAATATAAAATACTCAATGAGTAACGTGTAATGACATGATTATGATAGTAAATGAGTGGTAAATGGAAAATATCAAAACCAAAATTTCAAAAAAATTCATCAATCATAAGTAATTTCAAACAATCCATGTAATTTAAAAGATAGATACATCCACAAGTTTATATTTTCCAAATATCATGGGATCTCTCTAAAAAAAACACTTTCGCTTAAAGTTTGGCTAAATCTAGATGAAAGCCTGCCAAGAGGTTTTAAATCTGTTAATTTTATAACCTAATTCTCCCTTCCTTGAAGTTAACTCGTGCCTCACCGTTAGTGCTACCTGATAGTACGACATGGGCGCAAGAGACCATGTCTACCTCCCTTGCTAATGAACCCCCAACTACGTCACTCCGTCAGATTGCTCTGTGAAGGGAATGACAATGGTCATTTACCATCTCATGCACTATTATTTCACAAACATTCACATCTCATACCATGTGCTATGATGTCAACAAATGGTTATCAACCAATACCACAATATTCGTGAATATAATTTCTAACAATATATGAAATATATACATTCACAAGTACATTAGATGCATGCATGTTTCAAACTTCCATTTTGGGATATCTCATAATCACAAATCACTTATAAAATCTGTTTAAAATCATTTTAGTAGAAATCATCTTTAAAAAAATTTAGAAACTAGTTTTCTTATTTAAAGGCATAATACTTCGTCTACTAATAGTGATGGGGAGAACAGTCACTCCCAAATTCCTCGACAGCAGGGGCTTTGTCATGATCTACTTGTCCAACTCCTAGGAGATATTATCAAATAATCAAAATTATCAATATTAATTTCCAAAATAACTTAAAACCCTAACATTTAAAAACCTAATTTTTCTTTCACTTACTGTGACTCAAGATCCTCCAAATCCAAATGGATAGCTAGTTCAACAAATTAAAACTTGGGTTTAGAAGAGAATATTACCTAATTTCAATTTTTAAAGAATCCCTCAAATTTTGGGTTATACCAAACCCTTATATTTTCCGCTTTTTGTGTGACAACTCCAAATCTTCAAGTCTTCTTCTAAGAACAAGGCTAAAATTACACATTGGAAAGTTAGATGAATAATTTGGAATCTTAGATCATGAGTTTTGGTGGTAGATCAATTTGGGTTTAGAAGAGAAGAGACGAAGAATAGTCCAGAGAGACAGAGGAGAAATGAAGTTCTTGGATCTAGTGAGTATTGGAATCTTATTTCTCCTTTTATCTTTAAACCCATTTCCAACATCTACTTAACATTCCTTCTACATATTAAAATTTCACAAAGGGACAAATATGTCTTTTTGGGTTATTGTGAAGGTCACCCAATGAATTTAAGGAAATGAAATTGGTTTATTGAGAAAAATATGCTCGGTGGTGGACAAGGAAAGTTGGAACGAAAATGAGATTTTATGGAAAATAGATTAGAAATATTAAATATTTGGAATATTCAAAAATATGAAATATAATATAAACTATGTATTATATAGTAAGTGGCATAGTGGTAATAAGTTTTTTTTTTTTTTTTGTGACTTAGAGAGCTTGGGATCAAATCTCTACAAATGCAAGTGGTAGCTGAGAAGTAAAATCTCCATAAATATAAGGAAAGGTAAGTCAATCGAGAAGTGGATATCAACTGAGGAGAGTGCATGGATTCCTGCACTAAGTACCAAATGAAAATGCAAGGCAAGTGCAACAAGGCAAGTACACTATAGTGCAAAATAGAAATGTAAGGTGCTAAATGAAATGCACCATGGAGAAAATTTGATAATGTAGAGTAAGTTAATGATACAGCTACTAAAAGTATAATTATAAATGCTAATAGCTCAGTAAGTGTACAAATGGTTCATAGTTTGATATATATACAAATAGTTTGGCAATTGAGAGATCCAAGTGCACCCAACACCAAGATTTAAAGAGTAAATAAAAAATATTATCGAGAGGTAGCAAACCAACTTCTCACAAAGAAATCAAATTCTATCAAAAGGACAAATTTCTATTAAAAAATTAAGACATACCGAATATAGAGCACTCTAGTAATCGAATGCTCAAAAATTAAAAACTTATCAACCAAGAGTCTAAGGAATTTCCTGTACAATCCAAATGATAAAATCCATATTTAAATTTAAATTAATTATTTTCCTATATTTTCATAAGTATAAAAATTTTCTAATAGTCCTTTCAAAGTCTACATCATAATCCGAACTTGTTCGGTATTATAATTCATATCTCCTAAAAGAAAATTTTGTCCTCAAAATTTTATTATATAATCATTTTCTCAAAGAGTTAGGGGTATTGCTTTCTCATGGCTTCTTCAGGTTTCCAAGTCATCTCCTTTATGTGGTTATTCTTCCATAAGATCTTGACAATTGAAATTTGCTTATTTCTCAATCTCTTAACTTAATTTTCTAGGATGACTACTAGTTGTACTCCAAAATTCAAATCTTCTCTCTACCCAATAGGAAGAGTTTCAAGAATATAGAAAGAATTTGGTAAGTACTTCTTCAAAATAGAGATATAAAAAATATTATGAATTCTTTCTAATTCTGAGGCAATTCTAATCCATAAGTCATTTTTCAAACCTTCTCTATGATTTTGAAAGGACCAATATAACGAGAGTTCAACTTTTTCTGTCTCTAAAATCGAATTACACCTTTCCAAGGGGATTCTTTCAAGAACACCATATCACTGATCTCAAACTCCAGTGGTCTTCTTCTTTTATTGGCATAGCTCTTTTGTCAATCTTGAGTTGCCTTTTATCCTTTCCCAGATCAATTTCACCTTCTCGATAGTAGTCTCGATCAATTTTACACTTTCAATATTTCTTTCCCCAACCTCATCTCAGCACAATGAGGTTTTACACTTCCTTTCATATAGGACTTCATAAGGTCGCATTTCAATGTTAGTTTGGTAACTGTTATTGTAGGGAAACTTTATCAAAGAAAGGTGCCTATCTTAATTTTCTTGAAAATCCATTACACAAGCTCTAAGCATGTCTTTTAGTGTTTGGATCGTACAATCAGATTGTCAATTAGTTTGAGGGTGAAAGCCAGTGTTAAATTGTAATTGAGTACCTAAGGATTCTTATAATTTTGACCAAAATCGAGAGGTAAAATGGAGGTCTCGATCAGACACAATCCATACCAAAACCCCATGGAGTCTCACAACTTCATCAATGTATAACTTAGCTAACTTTTCCAAAGGATATGTATTTTGAATTAGCAAGAAGTAGCTTGATTTGGTGAGTCGATCTATAATCACCCAAATAATATCATATCTATTCGATGTATGTGGCAAACCAACTATGAAATCCATAGTCACATATTCCTATTTCCATTCAAGAATTGGTAATGGTTAGAGAACACCAGTAAGCTTTTGATGTTTTACCTTCACTTGCAAATATACTAAACACTTAGACACAAATTCAGCAATCTCCCTTATTCGGTACATCTTCCGGGTAATAACATAAATCGATGAGTGTGCTTCCTCAAAAATAGCTCTACGGAGATTAATGTCCTTTGGAATATAAATCCTATACTTAAACATAAGCATCCTATCATCTGGGATCATAAACTTACCCCTTCTCTATTGTGGACTTTCCCACTTATCATCTTTAATTCATTATTAGTAGTTTGGAACTCTCATATATGATCCACTAAGCTGGGCCTTATCTCAAAACTAGTCAACAACGTACCCTTCTCATAAATTGCTAATCTAATCCCAAGGGTTCGAATTCCTACCAAACAAGAAAGACAAAAATTCCCATAGGACTTCAAATTATGTGAGAATTTCCAACTCAAAGCATCAACAACTACGTTAGCCTTACCAGGATGGTAATTTATCACCAAATCATAATCCTTAGTCAGTTCAAGCCCCCTCCTTTGCCTCAAGTTCAGCTCCTTTTGCATAAACAAATGCTTCAAACTTTTATGGTCGGTGAAAATCTTACAAGTCTCCCTAAATAAATAATGTCTCCATATCTTAAAGGCAAATACAATTGTTGCTAATTCTAGATCATGAGTAAGATAATTCTTTTCTTGTTTATTCAGTTGATAAAAGGCATAGGTGATAGCAATATTTTTGTACATTTGAATTATATCTTTTTTAGCATTTATTTATGTGTTTTAGAATTGATTTGAACCATATTTTATGATTTTATATTGATTTATTTTCGTGGTCATTGATTTAGGAAAAATGAAGTAAACTTGTTATTTTCGGACTGGAGAGACAGTATTCAATATTTTAACCATACCTTTTTGTCCCAATATCCGATTGATGTGATTTTTATAGCGTTAGAAGGAAGACTTCGAGCCCTACAACTCTTATGAAGACCTCAAAGGTTGGGTCAGACCAGAAGATATCCGACAATTGAATCGAAATTACTACAGTGCTGGAAAACAGAAATTGAGAATCAAAATGGAAACAATATGCTACAATTTTGGAATTACCTTGCTAATAATTTTAGAAATTATCCAAATTGAAGAAAAGAAAATTTTTAAATATTTGGAAAGTTAAAGATCATCATCAACCAGCAAAGAAAGTTCCCAAATCAAATTCAAAGTCCAAACTCCCAAAATAGTCCAAGATACTAAATTTTTTCTAGGGTTTTCACTCCTATATATATGTGGTACTAGGGTAGCTCTTGAGGCATGAATTTTTCTTTTATTTTCTCATTCTTTCACCACTTTATAAGCCCTTGTAACCTCCTCCATCCCAAGAGACTTCGACATCCATGTTCATGCAAACAAGGGTTGTAATATTTTATTTTACTTTCTTATTTTTCTTTTCAATGTTTAGTTAATTTTATTTTTTCTAGAACTCGATTAATTTTATTTTTTGATTAATACATGGTTTGATTTGATTCTTTCCCTTAAGTTTTATTAGTATACTTTTTATTTTGATAAGATTTTATTATTGTTCTTAATACTTCAAATGTTTTTGGACCCGACGTTTTGATGATTTGAGATTGCATGCATGCATGATCAATATAATTGCATAAGATTAGTCCAAATAATAAAATCTATATGAAATTATGAGCATAACTATTTGATTAATTTCATGTGTAGGAATTAAGAGAAACCTTAAATTATAGATTTTTACAAAACTTAATACAGTTTGATTTAATCAAAATTGCATGACCATTGGGTTTCGGTTAGTCGAATTAGGGATTCATTACATGACCATTGGGTGAATCTAATTTAGGAGAATCTGTCATTATCAATAATAAATCATTAGTCAATGAACTTAGAGATTGAAAAGATTTGACCGTGTAGAAAGATAAAAATAAATGAAATCGATGTCCTAGGATTTTTATTACATTAGAGGTTCATATTTTAGATCTTATTTTTAGTAGTTTCTAAAATTTTCACTACTTAATTTGATTTGTTCAACTTAGATTAGAGTTATTCATATTTGGTAGTATAAAATATTCTCGTGGGATCGATACTTGTTCTATACTATACACAATACTCGATTAGGGTATACTTACCCAAAATCGTGATATACCTAAATTGCGTAACAAGCTTTTGCCACCATTGTCGGGAATATCTTTGTATATCAACCAGGATAACCTTGTTTGAGATTGGACTTTGTTATTTCTTATTTATATTAGGGTTTAGATTGTATAGTTGTTATTTTAGATTTTGATTTTGAAATTTTGGTGGAATTTTTGAGATTTTTAGGATCAGAAAAATTTTTCAGAATTAGGTTTATATGACCACTTATTTCAAAGGATTTCGGGTTGCTGAGCAAAACCCATTGTTGTACCATGGGCACCATGCTATCTTGGCCAAATTGCATCGATTTCTTAGGTTTTTCTATTTTTCTTTGATTTTTCGTGATTTTTTTCGATTAACTGTTTATGTATTTTTTGTATATTTGGTTATATATTTTTGTTATTTTCACTTTTATATAGATAATCTAGATTTATTTGAATATTTTTTACAATTTACTTTATAGATCTAATTTTGTGTTATTTTTGTATTTGTGAGGAAACAATGACTTATGATAACAGAGCTATGAGAGAGTATTCTATGCCTAGACTTCAAAATGTTCAATCTAGTATTGCGAAGCCTCCCATAGAAGTAAATAATTTTGAGCTTAAACATAGTCTTATTGGCATGATGCAGGTAGATCAGTTCAGTGGCAAAGAAACCTTTGAAGATCCACATAGCCATCTGAAGAACTTTTTGGAAATCTGTGAATCGATCAAGTTGAATAGAGTAAGTCCTGATGCAATAAAATTGTGATTATTTCCTTTCTCTCTTAGGAGAAAGACAAAGGTATGGCTTAATTCATTCCCTCCTAATCATTTCACGAATTTAGAAAATCTGTCTCAAGCATTTTTAAACAAATACTTTCCATCAGGTAAAACTGCTAAGTTACCAATGATATCACTTGTTTTAGCCAATTTGACGGTGAATCTTTATATTGTACTTCGGAACGTTTTAAGAATTTGATTAGAAAGTGTCCACATCATGGTATACCTGATTGATTAGTCTTACAAGCATTTTATGGAGGTTTTTACAATTTGTTAAAATTACCATTGATGCTGCGGTTGGAGGTGCATTCATGAGTAAGTCATATAATAAGACATGCACATTATTAGATGATATGGCTTCAAGTCAGTATGATTGGTCTAGTGAGCATGAGTTTCCTAGGCAAAGGGCTGGTGTGCTTGAAGTTGATAGTTTAACCATACTTAATGCAAAAATTGATTCTTTGATTAATTGAATGAAAGCTAATCAACTTAATGTTGTAATAATCGTGCTTTATATTGTGATTCTTATGGCGAATCTACTCACATGTCTTCTGAGTGTCCTTAGATAAAGCAAGCAAACTATGTTTCTAACTATGGCAAACATCAGAATAACCCCTACTCAAACACATATAATCCTGCGTGGAAAAACCATCCCAATTTTTCATGGAGCCAAGGGGAACCACAAGGAGCAAAACATTCACTAAGTTTTAGTTCAGAATGTCAACAGCAAGAGTGAGCAAGCCATCTTGGGAGGATACAATTAAACGCTTGGCAGTAGTGACCAATAAAAGATTTGAACGCTTAGAAGCAATGACTAACGAAAGGTTTCGGAGGCTTGAAAATAAAATTGATCAATTAGCTAATGCTTTTCATTCTCATGTGCCAGGTCGACTGCCGAGTGATACTAAGAAAAATCCAAAACTGCAGGTAAATGAAATCTCGTTGAACAATAAAAAATCCAAAACTGCAAGTAAATGAAATCTCGTTGAACAATGAAAAGGAAATGCAACAGTTTTCGGATCCATCCCAAGAAAAAGAGAAAAAACAAGAAGTCAAGGAAGAAATCCATCAGCCTACCGATGAGAAGGTTAAGACATTGGATTCTAAACAAGGAAGTATTTTATATTTAAGTTAATATAAACTCCCTCTTCCTTTTCCTGGATGTCTTTTACAAGCAAAAGTAGAATTTGAAAAAATTTTAAAAATTTTTAAGAAACTACATGTTAATATTCCTCTTTTGGATGTCATTAGACAAGTGCCAGGTTATTGAGGATTCCTTGAGGATGTGATTAAAAACAAGAAGAGGTTGGATGAAGTTTCAATGTCAAGTTAAAGGAGGAATGCTTAGCAATCTTGCAAAGGAAGCCACCACCGAAACTTTCTGATCCAGGGTGATTTTCTATCTTACAATTGGTTCTTCTGATTTTTCTAATATTTTGTATGATTTGGGTGCCGGTGTTAATGTCATGTCATATTTTGCATTCTTGAAATTAGGGTTAAAGGATTATCGACCTACCAATATTTCTTTGCAATTTGTTGATAAGAGCATAATACATCTGAGAGGCATCATAGAGGATATATTGGTTAAAGTTGATAAATTCATTTTTCTGTAAATTTTGTCATTTTAGATATAGATGATACAGAAAGTACTTCATTGATTTTAGGTCAACCCTTCTTAAACACTACACGTGCTCTGATTGATGTTTCTGCTGGAAAGTTGATTTTGAGAATGGATGACGAAAAAATTGAATTTAATATTTTCCGTCGTATGAAAAAGCTTTCTAAATAAGAGGTTTCTAGGATTAAATGCACTAAAAAGGTTTTTGAACATGATGTTAATATCTCTCATTTTAGTGAATCTATAGAAAATTGCATTGACAATTCCTTGCATATCAAACATGATTTTCTAGATAATGAATATGTTAATGCATATGCTGCTTTAGGTGTGAAATTTAATGAATTCAAATCAAAGAAAAGGTTACTTGCAGGAAAAGAAAGGAAGCTGCAATTCAATGCATTGGTGGAAAAACAAAAGATGTCTAAGAATGTTCAAATTGATAAGGGAAGGACAAAAGTATGGCAAGATGCAACGAATGGTCACAGTGTGAAAATCTATGAGCCAGGTGAATAAGAAACCCTTCGTACAAGACGAAAGAAGTAAAAAAGAATGCAACATTTTAGGGGAGTCCTCTGTTCTCTTTACTTTTATTTTATTTATTTTTCACATTGAGAACAATGCTTAACTTAAGTATGGGGGAATATGCATACATAGGCTGCTAATTTTTTTTATATTGGAATTTGAGTGCTGAATTTCTAATTCGTTCCCAAAAATTTTTGTTGAATTCTTTCATGCCAACAAAAATTTTTCTTGAGTTTTCTAGTCCTTACGTGCTATTTGTGTTAAATTTGGTTACATGAAGGATGATTGATATTAGTAGTTATTTGGTATATGATTAGCTATTCATCTTTATATGGTTGATTTGAAAGACAGAAAATATAAGATTTGACACAAACTTACCTTAGTAAAGATTTGAGCCTTAAAGAGCAATTTCTTGCTCTCATTCTTTTTCTTATTGAGTGTATATATACATGAGTTGATCATTCTAGAATTTGCTCTGTTATGCATTTTGAGACTACATTCTTGATTTTCATACACCAAAATGATTAAGACACCTAGGTTTATACAAATTTAGCTTTCAGGAAATACCATTCCTATCATATTATCATTTAGTTAACCCATTTGAGTCTGAACTTTTTTCTTTCTTTAATGACCTACATAATTTACCCCATGATCTTTATTCTTTCTAACCCCAGAGTTTGAACCCCAATTCACTAATGTACTTATAGGTGATAGCATGATATTTTATTTTTTTGGTATTATGATCTTTTTATGTTATCAAGTCGATGTACTCAAAAAAAAATCTGCCCAAAAAAAAAGAAGAAAAAAATTGCTGGTTGAAAAAAAAATGAAAAAAAACAAAAAAAAAGGAGAAAAAGAAAAAAAAAATCAAGAAAAAAAGGGGACATTTTTCTTTCTTGATGTTGTTCATTCTTATAGTGAAAGTTCATTGCCTTGTTCATTGATTTAAATAAGTGATATTTCATATTATATATTCGTAGTTAGAGTCAGTATTCTCTTGCCTTGATGTAAAGGATGTCATGTGTTGATACTTAAGTATTTTTAGTGAATCATTTTAATCCTACATTTTACTCGTTATCCTATCTTTTACCCTAACCCCATTACAACCAAATAAAAGACATTTTGATTGGTGTTTGGACTTCATATTTAAGTGGTGGATATTCGATATATGAGCAAGGTTATGGTAATATCATCTTATCGTGTTGATTTGAATGATACAAATACCCTTACATACATTGAGTGCTTTGAATAGTTAAATAGTATTCTCTTCATTCTATTGGGCGAACCGATTATGAGGGTGATTGAATCTTGTATTATTCTTGATTTCGAGAAAACTATAGAAAGTGTAATGGCTTTTTTAGTATTAAATGCTGTGAAGTATTAATTGTCTTGATTGTAATTCTGGTTTGAACTTATCGTACGCATAGTTAGGAACTTGACAAAAATTGAATTGGTTTTGAAAGAAAATTATTTTTACTTAAGAACAAGCAAACATTCAAATGTGGGGGTATTTGATAGCAATATTTTTATACACTTGAATTATATCATTTTAGCATTTATTTATGTGTTTTAAAATTGATTTAAACCATATTTTATGATTTTATATTAATTTATTTTCGTTGTTATTGATTTAGGAAAAATGAAGCAAACTTGCTATTTTCGAACTTGACAAATAGCATTCAGTATTTTGACCATAACTTTTTGTCCCAATGTCCGATTGAGGTGATTTTTATGGCATTGGAAGGAAGCTTCGAGGCCTACAACTCTTATGAAGACCTCAAAGGTTGGGTCAGATAAGGAGATATCCAAAAATTGAGTCGAAATTACTGTAGTGCTGGAAAACGAAAATGGGAATCAAAATGGAAACAAGGTGCTACAATTTTAGAATTACCTTACTAATAATTTTAGAAATTATCCAAATTGAAGAAAAGAGAATTTTCAAATATTTGAAAAATTAAAGATCATCATCAACCAACAAAGAAAGTTCTCAAGTCAAATTCAAAGTCCAAACTTCCAAAATAGTCCAAGTTACTAAATTTTTCCTAGGGTTTTCACTCCTATATATATGTGGTACTAGGGCAGCTCTTGAGGCATGAATTTTTCTTACATTTTCTCATTCTTCCACCACTTTACAAGCCCTTGTAGCCTCCTCTATCCCAAGAGGTTTCGATATCCATGTTCGTGCAAATAAAGGTTGTAATGTTTTCTTTTACTTTCTTAGTTTTTTTTTCAATTCTAGTTAATTTTATTTCTTCTAGGACTCGATGGATTTTATTTTTTGATTAATGCATGGTTTTATTTGATTCTTTTCCTTAAATTTTATTGGCATAATTAATATTTTGATGAAATTTTATTATTGTTCTTAATACTTCAAACGTTTTTGGACCCGACGTTTTGATAATTTGAGATTGAGTGCATGCATGACCAATATAATTATACAAGATTAGTCCAAATAATAAAATCCATATGAAATTATGAGCATGACCATTTGATTAATTTCATGTGTAAGGATTAAGGGAAACCTTAAATTACAGATTTTCACAAAACTTAATGTGTTTTGATTTAATCGAAATTGCATGACCATTGGACTTCGGTTAGTTGAATTAGGGATTCATTGCATGACCATTGGGTGAATCTAATTTAGAAAAATCTGTCATCATCAATAATAAATCATTAACCAATGAACTTAGAGATTGAAGAGATTTGACCGTGTAGAAAGATAAAAATAAATAAAATCAACATCTTAGAATTTTTATTACATTAGATGTTCATATTTTAGATCTTATTTTTAGTAGTTTCTTAAATTTTCACTACTTTATTTGATTTGTTCAACTTAGATTAGGGCTATTCATATTTGGTAGTATAAAATATCATCGTGTGATCGACATTTATTCTACACTATGTATAATACTTGACTAAGGTATACTTACCCGAAATCGTGTTATACCTAAATCGCGTAACAATAGACTATCACCTTATCATTTTACATTCACACACATTTCAGTCATTGTTTACTTGCATCACTATAGACCACATATCCACCTCCACTTGATAAAAGAGTAAGGATTTGAGTGAATGTCAATCTCTTCTTGAGTTCTTGAAAACTAACTTCACACTTATCATCCCATTGAAATTTAATTCTTTTTCTTGTCAACTAGACAATGGGGTTGCAATTTTAGAAAATCTCTCAACAAATCTCTTATAATACTCGGTAGCTTAAGGAAACTTCTCACTCTGTCATATTTTTTATCGTTTCCACTTGAGAGTAGCTTCAACCATTCTTGGATCCATAGATACCCTTTTTTCACATAATATATGCCCTAAAAATCCAATTTCCCTCAAACAAAATTTATACTTGAAAAACTTAGCATACAATTGCTTTTCTCGAAGAGTTTGTAAAACAATTCTAAGATGTTTTGAATGTTTCTCATCACTCTTTGATTATACGAATATATCATCAATAAATATAATCACAAACTTGTCAAAATATGAGTGAAACACCCTATTCATCAAATCCATGAAAACAGTAGGGGCATTTAACTCAAATGGTATCACCAAAAACTTATAATATCTATACCGAGTCCTAAATATTGTCTTATGCGCATCACTCTCTTTGATCTTCAATTGATGATAACTCAACCTCAAATCAATCTTTGAAAATATACATGCACCTTGAAGCTGGTCAAAAAGATCATCAATTATAGGAAGTGGGTATTAGTTCTTAATGGTATCTCTATTTAGTTGCCAATAGTTAAGACATAATCTAAAAGTATTATTTTTTTCTTCACAAACAGGACCACTGCACCCCAAGTGGAAGAGCTTAGTCAGATAAATCCCTTCTCTGATAACTCTTGAAATTGCACTTTCAACTCCTTTAACTCTACGAATGTCATTCTATAAGGTGGAATGGAGATGGGTGAGATGCTAGAGAGTAGATAATGGTGAAATCAAACTCTCATTTGGAGATACACCAGGTAACTCTTCTGAAAACTTATTTACTAGAGGAATATTATCTAGAGTGGGGCTCTTTATCATTCTGTCAATAATATGGACTAAATATGCTTTACGTCCCTTGTGTATCAACCTACAAGTTTTTAACATTGATATTACACATGTCAGTACAATTTTGTATTTGCTGGTAAAAACAAATGTCGGATATCCTAGTTTTTAGAACTCTACTTCCTTAGTAAAATAATTCACAGATGCTCAATGGAGGTGTAATCAATCCATCCCATAATAGTATCAAAATCCTTTATCTTTAAGAGAATCAAGTCCGTCTCAAGAATTACTTCACTTACCAAAATACCGCAACCTCTATAAACTATACTGCTAGGCAACTATATACCGAAAGGTGTAATCACCAACAACTCTTTCTCAAGTGGGGTTATGGGTCTATTGGCATACCTAGTAAAGCTTGCACTAATTAAGGAATTGTTGGACCCCGTGTCAATAAGTATGTAAGTATCAATATCAAAAATTCTCATTATACCTATTAATATAACCGTCAAGTGATCGTTAGTCAAACCTTATGAGACACATTCCATATATGATTTTCTACAACATTTCATCAAATTATATATATATGCACACACACAAACATCAAACATCCTAAATTTCCTCCTAAAATAGTCATTAATGCTTTAAATCATGGAATCATCAATAACATGCCTTTTAAATCAATGAATTTTATGCTTAAGTAAATCTACTTATAACAACATCGAGGTTGTTCTATATCTCTTCATTGGTCATCGCATAGATCTTAGTTTGGATTTGAGGTTGAGGACATTGGGGATTAGTAGCTACAGAGTTACTGTTAATCCCCGCTCTTAGAGTGTCGAAAGTGGTATTTCTTCCTGCAATGGTAGCATCTTTTCGGTCCTCAACACGGATCCGAGTGGTATCCTTGGCAACTTGGGTAAAGGTTCCTTTTGCTTTCTCCTGATCTAACATTATCGCTAGGAGCGTTGGGTTTGAAAAACAATTGGCCATAGAGAGTGCCAACCAACTTAAAGACAGAACCACTACCATATGAGCCTGTGCTCTTGCTCTTCTTAGACTTTGGTTTGGAGTGAACTCACTGAACCTTTTCTTCTTCCCATGGTGCTCCCTAATCTTTCCTCTCTATAGCACCATTTGCTCGACCCTCAAGGCCAACTGTAGAATATTCTAGTGGGAATGATCTTTTGTAACTGACATCCTTTCTCGAATGTTTAAGTTCAAAGCGTCCTCAAATTTAAAACATCTATATTCCTTGGAGGCTACTATCTCTGAAATAAATGAGGATAAACTCCTAAACTCTATTTTGTATTCTACTTCCGATTTATTTCCTTGAATAAAGTAGATGAATTCTCTCCTTTTTAAATCTCGATCAAACTGGGTATAAAATTTCTCATCAAACTCCCTAAAAAAATCACTCCAGGTTAGGGTTGCAGTTGATCTCTTCTTTACACCATCTCGCCAAGTACTAACATTCTCATCCAATAATCTTATGGCCACCATAAGTTTCATTTCATCGTCAATCCTCATGTGTGTTACCACTTCTTGGTCCTTCTTGATTCATTTCTTGGCTGCTATAGGGTCATTGGACATCGAGAAGGTCACACACCCAAGTTGTTTACCTTTTCTCAACAATTTAAATAATTCAATGGGTGGTCGGGTAAGTGTAGGGAGCTACCAACATTATAGGAATAACCGGTGGGACCACTGGATTGGGAGGTAGAGAAGGAAATTGGACTTGGGGTGGGGCTTGAAGATGCACACCATTTGCATTCCACCACTTAGTCAATTATTAGAGAGTATCAAGTGGTGGTGGAGGAATCCTGGTTAGAGGAGTCGGGTGAGTAGGTGCTAGAGAATGTGGAGTATGCGAAGACATCTCATCCTTGTACTCTTGAGGAGAAATCTCGTTTATATTTCACATTCTTTTGCAAGGAGATACAATAGCCTACAAAAAAAAATACATTTGGCTCATTATATTAAGACGATACTAGGAACCTATGGCTAGTGGTAATTCAAATTTCTAGGATCCATAGAAGGATTTTAAATCTTCCCAAAAATTTTGAAAACATAGAAAACTTTAAAACACTTGAAAACATTTTTAGAAATATTTAAAATCATTTTAAAAATAAAACATTTTAAACCTTGAACTCTGATACCAATAGAATTGTCATGCCCCGACCCATAGGTTCAAGCATGCGACAACTGTCGCATGATCTAGAGGTACATGCAGTTACTAGCACACACCTCGAAATCCTGCAAGGTTATGAAAATAAGCTTTCCAAATTTTTTAAAAAAAATCCTACACATTAAATATTTAACACTTCAAAACATAAGTTTCAACTTTAGAAGAATATATATAGATATACTACATGAAGAATTTCAAAATATAATTTCCAAACATAAGTTTTGACATCCAAAATACCCTCCAATTAGTCTATCTACAAACTTCAAAATCCACTACTAGGAAGTACCAACACCAACAGTTGATTATGAGTAGCTTTGAACTCGATTGGATCTAGTTAATGGTGGAGCTGTTTATGTGTCTACACTTCCACTGAAATATAAATAGAATAGAGGAGAGAGTACAAAATACTTAATAAGTGAAGTGCAATGATATAGTTTTAACAGTAAATGAGTGGTGAATGTGTGAATATTAAAACTATAATTTCAAAACAGTTCATCAATTATAAGTACTTTCAAATAACCTAGATAATTTAAAAGGTAGATACATCCATAAGTTTATATTTTTCAAAGATCATGGATTCTACCTAAAAAAAATACTTCCACCCAAAGTTTGGTTGAACTTGGGTGGAAACCTGTCAAGGATTTTTCAATTTATTTATTTCATAACTCTAATTCTCCCTTCTTTGGCACTGATTCATAACTCACCAATGGTGTTATTGGATAGTACGACGTGAGTGTAGGAGGCCACGTCTACCTCCTTGCTAATAAACATCCAATCACGTCACCTCATTAGGTTGTTCCGTGGAGAGAATAACTATAGTCTTTTACCATCTCATGCATCATTATTTCACAAATATTCACATCTCATCCCTTCTACTATGATGCTAACGAATGGTAACTAAACCAATACCACAATATTCATGAATACAATTTCTAACAGCATATGACACATATTCATTCACAAATACATTGGATGCATGCATGTTTCAAACTCTCATTTTGGGATGTCCCACAATCACAAATCACATATAAAATTAGTTTAAAATCATTTTATAATTTCTCATTTAAAGGCACAACAGTTTATCCACTTACAGTAATAGGGAGGGTAGTCACTCCCAACTTCCTCAACAGCAAAGTTTTGTCACGATCTGTCTATTCAACTCTTAAGAGATATTATCAAGTAATCAAAATCATTAATATTAATTTCCAAATTAATCCAATTAATTTTCAAATTAATCCAAAATCCTAACATTTAAAAACCTAATTTTTCTCTTACTGTAACTCAAGATCCTCCAAATCCAAATGAACAGCTAGTTCAACAGATTAAAACTTGGGTTTGGAAGAGAATATTACCTAATTTCCATCTCCAAAGAATTCTTCAAGTTTTGGGTTATACCAAATCCTTATATTTTCTACTTTTTGTGTGACAACTCCAGATCCCAAGTCTTTTTCCAAGATCAAGGCTAAAATTTCACTTTGAAAAGTTAGATAAGTAATTTGGAATCTTGGATCATGAGTTTTGGTTGTAGATCGATTTGAGTTTAGAAGAGAAAAGAAGAAGAATAGTTTAGAGAGAGAGAGAAAGATGAAGTTCTTAGGTCTTGTGAGTGTTGGAGTTTTATTTTTCATTTTATCTTCAAACCCATTTTTCATATTTACTTAACAACCCTTCTACACATTAAAATTTCATAAAGGGTCAAATATGTCCTTTTGGCTTATTATAAAGCTCATCCCAATGAGTTTAAGTAATTGAAATTGGTTTGTTGAAAAAATGTGTTCAATGCTAGACAAAGGAAGTTGGAATGAAAATGAGATTTTATGGAAAATAGATTAGAAATATTAAATTTTTGGAATATTCATCAATATGAAATATGATATAAGTTGTATATTATATAATTAAGGTAATTGAGTGGATAACGGTAATAAGTCTTTTTTAACGGAGAAGTGGAAATCGATCGAGGAGCATGGGAAAATTTGACTATCAAGAAGTGCATGGATTCCCGCACTATGTATCGAATGGAAATGCAAGGCAAGTGCAGCAAGGCAAGTACTCTGTAGTGCTAAATGGAAATGGAAATGTAAGTTGTCGAATGGAAATTACCATGGACAAAATTGGATGATGGACAACAAATCAATGATATAATTGTTAAAAAGTACAATTATAAATGTTGATGGTTTGGCAAGTGTATGAATGGTTTATAGTTCGAGAAGTGTACAAATAATTCGGCAACCAAGAGATTCAAATACACCTAACATCAAGATTCAAAATCCTAATATTTAAAAACCTAATTTTTCTCTTACTGTGACTCAAGATCCTCCAAATCCAAATGGACAACTAGTTCAACAGATTAAGAATTGGGTTTGGAAGAGAATATTACCCAATTTCCGTCTTTCCTCCAAATTTGGGTTATACCAAATCGTTATATTTTCTGCTTTTTGTGTGACAACTCTAGATCCCCAAGTCTTTTTCCAAAATCAAGGCTAAAATTCCCCTTTGGAAAGTTAGATGGGTAATTTGGAATCTTAGATCTTGAGTTTTTGTGGCAGATTGATTTGAGTTTAGAAGAGAAAAGAAGAAGAATAGTCTATAGAGAGAGAGAGAGAGAGAGAGATGAAGTTCTTGGGTCTCATGAGTGTAGAGTTTTATTTCTCATTTCATCTTCAAATTCATTTTCCACATTTACTTAACAACCTTTCTACACATTAAAATTTCATAAATGGTCAAATATGTCCTTTTGGATTATTGTAAAGGTCACCTCAATGTGTTTAAGTAATTGAAATTGGTTTGTTGAGAAAAATGTGTTCGATGCTAGACAAAGGAAGTTGGAATGAAAATGAGATTTTATGGAAAGTAGATTAAAAATATTAAATTTTTGGAATATTCATAAATATGAAATGTAATATAAATTATGTATTATATAATTAAGGTAATTGAGTGGCATAACGGTAATAAGTCTTTTTTAACCAAGAAGTGGAAATCAACAGAGGAGCATGGGGAAATTTGACTACCGAGAAGTGCATGGATTCCTGCACTATGTACCGAATGGAAATGCAAGGCAAGTGCAGCAAGGCAAGTACTCTGTAGTGATAAATGAAAATGGAAATGTAAGGTGTCAAATGGAAATTACCATGGAGAAAATTGGATGATGTACAACAGGTCAATGATATAATTGTTAAAAAGTACAATTATAAATGCTAACAGTTTGATAAGTTTATGAATGGTTCATAGTTCGATAAGTGTAAAAATAATTTGCAACCGAGAGATCTAAGTGCACCTAACATTAAGATTTAAAGAGTAAATAGAATATATTATCGAGAGGTAGCAAACCAACTTCTCACAGAGAAGTCAAATTCTATCAAAAGGACAAATTTCTATTGAAAAATTAAGATCTACCGAACACAAAGCACTCTAGTAATTTTAATGCTCAAAAATTAAAAACTTATTAATCAAGAATCTAAGGAATTTCCTATACAACTCAAAGGATAAAATTCATATTTAAATTTGATTTTCACAAATATAAAAATTTTCTAATAGTTCTTTTAGAGTTTATATTATCATCCGAACGTCTCTGCTGTTACATCTGAAAACATCCACCCCCTTTTTGGATTGTGCCTTTGTTCACTAGCTTTGGGTTAGGATCCATCTACCTCCTTCCTTTTATGGCTGGTGACCTCCTTCCTTTTATGGCTGGTGTTGAGACGGTTATTAGAGCATGATTGGTGGTTTGTAATTACCAATCTTACGCCATCAACATTGGCCTTCCTATTAAAAAATTTTAATCTTGGTATCAGACTCTTCATGTAGTGGAAGGTCGATTATACTGAGTAAGTTCTAAGGAAATCGATGGAGTCATAATTGTCTAGCTTAAGAACCCATTTTCTAGACAAATTTTTCCTAGACATGCAATGTAGAACCAGTTTTATATAAGAGAATTATAATAAAATAAAATTAAAAATATGATATCAAGGACACAAGGAAGAAGAAGAGAATGAAGAAAGAATCTTCTTTGTACCGATTGCTAAATAGCATTAAAAGAGGAAGGATTATCCCATGAGAATTTTATAAGAAATAAAGCTAATTACAAGAAAGTGGACTCTTTCTACTTGCTTGCTTGCTTAGAAAGTATGGAGAAAGATCCTATTTATATAGAAACTAGCTAGTAAAGAGAAGGAAAGGAATCGGAATAAATTCAGTGAGAATAAAATGAATTAGTATAAAATCATTGTTCTAAATATAATGACGGAATAAATAAATTATCAATTAAATATATAATTGTTAACTAAATCAATCTTAATGATCGACTAAATGATAACAATAATTTTATGTACTTGAATTTTATTATTTTAGCCCCTATTTATAAATTATAGGACTTTTTTAAACTTTATTTTATAATATTACACTAATTATATTCTTGAGTTTTGTTTTAAGAAATATTGACCTTATTTAAAAAAATTTGAATTGAACAAACAATGTTTCTGCTCATTGAAACAATTCTTGTTAGATCAAAAACTAAACTTCAAGGCCTACAAATCTTATGAAGAGACTAAAAGCTAATTCAAGCCAGAAAGTATCCAAAAATTAGAAAGAAGTTGTTGCAGTGTTAAAAATCAAGTATAAGAATGGAATTTCAAAATTTTGGAAAAACAAAAAGATAATATTTATCATCACAAGTCTCCAAATCAATCAAATTTCCAAAAACTCACAAATTCTTGTTGATCTAGTATTTTAGGTCTATAAATAGAAGGCACCTCCTAGAGACCAACACATGACTTTCTCCATAAAGATTTTAGAGTTTTATTTTCTTTTTTTTATTATTATGTTTAGTTAATTTTCTTATTCCTAGAAGTCAATGGATTTTGTTTTTTATTAGTAACATAATCTGAATTTATTTCTTTCATTAAATCTTTATTGGTATGATTATTGTTTGGTGAGATTTTATTATTGATCTTAAAACTTCAAATGTTTAAGGGTCCTATGTTTTAATGATTTAAAATTGAATGCATACATGATCAATATAATTATAGGAGATTAGTCTAATATAATAAAATCTATATGGGGTTATGAGATCAACCGAAGAAAATTAATTTCATGTGTGACATTTTAAGAAAAACCTTAGATTATAGATATTCTACCTTAAAACAATTCAACTTAATCAAAATTGCATGACTATTGAGTTTTGATTAATCAAATTATGGATTCAGTTTACAATTATTAGGTAAATCTAATTTTAGAAAATTATAATCATCAACAATGATTTTTTAGTCAATAAACTTAAGGGAATTAAAAAAATTCTGTCATGTAAAAGATTAAAAACAGATGAAATTGACGTTCTAGGGTTTTTATCCATTGATTCAAATATTTTAATAATTTTGTATTTTTAAATATCTTCATAATTTTGATTTGATTTGTTTAACTTAGATAAAATAGTTTATAGTTGGTAGTACAAAATATTATCGTGGGAATGCACTTGCTCACATTATACTAACACTTGAATATGATATATTTGTTCAAAATCATGATATCAAAATCAAGTATAACTAAATCAACCAAATATAATGATTAACCAAATTAATTGTATTGATTAGATAGTTGATTAAATCAATCATAATAATTGTTTAAATTAATTATAATGGTTAACTAAATCAACTAAATATTTTAACATAACAGCTAGTTGGAGGCAGATCTTGAGTATCTTCTTGGGTTATTGGGTTGCCTTGATTTGGGCCCTAATGTGGTCTATGTTCTAGCTAGATTGGTCCATAAGCCCAAACATATTCCTTGTTGGGCCAATATTATGGTCATTTTTGGGCCGGACTTTGGATACTCCCTACGCAATGATTTGGATTTCCTTTTGGGCTACACTTGGCTTAAACTAAACTTCACCAATTGTATTCTCTAATGTCCAGTAATTCTTGAATTGATGGTTGATTATTTGCCTCTTGATTTCCAACATTCCATGGTTTATATTTTTTTGTTTACATGCTCCCGACCATTTAGAAAGCATGGTGTCAAGTTGTGTCTGTGGGCCTCTCTTTCTCTTTGGAGGTTGTTATGACTGTGGCCTCTACCTATACTCGAAATGGGCGGTTCGTATTTTATGGTGGGTCCTTGTCCCCTTCTCGCTCGAGTCGCTGGATTTGATGGTCCCCCTATTATAGGGTTTTATAAGTTAAATACTAATGAGTTCTCTGGTCTCGTTTCTCATTTGGTTGGACCTGGAGTCTTCTTTACTCTAGTTTTGGACTAAATTCTTTCCATTGATTCTCAAGCATAATTCTGCTGATCTTGTGGTGGCCCATTCCTCAGAGGTAGCTCCCTTTTATTCTGGATACCATGTTCTATAGGAATGCCAATAGATAATACAATAAACTCTAGTTCATCATGTCCTTTATGTTCCAAGGGGGTAATAGTTGTGTCGATGTTCTCATAAGGTTAGGGTCGACGGTCTCTCCTGTAATCCCTGATTTCGTGAAATTTATTGTTTCTTAAAACATGATATCTAGAATATGAAATACTTATAAAATTAGGCTTCACTACTCCTCTATGTATATATATATAAACGGTTTTAATGATTATTTGGTTAATTTCTTTTTCTTTGAAGAGGTTTCCATCTCATTATTGGAATCTTAGGGGTGTTTAGTTAAAAGATATGGATTTCAGGAATGAGAATGAAGGTTTGAAAATAAGACCATCAAAAATGGGTTTTGTAAAATCCAAGTAAAACGAGGGTTTTCATTCGAAAGCTATCTCTCAAGCCCAAGAAAAATCTCTCAACTCTTTGCCCTTCGCAATTCTCTCTCTCTCTCTCTCTACTCCATCTCTTCTCCCTCCCCATCACCTCCCATCTCTCTCTCTCTCTCTCTCTCCCCATCACCTTCCATCCCACCTCTCCACCACAAATTTATCCCCGTCTCTAGCCCTGTTTTTGTCTCAGATGGCTCCGTTGATTCTATCAAGATCTACGACCTCTCTATCACGTCCGACATCGGAACTCTAAACAACCATTCTGGCTTAATCACTTCTCGCTTTCTTCAACCCTTTCTCTCCTTTCCCCGAGAACCTCTTCTCTGCATCTGATGATGACACTCTGCATTCCTTCGCTCTCCAGAACTAACTCTTGTGACCCATTTGGTTGGCATTAATAGAAGGAAAGTAAGAAAAAATGAAAAAAAAAAAAATATATATATATATATATACATACATACATATATATATTTGGCTTAAAAAAATATGGGTCAAAAAATATGGAAGAGCATTATAAATACACACACACACACACATACACATCTATATCTTTTTTTTTGCGTTAAATTCTATTTAAAATCCACATAAATTTGTTTCATTTAGCAAAGGACTAATGCCAACAATATTTTCTATTTCATTTTTGGTTTGGACAGGTCTTTAAAAAAAAGAAATAATTTTGTATTTTTTCAATATTTTTTAATAAACAGTAATATTTTTATTTTCTTTTTTTATTTTTAATAAAAATAGCAATATTTTTATCAAGAGTAATGTTTTTATTTTTTAATATAAAAATATTTTAAATAATAAAAATATTTTTTGTTAAGGACAAAATTAACAATTATATAACTCTTATTCCTAAAAATATAAGAATCAAAATCAACAATAGTAATCATATTTATTCAAAAATTTGAATTAAACAGGGGTATGATTTCGATTCCAATTCAGATTTCTAAAATTTTTTATTCTCATGTGCGAACCAAACGCCACCTTAGTAAATTGAAACAAATAGAATTAACAAACAAGGCTTCCATTTCCTATTCCCAAGAATTTGAGTTTAAAGATGTGTTTTCTTTTTTAATGTCTCGTAATCGAAAAAATATTGAAAGAATTGCAAAAGAAAAAGAGAGGAAAAGAATTTAAATATCAAATGAGAGGAAAAAGTTACAAATTTTAATCTAGAAATCACTAAATATTATTAGGAAAGTTGGTTATTTTTTAATAGCTCATTTGAATGAAGGGTTTTGATGGAAATTGAGGAAAAGAGATAGTTTTTAAAGTACATATTCACGTTTAACAAAGCAATTAATTGGAAGGAAAGATTCAGAAAGGTTTTTAAACACTCCAAACCTAATTTTTAATCCCACCAAATTGGTGGGCTTTGGAGACGATGAATTTCTTTTTAAAATTTTGAACATTAAATTTATTTTTATATTTTTTATTAAAAAATAATTTTTTTAAAAAAAAGATAAAACACCAAATTTGTGTATTTTTTAAATATCTCCCCTCCCTTTCTCTTATTTAACCAAATATATATTTTTTTGATTTATTTTACTTCTATTTTCCTATCACATTTTTTGTTATAAAATATACTTTTTAATTTTATCTCCATTTCTCTCCCTTTTTAATCATTTTTCTTTCTTTCTTTTACCATCATGTCCTCCTATGGATAAACAAAAAATAATTAATTACTTCTTAACTTGCCTACTTGACACTTATTTTTATAAGAGACCGAAACATTAAGAGCACAATTGATTCGATCAGAGCTATGTTGGAAAATTCTTTTATGGGACATAAAATTGTAATTAATATAATTTTAAAATATAAAATTATGTTTAAAATTCATATATTTTTAATTTAAATATAAAAATACTGAATTAAATATATAACTTAAGAAAGTTGTCTTCTAAGTATTTTTATTAAATCAAATTCATTTGTGATTAATTCTACACCCTTAAATTATTTAGATGTTGAAATGGGGTTAATTAAGAGTGGTTGATTAAAGATTGAAACTTATATAATCTATTTAAATTAATGGAATGAAAAGTTTAAGAGTAAAACTTTTAAATTATAGGATTCTAAAATTCAAGTAGAAATATAAATTTTTAAAATTTATTTAAAAATTTTTATTTTAAATTCAATTATTTTATCAACTCCTAATAGTGGAATGGAACCCACCATCATCCGTTCCCAATACTAATGGAGGACCCCACCAACCATCCTTCCCTTTCAGACAAATCCTAGCCCTCAATTAGAAACATAAAACCCTAATCAGACCACCCAATATATATATGTGCATTATTTACTTTTTTTTCTTTGTTATTCTTCCTCCGCCTCCTCCTCCACTCTCTGTCTCTCGCGCCTCCCGCAAACCTATGACATTCACACCCAAAGAAGCCCTCACCGCGACCTTCTTCATCTCCGGCGAGTCCAGGCATTGTTTTTCTTTCTTTCTCTCTCCCCCTTCCTTTAATTGTGTAATCTGCACCCATTTTGATTGCGTATTTTTTTTTCCCAAAAGTCTTTGGTGGGGGATTGTGCAATTAGGATTGGGAAACTGCTTGAATTGTGTATTCTGTTTGCGCTTATCAAGGAAAGAGTAAAACTTTGGTTTGTACGAGGTTAAAACTCCTCTGTCACTCTCTCCAAAGTAGGCAACTTTCAGTTTCAGCAACTACGCAGGTCGGTTAATTTAATAATTGACGTTCTCAGTTGTTTAGATCACTCGTTCTTTAGGGTTTCGAATGTAGATTATGTGTTCTAAGTTGCAAATTTTTGTTCGTGGTTTCTTTCCTTGCATCTTTTCTTCGTGTTGTTGGAGCATAAGAAGTAAAACCTGATATTAAGGTTATCAATTTTCAAAAATTTTAAACGATGGAATTGTTTTTGTTCAATATTCGAAGGCTTTAATTTCCTCCCCCTTTAAGTCTTAAAATTTTGAACTAACAAAATCGTTTGGTAAATTTATAGCATCTTGCAAGACAATCCCAAAATTAATATGTCAAAATTTGTTTATGAAGTACAATGATTGTTAAGGAAATTACTCATTTTTCATGAAATAAAGTTAAAACTATTGTACATGCTATCATTCCTTTTTTTTTCTTTGAAAATTCAAAGCGATGATTTTTCTATTAGTAATCCAAAAAAATAAAAATTGGTCTACCCAATCTTTTCCTTGAGTCTGTTGGGGCTCCATGGAGCCAAGGTGGTTATGTTCTCTTCATTGTAATAGTAAGTGTGTGTGTATTAGAAGGGGGGGAAACTCTAAGCAACAGTTCTTTTTCCTTTTTTGGGGCACAGTGAAAATTCCATTTTTGGGCACGGTGAAAATGCCGCCAGAATCTGAAGATAAGGACCATGACAATGTCCAAGAAGAGGAAAAATCTAAAAAAGAGTCAAACAAGGCCAAGGAATCTTTCAGCTTTGAGGAATTGAAATTGTACACCAACAATTTTAGCGAGGATAATTTCATTGGAAATACACAATATGGCAAATTGTATCGTGGAATAATTCCAAGTGGCCAAAGTGGGTTAGAAGATGGAACAGTGGTTACAATCAAGATAACTGAAAATCATCGTTCCTATGCCTTTTTTCCGATGATTTTTGATGAGTATTTATGGATGGTACATTGCTCCATCATTCATTTATCTTTGTGTCACTTGGTTGCTTTTACTTGAATGCTATGTGTTACTAAATGTCGTGTCCCTTTCTGTAGAATGAAAGGTGTCTTCAACGTAAAGAAGAATACAAAATATCACACCCCAACATGACCAAGTGGATTGGAAATGGGTTCCTACCAAATTGTCAGATGGCCATTGTTTACGATCTTGAGCCAATTGATACTGTGTATAATCTCATTACAAAAGGTATGCAGTTGCTGCAAAGCTGATGTGAAGTACCATGCTTTATTATGTTACAGTACTTGTCCATTATGCACTGCATGCATATCTGTCAATTCTTGTTCTTTATGCATTGGAACTAACCATTTAAATATCATATACATTCTGTTAGTGTCAAATGAATTTATTTTCAACATTACTTTGTCAGACAAATATTTTCACGTATTTTGAATCTTGCATTAGTATTTGTCCAGTGCCTTTCATGAATTAGTAGATTTTCCTTGTTTATACTAAAGTTTGTGATATTGCTATTAGCACTGTTGTTTATGTGATTTGTCTGCATTTTGAACCTTGCTTCTCTATATCTTTTTAACCATTATAATTTTCTGAACCTGTTTCTTCTACCATGATTTGATGGTGATCATTCAAGGATCATTATATATGTGTGTGTGTGTGTGTGTGTGTGGACCCTCTGGCCAAGTTATTGAATGCTTACGGCAAAGGGTTGGCAATGGGGTAGAATTAGCATTGTGGAGACGAAATAGACTGTCTTATGCCCCAGAAAGTCTATTTCTTGAAATCTAAACATTTGAATCCAAGGAGATTCCCACTTTTTCTTCCAATACTCTAATCAAAGTCAAAACTCTTTCTGTTCATACAATCTCTCCCACGTATTGTAATCCTCTTACCATTCTTATCCCCAACCCCCCCAACAAAAAAAAAGACACAACTGCAAGGAATTTCTTGATGGTCAAGAAATCTCTTCATCACACCCATGGGGCTCCTAAAAGGGCTTCATTCAAGGCTGCTTGATTATTAAATTTCCCCCAAATTTTCTGTTTTTCTGAGATAGATGCATTATCCTCATTTGTATTCCTCTTATTTTGCACTTTTTCCCCCTTCTTCCCCTTATAGTCTTTTGTTCCTGTTAAAATTGAAGGGGGTAAAGGAGAGAAGGAAAGAAGACAGAATTTGGAAGAGTTGTTGTCTTAACTTCTTATTTGGCTTTAGAAATTTCGATTATAAGATCAATCAAAGAGTAATCTATGCTTGGACTATTTTTTGCTACAGATAACTTTACTTGGCTAAAGAGGATTAAAGTTGCCATTGGGTTTGGATGTCTACTAAAATATTTTCACAATCAGCCTAGATGGAAGCTTATAGTTCACAATATAGATGCAGCTTATATAATTGTTGACAAGGTATGCCATGGCTGCATTTATTTGAATTTATTTTTACTTTTGACTCTGATTTTCATTTGTTCATCCAAATTCAAGTTTTGTATGCATATAGTAATACCTTAAAAACCAATTTTGTAGAACTACAACCCTACTTTGGTCGACTATTTTATGTCTAGCTGTGGTATTCTAAATGATCGTCACTGTATTCATCGGCGTGGGAGTTATGGCTATGTTGATCCACACTATGCAGTTACAGGTATGTCTAAAATGATATAGTAATGTTTATTTCTTCATCTCAAGATTTAGTTGTCACTAATTCGAGATAATTTCTTTGCACCAAGCTTTTCTCAATATGATGTTGTGATCATTGATGACTCTATTGCAATTATCTCATATGAATGCTTTAAGAAAAAGAGATAAATCTAGTTCTCATAAAATAAGTGTGGTAGAAAACTTGTTAGGGAACAAGATTCCAGCCATCAAACCTAGGGTCTAAGAGAGGGAAAACTGTAGCAAGGGAAGAGAAGAATTTCATGTGTATTCATTGACTAGATCCTGTACTTTGGTTTATATCAATTTGGTATTAGAGTCGGCCGTTATGGAAAATTTTGTAGAATGGTTTAGCCAGATGGAGAGATTCATGAGGGAATATGAGTAATGAATGGAGCAATGAATGGAGCAACAACTAGCTAGGGTGGAGGAACTTCAGCAGAAGTCATTGTAGCAACAACAAATAGCACTGATCTCGCAGATGGAAAGGCTTCAGCGAAAGCTTTAGGGGCATAGCAAGATCCAAGAGGTGAGGAGTAGTAGCCACACCCTTGTAGACCAAGCGGAGGAAAGGGGTAGTCTACTGGGAGGAGGAACTGCCATCCCCATAAAGTACCCTGACTTCAATAGCTATGAATATAACAAGTTTGGGCAGGGTCTTCAGTTTTCAATTGCTGATGCTCAGAGGTCTTTTGTGGAGGAGATATCTAAGAATATGAGAAAGAGAGGAGGCACAAATCTTGAAGTGAATCTGTCCAAGTCCTAAGATAATGAACTTTCTTTGGAGGAGGTCCATGTGGCCTGTACTGCACATAGAAAGAATCTGATTTCTAGTTGTTCCACTGGTGATCAAAACATGGTAATCAAGGAAGTTGGGGTTTCTGGAGTTCATAATTCAAATGCTGGTTCACTTTATTGTTTATATGCAATTTTAAAGGTCGGTAGCAATTCAAGGAAAGGCATTTGTACCTCCAAGGTCTCAGTTGATGGCAACCCCATTTCGGTTTGCTGTGAGACCTCATATAAAAAGAAAGAGTGAATTTCTAAGCTAGATAAGGTGAACCTGTAGAACCCTCACTAGATTGTGCAAGGATGACTATGGAGATGAGACAAACCCCATAAGTGCTATTTGTAGCAGTGTTTTGAAATCCGGATTGGAATACGAACCAGTCGTACCAAGGGGTCAATGGGTCATGGGGTCAAATCTTTCGTACTAGATGAAAAAACCGGATGACATCATCATAACGTAATAAATGAATTTAAATTATAACATATTAGTAATTCAGATATTTGTATATCTATTCACGTATATTTATCATGTCATTTTCAAAATATAAAATATTAATAAGACAATTCATTCATCTAAATATAACACATCATTTAAATTTTCAATTTAAAAAAAAATGAAGTAGGATTAAAAAAAAAAAAAAAAAAAAAGAAGGGAAGACCACACCGTAAGGTGGCCTGGTGGTCTGTGCTTGCCAAGTACTCTCATCGCTCCTGGGTTTGAGTCATGGCTTCTACATTTTTGCACAAAATAATGAAAAAGAAGAAAACCCAGGTTGGCCAATTCAAGCCGGTTCCTAGTCCAACTCGAGTCTTGACCGATTTTCTTTCAATCTGGTTTTATTAGGCAACCCGGACTGGCAGCCGGTCCGGTTCCTGGTCGGACCGGCCGGTCTGGTTCGGGTTACAAAACACTAACTTGCAGGAGATGTGGCAAGAGCTGGAAGAACTGGTAATTTCATTACCTGCTTTCAACTTGCAACGAAAGCAAGTTACCTCCAAGCATGCCTGATGCATGCTGACTTTTACCTCCAAGTTAGGCCAGAATTGTATGGTATACTTCACCGGTTGCATCATAGATATCCAATGGGAGCACTTGGTTATGCAAGCTTGAAACCATCCCTTCCAAGATTGCTGAATTTTCTGATGATTGTCCTCATGAGATGAGAGTGGGTGTTGCCAGGAAAAAAGCAGAGGTGCCTGTGTTTCGTGTAATTGGGTGGCAAATCCAACCGTTGATGGGATTCGATGTCATTCGAAGCATAGGCAGCTCAAGAGGATGCCACCATGTGCTTTGGCATAATATGAGAGAAGATCCTGTGATCTATATCAATGCCAAACCATTTGTGCTTCGTGAGGTTGAAGGACCGTATAAAAACATGCTGGAGTACAGGGGGATTGATCGCGAGAGAGTGGAGAGGATGGAAGCTTGGCTAGAGGATAATATATTGAGAGAGCCCCAGAGATATGGTGGTGCTATAATGGTCATTCATGAAACAAACAATGGCCAAATATTTGATGCTTGGGAGCATGTGGGTAGAGGAAGGACAACCATTCCCAAGGGAGGATCAACTTCACTTAAAGAGCTAGTGGAGGCTTAGGCAAAGGATCTTAGCCAAAGGAAGCTGCATATAAAGGAACTTGCAGAAAAGGAGAGGGTGGCAAATGAAAGTATTGAAGAACCTATGCTGGACATTGCTGCTGTCAAAGAAGAAATTACAAGATTGAAAGTGGCTGCAGAAAAAGAGGCTGCAACACGTAGAGCTGTTAAGCAAGAATTTCTGGGACACATTGCTGCTCCCTGCTTGGAACTTGAAGAGGCCAAGCAGGGTATGTTAAAGTCCAAGGTGGATAAGGTGGAGGCTTCTTGGGAGTTCTTGAAGACTTGAGAAGGCTCCATCCTAAATTCGAGCTTGATGAAAAGCTCTGTCCACTGAGAGAGTAGAATGACAGCACAATGTATATCATTGAAAATAATTATTTTGGAAAGTGCATATCATCAGAAGAAAATCTTCTAGGAGGATATATAGAAACTAGTAATTAAAAATTATTTTAGAAAAATAGTAGTTTCTTTATTTTAATTGATAGTTATCTTTTTAAAAATAGTCATAATCTTAATTTTGAAATTCTTCGTATTAGGAATGATTTTAGGAGTTTGTTTTTAGTAGAAAGTTTATTATATAATTAATTAATAAAGAGATAAATCTAATTCTCATAAAAGAAGTGAGGTAAGAAACTTGTCAAGGAACAAGTTTCCAGCTGTCAAACCTAGAGTCTAAGAGAGGGAAAACTCTATTAAGGAAAGAGAGGAATTCTTCAATAAAGTAACCATTGACTAGATCCCGTGTTAGGGCTCATATCATGGACATACGGACTTCTTAATGTTGTGGTGCAACTTGGAAAGCAAGATGGACACTTGTCTTATGTTTGTTAGAGGTGATTGTAGATAGTTTGTCTGTCTTATGGTTCGATTTCTCTTCCTTTGCCATGGGGCACGTTCACTTGGTTTCATTTTAAAGATGATCCCCATGCCTAAATTTGTCCTTTGTTTTTTATGGGTGTATATTGTGATTGGGAGGAGCATTTAATGTGGCTTTCTTGTAATTCCTTTTTCCAACCTCGAACCAACTCTTCATGCCCTTCCCCTTTTAGCATTTTGTTGTAAGTTGAGTTATTCCATGGTTTAGTGCAAGACAAGTGGAATTGTACTTTGTATTAACCTTGTGTTGATTACATCACAGTCAGTTCGAGCTAGGTGATGAAAAGTTTGATAAACAATAGTACAATCTCTTGCTCTTTTACCTTCTTTTATGTGAAAGTTCACTAACATCTTGATCAATTGTTTTTGCCCACCGTCCAAGCCTCTATATAGCTGATAATTTCTTAGCAATTTGAAGCCGCTTTGGGGCTTTGAAGTTAAAATGATTGTTGTAAGAGGAATGGTTGGGTTTTAGGGATGCAAACAGGAGGAAGAAATATCTCTTGGAGTTAATAATTTTAATAACCAAGAATCTTTGTGAGGTGTTCTAGACATGGATTTGAATCATATTTGCAGCTTCAGTCACAACCATGAC